>OX463788.1:48562837-49762837 GCA_949825025.1 Siphlonurus alternatus | reverse complement strand
GTATGATTTTTGAATTACCGTGTAACCGTGAGTATATATATAAATGACGCAACACTGGCAAGCAATCTCTTCTTGACAGTGTTATTGAATCAAATTATATTTTCAAATCTAAATGAATTTGTAAATATATAACTCTAATATAGCCGCGAGGGAATCCAGAGATAGACCATGATGCAGGAAAGTTGCATGTACATACAAATAATATTTCTGTATTAGCTTCATATAAATATATTGGTCTAGACATATAATGTACATACCGTACTTAATTTAATTTTATTTGCATATTTAATTTGGTGTATTTTACAGAACGCATAACACAAGTTATCAAAAGCTTTCTATATTGACCAGTACAAAGATAATGGAACAATTCACAACTCGAATTTTATTGTTAATGAAATGGTATTTCATTTCGTATTCTAATCCTTTATTGTTATATTTTATATATATTTTTCTCATTTGAATTTAAATTTATTTTATTATCTCATTTCACACTTAAGCGTTTTACGTTTGGACGTATCTTCAGTTTATGGTGCATGCTGTGGCTGCAGCCGTGGTGGTAGGGCGGCAGCAGTACACAGCTAGGTCCCACGAGCCCCCCGCGCTCCCCGCGCGGTGTCAGTCGTGCCGTTGGAGGGGAATTTTGAGGAGAGGAGAACGCTGCATGCAGTTAGTGCAGCATGCAATCTGTCAGCCATGGAGGGGAAATGCACGAGTGTGTGCTGTGGTGCATACGGCGTGCAAAGTGGGCGACCTTAAAAGATAACTAACTGGTGCTAGGATCATAACAATTTGCGTCACACATACATTTTTTATATTATTTTCTTCTATCACGCTGGCAACACAAATCAGTACTGCATGTGTCCATGGCTACAAGTATGGTCCCAACCCTGACGACAGTTCAAACAGATAGCAAGAGCTGCACCTAAATGTAGCAACACTAGTTGTTCACCATTGGCGCGTAATTTTTATTATACGTGTGTATATATATATATATATATATATATATATATATATATATATATATATATTATGTGCTTCAACATTTAAAGCAACAATGAAGTACGTGGTTATTAAATTTATTTAAGAGTTATTCATATATTTTATCCTTAGCAGATGGCAAATCGTTCCCATCTCTTCTCTTCTCTTTATAAAAAAAAAAAGTTAATTTTTAAGAAGATAGAAAACAAAAACAAAATAGGATCTAGTTTTTGAGATACGAAAGAAATACTGTATATTATACATATCTTAATTAATACATAAATTGGAAGACCATTAGTCAAATTTAGTCAAATAAGTAACGAAAAAAATACAACAAATTTAATCAAAAATTGAATAACATTTTTTTTTTTTTTTTTTTTGTATTACTCGTTCAGGTTAATGGACAATTTGTCATTTCTTTTTAAATGTTACATTTACAGATTTAATTAATTGCATTGGAAAAGAATTAGCAATGGCTGCCGAATGGTGCATATCAGACTTTGATTCTTTATAAATTTAATAATTCATTTATTTGTTATTGTTATATTGTTTTTTTATTCCTCAAATTCGAAATCTACTTTTTATATCACAGGAACATTTTTCTTTTTTTTTTATTATATTATTTTATTTTATTCCCTGTATACCTTGATACTCATGGATCAATAATACGGAGAAATGTTACTATATTAGTGAGACGTCTTTTGTATATTTTATTAATGAATTTTTATTATAGGAAAGCAATTTTATGACACGTAATTAATATTTTTTTATTTTATTATTTACCTTAAAGTTAGTATATTTCTTTTAATAATGAATTGACATTTGAGTATGCAGCCAGGGATAGAATTACTGAGGTTTTTACTTTTCTCTGATGAAATGCTACTTGATTATGCAATGTCAAACGCCGCTGCATGCCGAAAGAAACCTTACGTATGCACACGAGCGTCGTCACTTTACTGGATGACATTGGAGAGGGAAAGCGCCTCTGTCTATTTATACAGCATGCACAATACGCGGCGATGACGGCGGCCTCCCTGCGAGACACGCGAAGTCAGGAATTCCCTTTACACGTCTGCCGTACGCATTTCTTCTTCTCTCCATCACAGCTTATGCGGGTACATGATCTTTATTGTTTATTTTTATAAATTGCTGTAAACATAACAAGTTTTGAGTACAAAAGCCAAAATTTTCAAATTTTCAAAATTTGGTTTCTATTTTAAATCATTTTAGTGGCATTTTCAGAGTGAAGACACGCATGCACAGTATAAATGTTAGGCGCATTAAATTTCAAGGGAAAAACCAATGAAAGTACATTTTTTTAAAAATAAAATAACTGATATAATGCCTAGGATTTTTTTCTCATTCACTTCTGACTCAACAGTGTCAACTAAAGCAATTTAAATTTGCGTTTATGTACAGTACATGCATGCCTAGTTTTGTGACTCGTTATATTTAATATAACTCCTATTGAATTTGGACGACAGTCAGCTGATTGACTGACGTGTCTGGACTGGCTAGTACGAGGAAGATTCACGACGTTTAATATTTTTAAAACAGTGGAGGCTGAATGGGTGCTTATATTCGTTGAGAGTGTGAAGAGTAGGAAAATAATTTGTTCACTGCAAAAAAAAAAAAAAAGCAAAAAAAAAACACGTTTTCATTTCTTTGGTTTTCCTCTTGAAGACCGCTACAACGAGTAAATTTTTATGTTTATGCTGGAAACGTGTTAGTTGTAACAGCAACGACTTTCCATAATTTTACTAATAACAGTTATACTCCCGACAGAACATGTAGGTATTGCACACAAGTACCCACCCTTGAGATGTTGTATTGAGAGTTTTAATTCTTATGTGTAAAGTTAGCTTCTCTGGTCAAAGGATAATCGAATTGATTTTTTTTAATTGCATCGATACAAAATTTAAAAAAAAAGAATAAAAAAAATAAAAAATAAGTTAAGTTATTAAATTCATGAATGAAAATGAATGCAAAGCAAAACAATTTGCTATTATGATTTCTTTTAATTTTTTTGCAAAGTCTTAAATATAATTAATGAAAAAAATCTAAATTCATTTCACCTACTATCATAGGCCTCATTTTTTTATCAAATAAATTAATTACCTATTTGTTGAAAATTAATACCCATAACGTAGTCTTCGAGGACAATATTTAAAAATATTGATAAATACAGATAAAAAACACGTTGAAACTTTTAATGAACAAGAAAAATTTCCAGTTTGTAAATAATGTTATAGTTCTAATTTGATATGTTTTTCTGAAGTTTTTTACTTCTACTTATTCTTTATTTAAGGTGAACCTGAACCAGTAAGCCACCGGTATATTATATATAGGTGGTAACATTACACCGACATATTATAGTGCAGCATTTATACAAAAACTACTTGGGTATTATAGACGGAACGGATTTTCACATATATCACATGGGGGTTGTTGAATACTTTTCAAGCTATATCTACTTGATTGAGGGAGTATGAAAATAAATAGCTCCTCCATGGCACGAACTAAGTAACAAAAGTAAGTCTAAATTTAACTAATTCCTGGACTGAAGAAATTAATTTTGTTTCTGCTTTCAATAAAGCTATAGGTTAAAAAAAAAAAAGCTCAAGGAATTCATACTTGAAGATTAACATTGTGAAGATCGTCAATGCAGGTCTCCCGACGTTAAACTAAATCTGCTTTAGCTACGCCCATGCATTTATTTTGCCTTTAGCCTATAATAAGCTTAATTCGGGGAGGGTTTAATCCACTACAAAGCCTGACCCTCCCCACCCCCACGATATGACGTATTGTTGAATGCCATGAGGAGAACGACAGGACGATACCCATAAGTCTCCCCACAGATAACATGACATAATAATTTTTATACTTAAATAAATTAATTAACACGGACATTATTAAATATACAGACTTAGTAGACGCAGCATTTCTTGCTGTCTGCTGGTCAACAGTAATACGAATACCCCATCCCCTCTCTCCCCCACAAAATTGTTTTTTTTTTTTTCCCCCAAATCAATCTTACATTAGTGGATTTAGCACAGGACGAAACAATAAAATGCATAAAACGACAATTAAGATAAAAATTTGCAAATTTATTTAAAGCAGAAGATATTGTTCATTTTTAACAAAAATTTAAGGTGGATTTACATAATGTGAATATTGCTCACTTGCTATCCTATGTCAGTCATCTTTGTTATTAACACTACGACATTGTCATAATCTCTTTTTTTTCGGTTAAACACATGAATTTCAAAGTAAGTGCGCCAATATTACGCCATGTCAATCGTGTCGATCGTGTAAATTCACCTTTCAATAATTCTAATCCCTGGCCCTTAAAAAAAAAAAAAAAATGTTGGTTTTATGTTGGGTAATATGACTAAATATGACAGACCACCAATAAGCCGCCTGTTCGCACTCCTTCAAACAGGCAGTGTTGCTGGTACCAGCGCTTTATAGTTTGCATGAAATTTCGGTCTCCTGATTCTCCTGTTGCAGGTCTGTGCATTAAAGCCTAAATAAAAATGATGTAATAATCATTAAGTATCAGATTCTTCTTTGTTCCAAAATTTCCAAAGAGAGTCACTATAAGAGCAAGCACATAACAAGTGGCTGCTACATAAAAGTTTGAGTGTGCCAAGTTGAGTGCAGCAGCAGCAAGCGTGGTAATTGGAGCGGCAAATGCAATCGTACGAGTGCAGCTGCAACCTTGGAATTCAAGCGCCAGGCTGCATCTGACCCCGCCCAACCACGACTGCCATGCTTGAAATCCATCTACACAAGAATTAGAAACGAAAAAAAAAAAAAAAAAAATCAAAAGTATATCATTTATTATCCTTGGGAAATGGGTATTTTTTAAAAAGGCATGCACATAAATAATAAAATTTATTATGTTACTTTCGTTTTGATTTGATCATTTCATGAATTTTGCTCCGTGCTTTTTTTTTTTTTTTTTTTTGTAAATATGTATATATTAATAATTACCTACAGCAATTTGCTATATTAACTGTAAAGTAATTTTAGGTAGAGGTAGGGCTACAAGATTACCTTATCTTGAATTTCATGAAAATCTAATCACGTATATATATATATAATGCTTGGTGATATGCTGACGCCATTTCCAAGAATAAATGCTAGCCGAAATTGTTATCACTTGTGGTGAGAAGGCGAGGCGACCGGGCGACCCTAGGTGACGCAAACTTTGTCACCGCAAACTTTGGATGCTGTCGCGTTCTGTCTGCCGCGCGCGACTTCACTGCAAAGACAGCCGCTTACTTGTATATATAGCCACACGTCACATTTCCTTTGTTGCTGTTTTAACGTAAATGTAGATAAACATACATCAGAATTTTTTTATTTTAACCTAAAACATAATACCACAATAAAACACTGCATACATGACATGCAAGTTGCAATTTATTAACATGCATGCGGACGCCCATCATTTAAATTACTAATGAAAAACACATTGCACTAATATTATCAGTCCTTAAAAAAAATACTTTTGATTCAAACTTTAAATGAAGGAATATTTTTTAAATATTCTGATAGTATAAAATATAATTATATTATCATTGCAATAATAAATTTTATCTCATTGCACTTAATTGGTATATAAGAGAACGCTCAGTAAAAATGACAAGTAAGTTAGGATATACTAAATTGTAACTTTAATTATCCCATGCTTCATAATTATAATCTTTGTTTTCTGTAGATGTATAAAATATCGACATTTCTCTGTTGGGTGGCTGAATACTTCATATGAATGGGATAGCCTATTTTAGCCACCAATTGAGTAGAGTTGCTTATGCATTATGTATAAATAATATATTTCATGTTTTTGCTCAATATTCTAAACATTTATATTATTAAATATGTAAAAAAAAATATATATTTTATTACAAGTGTGAAAAATGTATAAGTTATATATACGTTAGGGCCTATAATATATTTACAACTCTTCAAGATGTATACAATATTATACACTCAAATAATCACTTGTATAGTCTTTGCCTTTAAGATGGCAGTGATCCAATAGGGTATTTTTGTAAGACAATACGATTTAGATTACACAGTGTCTCTCTCTCTCTCTTTTATTGGTTTTCCACGCAACTTTTACTGCATGTATGCAGTCCAGCGGTACAATTTTGTTGCAACTGCTATGTAGCGCCTTCTTGGCAACTTTGTAACTTTTAACAAGAAATCAATAAATGCAGTCGCGTGCTTCAGCTGACGGTCTAACGTGACGTTCCTATTATACTTCAGCCTAGAATTTTTTTCGTAAATTTGGGGATGTACCTTCAGAAACGCGTTCTTGGGGTAAACTTTACTTTTATTATTATTATTTGCAGATAAGGCGTTGCACAAGTTATAGTCAGCTGAGCAGCAGTGTGATAGTACATACAGGAGGTCAACATGCAACTTGCACCAAGTGTTTATCAGTACAGCCATTAACAACTAAACCAAGACGTGAGGTCGGTCGACTTGAAAACGATTTAGCAGCTTGTCGTTAAACATAAATTGAACCCACCCGAGCGGGGCAGTATCGTCGGGGTCCCCCCCCCCTCCCCCTTCCTCCTCCTTATTATGAAATTATATATAACATTACGAAATAACGACGGTTGTTAACAACAAACAGTTATTTATGAAAAATATTAAAAATATTCCATGCAAAAGAAAATATGGAAAACAGTTCTTAGAATGGTCATAAATACAATTTTTACAAATTTGTTTGTTTAATAACCTTGTAATATTTCTAGAAAAATATATAAAAAAATAGATTCTATTGTATTTTATAAAAGCATGAGTGGTATACAGTATGGAATAGTTTTTGTAGTGATGCATGCAGAGCCGAGAGTGGTGGGGGGGTCATCAAACCACGCTGACCTGATTATCAATGCAACAGCGGCTTGAATGTGGCTCTACTTATTGCGCAACGCATGTGAAAAATATATTAGAGTCTATATATGTATGTGTGTACACAGTCCGCCACTGTATATTTACTGTAGGCACAAGTTAAATGTATTATAATATATATGTAATGAAAAACAGGTAGAAGTCTCACATTTCCAATATAATTATTACTGAATGTTTGACCTATAAAACGAATATTGTGTGAATGATTAATGTACTTTGAACAGTTTTTGCTGTTGTAATGGGTATACTTATTATTTGTGTTTTAAAAACATACATAATTAATTAAAATACAATATTATAATTATATTTTTTTAAATCAACAGATTGCCAAATTATCCAGGAATACAGTATATCTATAATAGGTTTCTTAATAACCGCGGTTATATTGCCAGACTTAAAAATATTAAATGGCATTAAATTTGATTATAGTGATCGATCGAGAAACCTGGATAACTTCCTTTGTGAATCAAAACCATATTATTTACTTTAAAACCTTGCTAAATTTCAGACATTTTGTTATATTCAAGAAGACTTTATCCAGATATATAACCAGGTTTCTTACTATAGTCGTACATTTTTATAATTAATTGAGTTAGGTTGATGATTAGTGAGAACCTCGTATGATTATTTTCCTTCTTGAATCACGCCCATTAATGTATAATCTTCCCTATTAGACTATCTGAGGCCCTGCATGGGGATCAAACTATTCAAACGTGTTAATAAGTTTGAATACAATTTCACATAGGGGAGAAAATTTTAATAGCAAAGACAATCTTTTCAAGGTTTCACTATCGGAATGAACCTAATTAAAAAAAATCATAACCATCTAAAAATAGTACAATTAATAACCAAGATTTTACAAATTGTGATTTTTATTTATTTTTTTAGAACCCTGCTTGATCGCCACTACCTCTCTTTCTTTATTTCTGCATATTTTGTCCCATTTGTTTTCCAAATGCAATTAAAATACTACTATGACATTACACACAAAGCCAGAGGGGAGCCACATACAAGTGCATTCTTCTGTTTAAAAGAATCGGAGCAATTCGGGAAGCAAGATGATATATTTATTAAGATGGTAAAAGATGACCAATTTCAGTTTACGTATATATCTACAAATCTATAACATACATATAGTATAATATATACAATATACAATAAGTTGCCACAGGCAATAAGAAATATTGATTGCAATAAAAAATTTGCTAGAGAATTAAAAAAATCTCTTCTGGCCCATCAATTTTACTCAGTTAATGAATATATTAATTCCTATTACATCCAAAAATTGAGTTTGTTTCAAGGCTTATTATGTATACCTATATAACATGTGCATGTCAAGTTTATACTATCCTAATTTTTATAATAATTATAGTTTACTGTTAATTTTTAAGAAAAATATCTTTTGTCTCTATGTTGTATTATGTACATTTGTACAGCCACCAGATAATAAATAAATAAATAAATAAATAAATAAATAAATAAATAAATAAATAAATAAATAAATAAATAAATAAATAAATAAATAAATAAATAAATAAATAAATAAATAAATAAATAAATAAATAAATAAATAAATAAATAAATAAATAAATAAATAATATACTTTATAATTATACTTTATATACTATATTATAGATGTGAAGATGTGAAGATAAATTGCTCAATTCTGAAACATTACTGCACGAATGCAATGCCATCTTGAATAAACCATGTAACATATTACATTATAATAATTGTATCACAATAATATACTATATTTTTAAATACTAATTTTGTAATTAAATATAAAATTTCCGGCTTCTTTTTAATGACTTAATACATCCAAGAACTTTTTCTTCGAGCTATTTGGAAAAGTAGTAATTTATCAATAAATATTATTTAAGAAAATAACTGAAGCTGGTATATATAGAAAGGCCAACGTTTGAAACCCTCTCTGCCACGACTTTTGTGGATTATATACTGAAATAATTCCTATGTATATGTATGTATAAGTTTACATAGTTTTAAGTTTAAGAATACATGTAAGTGTTTGATACGGCTGTACAATCTCTGTTTGGGGTGGCTTAAAAAGACAAAAAAACAGTGTAATGTAATAACCGTTTTGGTATGCAATTTCAGCACTGCATTGCTGGCTTAAAATCAAAAGTTTTATGGCTCGATGCATTACTATACATATACATGGTAGTATTGTTTCTAGCTGGTATGGTTGCATATATGAAATAGTTCTTTTTATAACATTACCTGCATAATAAAAGGCAATACAAAATTCACCATATAGAATTTGTAGGAAGTATTGGAAAAATCAAAAAGCCAAAAGTAGGTGTCTGAAAAATTACAGTATGAATTTTAAACATGCGCGCGGGATCAAAAATAAAGATTTCCTCGACTTGAGTCCCCTGGATTCGTCATGCCTGTTATATAGGAAATAATCTTGGTATAAAATGTGTTGTATAGACAATAATGGTTGCATTTTTTTATTTCATAATTAGAAAATATACATAAAATTATGCTTTTCTGAATTATTTTCAGATTTTTTGGAGTGCGGGAACTAATTTTTAAAAAATATTTAAAATATCTGAATTAGGGTGGTACATCTGATGGGACAACCGTGACATCATCAATAGCCAATCACAGCAACCGTGATGTCATCAATAGCCAATCACAGCACGACAAATGACGTCACGGTTGTCCCATCAGGGGTACCACCCTAATTCAGAGATTTTAAAATTTTTTTTAAAATTAGTTCCCGCACTCCAAAAAATCTGAAAAAATTTATTAGGTACAGACACAAGAGATAATATATATAATAACAATACATACAATGATAATTTGAGGTTTATAACAAGAATGTATTGAATGTAGTATATACTATGCGCGATGTGAATTTCTTAATGCCACAGTTTATATTAAAAAAAAAATGTGTTTAATGTCAAGTGTTTTTGTTTCCTCCTGTATATTAATAAGACACAGACAAAGTTTGTTATTTTATTATAAACTGATAATTTTTGAAAAGTGTACTGCTGATGTGTCTTCATATAGCGAATATCAAGGATTTATAACTATATACTGTATATTCAACAGTGCATGCTGGACTCGTACAATAATACAAAATTATTGCAGTTTCAGAATATTTAATTGTTTTAAATCATATTATTTATAATTTCTATTTAATACGTTCCATTGTTTTATATATATATATATATATATATATTGTAAAAACAGGGGAAAGAAACATATCACTTGCTTGCAAGGGTATTTCAATATTATTTTAATGAACGGTCTTACTATTTTACTATTAGTTTTAAATTTAATAACAACTTTTGGTATTTAAAAACAAAAATTACAGCATCTCCCTTTTTTCAGTAATTTGGAACGTTACGTACTGTACAGCTCAATCATGGCTCATGTGGCTATGTGTTATACTGATCTATCCCAAATAAGTCGCACCATGGCTGGTGTTAAAACTGTTAACTAGAATTATACTTGCACAAAAAATGGCAATTTAAATAAAAACATAACAAACCTTCCTTATATTTTACCGTATGACAATCTGAAGGAAGCAGCCACGCCATCTCCCCCCCCCCCCCAAGTTTTTCCTCCCTATACAACCAGCTTAGTTCCGGAAATGCTATATCGTAAACACACTCATATGCGGTCTTATCATTTTAAGTGCACTGAGCAGTGCAATGTTTTTTTTGATGTAATATATAAAATTACAGTGGCTGGTTGGCTGCAACTGTGCTTATACTTGCATGCATGTTGCACCTGCACTTTGGCCAGGGTGAATGCACTCATTGGTTGCATCCTGCAGTGGTGCAGCAGTGAGGGGGCCGACAGGTAGGCACCACATTGATGGCGATGGCTCATGCACCCAGCAGCGCGCTATCAATACGGGAACATTTGTCAAGTGCCAGTATAACGTGTATACTATAAATATACGACGTGCATGGCGGCGTCTGACGGTGCAGTGTGTATATAATATGTCGTGCATACTGCCTCCTCAGCCGCCATATATCACCAGCTATATTACATAGTCTTCATTATCGGAGAAACAAAAGAAATTACGTATATAATAGTGAAACAAAAAAAAATAATAATAATAATAAATAAATAAAAATGTAATTGGCAAAATATACTGACTAAAGGCGGATTCAGATGGCGACAACGGCGATGCGACGCGATTTTGTCACACAAGCTGTGAAATCCTATGCGGAAGAGAATTCGCCATTGCAGCGGCGAATATCGCGTTAAATTACGATGCTCTTTTTTTTAATCGCCATGTATTTTTGAAATTGAAATTTTGAAATTGAAATTGAATTTGAAATATTCTTTATTTTAGCTTGCGCTAATAATACAAGATTATAAAACAGATTACATATTTTACAAATTGACATAACTTTAAAATAACCTTGACATATTAATATATATTGTTGACATAAATAATAATAATTTATAATTAATTTGTTATTATTGATTTTCTATCATAATCAATAATAAAATACACACATATTATATGTATATATCATATTAGATAATTTCATATTACATATGCCTACAGTAAAATTAACTAAATACAAATTATAATTAGACCATCAAATAAATCGACTAAATTATATTCGCTATTACATACAGTCTAATTAATATGTATATATATTTTTTTTATTATTATTATTATAATTTACCTGCTATAAGGAAACTTGTCTTTTGCAAACTGTATACAATATCTTTTAAATTGTTTTTTACTTTCACAATTCTTAATATCATCAGGTAATTTATTAAATAAAGACTTCCCACAATTATAAATAGATTTTTCAGTACTTTGTTTCCTTACAGAATTTCTAAAATAGTTCTGTTATTACAGCCTCTTGTATTGTAGGAATACAATTCACTATTTTTTACTAAATCTTTTTTAAAATATTCTGGAAATGCCGCCAATGAATGTTACAGCAAGTGCGCATTATTCGTTTCGCGTCACAGACTGGAAATCGCCATGTGAATCCACCTTTATATTAGTGTAATTTAAATTAAACTTCAATATAAAGCTATTGCTACAATAATTTGATTTGATACTGATTTTGCTCAGGGAATTTTTGTTTGCTCTTTTCCTGATTTAACTAGTGACAATATTTTAATTTAACGATATTTAACTTATTCAGTAATTTACTGCTCCTATCTTAAACGCAAGGCATGCATGATACGTAAGATTTTATAAGACTATATATACTATTCCCATCCAAATTTACAAAATATAATTATAGAGAACTAAATAGAGAAATTTTGAGAATCAGATATGTCTGGGAGGTTATTTAAAAAATTTAATATAATTTTTTTATGAGAAATATAAAAAATTTGATGTTCTGAATATAAAAATGAATCTAAATATATTATAATAGTGTTAAAAAATAAAACAGGAATGTTCAATGTATATGCTTTCCGTAATGGCGCTTGTATGCGCATTATGGTATACCTATACTACATAAATGATAAATATATATTATGTTTATTATTAGTTAAATATAGGTTCAGTGCGTAGGCTTGATAAGTTTATGCATTGCTCTGGCAAGTCTTGCTGCTGGCCGTGATTGTGATGATCTGGGCGGCCATGCCATTATTATGGGAATCCCAATACAGTTCACCAATCCTCCGCACAAAATCCTCCATTTTTATAAAACCTTGTGCTATTGGGCACTGAGCGTGATGCAATGCACCGAAGACATAATTGTTTTAATGATGCGAACGTCTCCTGAGGAGTTTTTAAGTCAAACAGTCAGAATGAACCTTCTACTTGTTTTAACTGCTGCATATACATAGTGCTGAATTGAATTTGTAGACAGCTGTAAATGAACTAAATGCATACTACAAATGACATAAATAATAAATTATAACTGCAATATAATTAAAAATGTTCAATAAATAATGCAATTCAATGCGGAAAATAAAATATATTTTGTAAATGCGTATTTATAAGATCTATCTTTTTGTGTAAATGCCAGGTTTTCATATATAGAGCATTAAAGTAATTATGCACAACTATAATTATATTAATTATGTATATTTTATATATACAACGTTTTAACTCTCCATGAAAGATGAACCTAATAAGCTAATTACTCTAATAAGTATACAATTAGCTGTGATGAAGTAAATTGTTAATTATAGTATAAATTATGTTAAAATAATGTTCAATTAATTAATTTATTTCACTAATTATACAATTTACAAAGTACATATACACAAAAATGAAATGAGGTTTTACATTCATATAATTATATTACATGAAAGTTCTGCACCTTTATGTATGCAGAAAAATAACCAATTCATATGCAAGTCAAAATAATAATGAATCTGTTATTGGGCAGAACCAGATAACAATTTCACAGTCGAAATCGAAGAAGTGACTAAGAAAATGCACATCACAAAAGAAAAGAGAAAATGCATGCAAAGTCCAAACTAGGTTTTTCATTCCCAATACAATAAAGTAGAACAACTAATTAAAAAGTAAGATGTATCTAAAGAATTAATAAAAACTTTATAACAAAAGTTACATTTTTAATTAATCTGGTACACTCAATGATGTTTACATTATTATTATAGTTTATTGAAGCTCTTAATACAAAGAATGTCTTATGCATATATATTATTATATAGTCTTACTATATATATATATAACAATGAGTTCAATACAGGTACGTAAATTCAGAATTTTCTTTACAGCGCGCCGCTTACCGTATGTATAATACACACACACACATATATATATATATATATATATATATATATATATATATATATATATATATATATATATATTAAATTCATGCAGGAAGTATTTACAAATCAATGCTGATCAATGGTTTCAAAACTGAATTACAGAACAGTATACAATGTTCTTATGTTAAGAATCATTGTTAAAAGTTTGCTTAATGATTTCAATGATTTATTGACAAGTGCATAATAATATAGTGTGATGTATTTTCACAATCTTTGCCATACCATCAACGAACTAAAATTGGCTAAGTCGTTGCAAATTAACTGTTGTATATTATATTTATTTGACAAGCTTGTAATTTTATTTGAAATAATTTTTAGAATTGCATTGGCTGCTTGCCAAACAAAATATTTTATACTTCCAACAATGTTTGTTTGTCATGATTTAAAACAATTTAACATTAAGCCTCATCACAACGAATGTTTAATTTATATTTTCAAGCATGCACTCAGGAACTCGCGCATGTATATATATAAGTTAAATATAGATTTAAATGAAGAAATAGTGAAAGTGAAAATTAGGGGAACAAAATACATGCAGAACAAACTTTGACACGAGACGATTCGATGTATGCATGGTAATACCCCTTAATTATATATAATATATATATATATATATATATATATATATATATATATATATATTATATTATATAGTTTACCATCACTTCACCAACAGCTCTTTGTTTTATATTCAATTGAGTTAAGCTAATTTTCGCTTCATTATAATATATGGTGTAGTGTTGTGGATTGTGAACAAGCATTTCTATCATCTTTAATGGCAATAGTAATCTCTAATCTCTATATATAATTTATAAACATAGTTTTCTGAGCATATTCAGCGATTGGAATAATCTTAGAGCCTTGAAGCTTTCCATGAAAGAAGGTCTATAATATGAATGGACCCCAGATATGAAATTATTTTTAATACACAAAAGAATAGAACAATAAAGACGATTGTATTTATTTATTTATTTATTTATTTATTTATTTATTTATTTATTTATTTATTTATTTATTTATTTATTTATTTATTTATTTATTTATTTATTTATTTATTTATTTATTTATTTATTTATTTATTTATTTATTTATTTATTTATTTAACATTGATAATAATGTTATTTTGATTTTTCATGCAATTAAATTATAGTTCGATTCGATAAATTTTTTATTTTATATATTATACTCTTTAATAAAATATACAGAGCTTTAGTAAGAAAAAGACACCGGTGTTTTTCAATTTCTTATTCGATTGATTGATTGGTTGGTATTTTGGGGCAATTGACACATTTTGGTCATGCATGTATGCCCCCCAATTTCTTATTAATTTATGCAAAATTATAATAGGATATATTATTATTATAGACATATATTAACTATGGATTTTAACGTGTTTCTTGAAGAGTTGATAATTTCTATATAATACATATTATGTGTGTATACTCAGAAAATATACCAGCCAATAGTTCTGAATGCTGATTGTGCATTTACGGGCAGACTAAAATCTACCTGCATTTGCGAAATTTAGATAAAAATGCTTGTGAGACCTTATTTATATACAATTTTACATCCCTAGTAAGAAAAAGATCGTGCGGAGTATAAAAACTAATAGAGTACTGTCTTGATGCCTTATTAACTTTTTGTTACAACCTAGAACCTAATAATCTCTCCCCTCGAACCCCTGTTTTTTGCTCACGATTAATATTAACCAGAGACTGCTAACGATTACTCATTGTCAGTAACTTCAACGTTATAATGTTCAAATGTTGAATTGAAAATTTCTGACAGACGGAATCGAATGAATTAAATTTTAAAATTTTAAGAATGTTCTGGAATTTAATCTCTTAAATGGTTTGGCAAAATCCAAGGGATCAGTTTTTTCACAACAGCTCCATTTCCGGTTTCCGTCCATGAGGCCAAACATCTATACCTCAATTTTCACAAAACTGATCAGATGGATCAACTTCAAAGTTTATATGCCATTGATGGCGAGTTTTAGAAGGTGATTGAGTGTAGCACCGGTATTGGTAGCACTGGCGTATCTTCACAATGTTAATTTTTGATTCTACAAATCTGGAGTAATTTTGAACCTAGACTTAGCTGATTGCAGAAATGTCAAGATTATATGAGTTTCTTTAGCGGACAGATTAAGTTTTTATGCCTTTAAGTAAATAAAATTATTTTTTTAAAAATTTAAAAGATTCTTATTATTTTTTAAAAAATGTTAAAAAATAATATTATTTAATCAAAGACATAAAAACTTAATCTGTCCGCTAGAGAAACTCATAATTTTGACATTTCAGCAATCAGCTAAGCTCTAGGTTCAAAATTAATCCAAATTTGTAGGTTCAAAATTACTTCAGATTTGTAGATTCAAAAATTAACATATATATTGTGAAGATACGTCAGTGCTACCACCAACTACCGGTGCAACACTCAATCACCTTAAGTCCCCTGCATGTCTTTTGTTGCATTCAAGAGGGCCGATTCCAAGATCTCAATCAACTGAGATTCATCCTTAAATAAGAGAAAATGAAATATTTGACAAATGAAAACTTGAGGGTACACACTGAAGTTATAATATATAGGAGTGCCAGCATAGAATTTTGTGCGCACTGCTGCAGCAGGCTGCCATTCTGGTGTGCTATGCGGACGTAAATTTGGGTTGGTGTGCGCTGCCGCTCTGGAGCACGTGATATCGACTGCTGTGCTGCTGCTGCCGGCCGAGTGGCCCGGTCCTAGCACGTCTCCCGCGCGCAAGGTTATCAACCTCCCGCCTGTTACGTCACATCACGGCTAAAGTGACCACGCAGCCTTATCAAGGCCTGCCTCAACATCGGCTAGCTTGTCCCGCCGCTCCACTGCACGCCTGCTGCACTCACGCTCCAAAATGTTCAGACAACAGCATATATCAATGCCACATGCACATAATACAATGCTCAAAATATAACTTATATGTCAATGCTAACAAGAATTTTGGCTGGTGTCTTCATATAATATGGAGTACTGACATCGTATATTTTTTATTTCCTCGAAAAGCTTTTGTATATACCGAGATTATTTTACGATGAATATTGTGTTGAAAGATTAAGCAATCAACTTTTTTTTCTAATATTATAAATTCGTTCCGAGCTAATATTGATCCAGGAAGTCATATTATATAAATGGACTAATATTGAGGAACAAAGCGGGCGAGTTCATATTATAACGTCACAGGAATATCTATAGCACTCAGTACGTGCTAAAACAAAAAGGTGCTAGCTATATCTGGTGACGTCACAAGCGTGCTTGTTCCAAAGTAGTTGTTCCTCTTATAAAAGTTTCTTGAACATTGATCGATTGAGTCGTTGCCGGTAGTTCGCATAACTCACTTCTTTCTTTCTTTCTTTCTCTTCTTTATCTTTTTTTTTTTTTGAAGCACTTCTTATCATCGCCCACAAAGTTGGACAGGTTGGGCTGCAGCCAAAGTGCATTGTCCCCGGCTGCAGCGCAATGCACCTTCCAGTTAGATGTGCAGCTGATAACGTTGTCAGCTTAAATATCAATCACCGAGAGACCCCCGCCGCCAGCAGCGCACGAGACTTGCAGCAGCCGACTGGCGTGCAAATGCTTGCATGTGTTCAGTAAACAGCTCATTGCAGTTTTATTTGCTTCGAAAGAAAGTCAAAGAAAGGACATTTTATTACATACACTGTATAAGCAGTAGAGCATTAGTGAGTATTGACAGTGTTTAATATATAGGGGTATATTAAGTGTTAATTCACATATTTCGTAAAATCCATTTGTAACCAAAATGTCTGATTCCAACTATTAACTTTAACGCTAAGTGGGCGTTTCAGATTTGTAAAGCAATGGCGAAGAAAGAAGGCGGAGGGGAGCGGAGGAGGGGAAATTAGTCTATGATTGGAGCTGCCTAGCGTTAGCGCCTCTCACATTTTTTTCCTCTCAAGCTAGGAGACCTCATGCAGCCCAAGCACTAATGTAACAAAGTTAATAATAATTATATGCTATAAAAAAAAAATGGCCAGTTCATAACTTGAGCGTGCTAACTTAACCCCTTGCACGAGAACTTTTACATGGGTGCTCAATAGTAGCCGAAGGAAAATAGGTTTCATAATAAAGAGTCTTTTTAGGTACCGTGAATTTATTTTAATATACTTTATATGCAATCAAACATTGCAAGCATGTACTGTATTACTGTATATATGGCAAGAATGTATTGCTGTGAAACTGACTTGCTCAAATAGAAGTTATTTTACTTTGTTAGAAATAATAAATAGCTGATGCATATGCAATTGGGGGACCTCCCAAAAATAATGCATTGCAGTGTCTCTTACGTCCTACGTATATAGGAGACGGCTCTGATGGGTGGCACCCTGCTGTCACCCGGCCTCTCGACGAGTGGGACCATTCTCATGCAGGCCCGCCTTGAAACACAACCTGCATGGAGGGTTGTGGGAATGGTTAATAATGGTTAACCAACCCTCCCATACTGAGTCCCATGCACTCCCAAGTATATATAGTATGTTCTCTGCAGTCGGGGGTAAGGTAACAACTTAAAAAAAAAATGTCTTGATTGTGGGATAAACAATAAACGAGCTTCATAGAGCTCGCGAAATCTATGTAGCGGGCGATTTCCATGATGTCGGTCATCAGGGTGTGATTGGACCGCAAGGAAAGGAGTGAATTGTCATTCTTGGTGTAATCATGGGGAGTTGGCCTGTCCACCGCGAGCTCACCTGTTACCACAAGAGGATCAGCAGGTGCAGGATGGAATGTTCTGGGATTGAGGGTGGAAATTTTTAATACTTGCTATTAGTATTATAAGCAGTGAATTAGAATATATAAATTTATTTTTCTTTTTATTTATTTCAATTATTTTTTCTGGAATTTGGATTTGACATGCATGGGTGGTTCTATTATAAACAAAGTCTTACGTAATTCCCTAAGAGCTTTTAATTTTGTTTAACTATAT
The DNA here is from genome assembly GCA_949825025.1 of Siphlonurus alternatus. NCBI lineage: Eukaryota > Metazoa > Arthropoda > Insecta > Ephemeroptera > Siphlonuridae > Siphlonurus > Siphlonurus alternatus. Next base: position 49,744,185 of record OX463788.1, on the reverse strand, counting down.
AGGAGGCCCTTATGTTTTTTGTTGTTTTTTTCTGGGTCCATGTATGAACCAACCCAAAGCAGCTTGGGGAAATCAAGGACATTCCCACCTCTATAGTTTACTTTAATTGTTAATTGCATATTATTATGGTAAACATCATCCAGTGATGGAAGCGAGAAAATATGTTCCACCACGCCTATTATATAAGAGAAAATATGTTTAAATTGTTTTAAAGGCAAGGGTGTGTGATACTGATAGGGCTATTTTGGGGTTGATCTATATATCACTGACTGAGTAGAAGACCTTGGAATGTAAAATAAAAAATATGTATAAAGCACAGGCGTGAATCCATCAGGGGGGCTAAAAGGCTGCAGCCCCTCTTACCCTCCCCCCCCCTGGAATCCCGGAAATGTTGGAGTTAACATGGGCAATATAGGCATCTCTGCCTCATTTTTTTTAACATTGGCCTTATGGAGGCAGTTCTTCCCCCCCCCCCTCCACACCCCGATTTTTTTTCTGGATCCTCGCCTGATATAGCAGGCGTCTTCATCTTGGCCCAAGGCCTGAATGCATAGTGCTAATATAGCGCTCAATCACCCCATCAACTTGGTTGGAAAAAGAAAATAAATCTTCACAATATTAATCAAAAGGAGCCGGATGGGGGCGTAAACTTAGAGCATGGTGTATAAATTCATAATTTTTTCTTGTTTTTTTTTATCTGATTTTTTTTTTTTGGTATATTATTACAATTTGTCGTATTGTTTTGCTTGTTTTATAGGTATTTTTTTCCCCTGACGTGAACCGTGTTATCCTGTGTAACCAGTTGATTGAAATAAAAATAAATAAATAAATATAATTATTTAACTATTAATGGAATTAAGTCAATTAAGTTAATTAATTGGATCTCAAATCTTGTATGAGCTGCAATCCTGCCGAAGGAAGTGGTGGATCACGTGATGTTCCACTCAGGAAAACTTTTCAGCTGCGCTACGACTTGTGTTCACTGTTCCCTTAAGGTAGAGATAATACGGATCAGCTGGCCCAATGCTAAAAAAATCCCATTCATAAAAATTATGAAAAAAATTTAAAATGTTCTCCTCTACATCCCCTATCAGTAGGTAAAATATCAGGTATACAAAAACGAGCTAGTTTTCGAGTTATGAATTTTTAAAGTTCTCTAATTTAACATGGAGAAATGGAACTTCCATGTTAAATTAGTCAACTTTAAAAATTAATAACTCAAAAACTAGCTCGTTTTTGTATACCTGAAATTTTACCTACTGATAGGAGATGTAGAGGAGAACATTTTAAATTTTTTTCATAATTTTTATGAATGGGATTTTTTTTAGCATTGGGCCAGCTGATCCGTATTATCTCTACCTTAACAAATATTGCAAACGCCGCTATATAAAATTAACACAACAGGCCAGGTTGCCTTAATTGGTATATATATATATATATATATATATATATATATATATATATATATAGCATCACAGTCTGCCGAGAAGAAAGAATATTATATAATATGATTAAATGAAGAAACAGATCATATACATAATATGTGCGAGGAATAGAAAAGAAATAAGAAAATATATCCAGAATGTAAACAAAAAATACGATGAGTAATAATTATTCACGTTATCATTGTATTTTAAATTCACTATGCTTTTAAAAATGTCAATCAGGTCACACTGATTTGAAAATTACTGATGTTGTTGTTCATGGGAGACCCATTAGAGGTCAAGAGGGAGCTGTTTTACTTATTCCCCTTAAAGCAAGAATAAATTTATACAAAAATGGCTTTGTTTGTAGATCTGTTTTAGAGTGGAATCAGCTCCCTCCAAATGTTAAATTAGCTACTGGTAATGAGTTTGCTAATGCTGTGAAAAAAATACTATTTATCTATTTAGTAATTATTTGTTGTTATGTAATAACTTTGACTTAACCTTATTGGTTTAATAATGTGTATTAATTAATTAATAGGATAACTACCACTTATGTGATATAGTGTTTTTACGCTTTGTACGTTATCCTCACCCAGTTTTAACCTTTGTTTTGTCTAAATGTATTGGGTGAAATAAATAAATAAATAAATAAATAAACTGTCATAAATTACTATAAGAGCAGAGCGCTGCTATAAATTAAAAGTTTTTTGAATGTACATTTTCAAGAAAAAATCAATTTGTATGTAAATTTAACCTACAAATAATATTTGCCCGCACGACATGCAGCTAACTGACGTTGCTGCAAAGCAGGAAGCCGTATCAAATTTACTGCGCCTCAAAATTGCAATGAGCGCCACAGGGCGGGCGGGCGGTGCTGCACTTACTCCCTCACTGCACGCCATGCACTCCCCCCCCCCCTCCCCCACCAACACTGCACTCTGCTACTGTCCTTGTGGAAAATTCCGCAGTGCACTTTTTGATGCATCAGGCCCCTCACGCTTTATAGCACATGATGCCATCCATCCATCTTAAAAACGTAAAAACTCAGACTCAGCGGTTCACTTTTCTTTCTTTTTTTTTTTCCTTATATTTTTCCCCCTTCAAGACTAAATCACTTGAAATAAAGTTTCCTGTAGCGGCATAGGGCAGTATAACCGATATTGCAGACTTTTTACATAAAAAACCGCCTATATTATTATAATATTATTATTTCAACAACGACGATTTTAATGCAAATTAATTATATTCCGTAAACAGCAAATAGGATGTTTACCATTGATTAATGGTTACAGCAAGCTTGAGCAAAAGTGTTATCCGTTTTGTTTGCTTTAATATTGACCTATTTTGATGTAGGTCACGCTGCATTTATTTTTCATTGGAGCTGCAAGTGCGCATGGTGTGTATATAGAGGGACGGTAGCAGCAGCAAACTCGGCGCAAGTCAATGCATGCAAGGCGGGCACTTGTGGCAACGTGTATATACGGGACGTAGAACCACCACTCCTCAAAGAGGGAGGAGGAGGGTGGGGGGATTTGACGTTAATGAATTAATAAGTTGATTGTAAATTATCCAAAGTAAAATGAAATGAGTCAAGAAATAAAGGTAAATTTTCCTTGGAAATAAATGTGGCTCGTTTACAGCTACTATATAGTATAGTATATAATATAATATATAGTAGCTTCTCATGGTATATAGAGAAACGTGTGAGCTTGCGTGATGAGGACACCACCGATGCTACTACTGTGCATAGCAGGAGGAGCAAGTCCAGCGGCCGCCCTTTCGTCATGACATGTGAATTGCTGAGTTGGCTACTGCATGTCTTTCCAGTGAGCCTCGAGCCAAAGTATTAGCATCCACAGTGTACTTTTTCTTCTTTCTAATGTGATGTTTAGTTTACTTTCTGTTATATAAGTCTATATAATTATATACTATATATAGATTCTGAGTACTTGTTGCTTATATATTGCAGCTGATAGAGCCATTTGTTTCATACAACAATATACAATGTGACTGTATACTTTTGATGTAATTTTTTTAAATACACTATAATATAATATTATGCCACCCCCTCTCGGGGCCCCATTCACTCAATTAATTTCAATATTTGACCATTAAAATATAATTTTATTATTATATAGTAAATATTAGTTAAATACTATAGTGACATCAGAAATTAGAACCATATATAGAGACAAGCATGTAGATGATCTAGGGGCGTCACACCTTGATTTGTTTGGGGGGTATTACATATATTAGGGAGAGGAAGTTACTCTTCTTTAGAGTCGAGGCTTTCATAATGTTATTACATTTGCAATAAAAAAATCCATGCAGGTTGTATATATGTACAACACGTTTCAAAAGATTAAAGAACTGATGTGCGCGCATATACTAAATTTAAAAGATAGGCCTTCGATTTAAGATCCTGATTAAGGTCTATGCACATGGCACCCCTACCCTATGGGAGGTGCAGTACTTGGGGTGGGGGAGGTCTAACCACCCCGAATCATATTTAAAATATAGCAGGCCCATGATCGCGACCCATGCACATATATACAAGAAGAATGCCAAACATTTTAATGAATTATTGAAAATAATTTTTAACTTAATATAAAAATTGGTAAAAGAAGAGGTTGAATTGTTTTAGAAATTTCTTTAAAAAAAAATAGAAAATTTAATGACGTATTAATTATTAACTGTAATATACATTAATGTACAGTAAGTTTTGCAAATATGATTTTTGGCGGTGATTTTTTTTTAATAATTTTAAACCCTACCATGCATGTTTACCCACCATGACCATTATTATATATATATTATATATGTGTAAAAAAATTATTTCTCACGCCGACGATCTGCATGGATTGTGCGTATTATAGTCAAGTTTGACACCAATTCTGAAACTAAGTTAACTACAAATAACTTTACAGCGACCCCCTCTTGGCATTGATGGTTTCTTCTATAATATATATACTCTATAAGTCTATACATGTCAGTAGACTGATAGTGTCACTTTCCCCAACTCCTCCAAGTTGAATCTCTTCAACTATTATCTGAAATAATATCAAAATATTGAGTTGAGCCATCAATTTCTCAATAAATATTAATATTTTTACCTTGGTGTATTATAGGGAGGAATTCGTATATATTATGCTGAATACGTAATTTTACTAATTTTGGCAACTAAAAATTAGTGCAGTCCCAAAGTTCACCAAATTTCTTAAAGTAAATGTATCATATTAAAAAAAAAAAAAATCATCCTAAAATATTCAATACGTATTATATTATAGGTACCAAAAATACATAACAGATAATCTAACAAAAAAAAAAAAAAAAAAAAAAAAAAAAAAAAAAAAAAAAGAAATCTTCAGTGGATACTGGAACTTAATTAATTGTATTCATGTCAAGTACGCAATCATGTTCGTAACGTCGTGTCCATAGAATGTTCGCCAATCAAATAAACGCACTCACACAAGTGCCCGTGTCAGCGATTGATTGTATATATATATATATACACACACCCTGCATCTTGCATCTTATAAGGTAGTGTACCCAGAGATCGAGTTGAGGGAGAGAGGGAAGGAAATTGAAAGGAAGCCTTCTACTAACTATCTGCATTGCAAGTGAGAAGCAAACTGCGAAGATTGAAATCGATTATAGGTCATATCTCATGCAGGATATTGGAAAACTTACACCAAATTATATTTTGAAAAAATCATAACATTATAACATGTTAACATTTAAAGGTTCTGTATAGTATCACGATTTTGGTCCAATTTTTCTAAGCTCATGATGCAAGAGCTGTTGGGATTTTTAAATGTTTTAAAAATATCTTCCGTGCACGAAGAAGCCTCGAAAAAAAAATAGATCAATCAAAACTTGGTTCTATTTAGTTATGATGAAAAAAAAACAAACAAACAAATTGTCTATTATTTAAATATTGAATTTAAATAATTTTTGTTTTTAATTTAGCAAGAAAATTCTTAGAGTTTGGGTAAAATTAGGGGCCATTAGGGCTCTTGGTCAGTCTACTTTCCAGTGTATTGATTATTTCCTTGCTGCTCATTATAGCTTAAACAGCATGCCTGGCACAGCAACCTTTACTTCAATAGCAAAACACACACACACATAATATATATATATATATACAGAAAATTATATTTTATGAAAGTGGCAAGTTTCGGACTGCAATGCATTTGGCATGCTGCAAGATTCTTATTTGTTGATTTAAAAAAATCCTTTTAGAACTTGATATCTAAAACTACACCCTTTTCTACCTCTGAGATACAAAATTTATTGCATCAGACATTCATATGAGGCAGCCAAATATAAAATCAGACAATTGAACTAACTTCTTAATAAAAACTATTTTTCTTATCTCTAACCGTTGGAAGTAATGTAAAAAATTTATTGTATTATCTGTTCTTCCATCTGATGGTTCAATATAATAATATGATCTTTCAAATTTTTTTCAAAGGTTGCAAACATATTTTCCTACCCCTTTGTGAGGCTCAGGGAGTTAATACCCTTGTTGCTGTTGCAGTTCCGTTATTTTAAAATATTATTACAAACTTATGGTCACCAAAGATGAAGGCTGAAGTCAGTAAACATGCGCAGTACTGTAGTTGCCCACTGCACCCAAGTGCATTCTCAGAGCGGTGCAGCAGCCGTGCAGCAGAGAGTGCATGCATGCACTTGGTCGGCGGCCGCAGCGGTCACAGACCTTGCTGTGCTAGCCGCCGGAATCTGAAGGCGGGCGGCGACACTGCGAGTGACCTTGGAGGCCTGCAGGCCCACCACTCTGTCCGTACACATGACGCCAGCAGCAGACACCAAAGTGAGCACCACCACCACCATGTGCCTCACAGGTTGACCACTGCAATTGTAACTCACGCCATGCAAAAAATTATAAAAAGTGCATTCAAGTACGTTCAACTTTGATCTGAGAATCCAGTTGAAAAATGTAGCAGGCCTTGGTGCACGAGGAGCGAGGAGTGTAGGCATGATATTTGTAGAGCCACATTAGTGCATAGCCCTCGTGCAACAACTGCATTTATGAAAAAAAAGTGCATTCGAGTACATTCAACTTTATATTCAAGAGATTAAAGCAAGAAAAAAGAAATATAGAAATAATGCTGTAGCGACGTTGAATTTGATGCTTGCCTACCTCTCTTCGTCCCGGTAGCTGTAAAATAATATACTTCAAGTTATTTACGTCATACTAACGATTGAGTACGTTGCCTTTTGAAACAAAATATTATTTAATCATTTATTTATTTATTTATTTATTTATTTATTTATTTATTTATTTATTTATTTATTTATTTATTTATTTATTTATTTATTTATTTATTTATTTATTTATTTATTTATTTATTTATTTATTTATTTATTTATTTATTTATTCAACAGTTGCTCACAAGCATAATTAATTGCCAAAAATATATTCAAAAATTTATGTACTTTCGACTTCTGAAATAGTGCATGCAGCAATGTTCCGATATAGTTCTGATTTTCTGATATTTGTAGTTGGTTTACGTATTATAAAATTTACGAGACGAGTTTTAAACCAAAATCTGTATATATAATATATATACTTTACACGAGACGCAGTGAATAAATCAGAACTCTACTCTTAATTTAAATGTTATAATTGTGGCGTGGTATTTGAAAATTTGAAAAATAAGGAAGCAAATTTAACATTAATTAATTTTGATGTACTTCTATTCCTCGTTCTTCTGTATCGAGGGTAAAAAATAATGCAAATTATAATTTTTTAAAAATACTACATATATTATATGATTTAAAGCTCATTACACACAAAATGTTATGTAGCAAGTGTTAAGAAAAGTGTTAATTTCAATCAATTTGTATACTACGGAAAGATGCATTTTCAGATGTTTTGATATTTTGACATTCAATTTTTACTTACACACGTTATGGCCCTTAAATAATGGAACTGTACTCAACAGAGAGCAAACTCTCTGATAACATGCAGCGCGGAGTTGCCTGCATGCATGGGAACTTACGACCATCCCATCAAGTCAGATGTCCTAAAACCGCTGGTGCTAATTTTAGGTTAAAAAAATATGAATAGAAAGTATTCAGAATAAAAACTGCACGATACATTTTTTTTTCAACAATACTTGTTACAAATAAATTTTTTGGGGAGTTAAATTTTGATGTAATGAGTTCTTTTTAAGGTTTTTATATATTAAGAAAAGACAATACTTCAACAAAGATAAGAAATGCTTTGCTTTATGTGTTTATGGAGCTACTCGACTCAATGTTGGAGGTTATCTAGCTGCAGTAAATAAAAAAGCACTGATGCAATTTGTTTGATATTAAACGACAAGTACAGGCATCTCATAAGAGCATGAGGACTGCATTAAGTACCTTGTGTAAAAATAAAACATGAACAAAATGCAGTTGCTTTTGTTACTAAAAGTGCATGAAATTTATAATACGAAACATTGAACGTAATTTTCTAACATCGAATACTGTTTTATTATTTTATTTTCAAAATCCGCTGTTTTTGGGGAGGGTTACAAAATTTTAATGGAAAAAAATAACGTAAATTACTATAATACATTGTAAATATGTGTAATTCTTACATCAGGCATTACAGTTTCATTTTGTTTTTAAGTTTACTTTTTAATTGATTTTTTAAATTTTAATTGTCATGTATTATATAGACATAGAATTTTATTGTATATACATTTATATACAAGAAAAATAAATAGTACATATACCTACTCAACTCTAGCCTGGTTTGGATCATATTTGTGTAATAGACAACAGAGTGTTATAGGGGATGATAATTCTAATTGGAAGTCATTATCCTGCGGCTTAGCGCAAGGCAGTGTCACGGCACCCTTACTGTATTTGTTATACACATATGACTTGAGCAGTGTCTTAAGGTACTCGCAGTTTCATATGTATGCAGACGACCTACAAATTTATATTCATTGTCAAATAAAATCAATCAATCAAGCAGTACTCTTGTTAAATCAGGATATTGAGAGAATACTACAGTGGTCTAAAAATCATGGTTTATTTATAAATGCAGCCAAGACCCAAGCAATTATTACTGGGCCAAATACTCTAATTAATAAATTACAAATAGATAAAGTGGATAAGATCACTGTTAAAAATGTTCAAATTAAGTATTCTAATAAAGTAAAGAATCTTGGTGTTGTTATAGATAGTAAATTATCTTGGTCATTTCACATAAGTAATATTAGTAAAAAAGTTTTTTGTATACTTAGACACTTGTATAAGTTTCGGAGTTGTACTCCTCAGGATGTGAGAATAAAATTAGTTGCTACTATGGTGTTACCAGTAATTGAATATTGTATTGTACTGCTGAGTGATATAAATGTAGAAGAATTGAGAAGACTACAAGTTATTCAAAACAATGCGATCAGATACATATTTAATGTAAAACCAAGAGAGAGTGTTACTCCGTACTATAAGAAACTGCAATGGCTTAAAATATCAGAGCGTTATAAGTTACATTGTCTGGTTATGATTTACAAAATTATACATAAAATAGTACCTTGCTATCTGCATGATATTATACAGCTGACGGGAGAATCTAGGCAGCGTAGTACACGAGAGCACTCTCTCTTTATAAAATTACCTCGATCAAAATGTCAAATGTATGAAAATTCTATTGTATTTGATGGTGCTAAGTTTTGGAATTCATTACCTGAAAAAATATGTAAAGCTAGCTCACTTTCCGTGTTTAAAGCACTTATCACAGAGCATTTATTGAAAAGATCGCAAATAAAAGTGTTTAATTAATAATGTCTTAAAGATTATGTATTTTAATTATTATATTTATTTGTAATAATTTGTTCCTAATATGGTATTTTAATCAACGTTTTCTATAACTTTACTTAAATGTGTTATTATTAATTATTTTTAATTTGTTTCATATTTTTAATATTGTTGTATTTTTTATATTTTGTCAATACTGTTTAAGCATCAAGATTAAGTGTGTGATAACGATAGTGATAATCAAGTGAAATTAATGTGATAATTATGTAGTGAATTGCTTGTGTCCTTTATTACTGATTACAAAATACAAGTTACAGTACCTCAAGAAACGAAATGGACAAATGAATGGTATAAGACTATTTAAATTTAAATTATTATATTACTAAAATGTATTTGAGGTTATGTGTAAGAATGGCTGTCAGGCCAAACATCGCCTAATAAAGAAATTATCTATCTATCTATCTATCTATCTATATTTTTATAAATTTAAAATTTTGTTGTATTGTTTTACCTGTTTAACTTTTTGAACAGATCTACGTACCCAGTACTACAGTCTTTCTTAATATTTTATAGTCTTAATTAGTACGTTCCAATTAATTAATCGTTCTGTCCCACTAATTTTAACCATAAATGTGTACGGTACATAAGAAATTACATGCAATGAGACAGGTAAAATGTGACAAATCGGCGGTGTTCATGCAGGTGTCTCCAGGTAAATACTCTCTCAGCTGCGTCACCAACTGGCTGATGTGATATTTGTGTGGCAATTTAGGCTGAATGCATGTTGACACTTGACAGTTGTTAAAAACATGCTGCACCAAGATTGCGTGACAGTGCTGGCACCTGGTGCAGGCGGGGTCTTAATGAAAACTGTTGAGTCTTCAGAATGCACATTGGGCACCATTGGCCGGGTGTATGAGTGCGTGCAGGTTAATACTTGTCCCGCTGCATGCCTGATGCACTAGTGGCGTTCATGCAAGCGTCCTGGGCTTGCTTCACTTGACCACACAAAAAGTGCAGCGTACACCAGGGTGCATTCAACTGCATGATGTGCTATAGTGCTTGCTCACTCTCTCACCACAGTTGCAATAATGAGTTCACAAATATTCAAATAATATAAATAATTGCATAACTTTCATGTTAAATATGCGCTGTATGAAGTTTCATCATCATATTATTTTTTTGTAGAAAGGTGTTAAGCCGGTATTACACGATACAATTTTTCTAACTATTGAATACAATTTTTCCTTACAAGAAAACTTGAACTCCATTTGTTTGTATGGAGATGAAATTTTCTTGTAAGGAAAAATTGTATGCAATAATCAGAAAAATTGTATCGTGTAATACCGGCTTAATTACAAATGATATATACCTAATAATATTGAGTTTAAATACACAGGTTAAAATTGATGAAGTTGACGTTCCCCGGTCAAACTCTTGGGGTTTACACTATATATTTATGTAATATATTATATATATCTTATGATTGTTTTATGAATAAAAATTTTTAATATTATATTTATATATATAAAATATACATAATTAAGATTTTAATAATATTTACCATCAATTGATCATATGAGTAGAATTTATAGGAAAGTGAAAAACACAAATGATACGAGATTATATTATATATTATTAGATTCTTGAAATCTAGCGCCTTTTCCTCCTGTCCTGTAAGTGATGTAATAGTAATTAATGTATTTCAAAATGTGAACAAGAATTTTTCTATTTATTTGAATATATAATTAAATCTCTATTTTTATATAATGTAACTCATATATTATTAATAATTAACCATGTTACGATGATTCCATATAATATAACATCGGGTCCGTGTAATTAATATGCAACTTTGAATAAATGAAAACCTTTTTAAAGACTTGAAACTGTAGCATGCAGTGAAGAGAACCAGCACCACTTCTTTTTCTAATAGTAACTGCCTCTTTTTTTCTTTTTCTTTTTTTCTTTGGTACCAACTTCTGTGTTTTGTTCTGACTTATCCAAAAAATTCCTTATTCAACTTAAAATTATCTGTTTTGTCTAAGCTCTTACTACAGTATATAATATATTATATATTTCATTTAGCAGCCCCACAGTGAAACAAAATGTTCAATTATTGCGCTGCACCGTAAACCACCTATTTCCTCTTTTGGATTCAAATGAACTCTTCATTATTACAGTGAACTTAAAATGTAAGTAAAACAGGCTTCTTATAGTAATGTAAAATCTTAATGACAATTATATTATAATTTTTCATATCTAGCTTTTAATCGCTTTATAGTTACAGAGTATTTCAGTTGAGATTTTTTTCCCTTCCAGACTTGCATGCATGTTGCAATGCTCTGAAAACTGCGTGGGACCGAAGGCGCGAGAGGGAGGGGTGGTGTACGAAAGTGCAACATGGCCGCCTGTGAAACTGCATAGGAAGGACGAGAGGGGAACAAGCTTAAGTGGTGGGGGGCACTTAGGGGAGGGGGGAGTGCAGAAACGAGGTCATGGGCTGCACACGCGCCGCGCGGACCGGGGAGGGCGGGAGGGAGGGTGGGTTGCAGCAGCAAAGTAACTAGCATTCAAGGCTTCACACAAATAAGGACATTTTGTTTCTAGCCGCAAAATTTCTTATTAAATATTATAAAATTTATAAATTGTTTCAAATAAACTTAATATATATTTTTTTAAATTTACTCGAAGGAATTTTATCGTTTTTTTTTTTTTTTTTTTTTTTTTTTTACATAAGCCAAGAGAGAAATTACTTGAATTTTAAATTTGGAACATATATTATGTTAAAACGAAAGCTTACACTCCTGGTAGGAGCCAGAAAAGCAGGATTTCCATATTTATTATATTTAACATTTGAAAGTGTGCATGCATGATTTATATTTATGAGTATAAACGTGGGCTTACATGAGTGACTCGGTGATGAGACGCGACTAAGTCACTCATCATGATTCACAATTTTCCCAAGCCCAAGTGAATTTGCTGAGTTGCAACGGCGATCTATATTGCGCGTTTGACGTCGAATTCGCGACATCAAAAAATATATTAGCCACTCTGAGATTTCAAAGCAAGTATTCAATACTCGCATTGTATTAAAGCTCTTAACAATCACTATTATTGTAAATCTATGCATCATTAAATTCAGACAAGGCACATGACGTAGCAGCAATAGCCTCGTATTTTGATGGTGGTTAGTTCGATCCCAAGCTCACAGGCGCGTGCATTTTATCCACTTGGTGTCGATATTACATTGAACCTATCATGGAATTATAATTTAATACAGTCAACCTTACCATATAAATAAGGTAACAATGGCATATCACATCTATTCATTATCGATCCGACCGTTTCAATTAAATTTCTATATAGTATAATAGTTCCCTCAGTCTCACCAGTTAATGTTGGCATGGATTGCTGTTTTGCTGTTAGGTATCTTAGGACTCTAAGGTCAGTGAATATATATCACTGTGTCGACTAGAACTACCAGTTTAATATAATTATCAGGGGGCGCGACTACACACTATAGAGGGTTTAAGGCAAATAAAGATTGCTTCTACCTGCCTGCCAGCTGATTTCCCTTTATATAACATGAACCTTTTCAACGTTATTTCATGTTAAGGGCATTGGGTGTAGCACCGGTAGTTGGCAACACTGACGTATCTTCACTATGTTAATTTTTGATCATTGCTCCTCGGAGTAATTTTTATGCTAGAGCTAAGCTGATTGCTGTAGTATCAAGATAATTAGTAGCCCAAGTGCACAATTTGGCTAAATAAAGCCTGATTTAAAGAAAAGTATTTTTTAGTAATTTTTTAAATTTACATGCATTTTTCTAAAATATAAAAAAAATACTTTTCTTTAAATCAGGCTTTATCTAGCCAAATTGTGCACTTGGGCTACTAATTATCTTGATACTACAGCAATCAGCTTAGCTATAGCATAAAAATTACTCCGAGGAGCAATGATAAAAAATTAACATGGTGAAGATACGTCAGTGTTGCCAACTACCGGTGCTACACCCAATGCCCTTAAGCGCGGATGGTGTGAAATAGGCGGGGGCGTTAGTTTTCCATAGTATATAGTTCAGTGATATAATTATATAAAGAAGAATGGTACACAAAGTCGTTGTTTTGAGACAGCTGAAATTTTCAATATGTGGCATAATCTTCGATTTTTTCTGGAACTTTGTGGGAAATAAATCAATGGAGACAAACAGCCAAACAACAACGACAGCAAAATCAATTAGAGCTTAACACATGACCGTTCGTTTTTTGTTTTGCTTTTCTTTTTGCAATTTTCCACGCATGGCATTTACCTTTTAAGGAATCGACTACATGGAACAAAAAGGCCGACTTCATAACAATCATAACGTATTTTTTTCGAAGTTTATTTTCAAAGAACGTGTACCGCGCGGCTTTTTTTTTTTATTTTCTTTCAGTACATGCATATTACATATTAAAGCATAGATTTTTTAAAGCAAACTATGTGTATACATATTTTTTTACGAGAGCGTATCGCAGTGGTTAAAAAATAATATGTGTAAAAATATGATCACTCTTTTTCTTATATTTATATAGTTAATTACAATTCTATATCATGGTTAGTTTTATAGGAGAAAAACAAGCATATTGATAAACTAAAAATTTCCATCCCAGCATTTTGATATACGATAAATTCACCCACGTGAACTAGCTGGTATAGCTGCATTTCAAGATTATTCATGAACAAAATCTATGAAGCGAAAGTCCTATCTCCGTAGAATTCTCAGTATGTAATTTGTGTATAGAGAGAGATTTAATAAATGAAGTAATTTTTTTATTTATATAACAGAGATTAAGATAGCAAATCCAAATTGTCGACAGCTATAATTGTTTCATTGCAATATCAATATAAGTATATATATAATTATAATATATATATATATATATATATATATATATATATATATATATATATATATATATATATATATATATATATATATATATATATATATATATTCTGTTGTATTTCTTACTTCTGTACGATCACGATGGCGTATATAAGTATACGTATATAATATATATCATATTATAATTATATTATATAACTCAAATAAATATATGTATAGTTAATATTATTATTTAAATCTTCGTTCTGCATTTTAATTGTAGAGACGGGCATCGAGATTACCACCTAGCTGATACATTTTTTAAATATATAGAATTAAAATTGCTCTACCATTAAAATTTTAAAATTATGGAAAGACGACATGATAAAGATTAATATTTTTAACAAAGAACTAATATAGTACTGAATTCTTTCGTAAGACCGGCTTCACGAAGCGGTGTTTCATAGAAAAGATCCAACATTTATCAAGTGCATTATAGTGGGTACATTTGTTAGCTGCATGTTATAATTGTTATATAATAACTTTTCCAGAGATTGTACGTGGGATAGGTGGACACCGGACGTTTGAAAATATATTAATAGTGAAAATACAACTGCTCATTATGTATGATAAAACATTATACTTTAAAAAGAAAAATTGAACGTGAAAATATTCAGAAGGGGAAAACATTTTATAAAAATTCTTCCCGCTAATCTCGCTTCACGTCTATTTCAACGAATTGCACTTTTGTATACATCGTCGTGTGTAAACAAGTAAACAATCACCCGAGAGAATTATAAGCTGTACGTGCCATCTAGTGACTGTTTCAGAACTTTGTACGAAAGCTCGTCGAAAGCGCTCAACTTTTATTAGTTTCATATATATGTAACTATAATAACTTATTGCGCTCTCACATGACAACCGTCAACCAAGATAATTTAACAGCATCGGCCCACTCACTGATTTGGAATGTCTATTTAGTACTGTCATCCAATATATTGGCAACTGCTTGTGCCAAAAAAAGTCGCAAATAATTTTATTTATTATTTTAGAGTGTATTAAATTTTTTACATCAAGATTTCATTAGAATTCCTAGAGGAAAGTCAACTTAAGAATTAAAGATTGTGGTCACGTTAATAATGAGTTTTGAGTATTTTATATTACAATCAGGTCTTTCAAACAAAGAGAAATAAAGAATGTTGCGTTATAGCCGCTATCAATTATGACAAAGATTGATTAATTATCACCGATTTCATTTTTTGTATCATTTTCAATCAGAGCAAAAATAGTAATTATAATTTAATTTAATTTTTAGGGGTTGGTATTTTTACCCATAATGTTGAAATCCTTAACTAACTCCGATTTAAAAAATTCAAAGGTGTTTTCTAGGGTAAAAAAATTAGTTCGTTTCAATGGTAATGTCAAAATTAGGATGCAACCATTTTTTAATGTAATAATGGTCAATATCTCGTTAAGCGTTGTTTTTATCACATTTTAAATTACACCATTAGATTCAGCGTGTTTTTAACTCCCTAGAAATAAATTTTGGTGCTGATCGGACAAAATTTTTCTATCAACTTAATTTAACATGGAAATCCCATAAGGAAGTAATGCAAATCGTGAATCCACCCCTAAAAAGGCATGAAAGAGTGATTTTAAAAAAATTCTAAAACATGCCAAAAAAACTTACAACCCTTGGCTTTATGTATGCCAAATTTCAACTTTCTAGCTAAAAATCTTCCCGCCGAAAATTCAGCGTACGATCGGAACACCATTTCTGGCCCTGTCTGTATAATTATATATATAATTATATAATTCATACAGTATACATACGTTCACGTGACAGTTTTTACGGATCCGTTGACGACTCATCCTGCTCATAAGAACAACATTAATTATCCGTCATCTAAGCATATACGCATTAAACACCGTCATGTTAACGTAGTGATTGTTTAATAGAAGCAACATGGTCCTCGTAACTTGGGGGAAAAATCAAAATAAAATAAATTGAATATTAGAAAGATATATCAAATTTTTCAGTACACGATTTCAACAAATGTTGCTATAAATTTACAATAAACTTTTGAAATGTTTAGTTCATTATTGAAATATACAAAGAAGTTGATGAAAATATAGTTAACATGATTAATATTATAAATAAAATATTATTCAAGAACAAGTGCATGAAGATTATTGATTGATAATCTTTATGCAAAACATGTGTGCTCCAAAAACTACAGGATTATACGGTTGCATGCTGTATATAATATCATAATATTTAAATGTATATATTTATTATTTACATTATATTACTGATGTGCTTGTCACGCAAGTCCTGTGGGCTCTAGTTCAGAAATTTTTTGAAGAAAAACAGATAACATGAAAATTTGATTTTTGTATAACATTATAGTATTCTGGGAATCCCTCTGCAATGATAATGTATCTCTCTCATTCTTGGATTTGGAAGGGCTAAATAATATTTAACTACATAATCGGATTTTACACTCTTGTTAATCTTGTTATCAATTCATGCCATGGGAGCAGGGGAATCCAACTTTTCAAAATTGTAATCTGATAATTCTTGAAAGTTGAAACTGTACTGCAACATTGATTCACTTTTGCAGACATTATCAGCGATTCCTAGAAGATTAAATAAATTAGTATGCAAAAATCAAATTTTCGTGCTACCCATTTCTTTTCAAAATTGTAAACAATTAATAAAAATAATTTTTTCATTGCATAAAATAGTATTTTCTATTTTCTTTAAACATAATGGGCGCGATTCATGAAGCAGTTAGCCAGGTTTCTAACCACGTTTAGCTTAACCACGTTTAACTAGGTGGTTTAACACACGTAAAACAGGTATAGTTAAACGTGGTTAAGCTAAACATGGTTAGAAAACTGGCTAACTGCTTCGTGAATCGCACCCATTATAGCCATAAATAAGTAAATATAATAATAACTATAATAACACAGGCGTGCGAATAGTTTTCAAATAATTATTGATTAATATAATATAATATAATATAATATAATATAATATAATATAATATAATATAATATAATATAATATAATATAATATAATATAATATAATATAATATAATATAATATAATATAATATAATATAATATAATATAATATAATATAATATAATATAATATAATATAATATAATATAATATAATATAATATAATATAATATAATATAATATAATATAATATAATATAATATAATATAATATAATATATATAAGACTAAACTAATATTTTAACTTTTTTTATTTCAAAGATAAGTAAAGCAATCTATTATATAATTATTATAATATATTATTACATCATGTATAATATAGTCTATACCTGATAAAGTAAAAACAGTAAAAATAAAATAGTTTAAATAGTATATATATTATTATATTAAAGTAGTCCTTTTCACTTCACTGCTTATCATAATATCAAAAGTATTTTCGTTGTGCAAACATGTGTTCAAAGATGAGAATATTTTATCAAAATAGGCATGTATATTATACTGATATGGTAACGCCACATGAATTTCAATGCATATATGATATGCATATCACAGCAGGACACATGCACCTATTGCACTCTTCCGTCTTCTCTCTGTGCAACCATGCATGCTTTCCGTCATGCGGGCAGACTTACTAAGACAAAGTCTAATAATTATCCATTAAGTAACATAAATACAAAAAAAAAGACAATAAATATTTGTGATAGGTAATTTGTAAGGTTTTGAACTTCAGATTAATTCAGCTATTCGGTAGTATATTGATCACTTTTAAAGTATTAACTGCATGTCCGTTTTTGCAGTATTAATATAATCTCAGGACAGTGCAATTTTCTTATTTACGTAAAAAGGACTTCAGTTTGAGATACATTTATAAAATAATCAAGCATATTAAAATATGTTAGGATTTTAAACACTGTCATTAAACGTTTACACTCAAAATGTTATAATTATTAAATAAAAAACACGTAAACACTGTGGAACAGGCGTAATTTATATATTTTCCGCTAAAAGCTAAGTCACATGAAAGGTCTGTTCGTAAACCCTGCATGCTCTGTGTAATCTGAGCAAGTTTACGAACCGACCTTAAATAACACGTTATGATATTCTAACATTTAAATAAATTTCACTGAGCATAATTATATATACGTATATAATGTTTAATATATTATAAACTCAAATAATAATTATTTCACAAAACAATAATTATGTTTGCCATGATAAACAACGGGAGGACCGTGTTGAATACGCAAGATGAGTCCAATTGAGTCCGAATGCAGATATTCTTTTTTGGTCAGGTGGATTGCACAGGTTGTTCTGCTTATAACATAATATAACCCACCTGTATATATTGCTTTCATAATTAATGCACGTAAGTCAACTGCAGAAGCAGCGGTAGATGAACTGAAGAGCCATGATGATTGAGTACAGCAGAAGTACCTTTACGTGTACATTTTACTGTACAAGGCCTAGCACGGTGTCACTATACACTGAGTCCCTGCAACAGAAGCCTATCATGTAAGGCATTACGAGGTTATATATGCAACATCTTCAGCTTTAAAGTAAAGTGGGTTGCCTAGATGCAGCATAACCTAGACACATTTTTTTAAATTAAAATTTAACCAGCCCTAACTTCATGTATATAATATATAATAAGCAATCCGCTACGCTTTGAAGATATCCTACACTTAAGTGTCTATGATTAGACAAAGCGGACACTAGACATTTTTATCATCTTAAGTGTACATTCAATTTGATTTTAACTAAAATGTAGGTAAATAGTCGCACAACTTTCAGGATCCATCACTCGGCTTTGTGTCCGTTAAATGTTGGCGAACTGTAATTGTCAATTGGGAAATATTGACAGAAGATGGTGTAACGATTCTTCGTTTATCGTCAACAGCGGGGGCAGTTGTGGAACGCTTGTGGGTTGGAGACCATCACTCGCTGCTGTTGCTGCTGAGGGTGGTGGTGATGGGACGGTGCCGGCCCCTCTCAGAAGAAGTCGCTGCACCAACTCCGACTGGCGAACCACGCTGCCTGGGGGCTGTGCCGGACACTTGTGGGTGCGTTGGCTCACCTGCAAAACAGCATGCAATAACGCAGTGTAAGTCTGAGGGAACCACCGTACGCAAATGTAATTGATGTACCTCGAGACAGCACAAATGTTCCCTCTGGTTTATTTGTGGGCGTTGCCACTGTCTAGGGAGAACTTTAACTTTTTTGTTAATATTAAAAAGTGAGTGCTCTCTTTTTATATTTCCCATAACTCGTACAATTACAATTCTGCATGGCTCTGCCTCGCGAAGCTGTAGATGCAGCAAATGAGACGTGTAAATTCATACTGTCTCAATCAAGGTGTATATATATATATATATATATATATATATATATATATATATATATATATATATATATATATATATATATATATTATTTATAATCAATATGATCATTCAATTGAAATGTTGAATTTCTTGAATTTCATTTTTTGCTTACATTAACATCAGTATCAAGAAAACTTAAAAAAAAAAATCAGCAGAATTGAATACGTAAACAAAACAGAAATACAGTTTGTCTCACAGGCATCCTTAAAATTGACACCTGTTTGTGGGTTAGTATACTGATTGTCAAGGAATTGCAACAGTTTTCCAGCAGATTGCTGAGATTAATCACCAACACTGTTCCCCCATTTAGATGATTGTATTTCTTGAGACAACGTTCTTTGTATGTCCTTTTTAAGCGTTGTCCAGTGATGTAGTCAAGAAAACACACACACACATAGAAGGTCCATTGTCATTCTTAGGAGAAGAAGGAGGACCCATCCACTGCTCATGTTTTTCCCCTATACAGCAAATATTGCAGAGAGGGGGAAAATTAACCCCAAAAAATCAGCAGATTATGCCATGGCTATATTTATTTGAGTCTTCTTACTTTGTCGGTAAGGGTTTATTGCAATCAAGAATGTGTCCTATGTGAGAATTTTCAATTAAGATAATGGGGAAGCGAGAAACCATGCACTCAGGAGTGTATAAATAAAGATAGAGCAGTACTCCTTCTCCTGGTGTTCGACCTACCTTGTATCGGAAGCTTTTGTTGCACGCGGAGCACTTGTAAGGCAGCACCCCCGTGTGGATGCGCCGGTGCACCAGGTACGAGACGCGCTGCCGGAACGCCTTACCTGCAACATCGTCTCACACTCAAACAAATCTAAATTGAAGTTTATTCTAAGTATAGTTCTAGTGTATAAATTGACTGGTTCACTTTTAAATTTAAAAATTACTCATAATTACTGTCAGTTAATTTATAGTAAATATTGTCAGGTCCTTCAGGTGACGATATTGGGTTAATTATGAACCTAAGCGAAAGTGCAGAAATGTGGTGATGTACACAATGCTGATGTGCATGTCTAGAACTCTGGACTATTTAGTACGTCTACACTACAGTATAACGTCTTATACAAAGCTTATAATATAAAGCGTCATATTATGGAGGACAGCTTCACTATTTCACTTAAAAGTACAAATTATAATTTTTTTATTGTTACAAGTTTTTTTGCGTGCCCAATGTACTCGCGTCTTCCCTGCAACGCTAAGCTAGAGCAGTTCCGCATGTTTAAATATTTCATAGAATCTGATGCTAAAGTAAACAAATTAAATTTGATGTAATCAAGATGAATATAAATTATAAATAAATTTTATAAATTTATACTTTTAACGGTTACTAAATTTTTAACTCCATGGAAGTCAACCATCCATACTTGCTCGTATTGTAGAAAGTGAATCAGAGCAGTACAGGCACACAGTCACTACGTTTACATGACGGTGTTTAATGCGCATTCGTTGACGACGCCTCATAAGAATAACATTATCCGTCATCAACGAATACGCATTAAACACCGTCATGTAAACGTAGTGAGTATGCATTACTATGTATTATCAGATCAGTTATACCAAAATGCTACACATCAACAGCGGACTCAAAAAAAAAAAAAAATGGTTGTGGCTGGTCTCATACGGTCAATGCTAATTAGTTTTAAAAGAGTGGAGTGTAAGAAGGCCCTAAATATACCATCTCAGGAGGATCGATTTTCAGCCTCCATGCACCTCTTATACTTATGTGCTACATAAACATGACCTCGCTCTTTTATAATGCCAAAATAGTAAAAATACATAATATATGTATAATTATGAAGTCCAAAATGATGTAAACTAAAAACAACCCTCGTTCTTGAAAGCACTCACCGCAAGTCTCACACACAAAGGGCCGCTCGCCCGTGTGAATTCGCTGGTGGTTGTGCAGCGTCGAGAGTTCCTTGAAGGCCTGGCCACACTCTGCACACGCGTGCGGCTTGGCCGTGGTGTGATACAACAAGTGCTTGTGGAAAGACTGCTGGAAGGCGAAACTCTTGCTGCACGTTGTACACTGGTAAGGACGCTCGCCCGTGTGCAGTCGCTGGTGTTTCTTGTGGAAGTATTTGGTCGTGAAGCGCTTAAAGCAAACCTCACACTCGTATGGCTTGTTGCCTCCCTCCACCTTACTGTTGTTGATGTTTACCTCTTCCATCAAATGCTCACCTTTGGATGTCATATTTTGGTCTACTATGTTGCTACTGAATTCAATTCGTGGAGACGTGTTTGATGTTAAAGAGTCGTGTTGTGTGATTGTGTCCATTGGTACTTGAGAATTGTTGTGATTGTTATTTACCGTCCATTTGTCTCTTTCTTGTAAAGCATTGTTACAGTTTGAATCATCAACAGGCAAGTTGTTGAAGCACGATGATATCCACTGACTATGCTGAGCCTCCTCTGCAACATCGGCAGATACAAAGGTGCTAGTGCAGCCAGAAATATTGTCTCGCTGCTGCCACGTCTGTGAGGGCTCCGTCGTCCCTTCTTCGTCCCTCGTCTGCTCACCACAAACTTCTGACGTGGTTTGCTGCATACACTCGGAAATGTGCAGTTTGGATAGAAGCTGCTGTTGTGGTGGATTTAAATCTGTTGAAATCTGTAATAGGAAGATTAATATTATATATTAAGCTTACATATTCCCCAGTATTTCTATACATTCTATATATTGCATGCTTATCATCAGTATATTCCATAAATATACTCATAGAAATTATAGTAGAAAACTGTGATCAATGTTACAGTTATTAATGTTATTTTTGAAAAATTATCACAAACAGTAAAAAGCCTAAATGGTCACTACAATTGCTTTTACTGTTAGAGGAGTTGTGCTGGGTATATAAATCGTTATTAGTTATCATCTGATGGAAATAACATCTGTTAAAATATATTTAAAATAAATCGTTATAATACACAGCTAAATTTGATTGTGTAGCCTTAGATGTAATTCGATTATTAGAGTGCATGCCTTTTTATGTTCACCTGGGATGGAGTGGTGTTAGCGCGCTGGCTGGGACTGGCGGCGAGCTGCTCGGAAAGCTCCACTAGCGAAGGGAAGAAAGGTTCTGGACTACTGGCCTGTGGACACGTCGCGTCAATTAACCAGCTGTGGCAGATATCTCGAGTTCATCTTGAAGCAAGATGTACACAACTAGACACTTATATATACTGTATATATATGACTGCTAAAACATTAGTTGCCCGAGAATTTAACTGCTATAAATAAGACGTTGGCGTATAACTCTTAAGAAATTTGGATTCATTAAAAGTTGGGTAGCAATACGTGGGTGAGGGTAGGGTCTTCCCTGGACTGTACTTGTCCTGACAATAAGGTGCTTGGAGGCTGTCACATGGGATTTGGCTTGTGCTTTATAGAGGCCAACAAGCCGTCGGACCCTGGGTATACATTTATTATACTACATGATTAGTCTACATCGTATACTTCATTTGTCTTCAAAGCAATTCTGTGCAAACTTATTGATAAGCAAGTATATTATGGATGGAGATACGAAAAGAAACATCGGGTGACCCCTCCCACACTCCCCCTCTGTATCTTCATGAATACACCCAAATGGAATGTGTGTTGTTTCTGCATCTCTTTGTCAGTTTGAAACTGAAAATATTTTCACAACATTGGGTACAATTCACGAAGCAGTTAACTAGGGTGGTTTAACATGTAAAACATGTATAAATAAACGTGGTTAAGCTAAACGTGGTTAGAAACCTGGCTAATTGCTTTGTGAATTGCACCCATTGTTTCAAGCTTTTAGTATTATCAGCTGATTATATTATGTATATACTGTATAATTCACCATATATTTAATATTTAATTATATTCAAGAAAGGTTTTATTTCATCTCATTTATTTATTTATTTATTTATTTATTTATTTATTTATTTATTTATTTATTTATTTATTTATTTATTTATTTACTTTTTTAATTCGAACAACTGGTTGTACAATTAACAACATGGTTCACGTCAAATATTCAATGTATTAAAAAAACGACAATCACACACACATTATCAGATTATCAACAGGACATACAATTAATATTACATTTTTACTATTCATTTTAAGTAATGATAATATTTAATAATCTAAGGCTGTATATTATGCATACTAGTTATATTTTCTCTCATTTTATTACTAAAATAAAGCTTAACAGAATAAAATTCATTGTCTATAAGTATATTTTTAAGTTGATTCTTAAAACTATTGTCACTCTGAATTTCTTTTAAACTATTAGGCAAAAAATCATATGTTTATATATATATATATATATATAATTTCATAATATATAAACTATATTAAGTACTGTACATGAACATAACACAATTTGTGGTTAGCTAACTAACAGGCTTTTACCGTCATCTACCAAAGAAGGTTAAAAAAAATGAATTAAGTTAAAACAGACTTTAAATACGCGTACATTATGAAACTTAATTGTCTCCTTGAGGTTAGGCAACTTGTCTAGCAAACGTGTGTTGCGGGTTACATATGCGGCTGGGGCTGGGTAACTTCTCCATGCCTTGAGGCCTCCATACCAACACAAACAGAAGAAGGATGACGTTCATGCCAAGTGTATAGTTTCAATAACTGAAGGTTTGGGTAGGGTTTACAGCGTCACTTGCCTGAGAGTCCGTCTGCACCCCTCGGCCGCCCTTCCTGACACTCAGCCTGGACCCGCCGTGTACGAAGCGCACGTGCACCATCAACGAGCCCCTCATCTTGAAGCGCTTGGCGCACAGGTGGCAAGCAAACGGACACTCCTGGCGCTCCTCCTCGTCGCGCGGGGGGTGCACCAGCTGCGTGTGCGCACCAAGCATGCGTGGGGTGGCGAACGTCACGCCACACTCGCGGCAAAGCGGTTCTGTGCCTGCACCAAGCAAACCATTAGTAAGGGAATGCACAAACATTTTCCTTCGCATAAAATTGTTGATTTTTCAGAATTCTTCTGAGTTGGTGCATGAATATTACTGAAAGACTTTTGTTACATATCGTCACAGCTTTTGCTTTTTAGCATAAAGATAGGAATTTTGTACAGGCAGTAACGCATGCAAATGATGTCATGCATTCATCATAAATAAATTAAACTTTAATTTAAAAATACAATTTTCTTAGTTAAAACACTTAAAACATTAAAAAACTACTAAAATTACTATACTTTCTCTCACTCTACACTGTTTACAACTAGCAGCGTATTATAGTCAAGAAAAAAAAATCAGACTGGGGTCATTTGGGAGGGAGGATGGTATGTAGTGGGTGGGGGAGGGAGCAACCCACTCACTGCCAAAGCGTTTTCCCAATGCATAACCCTCGTTGCTTCAGTCACTAAATATGAAACTTCAGATTTTTTATTGCGATTTATGTAGGTATTAATTTTTTTCATTCTAAATATTTATCAATTACATAAAATAATAAAAAGGAATTAGGGGTACATTTCTTTAAACAACATACGCATCTTCCTCCAGGTTTGCAAATATATCCCAGGATTTGCATGCCCTTTGATTAATAAAGCTGACTCAAGATACGTGCCTCATTATTACTTACAGTAAGGAGCAGGCAGAAGCTTTTGCGGGGGACTGCAAGAGTACAGCGTGAGTCCAGCGGCAGAGGGGGTGACCTCAGCATCAGTGGACCCACCCATACTTGCGGTCAGGCTTTGTATGCCTGGCGGAGTGTCAGCAGTGACAACAGTGGACTGACACCTTTGAGACATTTCATGTAAATTAAACTTGATTGCACTCTCCGGATTGTTTAATTGTTGATGAAAAACAGACATAAAATGAACTGGAGAAAAATCCCCAGTAATTTTTAAACTATCTTGATCCTCATTCTTAGACGAGTCCTCAGTTCTCTCCTCTGAACTGTTAGCCGATGTTGATTGTTTCACTTTAAATGTATTTTTTTTCTCTAGGTGTCTGTGTTCGCTAATGTGGCGTGTGGTGTCCAGCAAGCCCTGCGCATTGCTGGCCAACTTAGCTTCGTTTTGCTTACAGTCACGTGGGCTGGGCAAGTGGCTGTACAGGTGCAGTGTGAGCTTGTCCAGACCCAGCAGCTCCTCGGCACACACCGGGCACGCAAGGCGCCGGCTGGCCCCGCTCATCAGGCCCTGCCACAGCGCACTCACCGACTCGAAGCTCGCGTGCAGACATACAGGACAGCGATACATCCCACCGATCTATTGACCCCTGTGGAATCAGTTGGGTTATGAGCATTGGTCACACAAGACTGTATACTTGGGAACTGTTCTTGTTGGTCACAGATGCATTGGTCTCAAAGATTATGGTTTGATTACCTATAGCTGTTATCATTAGGCAAAAGAGCGGATCCAGCACTTGACTTAGCATGTTTATTATATCCATTCAGTCCAGGAAGCATCACAAACTAATATAAATGAATATAATATTCCTTAAGACTCTGCATCACCTTTTCGTATTTCCTATGCTTCTCCATGTTATTTTTGATGTCGCTTTTTTTCAGAAACTAATAATCGTACAACTTTGATTGATACCTTAAAATAAACGCTAGTTCATTAGCTACATGCATCAATGCTTTTATTTTTTTTTTAAATTTCTAATCAAATTGAATTTTGATTACAGTTTTAATTTTGAAAATTAAAAATTAAAATAAAATTACAATTCAATTTCATTAGAATTTAAAAAAATAAAAACATTGGTGCATGTAGCTAATGAACTAACGTTTATTTTAAGGTTATATCAAGCAAAGTTGTACGATTATTAGTTTCTGAAAAAAGCGACATCAAAAATAACATGGGGAAGCATAGGAAATACGAAAAGGTGATGCAGAGTCTTAAATTTTTCTCTTGAATTGCCGCTCATAAAAAATATTTGAAGCTGTTATTTCTGCATATATAGCATTCTTGTGTCAAAAATGGTAAAAATCATCATTATTGAAATTTCACTTTGGCAAACTTAATTATAAGCAGAACTCATGAGCCTAAAATATATAATTATATCATTGTTTTCTCCTTTTGAAAACTTATAGAATTAAGAAAAATAATGTTCGAAATATTTGAAAATTTCGAGCTTTAATTCTTACAAATTTAGTTGCGTACATTGTTTGTTAGGGCTTTGACCGACTTTGAGCTGTGGATCTATATAGCATATACATAATTGTGTCGCTAAATCTAGATGATATGGGTTATTTATAATTACAGGACATAATATATATTGTCGAGAATAGTTTTATATTTACTAACACAATATACCTTATTATAGTTAGAATATTTCAAACTGTGTGAAACAAAAAACGATAATCGTATAGTAAAATAATCGTGCGTCATACACATATATACATTATTTGTAATAAAGAAAACCAATATTTAAGGAATTAATATGACATTTTTACCCAAGGTGTGTCCATGATTTCCCTCCAAATTATAAAAGTCAATATCAACTTACCAAAGGCAACACATTGAGCACAGATTTACGGTAGTCTGCAGCAGACCAGGAAGGTCACCCGATGGTGACCGACAGAGGTGAGAGGTCAAGCTAGACTCGGTGTGCCCACGAATCTTACATTATCAAACTTATGACACAAGCTGGCTGCAACCCGCGTGTGGAGTGAAGAAACACACCTCGCTCCAATGTGGGACAGGCCAGCTATTAATAGTTTCCTACACAAACCGAATGATGGCTGCGAAGTACGCCAGCGTATATAATTAATATATACGCCTACGAATGTAAATCTTGCTGTGTAATATTGTTGTTCTTTAGCTTTAAATGAAAACGTCATACGGTTTTATTACCTAACTTGCACTTTTGTTTTTGTTTAAAAAATTGCACCCTTTCTCTGTGGAGCGGAATGTATAGCGTGCGTCTCATTTGCCGAGACAACTGCTCTGCTCTATTAATAGTCGCGCGTCTATCAGTTAAAAAGCACAATTCTTGGGCTGATAGGCATTCCTCTTATATGCATAATTATGCAACAAACGTATCAAGATGGCTGAAAAATAATTTGGTAATCACAAAATTTGCTGAGAGACATGTCATCACACAGCAAGCACTGCGTGCAGAGATGATGTCTCTTTGAAAAGCAGCGGCAAGCAAATGTGGAGGGATTGGGAAATAACGCAATCATTAGGCCTGTTCGTAAACCCTGCTCGGTGTACACTTTTACACCCGCGTTTTCTTACACCAGCGCAGATGGTAGGGTAGGGCAGGCGCGGATCAAGAAAAAAAAATGGGGGGTGGGGGGGGGGCTGCCTCTAATAAGGTCAATGTTAAAAAAAATTTGGGAGTGGGGGAAATGCCTATATTGCCCATGTTAAATCCAAAATTTCGGGGGCCCCCCCTGGATCCGCGCCTGGGGTAGGGAGTGCAGTGCAGATGACGTCACGATTTTTGTTCGTAAATATGCTCAGCGTACACCGAGCAGGGTTTACGAACAGGCCTAATATCTTCGATCAATCGGCTCCTCTGGCAAAGATATGTCAAAAACACAGTTCTTTTCACTAAGTTTCAAATATTTCCCCAGAAAATAGCAAATATATATAAAATATTTTACATACTTTATAGATGCAATTAAGTAATTTTATTATATTATAATGAAACCATTTTTCTGTGAAAAAATGTATAATAATATAGAATATCTTCAATGTTAAATCTCATATAAGAGTGTTTTGGAAATTGTTAAAGCTCTTATATCATAAAACATCATCACTATATATATTTCATACTATATACTATATACAGACCTATTAAATATACATATAGAACTTTCTTCTAGTAAATTGAAAGGTTTGGTCATGCAGGTAAATTTTGTAGTGAATGTTAAATTTGCTTAAAGTATAGTGAGCCCACTACACTCCCCATCAGTCAACTTCACGAGGAGTTTGAAAGTTTTTTTTTTTTTTTTTTTCTGCATGAAGATTTAAGGTTGGTATTCACGAAGAGTTAAGGAGCGTTTTAGGGCGAGATATTTTAAGAAGCGTTTTTTATACCAGGTAACAGGTAAGAAAAACGTTTCTTAAAATATCTCTCCCTAAAACGCTCCTTAACTCTTCGTGAATACCACCCATTTCTAAAATTATTTTAACCTGCCCTCTATTGAGAAATGAAAACAAAAATATTTCCACCTCAAATAGTTTCATGATGTTTCATCATAAAAAGTTCCCAAAGTTGGTGTTCCGGTGGAGGCCTTTAACATACAAAATAATATGCATCTTTGTATTACAAAAAAAAAAAAAAAAATATATATATATATATACAGAGCCGGCTATTAGAAAAAAATCTTAAAAATCCCCTTATGGGAATTAACCCACAAAAATTGAAAGATGTTTTTTTCCCCGTTAAAACGGCACCGTAATTTTTTATTTAAAAATCCATTAAAGAAATCATAGAGATTAAGCAGATTATCAGATAGTTTTTAATTGGTATACCATAGTTCAGTCGAAGTTTGAGTAAAAAGCTGTTTTCTGTACCATAAAGATGCATATGTTAAAGCTAGGTCTCCAGCTGGTTTTCCAGCTTTGGGAATTTTTTTGGTGAAGCTTATTCAGATGAAATTTTTCGGTTTTCATTTCTCAATAGAGGGCATGTTAAACTATTTAAAAAGAAATAAAATCTTCAAAAAACAAAAAACAAAAAAAAATCGCTCACTCGAATCCAATTACATTCTTGCAACAATTAAAACATGTTTTATTGTAACAATTACATTGTTGTTTGCTATTTATTTTTGTATGTTTTTTTTTCTCCTATACATATTCCTTTTACAAGCAATTTATTCCAAAAAACAATTATTATTATATATTATAAGGCCCCACTATATGTTAAAAATGGCGCGTTTTATGTTACGTTTGTCTTTTTTTTTATTATTATTTTTAATTTTTATGGAAAACGCACCTTTATAGAGGAGATGCAATTATTTTTTTTTGTTTCTATGGAGGCCGGCCGGAGCTTTATAATAGAACGTACTTAATATATAATTGGTTTAGAAATAGCAACTATTTTTTTTTGGAGGGGGGGGGGGAGGGAGCAGGGGCGGGGTTGCTAAAGAACACCCACTCGCGCATCCAGGAGGTGATTGATGACATCAATCCTCCATCAATTGTTGACATCCTGACTGAGGTTTCCATGGTTTCCTCAGTCACAACCAGGCGAGTGGCATGGATTTGCTATAGCTAGACCATTACAGCCCCAGTTTGGAAGGGACCCCAAAAAATTGCTATAGCATATAGGCCATATATTATATATGCAATTGCAGCCCCGGTTAATTGCAGCCATATTACAAAACAGGGTTAATTCATTGCAGTTAAAGCAAAATAATAATAATAAATAAAAATGAATAAATAATAATAAATAAATCTATGTATTAATTAATAATATATATAATTATGTTTTATGAAAAACCATTAATTGATTTTTTTTTTTTCAAATTTGAGTAAATCAGCTCTAGAGTGCATATACACATGCAAATAAACTAAATTAAATAAAAAAATACGGTAAATTCTTATAGCTATTATAGCTAGATTATAATATAGTTTAATTATTATAATTGCAATTTAACAAATTTGTAAGAGGAGGGCCAGGAGGGGGATATTTAAGGGTAAGGTAACGCCACCAATGTTAAAAAAAATCCCTCATTCACACAAAAATTCTGAAAAAAATTTAAAATGTTCTCCTCTACACCCCCTATCAGTAGCTATATAAAATATCAGTTATACAAATACGATCTAGTTGTTGAGTTATAAATTTTTAAAGTACTTTAAAGTTAAAGTAGTCAACGTTGACTACTTTAACATGGAGAAATGAAACTTCCATATTAAATTAGTCAACTTTAAAAATTCATAACTTAAAAACTAGATCGTATTTGTACACCTGATATTTTAGCTACTGATAGGGGGTGTAGAGGAGAACATTTTAAATTTTTTTCAGAATTATTGTGTGAGGGATTTTTTTTTTAACATTGGTGGCGTTACCTTACCCTTAAAGTGGAAGAGATGTAATTAAAACTGTAATATACAAAATTATATACAATATACAATTCAGTACAATAATGTATATGCTATATATATTGTGAATTGCACAAACTTTTTTTTTTTTTTGCTTAATTGTGGCAGTCTTGTCTGAGACGTACACTAGCTGTTTGAAGGAAAACTGCAGATTAAAAAAACTGTCAGAAAGGTAAAAAATTAATAAAAAATGCAACATCATATTTTGCAAAAAGGCTGCAATACTAATTATATTATTATGATAATTATATCATAGAAGATTAAGATTAGGCTAGCATCTAGCATACATAATTAAGTGTCTGCCATCCGGTGTATCCATCAATTCTACTAAATGTAATAATTAATACACTCTACAGGAGACTTCAATGCAATGTTAAGATATAGCAAAAGACTGCGCGCCTAGTTGATGGATGTGGTTTTATTTCTGTTCCATTGGAACAGAATGTAAAAGCAGAGAAGCAAAATCAGTGAAAAATACCTCTTGATTTAGGCTGCAATGATTAAGCAGATTGTGCAGAGGACACTGCTAAACCTGAAGTATGATCATTACAGCAAATTGAACCAGCCAGCGATGACGGCTGTTTAATAAGCTTGCTTGCATGTATTAACTAAATTCTAAACTCATTTTTATATGGACCTCTTTTTCATTAAAACATAAAAAATAATTATTACGAAGATTTTCAAAATAGAAGGGTGACTATTTTCTAATGTGACGTGTCGCGATTTTTCAATTCAAATATAACTATCGTCCAATAAATAATAATAATTAATGGTCTGATTTAGAACAGGCGTTTCCAGTTTTTGTGTTTTACCAACTGCAGTAAGAACAACATGATGTTATATATCAACTTGTACATAAAAAACTGCGTTTTTAGATTTCAAGAACTGTAAAAAGTTCAAAAAGCTTGAACCAGTTTAGACTTTTCAAATAAATAAGTTCATTAACTCTGTGAGCCTGTTTTTGCACCACAAGCTATCAACGCTTCTCACTTACTTACAAAGTATGCACACTATTATAATTATATTAATTATATCATACAGAAGTGTAGTTTCAAAACTTTATTGTCAATTTAAATTTACAAGGTAAATATACAAAAAATATTTTGATTATAGTAAATACTCTCATATTCATTATATTGTCATGGCATGTAGCGTATAAAAATATCTAATCTCACATCATTTAACTACTGAGTATGTATGGATAGTTAGCCCAAAAGCAAGTTAACTTCAGATATTTAAATGCTATCATAAATCATAACAATATATTTTTGGCACATTTTAATATGCTTTTGACCTAACGGTGACGTTGCATCAAATACTCTTATTAGCTCCTGGTGAAATTACTAGTGCTGTTGAAATCCGCTTTTTTTGAGATCCGAATTCTGGATTTTAAAAAATCCAAAGTCCGAAAATCTGTTTTCCGGATTCCAATTAAAAATCGGATTCAAAATCCGATATTTGCGAACGGATATCAGATTCAAATCGGATTTTCGAATATCGGATTCAAATAGGATTTTTGGATATCGGATTCCGAATTTAAAGCAGATTTCAGATTCAAAACGGATATCGGATTTGAGTCGTGAATTTAATTTTTTGGTTGAAACTTTAATTATTTTTCGCCTTTTGCAACGATTTTACTATAATAATTAATTAATTTTCTTTTACCAACATTTTTTTTTTGTTATTTTGCTGGGATGTTTTTAATTTCTTCTTATTTGATAAATAGTTGCAAAGTTGGTCAATATAAAATTATTTAGTCTTAATAATTAAAAATTCTTGTTATATTTCAATAAGTAATTATGTTTGAACAATTAATTTTTTATTTTTATTTTTAAAAAAAATAATGTTAAATAATAACAATAATAGATAAATATAGAATATAGTTATTCATGTTTTCTATATCTTTTTTTTTTTGTGGTGTCTTTTTTTTTTTCTCATGTAATGTTTAATTAGTTAAATTGATAAACAAGTTAAACCTTTGAGCTTTAATTGAACAATACAATGTATTTCATGCACCAGCCAATAAGATTATTTTAAAATAATCTTGGCTGGACTTTATTGTATAACTTTTTGTGAAAAAAAAAAAAAAAACAAAAAAAAAAAAAAAAAAAAAACATTAATTATCACATTTTGATTTTATTATATTTATTTAAGTCATGAATGTAATTGCGTAATAGCTTTTAGTGTATGTATTGATATGTAATACTAATTAATTTAAGTATCTAGTAATTATTATAATTTTATAATACACTTGTGATTTGATCGTGATAGAACACGGATATAATATAATTTACTATATTTCGAACTCGGATATAATATATTATTGAATTAAATTAAAATATTAAAATAAATATATTACATTATTATTATACTGGGTATTATTTTAATTTTATTTTGTTATGGTTAATAGTTATACAATTAATTCATTTACGTTCTTTCAATGATTATATATATATATGTAATTATGTATAATATAATATATAATTATTACCTAATTAGTATAATTCAGACTATTTAGTTATTTACAGTATTTAGGTATTTAACTATTTACAGTTATTATTTATAAACTTCAATCTAAATTACGTCACAGATACATATATTTATTTTTTCTAGAACTTATTCATGATATCAAAATACATGTATTCGCTTTAAAATAATGTTTTACAAATCCGAAATCCGCTTTGAATACGATACCCGCTTTTCAGATTTCGGATCTCGTAAAAAAACAGACTCCGGAGCTTTAGAAATCCGGAATCCGAAAAATTTCAACAGCACTAGAAAATATCATGGTTAAATAATTCAAGAACAAAGCATTAGGCACTCAACAGAATAAAAAGTTTTGATATTAATTATTGTGTGAAATCTCAAATATTTTTTAATTGTAATTAATACACCAAGAAAAGCAAATGGACAAAGTATAATTGACATATTTCATAGTATAAATTAATGCTTTGATCTTGTTCCTAAATGTTATTATTATAAACATCAAAATGTTTAAAGCTTATGTGCAAGATAGACCTACACCCAAATAAAGAAATTATTCTATTATATTCATAGTGCCAAACATTGTATATAATTAAATTTTTATAGAGCAGGAACTTTGGCAAACAGCCAAAGAGCTACCGATGCAATGTCACCGTTAGGTTAAAGCCACTTTGGTAATATATATATATACATATATTTTTTTTATGTTTTTTTTTTATGTACTCTACTCAGAGCAGACTTTTTACAAGAACATAACCGATCGCCAACTGCGGGTAAACGATCAAACCGACTAAAACTAAAGCAAAAAAAAAAAAAAAAAAAAAAGGTGATATCTGCATGCATCACAAAATTATGATTTTTATAATGCAATTAACATTATATTTGGGTCTTGAAATATATTACATTATATAAAGTTTGAATATAAATTTATAAATTTAAAATAGTTAAAGTTAGCTGTTCATTAATTATAATCACATACCTTCTTAATAAATAAAAAATCTCAGTAAAATATTTAATAGATTGAAATTATTTGGACTAACTTTTAAAGTTACATTAACCTCGGAACGAGTATACAAAATTAACAAAATAAAAGAAATTTGTAAATTTAAATATTTTTAAAATTTAAGCAAATAATTAATGTAGTACTCATATTCAATAGCGCTTCAGAACAAAAACATTATTTTAGGAATGAAAAAAAAAAAAACAAAAAAAAATCACGCCTGCGGCCCCGCCTATGTGGCCCGTCGGTTTTTCTCGCTCAGTCACGGGTCATTTTGGCCCAGTCCGTGCCTGTTAGTTGCTCGAGTAGAACATAGTTTAAACATTGAACTAATTATGGTGTCACTTTTTTATGTTTGGTTCCATAAAAACAATATGAACCTTTAATACAAATGACCACCAACCATGTAGAAAATTCAAATGAAAATTGCCTCAGAGTTGATCAAACTCGAGCAATGTTAATCAGTAACAAAGGTTTTTCACTCTTCAGGTAGATAGGCCCAGTCAATGGGCTCCTTGCCCTGGTACTCCAGCATCTTATTGCACTTCGAGAAGTGACGACATCCCATGAAGCCTCGGAAGGCAGAGAGAGGCGATGGATGGTTTGCAGTAAGAATGTGGTGCTTTTTCTGCAACAAGAGCAACATTAGACAAGCACTTGACATAAAGAACAATAGCAACAACAACGGCTCATTTTACAGAAGTAAATTTGTATTTGGTATGGTATTTTTTAGTTGTCATTGAGTTCCTTCTAGTTCCCCCCATCAATATTTTCTCAATCTCTATATTCTACTGCAGTCCTGGCCAGCAATGACATATTAATGTTCAGTTTTATGATGACTACGCGTTGCTTTTTTTTTAAAAAATATTGATTAAATTATATCTTGATGACATGCTGGCATTGGTTGCATTATTTGTCAAGCCATGCCATCTAGCATAAAAAGTTTCAAGTCCCACTAATTAACTTTTCAGACAGAACTGTCAATAAAATAACCAGGAACGTTATGAACTACTAATTATATATAGACTATAAGTAACTCCAAAAATGAAAGAAGGATTGTAAGTAAATTGCTTGAGAAGTGTTCATTGCACTCGTTAAAAAACTGTTCTAACTAAAAATTTAATAAAATTGGGTGAATATGATGATTGATTGATTATGGGAAGTGAATATGTAATAAATTTAATTTGTATATTAAAAATGCAGAGTGACATGTTTATGATTAAATGATTGAGATAAATCCATTTTTTATTCTACTATTGGATCACTGTAGGATCCACTGTGATCTATTTATGCACCTGAATGGAGTATCAACCTCAATTTTTTTTATTGCAAAAATGGATAGAGGGTGCAAAGTTATGCTACCCTGATTTTTTTCAGTTACAGCCCTGGAAGTATTTTTAAAAAATTATTGGAAGTCCTTTTTTAAAAATACTTCCAGGGCTGTAAAAAATCTGAAAGAAATCAGGGTAGCATAACTTTACACCCTCTATACATTTTTGCAATAAAAAAAAAATTGAGGTTGATACTCCATTGTAATTGGGAATAATCACAGCACTACTTGCTAGGCTAGACTCTCTTCTCTGTTCATACAGACATACAGAAACAATAGATGGCTGGTAACACACATACCAAAATAATTCGTACATTTTTTTTTTATTACAAAACAAAACAAACCATAATTAAAATTCAAAGTTAAAGCTAATTCAAAAGATTTCAAATCAGTAAAAAAAAAAAAAAAAAAAAAAAAAAAGATTTTTAAAAGTTATAAAATTAAAACACTGTACACCAAGTTTTTACATAGTTCACTTTTTCACCCTTTTTTTTTAAGCTAATGAAAGAATAAAATCAGTGTAAATGTCATTCCAAAGTACTGAAATAAAATAAATATGCATACTCTTTATACTCTTTGTCCTATAAACCTCAACATATAACATGTACACTCATTCCATCAAAAAATATAACAAGAATGGGCCTTTGTTATTGTTTGTTATCACGGTTCAAAGTGCAACTCTCGGCTCCAAGCTTATCACAGCGCTCCGTGTAGGCGTGCTGTCTCATCGGGGCTAGCCACTCACTTTATTTGCCTGACCGCCCGGTCTCTCTCTCGATAAAATGTAACACAACAATAAACTTCGTGAATAAGAAAAATGGCGTGCACCATTTTTCTGTTTCAATAATATTGTATTTATAGGTTGATTTTATTAAAAACCGTAATAAGTATTTGAAAATCATGATTAAAAATTTAAAATTTCCAAACAATTTCAACAATATTGAATTCGGACATAATAAATATATTTTTATAATATTGTATAATCCTGAGTTGAAACAAATTAAATCTTTTATTCGCTATTAACCTCTCATCTCGTCTTTTCTCCTCTTATTTTGCACCATTTTAGAGGAAAAAAGAGGGGAAAAGATGAGATTCCTTCTTTTTTCCTCTTATTGAGCATAAATTGATAGAAATATTGTCTTTATTTCAACCTCAATTTTGACAGAAGAGGAAAGATGACGTGTGTTAGAGGTAAAAAGATTAGATTTAGACGTGTTAAGGATGAATTGAAGACGTAAATATTTAGGATATTTATTACTATGATCGCTAACTTTTTGAATATACTAACAAAATTGTAACCATTGTGTTCGTTAATATTATATAATATTTCATTATATATTCTAATAACAAGCATAAACTGCAATAGCAGAAAAAAAAATATTGATAAAATATAATATACATATTTTATATTTAAATAAATGTAATATATTTAATCAATATTTTTTTTTTCTGTCACTTAGCGATCATGTAATAGTAATAAATATACCTAGTTTAAAAATTACATCTTCAACTTATCTTTAACACATCTAAACCTAATCTTTTTACCTCTAACACACGTCATATTTCCTATTCGCTCAAAATTTAGGTTGAAATTAAGACAATATTTCTAACACTTTATGCTCGATAAGAGGAAAAAAGAAGTAATCTCATCTTTTCCTCTAAAATGGTGCAAAATAGGAGGAGAAAAGACGAGAGGAAAGGTTAATAAAATTGCGCGAATAAAAGATGAAAATTATTTATACAATATTATAAAAATATATTTATTATATCCGAATTCAATATTGTTGAAATTGTTTGGAAATTTTAAATTTTTAATCATGCCTTTCAAATACTTATTACGGTTTTTAATAAAATCAACCTATACTTTAAATACAATATTATTGAAACAGAAAAATGGTGCACGCCATTTTTCTTATTCACGAAGTTTATTGTTGTGTTACATTTTATCGAGAGAGAGACCGGGCGGTCAGGCAAATAAAGTGAGTGGCTAGCCCCGATGAGACAGCACGCCTACACGGAGCGCTGTGATAAGCTTGGAGCCGAGAGTTGCACTTCGAACCGTGATAACAAACAATAACAAAGGCCCATTCTTGTTATATTTTTTGATGGAATGAGTGTACATGGAAATATGATTGTAGGAAAAATGGAAATAATAAAAGATTTTGAATTTTTGAATTTGAATTAAGACATTAAATGTAATGAGGAAAGTTACCACATAGAAATTTTGCCCAACAATAAATAATTGTACAGTAAATTAATGAAATTGTTGCAATTCCAATAGATTTAATGATTAAACAATAAAATTCAAAACATTATTTGATGGTTGCAGTTATTATATGCAAGAATCAAGATTCGAGGAAATTGGGAGTGCAAGAACGAGCCCTAAAACACTGACTCGTCATCAACCCACTGAAAAGGCAATTTGATATTTGGTCTTATAAAATAAGCTTGTTCCCCAGGACAGGTACAGCTCCCATGGCAGTCATCGAGGTGTGTGTCTTACCTGGTCAATCAAAGGGACCTTCATCTGAGCGTTAAGTCCCCACAGCATGAACACCACTCCTTCACACTGCTCATTCACCTAAAACACCAGC
The DNA here is from genome assembly GCA_949825025.1 of Siphlonurus alternatus. Taxonomy (NCBI): domain Eukaryota; kingdom Metazoa; phylum Arthropoda; class Insecta; order Ephemeroptera; family Siphlonuridae; genus Siphlonurus; species Siphlonurus alternatus. Next base: position 49,706,291 of record OX463788.1, on the reverse strand, counting down.
AATATTAAGTTTTTAATTCCAACAAGTCCCTTTACATTATTTACAAAATCATCAATTTTTCTCAATACCCCCCCCCTTCTTCCTGAAGCAACCTTTGAATTTTTAAATTCAAGAGCATGTTATGGATTTGAGCCGGTGGTAAAAAAAAAAAAAAAAAAAACTAAAACTCAAATATCCTCTGACTTAAAAAGTTCAAATAATGTTTCAAGAGTAAAAAATTCAGTTTTTTTTTTCTTATTGGCAATGTCAAAATTATGATAACATCACAATTTAACGCAATAGGGGTCAATATTTCAATAGGGGTTGTGTTTATCATGCTTCAAAGGCCACCGTTAAGCCGGTATTACACGATACAATTTTTCTAATTATTGTATACAATTTTTCCTTACAAGAAAACTTAATCTCCATTTGTTTGTATGGAGATGAAATTTTCTTGCAAGGAAAAATTGTATCGTGTAATATAGGCTTTAGATTCAAAATGCTTTCAAATCCAAAGAAATAAAAAAATTGTATCAGATTGGTCAAAATTTTGTTATCAGCTTTACTTAACATGGAAATTCCAAAAGGAGGGAGTGCAAATTTATAAATCCACCCCTCAAATAGCAAGAAATGGAGTATCAACCTCAAAATTTTTTATAGCAGAAATGGATAGAGGATGAAAAGTTATGATACTCTGATTTTTTTCAGATTTTTTAGGGAACGGGAAGTATTGCTAAAAAGTTTTGGCGAGGTTGGGTTCGAATCCAAGTCCCTTTTGGGTCCTATCTTTTATTAAGAGAGGCGGCAAGAGGCAATTTCTGCACTTTCAATAATTTTTTAAAAATAGTTAGCGGGCTCTAAAAAATCTGAAAAAAATCAGAGTAGCATAACTTTGCACCCTCTATCCATTTCTGCAATAAAAAAAAATTGATGTCGGTACTCCATTATTATTTTTTATTTAAACTGTAACACATGTCCTTGAAGCTCTCTCAACTCTTGGCTCTCTGTGCACCGAATTTCAACTTCCAGCTGAAAGTCAGCTCACCTAAATACTGTATTAGCACGAAATCGTCACACCATTTCTGGCGGAGTCTTTTATTATAATAATTAAAAAATATATAAATTTTGTAATGATTAGTGTTCAGAATTATTTCTATACCATGTTACAAGCAGCTGAATGAGAGACTGTATTGTCTCTGTATTGTGACGATTTATTGTTACTGTATATACCGCCAGTGGTTGAATAAATCTAATCTATTCTATTCTAGTACATTGACTTAAGTACGTTTGGAATCCACATCTTACATTTTCACTTTATTTGCTTATAGATTAGTGCAAGCCATTTTTGTGCAGCCTAGCCATTTGGTTTGAGTAGAAAAGTGTTGCACCAAATATTTTCCTCACCTGTCTGATTATTTCATCTGTCAGGAGCTCCCAACCCTGTTTAGTATGCGACTTGGGCTTTGTAGCACGCACTGTCAGGGTGGTGTTGAGTAGGAGTACACCTGCAAGCAAACACCACTTTTACTGCATACATGTAATTGTATACTACTCAAAAGTAAAAACAGGGGAAGGGGTTATAGTACAGGATTCTTAGGGTTTGACCCCGGCAAAATTAGATCCAGCAATTTTTTGATTGATTGTGTATCATGATATTATGAAGGAAATTCCAAAATTCTTCCTCTGGAAAACGCTTGCGTCAGCCGCCATATCGGAAAATGCATTACTTTCTTTAAAAAATCATAAGTCACGTTATATCTATCGCATACTTAAAATAAAACCTGAAATGGGTAGGTATTATAATGGTTCATTATAAAAAAAATTGGCACCTCTTATCATAAAAAATTTCAATAGATATTTTAATTTTTATAATATTTTAAAAACTATGTTTCGGAAAATTGTCCTGTAACTTGGAAAATTAAAAAAACATGGAAAAAAGTTTCAGATAAAACGTGTTACCTATTAAACGAAAATAAAGAATAATTTTACAGTTTGAAGATATTCTAATTACAACCGCAGATATTTACAAAAACATAAAATGTTTGCTAATAAAAATTCCAGGGATCGGATGCGGATGCAGATGCAAGATGCACACGGATGCGCAAAAATGGGCTTGCATCTGCATCCGTGCATCCCAGATGCACAGGGAAAAATGAATGCATCCAGATGCATGGAAAATAAATTTGCATCCGGATGCGCATCTCAGATGTATGAAAAATAAATTTGCATCCATTTAATACTTTTTTTTTTCTTTTTTTTTTTTCTCAGGTTTTTTGCTAATAGCCTCTAAATAAATATTTAACACGAGGCATTTTTTTAACATTTATTTGCCACTTGTCGTTTAAAATTGCAAGAAACAAAGTGTATTGTAAAAACTAAAGATCGGATGCAGATGCAAGATGCACACGGATGCGCAAAAATGGGCTTGCATCCGCATCCGTGCATCCCAGATGCACGGAAAAAATTAATGCATCCGGATGCGCATCCCAGATGCATGGAAAATAAATTTGCATCCGGATGCGCATCTCAGATGCATGAAAAATAAATTTGCATCCGGATGTGCATCCATGGATGCACGAAAAATTAATTTGCATCCGGATGCGCATCTCGGATGCACGAAAAAAACGTGTGCATCCGGTCCCTGAAAAATTCACTCGCTAATAATACACTCTCTCCAAACCTTTAAACATCAAAACATTAGGTCTGTTCGTAAACCAAGCTCGGTGTACTCTGAGCAAGTTTACGAACAAAGTTCATGACGTTATGATTCAAGATTTGGAGAGAGTGTATTATTAGCGAGTGAATTTGTATTAACAAACTGCAAAGGTAATTTTATGTTTTTGTAAATATCTGCGGTTGTAATTATAATATCTTCAAACTGTAAAATTATTCTTTATTTCCGTTTAATAGGTAACACGTTTTATCTGAAACTTTTTTCCATATTCTTTTAATTTTCCAAGTTACAGGACAATTTTCCGAAACATAGTATTTAAAATATTATAAAAATTAGAATATCTCTTGGAATTTTTTATAAAAAAAAAGGTGCCAATTTTTTGTATAATAAAACATTATAATACCTACCCACTTCAGGTTTTATTTTAACTCTGCAATAAATATAACGTGACTTTTGATTTTTTTAAAAAATTATACATTTTCTGATATGGCGGCTGACGCAAGCATTTTCCAGAGGAGGACTTTTGGAATTTCCTTCATAATATCATGATACACAATAATCAATCAAAAAATTACTGGATCTAATTTTGCCGGGGTCAACATAGGAATTATCCCTAAGAATCCTGTACTATTATTGACAATGATTTTTAATGCTGCAAATGCAAATTACACTTTTAATTAAAATAGTTTATAATTTTATTTGAGGGGGTGGGGGGTGGGGGGAGGGGGGCGAGGGCACACAATGGTGATATATTGCAAACAAAATCATGAAAAATTTTCTTCATTCAGCCCTTCTAGACATCTCAAACCCAAGAATTATAACTTTTTCTAATGGGATTTCCAGTTAAATGAAAATTATACAAATATTTTTCAAAATTAACCATAACAACTTTTAATGGAAAATTCATCAGCTCTACCACACATCAAAGAATCCAGTTATCTTCTTTCTGACATTGCCATTCAATAGATTTAATTTTTTATCCCAGTATCAGCTTTTTAATGTTTGAAATCGGTTCACATTCAGAATTTTAAATTAAAGGATGGGAACGGTTTCAGCTTTTATATTATTTTTATTGTTTTATAAATAATGTCAAACTTATTATTGCACCAATAAATAGACCTAACTCTGTCTTCTAGGAGTTCTAATAGTTAACATTCAAAAAGCGAGCCGAGCAAAAGTGAGGCTTCCAATGTCAAGTGCATGCTTTTATGGACGAAGAAGCTTAGAATTATATGGACACGCATATGAAGGGTCTTTACCTTGCTTCATCCAACCTGTAAGGTTGCCATGCGATGGTCTAGTGAAGCCCTCGATGTCTGTGGTGAGCTCTGCATACATGTTTTTCAGGCTGCAAGCAGAATAATGCTCATGGTAAAATTAGAATCCATCAGAGACCACATATTTAAAAAAGCTAATTGTATTTATAATAGATTCACAGACACTGCTAAATTCAGTTTAGATACATGCCATGACTATCTTGGATGTTATCAGAAGAGGTTAAGGTATAACCTGAGAATTTGTCTGTCAAGGTCAAGAGGCGTGGCTATAGTGGCAACACTGTTTGCATTGGAATGAGCATAAATTTTTAGGAGGGGGTGGTGACAACAGTCCTTGAGAACGTTGCCACATTTCTCATCACATATAAGAAACGATCATCGCCACGGTTCAAAATATATGAAAACAATTCAAAAAAATAGTCTAAAAAATTAGGTTTTAGTAAAAAAAAAATTAAAAGAATCTGTTGTATAGTTTTTTTGCAATGCTAATTAACAAATTTAACATTGGAAGGATACAAAATTCTCATTTATATAAATTAATTATATTTAAACCAACGGTTAAAAAATTCCGAAAAAATTCAGAGCTAATTTGACGATTGTTGTGAGTCCACCAAATTAATTTGAAGAAAATCTGTTGTAGCGAATTTTTCGTCCAAATTTCTCAGGTTAAGCCTTAAATCCAAGATAGTAACATTTGTAAATTAAAAATGAATCCCCTAGACAGAGGGTGTTCTCCAAATCAGACATTCTGCATTATCAAAATAACTTAACTCATTTCCTGGCAACATGAAGAGCGAAGAGACGGAATCTTACTAAAAGTAAAATGGCTAAAATACCAAAACATAGGCATAAGAAAAGAAGAATACATTAAATTTACAGATACCCATGAGTAATTTCTTATTTATTTTATTATCTATTCAACATGAGAAACGTTTCTCATGACATATTTTTTATAATTTCATATAGATTAATGTTCTTTCAGACCATGGACTGAACAGGCATACAAATTGAATCAACGATATCTCATTTTCTAACGACCCATACCCACACAACTAGACAACATATCATTGCCTGAGAATGCAAGTCGCGTAAGTACAGACACTTTTGATGAAAGTCTGAACCTTATCTCAATTTAACTCAAAGGTCAAAGTAGTCTCAAAATTTTTAGTACTTACGCGACTTGCATTTTGAGACGACGATATGGCAAAATAATTCTCCAAGACAAACAATGTACATTGTTTTTGTTTTATTGTTTTATTTTCAAGACCTTTTTTGCAAAACAAAAAAAAAAAAAAAAAAAAAAAAAAAGGACAATAATTGTATGACAAAAGATTTTTCCTATACTGTAAAACTGTCTTTTTTGTGTGTGAGCACTTGGCTATAATTACGAATAATACATGTACACCTCGTGGGACAGCACGAACTTCAACCCTCGCTGCTATGCTTGTGCACCTTGTCATGTAATCTACAGAACCAAGATGAACTTCTTTTAAGGATAGATTGATTTGATATACTTGGCTAATGGGTACTTTTATTAGCTTAAGGGTAAGATAACGCCACCAATGTTAAAAAAAATCCCTCACACAAATATTACGAAAAAAATTTAAAATGTTCTCCTCTACACCCCCTATCAGTAGCTAAAATATCAGGTATGCAAATACAATCTAGTTTTTGAGTTATGAATTTTTGTTTCAACTTTAAAAATTCATAACTCAAAAACTAGATCGTATTTGTGTACCTGATATTTTAGCCACTGATAGGGGGTGTAGAGGAGAACATTTTATTTTTTTTTCATAATTTTTGTGTGAGTGATTTTTTTTTTTAACATTGGTAACCCTTAATTACTTAATTCCCTCAAAATTGCAAGTCTGCATTTATATACAGTAAAAACTCATTATTACACAATTTGTTGTTTGGTAAAACTCGTTTTTGAGTAAAGGAGATTGCGGGCCTCATAAAAAATAATTAGCATTGCAGGTACAGGAAAAACTCGATATAAGGTAAACCTAATTTCCTAGGTCCCTTGACTTCACGTAATTACAAGTTTTTACTGTGACTATTATTAGTCTTTTATTAAACACAGAAAGTGTACATATTAACAGCACTAGAAACATACATTATAGAAAAACATTACAATAGAACACATAAAACATACATACAAAACATATGTACTGTGACTATAGTATTCATATGTAAATTATTTAAATATCATTATGCTGTATATATTTATTATAGTTCTCTGAGCTGCAGTTCAAGCAGGGTACGGTTAATGCTATTCAGTCTTGATGAGGTGGACACTGCAACTGTATTTACACAATAAATTCATTTGGGGATTTATTAAACCTTTTAATTTTATATCTGACAAAGAGAAGGCATATTTACCTGCCAGGTGGTTCGATGCCGGGACCAACACTGAAGCTGAGGCCTGCAGCAAATATAAGACAGTAGTAAAATCAAGTGCTAGCTCATGAAAGGTGTCTGCAGAGATGTAGAGCCTGCATAGGTGCTGAAGATTTCAGAATATTAAATATATATATTACATATTATGTTTGTATTCAATGGGGAATTATCCTACATTTATTTTAATTTTTTTTCAGATGCTCTATGCCTTGAAACTAAATGTAATAAAATAAAAAAGTTTCAATTTTCAAAATTGGAGACGTGGGAATTTTTAAAAAATCTTCCTTCTTTTCGTTCTTTTGAATTTAGCGCCAAAACGTGACGTAGAAACTGCCTAGCAGGTGAATTTTTCCTGCAATAAATTTATATTTTTGATTATCACTCTTAAAGTAAACTGATATTAGGGACAAAACTGTTGATACCAGGGTAGAAAAGCCCGCTGATTTTGATTGTGTTACTAAAATTTATAGCCAATCACTCCTTGACGCTCAAACTATGATATCAGGCAGTTGTTGTGTGTTAACTAGGGAGTTTCTACATCACAGTTTTCAGGTTTGCGCGCAGGTTGCATACTTTGCCCCTTATTCTAATAATCCCTTCAGGGTCCCCAAATTTGAGTTAAAAAACTTGAAACTTAAGTCAAACTTATTGTTAATATGTACCCTAGCTATCATAATATAGTAGTTAAATTAAAATTTGAGTTGTAAGAGAATTCCCTATTACATATTTTAAAGAGATTAAAAAAATTGTACACGTACAGTAATCACACAACACACAACAGGAGAAAACAATTTAATAAAATATTTCATCACCTTGGCATTTTTTTCAGATAGCTATAGGGGCTTAAGGGTAAGGTAACGCCACCAATGTTAAAAAAAATCCCTCTCACAAAAATTCTGAAAAAAATTTAAAATGTTCTCCTCTACACCCCCTATCAGTAGCTAAAATATCAGGTATACAAATACGATCTAGTTTTTGAGTTATGAATTTTTAAAGTTGACCAATTTAACATGGGAGTTTCATTTCTCCATGTTAAAGTAGTCAACTTTAAAAATTTATAACACAAAAACTAGATCGTATTTGTATACCTGATATTTTAGGTACTGATAGGGGGTATAGAGGAGAACATTTTAAATTTTTTTCAGAATTTTTGTGAGAGGGATTTTTTTTAACATTGGTGGCGTTACCTTACCCTTAACATGACTCAAGTGTGTCAATAAGGCGGTTGCATGAGCAACGCAATTAGTCTACTTCATACAGGGGCTGAGTGAAAACATGCGCGCGCAGGCCGCCATGCTGAGGTATTAGTAGAGAACTCTGCATGCAGGCAAAAGATTAAAAAAATACATTATAAATTATTTAAAATGAAAATAAAAAATGTGAGGTGAACAAAATGTTTAAAATAAAATTTACAAACTTTTGCTCACCTCAGAATTTAGAATCTTTTCTTTATATATTTTTAAATGTTTTTTTTTTTTTTAATATTTTGTCCTATGCTTATACATTGCGTAGCTCCACCAGGCCACCATTGACACCTGGCGGACAACTGTTGAAACTCCTGATCTGACATCACACTGACGTCAGATGCAAGTGCCTAATTGCCTCAACTTACCAACAAAATATCAAGACACAAAAACTTTAGATAGGAATATGTGTATGAACTTTAAATACTATGTACATAAGAGTGTAAGATATAACTTTGTTTTTTAGGCATAACTTGAAATGTATTTTAAGGTAATATGGTATATAAAATACTTTTCGTAAACAATCATGATGTAGTATAAACACTTAAACAAAATCATGTTAGTCGCATGAAAGCAATGGTGGAAAGCAAGAATTAATGTACATACCTGTTGCCTGGCCTGGGCCGTGGTAGGGATCCTGTCCAAGGATCACGACTTTAATGTTTTCAAGGGGAAGCTCAGTCCACGCCCACACCTTATCTGCAGGCGGGTACACCGTGTTTTCTTCTCGCTCTAAAGTGATGAACTTGTCCAGCTGAATAACAGACAGTGATCAGCAAATCAAATTCTGCTGTCATATTATACTCCCAAAAGTGAGAGGTGGAATTGTTTAGTTGACTTGCCCAAGAGTTGTGACTGCTAGAAAAATCTGAGGAATTATATATAATTATACATACATACGTACATAGGTACATACGTACATATATATATATATATATATATATATATATATATATATATATATATATATATATACATATATTGATGGTGTTCCGTCAAAAATGACTAACTCGTTTTATCGCGAGCCGAGATGGTCGCTTTTGCACTATGGGTTTCCAGGTATACATTTTTTTTATACCTGGAAACCCATAGTGCAAAACCAATCATCTCGGCTCGCGATAAAATGAGTTAGTCGTTTTTGACGGAACACCGTCAATATATATATTTAATATTTAAGATACATATTGTGTATTATTGAAGACATGCAACTACATCAAACGTGCAATGCCAACCAAGATCTTTAATTGCCATTCTTGCAAAGAGTTCTTTTTTCTACCATAACTGTTTGCATTATTTACCTCCTTAAAGTATGGCTTGCTAAACTCGTTGCACAGCACCGAATACCAGGATGTTGTGATGTTGGGATGCACGAGTGGCACAGAGATGCTCATTGCCCTGTGCAAAATCTCGTCCCTGACTGCACGCGAGAAACGTTCTGCCTCAACCTTCTCAGTTTTTGATCTCTTGGGGGAGATATCCTGCAAATACAAATATATACATACATGTCAAATTCGAAACAGTGAGTGATAGGAAAATTCATGGTATCAGGTGTGAAAGGAAATATAAATTATCTACATCTCTGTCGAAAGTTTTATGTTCCAGCTTTTAACAATTAATGACACCATTCGTATATATAGTACATTAAATAGGTTTACTGCATTCTGTAGGCTATAATATACAGCATAGAAGAAGTCACATAAATCATCAGAATTCATCACAAACAAACAACAGAAATTAACATTATAAAACATCTTATACTGTATATAAACATCAAATTAACCTAGGAGAACATCATGTCTGTTTGAAAAAAAACCTTTGACATTATATGCAGGTTTAGCGTGGCGCAGTGCATTGACCGGTTCTCGTTAGATCACCGAAGTCAGGCTACTTAGTACTTGGATGGGTGACCGTTTCAAGTAAAAAATACGTTACTCCCTCCCTGGGGTAAATTCGTCTCGCTTTCCACCCAGTGCAGTGATGCACTTGTGTGTGGTTCCCCAGGCTTTGGACATCGCTTTGGTCTATTGAGAAAAAGTAGAGGTGTCCGTCCTGACTGAGGTTTTCCACGGTTCCCTCAGTCTCACCTCAGCGAATGCTGGGACGCGTAAGCATGCAGGCCGTGGCCACTATCCGTTCCCTACCTTATCCCTACCCAGTACCCTGCCGCGAGCTGTAAGCTCTTAGGGGTGTATCCTTGTAAAAAAAAATAAATAAATAAAAAAAAAAAAAAAAAAAACATGTTATTAATTACAGTATGTATACTTTATACATAGTGTTAAATCAGACACCCTAACGCTGTCAGTAGGGGTTCCCCAGGGTGGAAAAATTTCCCCGACTTTGTTTGGAATTGGGACGAATGAATTGCCGAAAAGCATCCCCGATGCTACAATAATAAAATATGCAGATGACACTACAGCCATTATTACTGGTGATTCGGAGGATGATGTAATACAGAAAGCAAATAAAACATTAATTGATATGAAAAATTGGTGTAACCACAACGAATTAATATTAAATGATAAGAAGACAGTGTTTATGCAATTTCATACAGCTAGAAATATTCAATGTCATAGTTATCTACTTAAAATAAAAAATAAAGCCATTAAAAAAGTAGAAAAAACAAAATTTTTAGGTTTTACTATACACGAAAATTTGGATTGGAAATTCCACATGGAAGATATAATAAAAAAAATAAACTCAGGCAATTTTGTTCTATACTCAATAAGGGAGCATGTATCATTAGAAGCATTATTTTCGATTTATTATGCGTACGTTTACTCGCACCTATCATATGGCTTAATTTTTTATGGATCAAATGAGCAATCTATTTCTAGGCTATTTATAGCTCAAAAACGAGCACTGAGAACAATGTTAAGGTTTAAAAAGAGAGACTCATGTGTTACTCATTTTAAAAATAATAATATGCTCACATTACCATGTATGTATGTATTAAGCTGTGCATTATTTAAAAGAAAACATTTCGAATTGTATGAACATCAAAATCATGTATACCAAACTAGAAATAAAGAGAAAACTGTTATTGTAAGTCATAAATCTGCATTATTAGAAAAAAGTCCACTCTACCAATCGGCAAAAATTTATGATTTTTTGCCAGCATGTATTAGAAATATTGAGAGTGATATTCTGTTTAAAACGAAGCTTAAAGATGTACTTATTAAGAAAGAATTCTATTCAGTTAAAATGTTTTTTGCAAATAAACTCTCAGAACAGTGTCTTCAAGATGGTTAAAAAATGTGCAAGTATTTTATAGTGATATAAGACATTTCTTATGTTGATAATGAATTTTATTGTGTATTTTAAGGTTCATATGTTTGTTTGTGACGTGATCAATGTTGTATTGTACAACCAGTATCGAAATAAAATTATTATTATTATTATTATTATTTAAGCTGCTTTAAAGATGGTACACCTTCATAAAATATGAGATAATTTTTGAAGGTAAAAAAATAGGGTTAAGTTTCCAAGATATATATATAGAATATAAAAAGGTAAAATATCATCAGGGGGAACAAGATGAAAAAAAAGGGGCCTTTTTGAGGAAAGCATGACTATTTTCCAGTGGGGTATAGTTCACCCTTAAAAAATATACATAACTATATTTTATTCACAACACAATTTTTTCATTGAAGAAATATTGCTCTAAAATATATCATGTGTTAAATTTTATTTATTATACTGGCACCATTGAACTATACATATTTGGAAGGCTAACGCTAGCTTCTCTACACGGCTCGAGTATATAGAGTAAAAAAAAAAAAAAAATCTCCTTCCCCCACCACAGCTCTTTTGCCAAAACATGAACTTAACGTTGAAAAGTTTATGTTATATGATAGAAAAAAATCAGCTGACGGTAGGTAGCCAGGCCTTTGATTTGCCTCAAACCCTAGCTCATCCGCACTCTCGCCCCCAGACTGGCACACACAGCTCGTCCATTATGTGTATTGCATATTATATTATGAGGTAGGTTGTAGGTTCAGTGGCGTAGCCAGGATTTGTTCATAGGAGGGAGGGGGTGGGACTCCCCAGGATGAAGAGACAAATAATGGGGGAAGGGGGGGGGGGACTATCCCTCCACCCTCCAAAATGGGCATAGCGCGCCGCAGGTGATTTTATTAAAGTAGAAGTGATCATTTTCGAGTGTGCCGACATGTTGAACTTTTTACAATGAAAAACGTATTTTGAGACTTCCCTCTACATCATACAATTTTTTTTTCACCACCTCACCGGCATAACTTTTGAGATAATTCAAATTTAAAATCCCATCTGATGCATATGTTAAAAAAGTGCAAAATCAGACCATTTTTAACAAAATCGTATTTTGCTTGAAAATGAAGCAGACATGTTGTTCTCAAAAACTTCTATTTAGTAACTAGGGTTCCTAAGGAATATTTTTATGTATTGAAAAGGATACCTCACCGGCCATTTCGAATTTTAAACAAGGCTGACAAATGTGAGATTCGTCAGTTCAGGGCAGTCTGCTACAGGCCGTCTTACCCCCCACCACTCTTTTTATTAGTCGGCCGACTGAGCAGCCGGTTAACATGCATTCTTACGGCCCTTACGGGAGAGAGACCTCACTTTGCGCCCGGATTATAGCGATTTCACGGTATCTAGAGATTTGAAATTAAAAGTAAGTAAATGCTCATAGAGTCTAATATTGCTCAACAACTTTTTTTTACCCGCAAAAATAATATTAATACGTTTAAATATGACTTTTATAAACCGGACGACTAGTATAAAAAAAGTCAAAGTCCATTTTGAAAAATGTCTAAAAGCTTTCATTTAATTCTTAAAATATTTTTGAAAAGCTAGTAAAACTGGAGAGTACGTATAAAGGCCCTAAATAAGAGTATAACGATGACACGTACTGCTTCTCGGTTTCACCACCTATTAAGAGACCCCCTAAAGCAACTTCGATGGCTTACCAAAACTGCTTTGGCATTTATATTTCTCATCGATTTTGCATTTTGAAATATAGAGGGACTCATATATTGCGGTACAAACCATGTGAGTGTATTATTACAGTGTTAAATTAATGAAACAAAACAAGGTTTTTCGACGCTCTGTCAGTCCGACATTTCTATTCGCCACTAGCTCTACAGATGAAAAACAGTGTTGCAAACCGTATTGTATGAATTGCACTATATTTTCTTCTCTTCGAATGTTATGAAAATGTAATTTCGACAACCAGGATAAGGTATATAATATAAGCTTCGTAATTGCTCACTAAAAAAATATATTGCGCTGTTTATTTTCCATGTATTAATATGCAATACGTGAAGTTTAACGGCATGAGACATGTTTGTATTGTATTCAATATTATTAGATATATTTTTTCATGTTGGTATTTGAAAATTTGTTCCGCTAGGCTTGCACGAGTGTTTGTTCCAAGTTTAGTTAAATTTTTGCTATGTTGGTAGCACTGGTTTATTTTTGGAGATTGAGGTAGGTTGAGGATGCGGTTCACTCTCTTGCACTGCAGCTCACGAGTAAGATGCATTATGTAGTTACTGTTAACGTAAATAACGGGTGCCACCCGCGCTGGGACCCCTGCGGCCGGAAGAAGGTCCTGCGAATGCTGCGATGGTATTTCGCTATCTCTAATCATTTAATGAAAGTAAGTGATATTTTATTTTCAATATTAAAAAATAAAAATTTTATTCGTCGCTGTGTCTCGTACGTGTGTTTTTGTTAATTTCTTTCACGTGACGATTTTCGTTTAGTGAGCGATAGGAAAAAATTATAATTTTTGCACTGAATCATGACGATCATATAATCGCCTTAATTACGTCATCTGAATTATTAGAGTGCATGCCATCGATACCATTATTATGTACGACATTTTAAAATATTAAATATTCCATAGCGTATAATTATTATGTATATAATATAATATATAATGAATATATTATTACATACGAAAGTAATTTATTGGTTACATTTTTTATATGATATGTCTCTTTTTTTTCCATTGTTCCTGGATGTTACAATTGTAATGGATTTTAAGACTGGTTCCATACATACAAGTAATATTCATGCGACTTTAGCTTTTAGGAAAATAAAGTTTATATATTATTATTATCATGTATATTATATATTGTATTCAATTTATAAAACATCAAAATACCAGGTATGCAAGCATCAATTAAAACTTACTTTCATGCATGCCGCATTATTTTTACCTTTTCCTACGACGCTATCACTATTTTATAATTATTATTATGGCGTTTTTACACGGCGCGCCCTCTTTGCATGTATATATGTATATAGTATATACTTTCATGCATTTAATCTTCGAAAAAGCTCGATTTAATTAAGTGATGATTTTTTTTCGATATTAAAAAAGGACATATTATTGTATTATATTGCTGTCACATTTTTCTCCATGCGTGTACACTTGCATGCATGCCGCATTATTTTTACTTTTTCACTATACGACCGAATTAAGACACGATTATGACAACATTACAGCGCGCGCTTTTATATACATGTGAACAGGGGCGGATCCAGCCCGCGGCTCTGGGGGGGGGGGGGCGGTGTCCTATCCTGCAATGTTAAATTTTGGGGCGGGAGGGGGGGGGGTGACGGGTGGTAATACTTTCAATGTATTTTGCTCCCCCCCCCCCCCTTGGATCCGCGCCTGCATGTGAAAATATACTTCGAGAAGCTCGATTTAAGTGATACTGTAAGTGATGTTTTTTAATAATATTAATAAAATATTTATATATTATAATTGTCACTTTTTCTTTCCACGTATACGTTACGTTTTGAACAAAATTATATAATAGTCATTGCAATTTTTGCATAAATATATAAACATCGCCGCCTTTGCATCGCATCGTATATATTATATATACATATAATATATAATAGTATAAATTTAGAAACGGTTGTAAATGAAGAACCTACGAGTGCATGCGATGCGATATGAAATTAGTGTGCGCGTATACGTGTGATCGCATAGGTTCTTAATTTTCTTATCATATATATACGCTGCGAAATCATGCGATCCTGTTTGCGGCAGCCCTCATGGTGCGAAGTGACGAATTCCAGCAGGAGGTGCCACACCTCCTCTGCAGCTGCAACTCCGACGACGGTGGTGGCATGTGTGGGGAGACCAAAAGGAGTATCTTTTTTTCATGGGGGAGACCCGCGGGAAAGACGAACTGCATCAGTTTTTCATGTATTTTTTTTTTTAATATGTATCGTGCAATGCTTTCTCATACTATACCACCAGCTAGGTTGCCTTTTGCAGACGATCCGATTTTTTTATGAATATTATGAATAATTAAGTTATTATAATTTCTGCATGTTTTTTTTTCACGTCACGTCACTTTTTTTAAAAAAAAAAATATTTAATTTTATTGCAAGCGAAAATATCTTGTTTTCAAAAGTTCCTTTTGATGTTACTGACTGGATTTTGAGACATTATGCAGCGTGAGTACTCTCTTGCATGTGGAATAATTTGTTCATGCATTTAAATCTCCACAACAAAAAGAAAGAATCTTAGGATGGAAATGATCATGCGATGCATTATTTTAATATATTTAATTTTATTCAATGCAATGCATATAATATATCAAATTTTATAATTATGTAATATTTAGTAATATGCATAAGTTATAAAAATTAATTAAAAAATGTAATATATTTTTGTACGCGAGTGTATAAATAAATAATTATATATTTTTTTTTATTGGTCACTTAATTTACAAATCAACCAAAGTTATATATACACAATATATAACATACAAGCATGAAATGTTTATAATAATATACAACATAATATAACAATAAATTTCACCGTTATTATGAACTGCTTAAACAATCGCCATGCATTTTATTTTTGGAATTTGAATATATTGAGTATTGTTATCACTTTTTATGCAGTAGTGCCAGTAGCTATATAGTGTGTCCATCCACTGTTTATTATGTATGCATACTGACGAGTGTATAATTTAGCAAGTAAAGTTTTTATTTTACGTAGAAGAATAGGTTCTGTTGACGAGCAACTTATTATATAGTGGCGGGTCAACGTTAACACAGGGGTGCTTGGTATGGTAGAGAAAGCATTATAACGTGTGATAATTGATACGTTGAAGCGGTACCGCCTGTTGCTTCTTCCAGCGTGGGCCAGTATATGGGTAAACGCGAACTCTGGAGTTTCTAACTATTGCAGTTGCAGTCATGTGGGGGAACACAGCTGCCATGGACGCTTGTCCTCACTGCTTATACTAACGCTCACTTCAAGTTAAGGGTGCACGTGACCTTCGGGTCAAGGGCTGGTTTTGTGCAGAGTTGCCAGTTGTTATAGTACAACTAGCGGAGAACTATTTGCAGTGTTATAATAGTTCAAGAATTTGTTGTTTAGGCAACTCGCCATACTTTGAAGCTGAACAAGTTGCCTATCCTTGTGGCGTTAATATTTTTCTTTATGTTATTATAATAATATTTATAATTTATAACGAGTAAAATTATTTGATTATTTTTATATATTTGCAATAATAATTTTTTATACATTAATTATATCAAATTCACATTGAAGAGCGTAAATCGCAATTTTTTTTTTTACCTTATACGCCCTTCTATTTTTTTTAAATTTATTTTTTAATTTACATTTCAGAGATGCCGGACCGTATTATTTACACTTTATACAATGTCTTCTTATAGAGCAGCCAGTGATTTATAAATTTTATAATACATATTATTTGAATGGCAGGAAATTTTATTTCGCATCTTTGGGGGAAGGGGGGGGGAGTCACACGTTACAGCATGCAACATCACAGCTTCTTCATGGCCATGAAAGCTTCAAAGGAGACTTTACAGGACTCCGTGCCACCGTGGTGTCCGTGGTTCACAAGCTCACAGCATGGCTTGCGGCTAGCTATAGACCACTGCAGTATGACGCCACAATGTCTGCATGGTGGGTGGGCCATGTGTTTTAACACATGGTTTGCAAAGATAGGGGAAAACGGCAATGTTGTCAATTTTTGGTTTCTCTCTGCCTCATTCACTGTTGTCGTGTTGTTGTCAGTGACAGCTAGTGCACTTGACAACCGCGCTTGTTTACGTGCAGTAGCCATCATCCACAAAAAAAATGTCGTATCTCTATAACTTCTATAAGCATGCTTTTGCCTTTACATGTTGCTGTATTATAATTTTGAGAAAATATTTGAAGAATTTGCGTTCACGTCGCTTTTTAAAATTTTGTAGAAGGTCGATCATTTTTTTATTAATTTTTTATTAATTACAGGAATTCAATTTGATACTTAAATAAATTAAATAATTAATTTAATTTCTGTTTAGGCAACTCGCCTTACTTTGAATCTGAAAAGGTTGCCTAATCTCGTGGTGTTAATATTTCTCTTTGTATTCGGGTTTGTGATTTATAATAATGTTACTATATTATATTATTATAATATTTTTATTATTTATAATGAATAAAATTATTTGATTATTAGCAATAATTATTTATTGTATTAATTATATCAAATTCACATTATAGAGCGTGAATCGCAATCTTTTTACTTCACGCTCCTCTGTTTTTTTCTTTTTTTCTTTTGCATTTTTCAGATCATGCATAAAAATTATATAACATTCGACTTTAAAAAGACGCTTGTCGCCTCAGAGCGTGGCCGTGCCTCGGGACAGGCACCTGGTATGTATCCTTCTTGGGACGCGCGTAGCCGTCCGCTTGGGCCGTGCGAGCGCAGTACGTATGAGCGACCAGGCTCCAAGCGGCTGCGGCGCGAGCACGTCCACATGGACGCAGAATTTGGAGCTGACCAACAAACTGTCCAACAAGCTGTTGCCGTAGCCGATATAATTATGGGAGACTATGGGATAGAAACCATATAAAAAAATAGGAGTTCAAAGTCTCAAAAAAATTCTAGTTTCAATATAAGATCCATGTGAATGCTTTGGAAGAGAATTTTTTATCTTTTTCTAATTATTAATGTATTGTTAAAATTGGTTGATATATTAAAAAAATATGTGTTTTCACTTCTTCAATTTCGGGGTCCCCCCTTCCCTCCCCTTCCACGTTTCGCTTTCCCGGTTTCTTCCGATTATATGAGTAAAATTATTTGATTACTGTATTAGCAATAATTCTTTATTATATTAATTATATCAAATTCACATATTAAAGAGCGTAAATCGCAATCTATTTACTTCCCGCTCTTCTATTTTTTTTTATTTTATTTTGCATTTTTCAGAGATGCCTGGTGATCATGCATAAAAATTATATAACAATCGACTTTAAAAAAACTTTTGTCGCCTCAGAGCATGGCCGTGCCTCGGGACAGGCGCCTGGCCGCTATTTCCACAACATTATTATGTTGCATTATTTTTACGTTTTGACTATAATAATAAGACCGGATTACGACGCGATTACTATTATATATTACAACATTACAGCACGTGCTCTGACATGTAAAAATATATACGCTGAGAAAATAGATTTAAGTGATAAGTGATTTTTTTTCAATATTATTAAAAAAATATATATTAATTTATTAATTATATTTAATCGCTGTCACTTTTACGTATCATTTTGAAAGAGAAATTACAATAGAAGTCATTCACCTTGCCCTGTGTTATTCTTATGGGGCACGGTGATTAACAAGGCTGCAAAGGGAAATTTTCCGAGGCGACGACTGTACACTTTATCAAGTTTTTTTTTTACCTAGAAGACTTCTTTCTGTTCGCGAGCAACTTATAGTGGCGGGTCAACGTGTACACCGGGGGGTGCTTTTGGTATGGTAGAGAAGGCGTTATAAAGTGTGATAATTGATACGTTGCAGGGGTAGAATGAACAGTCTGTTGTTTCTTCCAGCGTAAGTTAGTATATGGGAAAACGCGAACTATGGAGTTCCTTAATAGTGCAGTTGCAGTCACATGGGGGAGCAGAGCTGAGTGGGGATGCATGTAGAGCAGTGTTACAGCATGCAACCATGCAGCTAGCTAGCTAGACCACTGCAGTATGATGGCACAATGTCTGCATGGTGGGCCGACACATGGCCCACGCTCCCCTAACTGATGAAACGCTGACGTCAGTCATGTACGTGTTTTGGACAACTGCAGAGGAGCCGTGACTACAATGCGGCGGCGATCATGCATAAAAATTATATAACATTCGTTTTTAAAAAGACGCGTGTCGCCTCAGAGCGTGGCCGTGCCTCGGGACAGGCGCCTGGCCGCTACTTCCACATAAATATCCTTTTTGGAGCGCGCGCAGCCGCCCGCTTGGGCCGTTCGAGCGAAGTATGAGCGAGAAGGCTCCAAGCGGCGCGGCGAGCACGTTCATGGACTCAGCAGAACTTGGAGCTGACCAACAAGCTGTTGCAGCACCCGATATAATTTATGGCCGGGAAGCTATAATATATAAATGCATGGGATAGAAACCATAAAAAATTGGAGTTCAAAGTTTCAAAAAATTCTAGTTTCAATATATAAGATGCATGTGAATGCTTTGGAAGGGAGTTTTTATCTTTTTTCTAATTATTTATGTATTGTTAAATTTGGTTGATATAAAAAAAATTGTGTCTTCACTTCTTCAGAGGCTGGCTCTGGCTGCCCCCACCAACTGGCCAAATTGGCGCTAGGGTGGGGGAACTTGTGTTCTGGCTGCCTCCGCCAGCTGGCGCTATGGTGGGGGAACATGTGTTCTGGCTGCCTCCGCCAGCTGGCGCTAGTGTGCAGGCCATGTGTTCGTAATACCAACTCTTTAGTGAAAAATCAACCAAATAAATCAATTATAAATAATTATTAAAAATAATAAAAATTCAGCTCTCAAAGTGTTCATTTGCATCTTATATATTGATTCTAGAATTTTTTTGAGACTTTGAACTTCAAGGGGGTGGGTCTCTTAAGGTGGTGGATGACCCTGCTTCTCTTTCAAAAGAAACAGACATATTGCAGTCTCGAAAGTTCCAATAAAAATCCGAAGTGATCGGCCGGAGTAATTAAACATGATTGGACATGTCGTTGCATGCCGCATGCCTAGCTTCGATCAGAATAGCATGACTGCGCATGACGCGACTGAAGCATAATATATATAATAATTAAATGAAATTGTGAAATAGATGTACGTACGGTACTTTAAAATTAAATTTGCTATTCTTTAATAGAAAATCATGTGCTTTCAACATATCATACAGTAATGCACGTGGTAAGAATATTAATCTGTATATTCTGTATGCATAGAACATGGCACCGGACACAGGTATATCATACGTATATTATGCATAGCAGCATAAATTCTCACCAAGATGTCGATGGGCTCCGCGGGTTCTGAGTTTGAACTCGATGATCTTTTAGCTCCTGCTTTCTTGCAAGATTGCATGGCACCATTCGTAGGTATGGAAGCCATACTTCAACCTTGAATGAAATCAAAATAGAGGACACAAAATGTTACGAAAAGAACAAAAACTTTTGCCTGTCAAAGAAAACCCGGAGCACGGAGCAGCGTCACCTGTCACCTGTTGTTTTACCGCCTTTTTTTGCGCATGTCTTCTCTCAGGTGCGCGTGTCGTGACTCGCTCGTTGTTATTCGGTGTTGTGTTGTTTTAAATGTCTTTCGCGCGCCAAAATTATGATTGTTAGACCGGTTAGATTCTGTGCTGGATATATATATAATACATATGCAGTAAAACAAATCTAAGTTTACGCCTGACATGGCTAGACTATACGTCTAGACCGACTGGCGCCCCCTATCTTAGCCATGTTATGACTTCCAAGATGGCCGTCGCGCGTAATCAAATCCACACGTAAACTAAGATCTGTTAAATTATACTGTACAGACCCTGTGCGGGCCGGGTCTCTGGGATATGATACATATATATATGAAATGAAATGAAATGAAATAATCTTTATTTAGCTTTCGCTATTCAGTACAAATATAGTTTATATATTGTTTTAATTAAACAATATAAAACAAGTGGTTCATAAAATTTATGATAGTTCATAGAATTTTATGCCTACAGTACAATATATTTATTAGGATACAAAAAACCATCTTAATAATTATACATTTTATAGTTACCAATTATAGCTATATAAAAAAAAATATATATTATTGACTTATGACATATAATTATAATCTTATATATATATTACATACAAGTAAATAAAGTAATAAAGGTAAATCCTAATTTATCTTTCACTATATTTAAAGTAGAGGCTGTGATGCATGCAGATGTCAAAAAATGAAAACTGAGTTAGTATTTTTTTAAAATAGTTTCAGTGCTCCCCTATATATATAATTATATACATGCATATATATATATATATATATATATATATATATATATATATATATATATATATATATGGCATATATGAACCGAAAAGTTAAAAAATTCCATCTCACATATATATTTAGTCAGAAAAAAAAATCCAAAAAGTGACGAGAGTGAACGCGTCGCTTTAACATATATGCAAATATATGGGGCCTTACCTAAAAATCACAGTACAGAAAAGATAGTAGGGAAACTCCTCTATGCTAGAATCGAAGTCGAAAATTGGTCGCGTCAATGGCATTTTGTGCGCCGCAATGTTAAAATCATAGGAAAGGGGCACGACCAAATGGGGCATCCTGCAATATATGTTATGATGGTATAGGAGAATCAACTATAATCTGCTCTAACTCGGAAATTATTAAAGCTATATAGAGCACAGTGGAACTTTCACTAAAATATTAGAAAAAAAATCATGTTAAAAAAAAAAAAAAAATGATCGAGCTCTTAACCCAATATTCAAAAAGTGTCAAAAATTGACTTCAGCTCCCCCGTAGCGCAGGTATAGGAGTTTGGTTACTATATCTTTTCTGTACTGTGCTGAAAATGACCCTCGAATATATCTCGAAAAAATACACCGTTAGGTGGTATGAAAAAAATATGACAATGTTCTATGACCCCATGATTGACTCGAGCTTTTATTAACTCGGAATTCTCATGGTGGAACTAAATTCAAGGTTCTTCAAATTTTTTTTTTTTTTTTTTTTACAGGGATACACCCCTAAGAGCTTAATTACAGCTCGCAGCGGGGTACTGGGTAGGGATAAGGTAGGGAACGGATAGTGGCCACGGCCTGCATGCTTACGCGTCCCAGCATTTGCTGAGGTGAGACTGAGGGAACCGTGGAAAACCTCAGTCAGGACGGACACCTCTACTTTTTCTCAATGGACCAAAGCGATGTCCAAAGCCTGGGGAACCACACACAAGTGCATTACTGCACTGGGTGGAAAGCGAGACAAATTTACCCCAGGGAGGGAGCAGCGTATTTTTTACTTGAAACGGTCATCCATCCAAGTACTAACCACGCTCGACGTAGCCTGACTTCGGTGATCTAACAAGAACCGGTCAATGCACTGCGCCGCGCTCAACCTATGTAACCCGGAGGACTCTGTAGTGACTCTGCTGCTACTGAGAGTGGCGGCGCCATTAAATTGTAGCGGCACAGCCCGGTTCTCGCTAGGTGCGCGGGCAATTTCAGCCAGCAAGAACCGGGCCATGCTGTGCATTTAGCAGTGCCGCCACTCTCAGAAACAGCGAAACTCTGATCAAATCCCTGGCCATATGTCACGGAGGTCTCTATATTAGAGTCTCTGAAAGTCTGAAATAATATTGTTTATACATTTTTATGCTCCCTATTATTTATATAATTAATTTATATACTTATTTATATTTATATAACATGTTGGATGTTGGGGTCAAATCATCAGAAAAAAGCAACATTCGGTCTAATTATTTTTATTATATCAACAGTGTTTACTTTTTACAGAAAGTTCTACTCAAGACCCAAGCACCTGCAACACACACAGAGCAACCAAATTTCGCATAAGATAATCTCTATATTCTAGAATTAAAATGGAATAAATCCAAATGCTAAAACAATAATATATAATTATATTATTGTGTCACCATCGAAACACATTTGCCTGAGAAAATTTAAAGGCAATTAAGTTATTGAATAACAATATCCTCTTTTTTTTATATATATTATTTTTGGGGGGTTCCCAAGATACATACTAGAAAACTTTGAAACATAAAAAGTTACAAGACAATTTCAAACTTGAATGATTTAATATAATTAATTTCATTATATTATTTTATAATATAATAAAATTCTTGCAAGTTTTAGATGTTCATGCCAAGTTAATGTAAATGTCTATGTTATTAATTGCTGGTTTATGTTGCTATGAAAGCAACAAAAACAGCCATGATTTGATTGCTTCTGTAAAATTCACCAAGGTCTGATACTGTTTAATTTTAACCAAATTTAAAACTGCACAAAAAAAAATATGCACACCCTGTATACCTCAACAAATGAAAGACTAAAAGCAATCTTGGAAAGTCAACAATTAATAAAAAACTGAAAAATTGTGACAAATTTATACAAGCTAGGTTTTTTAAAAGTAAAATAAAAAATCCATGAAAAACATTTTAAAAATGCATATCATATTTGCCAAAAGAATAAACGGGCTCTCATTTTTGAGCAAAATGGAAGTAAACATGTTGCTGAGTCAAATAGCGAGCGCCAATGTGAAGCAAATAAAGTTCCAACAACGGTGCACAGTAGTGTACAATTACATTCTAGTGAAATATTACGCCTCATTGTCATTTGCTTTTCAGTCGTTCCCTTCAACCTTATGGGAGCCAAGCCAAACCAGCCAGAGGGGTAGGGAGCTAAGTGGTCAATAGCTATACAGAGCCAACACCCCATTTCCCTCCGTTCAGTCGGCGACTAATGAAAAATACACCTCTCAAAACTGGTGATCAAAAAGCAATTGAATAAAAGGCAGAACTGTTAGACTGTATTCAATAGTTCGCTACAACAATATGTCTCATCCATTTCTGCAATGTGGTTTTCTTTAGTAATTTTTAACCCAGAGCTTTACTGATAGTAGGATGTTAAGATAATAGGACGAGTGATCACTCAAGAAATCGTTACTGTAAGATTAACATACCGTGTATTATTATATCATAAAGTTAGGTCAGTGTTGGTACACTGGATCTCATTAATTGATAATAGTAACAACAAAACATACATACATAAAGCCATGACTTTAAGGTAGAAGTATAATGTTATGTAAAAAGTGAAATAAATTTATTTTTCGTTGAATTTTTCCTTGGTAAAACATTTTATTTACTTGATAATTTAAAACCAATTCAATTAATTTATAAATGCAGTAGTCCAATAATAATAATAATACATAATTGCCATAAATTTTTTAAAAAAATACATTTTTTCTAAACAAATAAAATAAATTCTGTTCTATTGAGCCCCACAAGCCGGAGCACTTACATTCTTCATAACCTTATGGTTGGAGATTGAAGTAAAAACCTTGAAGATTTGTTCTCTTAATCAATGATTAGATAAGGAAACAAGTTTTGTAATAAAATAGATTGTACTAATGCTTAAATTTATTTTCCTAGGATGCCATTGTATTTGATACAATGCAATAGATTAGAAAAATTGTGTATTTCAATGATTTGTTGCAATGTTGAAGTTTTATTTTCCAATTTTTCTGGTACAAAGGGTTTTCTGAACGGCCTATCTTTTCCACCAAATCTTAGTTGGCCAGAGCCCTTGTTTCCTCCCAAGCCTCCTCCAAGACGCCTAGGAATCCAGCCTGCCAATTCTTTCTGGCATTCTTGATCCACAAATATCTTACGACCTTCTAACTCCAACCCATCTGCTTCCCTACAGGCTACTGATACGCTGGACCTAGACTCATACTCAATGAAAGCATAACCTCGAGAGAAGCCAGTCACAACATCTCTTATCAATTTGCTGTGACGAATCTTACCATATTTCGAGAATATTGATTCTAATTTTGCCTCTGATGTATTTACATTGAGTCGAGCAACAAAGACAGTGTACTCAGATTTACTCTTGATGAAGGGATCAGGCTCATAGTGTGCAACAAGAGCTCTGTCGATGGCCTTGTCATGAGGCTCAGAGTCTGTTCCATCAATGGAGCCAGCTGCAATGGGATCATAGCTATCAGCTATTGCCTTCCATGGCTGAGATTTGCTTGCCATTGCAACTAATTCCCAGTTTTTGTTCTTTTATAAAAATTCAGAAAACTCATGTACATTTATTGATTGAAGTGCACCAAAGCATCAAAATATGAATGTATGTGAAGATTTAATATTTTAATATGCATTAACGATTGACCTCAGTTACTATGCGAGTCAAAGGAAATTTCTGTCAGACGGAATCAAATGAAATAAATTTTAAAAATTCGATAATGCTCTAAAACTTAATTGCTTATGGTTTGAGCAGATTCAAGGGGGCGGTTTCCTCACAATAGCTGCATTTCCGGTTTCCATCCATAAGGCCAATGTTAAACTTCTACTTCAGTTTTCTGAAAACTGATAAGACCGATCCACTTCAAAATTTACATATTACCTATTAATGGCGAGTTTTAAGTTCTCTGCAAATCTTGTAGCATTTAAGGGGGCCGATTCCGAGATCTCAATCAACTGAGGTCAATTCTTAAGATTTTATTAATATTTGTTATAAAATCTAAACTACCAAGGTTTTGTACATGTTCAAAGGGATTTAAATGTGAAAAGTTAAAAATATAATAATTATCTTGATAACTAACATTGTACTAGTTACCATGGAGATAATATGTCAGCATAAATATAGTACACATATAAATATTATATTGGGATGCGTTTAATTTTTTTAAATTCTGCTGTCTTCGCCTTTAAAATGTTATATAGTGTCAGTTAGTTACAAACAGCACTTTTTGTGCTTAGGTAAATATGTTAGTATTTGTTAATTTGGATGCTGTGTGTGGAAAAGATGAACATGCATGCTAATATAAAGTAGTAATAAGGTTGCGAGGGTTCACCCAGTACTTCTAGGGGCTAGTGGGTATTGACAACTGGTTGAGTTGACCATAGGCCAGTCAACTAAGATTGTCCTGCTGTATAGTACTTGAGGTTTACCAAGACGTACGCAGGCACGATGCAGATGCTCACGCACATGGCACCACCAAGGATTGCCTTCTCCTGAAACCAGACAAGTTTTTTTTTCATGACTAGAAAAAATATATTACAGTATACAGTATTGGTAACTTTATGTTATGTATTTTGTGTTTCTTCTGAACACTCAAGATGAAATATCACACTATGCATACAAAAATACAATGACAAGTACTGCTTGGAATATTACCCTCAATTCCTTTCGTGAAACTTGTGTGCGCCCGCCAGACTCCTTCTAACTCCAAGTGGGTGCCGGCAAGAACTCTTTACTAAGAGGACGGATTAACTTTAGAACCGGATGCTTTTGCCGCCAACGCGACACCACGTCGGAACCCAGATACGTCACACCGCTGAATTTTAAGGCGCATTTGATTGGCTCGATGCTAATAGTAGAAGTAAATATTCAAAAAAAGGTGAGGTAAAGGGTTACGTTACAGAGCGCTCTTCACTTGTTGTGAGCTTTACCGAAGGTTTACGAGAATTGTTGAGTACCGAGGATCCTCAATTTGACGTCTTAAGCCATCCTCCCAATATACAGCCGTTGGGGTGTAGGTATGATTGCATACGGAGCAATTCACATTTCCTTTTTTCCCCCATTCTACTGAAATGATTACATCTTAAGAAATATTTTAAAAATAAAAAAAAGACTGGTTTAGAGGACTCACGAATTTAAATTTAAATGGACTCTCAACGAAAATTTTGTTGTCAAAGGATATTATATTTGCACGCAAATTCAAAATCTGTCTGTACATTTACCGCTTTTATACCTCTTAATAGTTATAAAACTAAGTGATCAGATGACTGGGAACATTTCGTCACAACCGGTACTTGTCATTATACTGAAAGTAGGAATACAGAAAAGAAGTTTTATATAATTTAAATTAATTTAGTGAGACATTTAAAAATAATTACTGTACTGTTCTTTATTAACCTGCATGTAAAAATAAATAAAAGAAAAAAAAGTTTTGTGAAAAGAAAAGAGCGGTGGAAGTGTGTAGATTTACTTCCCAGCTGTTATTGATTCAGAAGAAAATTAGAGCCACATAATAAATATTTTATGATTCAACTCACAGCAAAAGAAATTCTATTCCTCGGAGGTCCAGAGACAACTGAGGTACGAGCTGGGATAATCAGCTTCGTACCCAGTGAGCTGCGAGCAGCACTCAGCGCAGTACGGGAAGCGATTGGCAGCATCAGGAGTTAGGGCAGCAGCGACTGCACATGGAACACACATGACTTTAAATATGCATGGTACATACAGTGTAGCTTACATTACAACATCACATTTTTTGGGTTCAACACAAGAAAAGATCCATGCATACCCGGTAATACAGTTAAGTGCAATTTAAATAAACAGTGTAATAATGACCATGTCAATTTAAGGACCTATCCGGGCTGCCAATGACATACTTTTGTCTTAAACTAATTATGGAACTTAATCCAAACAGTGAAATTATCAAACTTGAAAGTTTTTCGCTGCTCAGAATAAAATATTTAACTTGTTAACTAGTACGTAGTAGTTCACACCGCAATGCTGTGCAGTGAATAGTGGTGGGGCCTGTTCACTATTATGTCACGAGAACTACATACAATCAATAAGACATCGTTAATAACTGATCCCCACTGTCACAAGGCCAGCTTACGACGCCTCCACTTCCTCTCTTGTGCTATACAGACACTACAGTACTTGAGTGGTGTTTATTGCTGCAGTAATGAAATGATTATTTTTCTTTTTAATTTTTTCATGGGGAAATAATTCAAAGATACAATGATATTTGTTGGGGGGGGGGGGGGAGGGAATGTGTATGCAAGAACGGTTTGAATGATTTTAGACTAGTTCGTTTAAATGGGTTTATACGCCTTGCATAGAAGAAAAGAAATAGCTTATTTTAGCTTTCAATAATTGTTTTTTAGTATGCATATATCATATACTGTACAGTGCACAGCCCAGTTTTGGATTTTAGCCCTGTTTTGGTTCCGACCTGCTTTTAGGCTCCTTATAGGCAAAAAAAGAAAATTGTAACTGATTAACCAAACCCTCCCTTCCATGAAAATAACAACTGCAATACCTTGATAATTTTTTTACTGGTTCAAAAAAAATAAAAAATGAATAAAAACAGGGTTTTTAACAAATGGTTCATTTTTATTTTTTCTTAACTAGTAAAAAAAATATCACGGTATTGCAGTTGTTATTTTTATGAAAAGGCTGATTTGGTTAATGGGTTACAATTTTATTTTTTTACTTTTTTTGGCTATAAGGAGTCCAAAAGCAGGCCTGGACCAAAACCGGAACATTTTTTTTTCATGTCCCTCCACACAATTTTTTTTTTTTTACTCAAAGAGATGCTCTGATATGGAACTGAAATTATGATAAACTCAATTGCTACATTCCATTGAACATGTTAATAATTTTTTCGAATTTTTAAGAACCCTAAATATGGCAGATAAAAATTGTTAAAAGTGAAAAATGTCTAAAGGATGAATCTCAGTAGGTTGATATCTCGCAATCGTACCGCCTGAATGCAACAAGACTTGCAGGGGACTTAGAACTCACCATCAATAGGTGGCATACAAATTTTAAAGCGAATCTGTCTTATCAGTTTTGTGAAAACTGAGGTAGAAGTTTAACATTGGCCTTATGGACGAAAACCGGAAATGGAGCTGTTATAAGAAAACTGCAAGACTAAATTTGCTCAAACCATAAGCGATTAAGTTTTAGAACATTCTCGATTTTTTAAAATTTATTTCATTCCATTCGTTTGCAGGGAAATATTCTTTGATTCCTAAGTAACTGAGATTAATCGTTAAGGGGGTCCGTTACCGGGCTGCGTGGTGTACAGAGCATGTGTGGTGGTAAACAAATAAATTACTTGATATGTAAACAAAACTCATAGTGACTGCTGTTATTCGACAACATGGCCTGATGGAGGGTCTTTTTACTGCTGAGGAGATGGTATCAGATAATGTAAAAGATAAAGAAAGTAAAATAGCGTTTTTCTACAAACTCAGTTTATACCAGTAGCATGCAAAGGGTGATAAATTCTGCCACTAAAATTAGGCAGAATATTATAGCAAGCAAAATTCAAGTCGTGTGAGGTTAGGTAAAAAGTGTGCATATCCAAACTACTTCTCCTATTGTTCCTAAACTTTTCTCCCCCCTGGTCAGCTAGTGCATGGATGGAGTATCATATATTAAAATTCATAAACTCGCTATATATTTTTCAGGATGCATATTATTATGCATATGTACTGTACAGTACAGATCATAATATATGCATACAGTGGTATGCATATGCCATTATTATTTATTACATACAGCTAGGTCTTTTGAGAATTGAGAGTAATTATAGGTATGCATGATACAATACAGTGAATTTTAATAAAGGTCAACCAAGGACACCAAGGTGAGTGAATGCAGGACAGTAGGCATATGATACATAGCAATACTATGATAGCATAGAATGCATACAGTATGCATATGCATATTATACAGAGCACAGACTGTATGCATACTGTACATATAAATTTTATGATACTCACACCATGCTGATATTTTTTTATTTTGCGACAAAAAGAATTCAGCTTTAAAATTGATGGGAACAAACTACCAGGCCAAAATGGGCAATCTTTTCTCACCTTTACGAGGAGAATGATGAGAAGAAATGAGGTTTTACTAAAGAGGGTGTCCTATGTCGAAAGAGGAGGGGGAGTTAGCTGCTTCTGCGCTCCTGCTGTGTGGTCGCGCAATGGAAAAATGGAATACCAATGACGTCATATTTATTATATATATTTTTTTTTACCTGCGAGCACAAACTGCACAGATGTCACGTAGACATTGATGTTATAAAGTTTGGTGATTGTCGTTCTAAAAAAAAATAATAAATAACACCATATACTGTAGCTATATTTATATAGAGTTACAATAATCAGTTATTATTATTATTATACGAAATGAATATCGTTGACGTGGATGAAATGGCAACGTTGTAAGTGAGAAAGTGAGCTTGACTCATCAGCTGTGAGCTGTGAAGGGGTGAAGGCTGTGAAGCTACTGAAGCTATTTGATGCAGATAATTGAAACTTTTGACAGTTTTGGGCAGTGTTAAAACTAATGAAACATTCTACAAAAGATCTTGCTTAAATTTAAGATGGGCTTGTTCGGAAAAACTCCTGAAAAGGACCCCAAAGTTATGGTATGCATAGCCTACTTCAAGAGTTAAGAGATGTTAAGATCTATATTATATTATAAGACTAAGTCCAGATCGTATGATTCGCATGTATCATATGCATACATGTATGCATATACAGCAATATATACTGTACAGTATGCATATGCATACTGTACATATGCATAGCTACATATAGGCATACAGGTATCCGGAGAACTCAGAGCGGGGGCAACTGGGAGCCGGACGGCTCGGAGCCAAACGTGTTTGCTAGGACAACTCGGAGCGCGGGCAACTCGGAGCACGGACATCCTGGAGCCATGGCAGGACAACTCGGAGCGCGGACAACTCGGAGCCATGGCAGGACAACTCGGAGCGCGGACAACTCGGAGCAACGTATACAATAAATATCCGGATCAATTTCAGCTATTTTCATCATAATGTCATTATCAATATTTCTCTGCATTCTTATATGCACATCAAGTTTCATATTATATTCTATAGCAACCATTTATAATTTATTATTATTATTATATTATTTATATTATGCTTATAATGCGGATTGATAAAATGTTCAATCAGATAGGTGTCGTTTCCTTACCTGCCGGCCAAATATTAATATTTGAAATTAATATTTAATTTCAAATATTAGATACACAAGGAACTTTAAAACGACGAATGAGGTGGATAATTAAGTGGATAAATTAAGTAGAAAAATATAATTATAAATGGTTGCTATAGAATATTTTATGTGCATATAAGAATGCAGAGAAATATTGATAATGACATTATGATGAAATAGCTGAAATTGATCCGAATATGTATATTATACGTTGCTCCGAGTTGTCCGCGCTCCGAGTTGTCCTGCCATGGCTCCGAGTTGTCCGTGCTCCGAGTTGTCCGCGCTCCGAGTTGTCCTGCCATGGCTCCAGGATGTCCGCGCTTCGAGTTGTCCGTGCTCCGAGTTGTCCGCGCTCCGAGTTGTCCGCGCTCCGAGTTGTCCTAGCAAACACGTTTGGCTCCGAGCCGTCCGGCTCCCAGTTGCCCTCGCTCCGAGTTGTCCGGGAATCAGGCATACAGTATGATATATTAGAGGTATTGGCGGTAAATGTGGTTAGTGGTTACACGGGATTTACACCTTACACTATTGTGGCTCGCCTCCAGGCTCCAGGCACGGATTCGACCCACGGACTGGCCTATATAGCTATCAACCTTTCGGTCGCGGACCGATGGGCCGCGGCAAAAATGGGCCGCCAGGGCAAAAGTGCGGCCGCGAATAAAAAATAAGAGAGGGAAAAAAAAAAAAAAGCGAGAAGGAAAAAAATAGGACAAAAAAGAAGAGAAACAACAAAGACTTATATATGCATAATATTATATAAGCAATTGAACAATATAATGCATAATTTTTATATAAACCCGATAAACCGGTATATCAACGCTGTAGAAAAAGGGGACGCTTTTTTGGTGGACTAATTATGTAGTTGTTGTTTTCTTCAAAAAGTAAAAATTTGGATGAGGCCTGTTTGGGTGTGCAGGGGTGCTCAACAATTCGCTAGTCAATATACAGTACTTCCTAAAATTATAAAAATTACACAGTTTAATTAACGATTATTGTCACCGGAAGTTCCGCCATCTTTCTTTTATGCGCCGCCATCTTATTTTCATACGCAATACATATGAGTGACAAGAACAAGCACTATTAGGAAAGCAGTGATCAGCACAGTAAGATATGTTAATTTAATAAAATGAATCACTTTAAACACTTTCTCGTGTATTTTATCATCCATCATCCTTGCAAACATTGAAAAACATTTAAATATGAGTGGTAAATAGTTGTACGCTGTTTTGACTCACTAGTCAAAATGATCGCAATTCATTTGTTTTTTCTGCTGAAAAGTGTAAAGTTGTTTTTTGACGATTTGGCAACATTGTTATCCCATCCAGTTAAGCTACGAGCAGCATTGCCGAATTGTGCAGTTTTTATGAAGGCTTGTATCTCAAAAAGTAAATGGTTATCTATAATTATTATTTCATCATAATTCTATTTAAAATAATGATTGTTTTTTAAGCTAAAATTTGAATTCATTATTCAGTACCATTACGGAGATTGAAATTTGCATTTGATAACATGCGTTTTTTATATCTCAATTTAAAAAATAATGGCACTGAATTTAGGTGTATTTTATTGCATGAGAATTTTTATTTATTTTTTCTCTATGCAATGCTGAAAAATTGGAGTGATTTACCATTTCCTAAGACCAGTGACAATAATCCTTAATAAGTCTTCCTGTTTGTATGGTAGAATATTTCACAGTATGCATACTATTAATTATCGTGACTTTCGAAACAGCGTGAGAACACTGAAAACAATGATTAACTCTGAAAAAATTAAAAAACTGCGATCCGGCCAATTTAGCGTGAGCAACTGTGACACCTACCACCCTCAGATTTTTCTACAAAAAATGCGGTGTGTTTCAAAAGGTCTTAACCACACGAAATATTTTATTTTTTTAATTTTTTCAATAAACAAAAACGTTGCTGCGAATACGAAATACGCATGAAATGGTCACTTGGCGATAAGTGATTGCAGGGGCAATGAAAACATCACGTCATCATGGTATTTGCATGCACACAACAATCGGTACATTTACATGACGTTTTTAACCTGTTTAAGATGAATACATTTTCAACGAAACCGTTTTCATCGACTGTTTGCATGAGAAGTTTTGATCCTCATTGAACGTTAGATGCGCTTGCAACAAGTGTTGTGAATAAATACAACATATTGGTCGAATGCTGATTGAATACCTGTTCACATGATCAAACGCATCCATTAAATATGTGTTTGTCTAATACGGATCAGTATTGAAGACATTGTGCAAAATCTGGGGTCGGAAATGATGATTTTTGTTGATGCCAGCTTAATTTACAGGACAATACGTAGTGAGAAGGAAGAGTAAATCCTACAAAAGGATCTAGAGACAGTTGGTTGTTGGGTAGGAGCAAATAAAATGAAGCTCAATGTTGGAAATAAATGGAAAATGTGAAGTGGTTAATTTCAACAGAAGAAGGGAGCAGGGCCATGCAAAATATGTGATGAAATGGAAAAGATTAAAGAAGAGTTTTGGAAAAGGGGAATTGGAGTCTGATCTGTGATAAAAGCAAAATACAGTATATCAGGAAAGAGAGAGAGTGTGACAAAAATGTTTGAGGAGCTGGGATGGGAGGTGCTTGAAGAGCCTTGCAGCCGCTTGAAGCAAAGCAGACTTGTAAGGTAGAAATAACGCCAAACAGCTGTTCGACGTACTCCCCTTTGATTAACATGTAAACCTTAGCAAATTCACAAAAATTCTGAAATTTTTTTGAGAGACAGATATTAGTGCCTAAAAGCCATAGAAAAAATTTCAAAACAATTTAACGAGCCGATTTTTTTTTTAATTATTTCTTTTTTAATTTTCAGCATAGGGTTTTTCCATGGAGAGACAAACTAAGAACTTCATTAAAAAAAATTGGTTCATTAAATTGTTTTGAAACTTTTTCTATGGCTTTAAGGCACTAATATCTGCCTCTCAAAAAAATTTCAGAATTTTTGTGAATTTGCAAAGGTTTACATGTTAATCAAAGGGGAGTCTGTCAAACAGCTGATCGGCGTTATCTCTATCTTAAAGTAAAGTTGCGCACGAGAAAGAAAAGTTGAGTTTGTACTATCTAAAAATAGTTCAAGTGGTCCTCCATATGGAACTTTAATCCAAAAAATTCCATCTCAAATAGGTTCTCCAGAAAAAAATTCCAAAGTCTGAATGAGCGCGTCGCTTAACATTGGGCCTTACCTGACAAACACCCTCGATTATCTCGAAAAAATACTGCGGTCAGTGGTATAAAAAAAAATATAGCGATGTTTTATGACTTGAGCTTTAACCATATGCAAATTTTGAGCATTTTTTTTTCGAATCGGTTTTTCTGTAAAAAATCTTGGAAATTTCTTATGATAATTTAACATGGACGATTTTCAAGATTTTTTTACGGAAAATCTGATTCGAAAAAAAATGCTCAAAATTTGCTTGCGGTTAAATTTCAAGTCATAGAACATCGCTATATTTTTTTTATACCACTGAACGCAGTATTTTTTCGATATAATCGAGGGTGTTTGTCCGGTAAGGCCCAATGTTAAGCCTTTGGAATTTTTTTCTGGAGAACCTATTTGAGATGGAATTTTTTTGATTTCAGTTCCATATGGAGGACCACTTGAACTATTTTTAGATAGCACTAACTCAACTTTTTTTTCTCGTGCGCACTTTACTTTAACAGTGTAGAAAAAAACTAGAAAACAAAAATGCTGGGAGGAGCTTAAAAAACTAGCACTGAGAAAGTGCGTTATGGTTGGAAGTTAGAATACAACAGGGTAGAAAAAAATTATATAGGCAAATATTAATTCCTGAGAAGAACAGTGAGGGAGTAGAACTTGCTGGATTCTGAGCTGGTGGAGGCTCAGAGTGTCTGGAAGTTTAGGGAGGGACTAGGAGAGTTAGCGGCAAGCAAGCGCGCCACCATGGTGGAATGACCACAATAGCTACAAGTAGTATGCATAGTGTGTGCATGTCCAATTGTACAGGTATACACCCTGCTTTACTTTGTACAGTTCAAGAAAGTAGTATTTAATTATGTTTGAATTTGTGGTTACAATACTGTACGTTAACATAAAGTATTTACATATACGAGGGTCGTATGATAAGTTCCTTAAGTCGTATAGAAAAAAATCCAGCGAGATAAAATTAACAACTGTACCGACTTAAGTGATATTTCAATAGGTCAGATACAAATTTTTACCCCGATATCACTTATATTAATTTCTGGGGGTCAGTTTTCGTGAAGCTCCCTCAAAATTGACTAAATTTGAACTTTGAACCGGTATAACACCCACTGCTGTGATATTCCAGGGATGTTTTTTTATCTTTGGTATTGCGCCGTGATCCAATGATCTATTCTGTGCCACCAGACACCGCAAATAGTTTGATTTTTGCTTTAAAAACAAGCAATTATGAAATTTCATGGACCGTCACCACCCTTTTTTTGGGCCTTAAAAAGCTCATTTGCGGCACCCCTAACGCGGCAAGTTTTTTCGTCGTAATTTTTCATTGGAGATGTAATATAATTATATCATTAGAAAGCCCATAATCTCTGCTATTTGCTGATGTTACATAAGACTGTCTGTATTCAAAATTTTGTGTATTTTTTTAATGAAATCTTAAATGACAGATGATTTTGGCCAAACAGTGAAGGGTACACTTCAGTGAGGCATATATCCTATTAAAAATTTATTTAACAAATAAACAGCACTAGAGCCTGATAGAGTAAGGTTTTCTGATGTTTTCACGAGATTTTCATGAATTTCCCATGCATCAACTTTTTTCTGCAACAGATATTGAAACTGGTAAAAAGTACTAATTTTTGGTCAAATTTTAATTTCCCGACCGTGCTTCACGAAAACTGACCCCCAGAAATTAATATAAGTGATATTGGGGTAAAAATTTGTATCTGACCTACTGAAATATTACTTAACCTGGTACAGTTGTTAATTTTATCTAGCCGGATTTTTTCTATACGACATAAGGAACTTATCATACGACCCTCGTATAAAGTGAGATATATTTTTTAAAGTCTAAAAACATTTTTTTTTTATCAGAAAATCTATTAAATAGCATATATATATATATATATATATATATATATATATATATATATATATATACACATACATACATACACACATATATAAATATATAAAGTGTACATTAACATAAAGTATTTACAAAAATATATAAAGTGAGGATCTAGCTCTATAGGCGGTTTCATGATTCTGATGTTTGTGTAAATTAGTGCATATCAAAAGCTAGTTTTGCTGAATAACCCGCAGATTACATGAAATTAATTAATTTGAAAAATCGTACTAAGCGATGTTATTCATTTAATTAATTAATTTATTTTATTTATTCACATTAAATATCATTTGATACATTGTAAATCTATACATTTAACAATTTGGATTTAGCTGAAAAAACAACAATTAGGATTACAGTATTAATACAAAAATAACTCAAATGATAAATTTTATAATATTTAATTGTTGCAACTAAAAATTTACACAAATTATTATTGGCATTTTTCTTGTTGCATGAGCATAATAGAATAATAATATTTTAATATTTTTTTCAATAAGGTAGGCAAACAATTGCGTCTTAAAAACAGATATACTGCCATTTTTTTTTTTTATATTATCTGGTAGTTTATTGTACAACACTGAGCTCAAATAAAAATGGTCTCTTTTCGTTTGCTCATAACCTCCGTACTTTTTATGAATTAGATTAGACTGTCTATAGTATTACGTCCAGTCACATCTTTGTTGCTTTGAAATATGTATTAATTTCTTTTGACTTACAAAAAAAAAAATACAAATACTGTACTTGGGAAATTCAATAAATTAATTTGTTCCCATATTTCTTTACAACTCTGACCTGCTTGGGCTTGAATTATGCTTCTAATTATTATTAAATTCAAAATTCAAAATATTTTTATTAATTCCATTTCTCCTACAATCATAATATCAATACATGATATATGTTTAGGTTTTTAGGACAAGTCAATAGTAACTAGCTGAGCTGTAAAAAGACAATTACACTATAATTATAACATTAAAAACAAAAAATTAATTTACAATGATATCATTAAAGTCCAAATATTTCTGCACACTTTAAAAGCACTTCTCCCCTTGTCAATTAACATTTTTTTCGCAGCTGTTTGAAATAATTTCACATTTTCAATACATTTAATCCTACTTGGTAACTTATTATATAATCGGAGGCAGCTAAGAAACGTTCTTGTACATATTATGTCTGCACCATTTGGGTGCTATCACATGTTTTAAGTTTCTTGTATTATGACCATGATTTACTTCATGCTGTTTAAAAACATCCATATTCTTTTTAACATAGCTTACACTTTCAAAGATAAGAATACATGGCAGTGTCAAAATTTCATTATTTTTAATTAGATTTATACAAGAATACCTCCTCTTTACAAAATACATGAGACGTATTACTTTTTTCTGTAGTTTAAACAGTCTATTAAAATCAGGAGAATATCCCCAACAAATAATGCCATATTTCAAAAGTGAATAAAAATTTGAGTAGTATAAAGTTTTTAAACATTCAACTTCACATTCATGCCTCAGTTCACCAAGAGCAAAAATTACTGAGGAGAGTTTTTTACAAATATAGTCTATATGATCTATCCATCTCAAATTTTCACTAACAATTATACCCAAGAATTTTGTATTGTTTTTAAGTGTGATATATAATTATTATTATTATTATTATTATTATTATTATTATTATGGCTTACAAATACACTGTCAGCATGGGTAGACGAGCCCCACAAAAGAACACCATGATTAATTACAGAATATACAACCGTAATACACAATTTTAAAGATTATAAATTACAAACTTTACGAAGCTGCATCATAGCAAAATTAATTTTTGCCAATGTCTTATTCAATTCTGTCATATGCATTTGCCAAAATAATTTATCTTCAATAAACATACCAAGATATTTACAATTTGAGACTAGTTTGATATATTTTTTTAAGTCTAAAAACAATTTCTTTGTATCAGAAAATGTATTAAATAGCATATTAAATATATATTCTTCAAATTATTCATAACAAGATGGTTAGTATTGAGTTATTCTTGAAGAATTTTCATGGCAATAGCCTTATTCTTAATAATCTCCTCAGGATTTTTACCAATAAAGATGATAGAAACGCATGCAATAGAAAAATATTTGTTGGTAAGGGAGATAGTTCAAGCTTTTAGACGTCATTGGCCCAGCAAAAAGAAAAAAATTAATTAAAGGAGAAAAATTAATTTTAATTTTTCTCTTTTTGCTGCATGGGTCAATGACGACTAAAAGCTCAAACTATCTCCCTTCTCAACAGATTACATGAAATTACATACATGAAATTACAAACTAAAATGCATTTTTCTTGTATTGCAGGTAAATGATTGGTGTCATAAGATTAGAAAAGAATCCAGTCAGCTGGACAGACAGATCAGAGGTAAGATGCATTAACTTTTTCTTGTTATATGAAGTTGTGCAAAATGACCATTGTAAAATTGTCAGTGGTCAGTGTTAGAGTCAACTTTCGTATTATATATGTCACTTAAGTATTGAGTAGAACATTGTCGTTTGTGTCTGGCCGTATGTCACTAGTTCAACTTTACAGCTCCAAATTCAGTACAGTACTTATGTTTTATAGTTAAAAGTAATTTTCATATTAATTATTGAAACACTTAAATTAGTGATTCCCAATTCCAATTGTGTGGCATGTTTCATTGTTATATTTTTATCAAGTCAATAAAAAGTGGAAACTTATTGTCTGTTGACTAACAGTTGTCTGTTGGGTTCCCCAGGGATCCAGCGTGAGGAGGAGAAAGTGAAGCGCTCCCTGCGTGATGCCGCCAAGAAGGGTGACCGTGAGGTGTGCACCATCCTGGCCAAGGAGGTGATACATGCCAGGAAGGCCGTCAACAAGATTTACACCTCCAAAGCACACCTTAGTTCCATCCAGATGCAGATGAAAAACCAGCTAGGTAGCCAATATCACCCAAATCAATATATTGTAATTATATTCCCTATCCACAAGAGCTGTTTACTACAAGAGTCATCTTCGACTCAATCCACTCTTTTTGCTTAAAGTTTTAGTACAGCAGTTTTTAAATGTTACAGTAATTTCTTAAAGCTATGAAGATTGAAACTGTTACAGCAGTGAAAGCATAACATGTGACAGAGGTTAGATGTGAAATTCAGAAGACTGTGTTTTAAAATACAGGAATGCCCAAGTATTTAGTAGTGAGGCTAGAATAAATTGTGTGATGCTCTATGATATAACTTAAAATTTATCTCATATTTTGGGGAAATTTTTCTATTTTATCATTTCAAATATTTCCTGTAGGTTGCTATAAAGTTTAAAGTTTGTTTGCTGTGTGTAGATTTAGAGCATAATTTGGTTTTGCAGCAACGCTACGAGTTGCTGGGGCCCTCAAGAAGTCTACGGACGTGATGAATGCCATGCAGGCGCTGGTGCGAGTACCGGAGGTGGCAGCTACCATGCGCGAACTGTCCCGAGAGATGATGAAGGTGAGATGGCAGCACCCTTAAACATAATATATCATCACCAAAATGCTGCAAAAGCTATGAGATTGCAGTCAAACAAATATTAGATTCTCTCTGTTTTTCCAATGTATGGTTTCAAAGTTGCCTAGCAGCTTATAGGAAAATGAAACAATTGATATAAAATATACAAGTATGAAATGAAATTTAAGATGTGTTAGACTTTACAAGAAAATATTTGCTTTGTGTGACACATGGTGGTGTTGCAGGCGGGCATCATTGAGGAGATGCTGGAGGAGACAATGGATGGCCTTGAAGACCAAGATGAGCTTGAAGAGGAGGCACAAGAGGAGGTGGACAAGGTGGGACATACAAAAAAATTATGTATGGATGTAGTTTCAGATTTGTGGCAAGACCGAAGATAGCTTGCTAAGTGAAGGTGACGATACTTTTGAGTGTTAGTTGAGGAAATACTTGCTGACTGTGGGTCATTAATATTCCTACTTAAATAAGAAGGCTATATCCAATGGGTTATCATAAATACTTGCATATAGTTCTGCCATATATGGTATAAACATAACAGGTGCTAAATAATATTAACTGATTTGAAGTTGAATAGTGACCGTAATATTTTCTATCCTCCAGCTATATGTTGGGTTCAATCTCCCCCCCCCCCCCACCTCTTCCCTTATAAATACTTAAGGGTAAGGTAACGCCACCAATGTTAAAAAAAATCCCTCACACAAAAATTTTGAAAAAAATTTAAAATGTTCTCCTCTACACCCCCTATCAGTAGCTAAAATATCAGGTATACAAATTCGATCTAGTTTTTGAGTTATGAATTTTTAAAGTTGACTAATTTAACATGGGATTTCCATTTCTCCATGTTAAAGTAGTCAACTTTAAAAATTCATAACTCAAAAACTAGATCGAATTTGTATACCTGATATTTTAGCTACTGATAGGGGGTGTAGAGGAGAACATTTTAAATTTTTTTCAGAATTTTTGTGCGAGAAATTTTTTTTAACATTGGTGGCGTTACCTTACCCTTAAGAAATTTTTCAAACTATTAACGATTAAATTTGAGAACATTCTCAAATTTTTATAATTTATTTCATATGATTCCTTCCGACAGAAATAATTGTCGTAACTTATGACTCTGGATGTACCTGAGATCAATCATTAAACAATTGTATATTCATTGTTAAGGAAATACAGTAGTTAATTAGTAACTTTTTAATCTATTGACTGATAGTTATTAAATCTAGTGTTTATTTGAAAGCAGGTTCAACAAACATGTAAAATGTGGCTTCATTTAAGTTAACACAGAAGAATTTCTAACCCTGAGGCTTTTTGGTAGGTTCTGTGGGAGCTGACACAGGGCCAGCTGGGCCGCACTCCCGCCCCCGTCACGGACTCGCTGCCAGCAGCAGTGGGAGCTCGCAGTCGCGAAGACGAGTTGGAGGAGCCAGGGGCATCATCACTGGTGGAGCCAGAAGATCCTGAGGAGCTGGAGGAGATGCAGAGCCGCCTGCAAGCCCTTCGCAGCTAGCCACAGGCGCGCTACATCAACCTGCTAACATCGCTTTTTAACACTTCATTTAATTTTTTAAACAACATATATATAAATGTATTAATATGCTTACTTAAGCTTTTTAAACCTGTTCATATATTTACTTGTTTTCACACATTGGAGTATTGATTTTATTTTAAATTTACAACTCTTACAGTTACTGAAATAATTTTTTATTTTTATTTTGGAGTTTTTAATTTCATTGTCAATCTAACACATTCAGATTACAAAATTTTTTCAATTTTAATTTTATTTATTAATTTTAAGAAGTAACCAAATTTTTATGTGTACTCTGAAAGTTAGAATTCACAACTAAAATAAACTGCTGAGAGGACAGTGAGATAACTAGTCTAGTAGAATTGTGCATGCTTGACTTTAAACATTTTTACATAAACGTACACACATACAACCGTTTTGCAATTAAAACAAAGGCAAACAAAGCCATTCTGATATCTGCTTGAATAAGATATGTGACATGATCTTTCATCTGGAGGTGGATGTATATTTGTTTGCACTGCGAAGCTAGTTGATTACTGTAGGCCATTGTGTTTACTGTGATAAGCAAGTTATAGCTTTGTGTTTGGAGAGACTCATCAATGTCGTACACTGAAACACACAAAAAGTGCCACATAAACAATATGAAACTTTTTGTTTGTTGGACTGTGGTTTGGAATGGTACAGTAAAACTTGTAGTGCCTACATGTGTGTCAAATACAATGATATTGTCCTGCATTTCAAAATTAAACTAAAATATGCTTTGGTCTGTTTTCTGATCAGAGCAACTGCTAACTAAATATATGTACATCTTTATATACCAGTGATAGCTAACTTGTAAAAGAGGGAGGGAAGGGTGTAGATTTGTAGAAACCACACAAATAAATAGCTGTAGAAATTAAATTCTTAAATGTATGAAGACTTGAGAATGTCTTTATTATTTTCAGACTTTGTGTGCTTTGTTGGTTTATTGATGAAAAAGTACAGTAGTTATAAAAAGCCTTGTATTAGAAATACAGGAAAAACAAAGTGGCTACCCCCCCCCCCCCCCCCCCCCCCCCCCCCCCCCCGCCTCCACTCCTACCGTCTTTCATAATTGAGCTTTCTATACAATCAAAATCAAAATCACTAAAACTATTAATTACCTTCATGGCGAACTTTTGTCAACATTAGAAGACATCCCAAATCAGTGTTTGGATGGATATTTCTAAGGTAGCTAGGTACCTCCAATCTTAAGTGACATTAATTTAATGCTTCTTTTTCTCTTTTTCTCATTAATTTGATTAAGGATTGCAATACTTATTTGCCCCCCCCCCCCCTTCCAAGTTATATTAAATGGAAATATTAATACAGCATACAGCATTTTAAAACTACACTGGAAAAATTAATGTCCCGCCGGGTCTTCTTTTAATAACATCATGAACACAGATGCAGCCCGAAGTAATTTACCGTTCTCACTTCCGTCAGCAAGTACATCAGTTTGCTTGTACTTGCGTGACTAGAATTAAATAAAAATTCTCTTTTCTTGGGAACAGCTTTAATTGTGCACCAAAATTTTATGAAGTTACAACTACATTGTACCATGAGCAATTGGTGATGAGTCTGATAATGTAGGATATTCCTACATTATTATATATGGGATACTATATTCGGTTTTAGGACCTACTTGTAAATATTATGCCATTACTGCTGCACATCTATTTTGGCTACTTCAAATTTTAAATATAATCATGAAGTGCATAGCAAATACTTTGCTTATAAATGCATAATATGCAATATTTTTTTCCCTGTTAACTTATTTGTAAATGAATAATGTTTAGTAAAATAATTATATTGTTAGTAAATTGTTTCACACTTATCTCAATTGTAAGTCAGTATTTTGTATTTTAAATCAACATCTATATCTTTGCTTTTGCATGAAATGTTGTAATTTTTTTAGCTTTTTATGTAAATTATGTATAGTGTTACAATATTAAAAGAAATAAATTACTTGCTTGATAAAATATTAAAATCTTTTTTTTTTTTTTTTCCTCTATAAATATTAATCAGTAAAAATTAATTAAATCAACAATGACAGAGTTGTTTCTTAAGGGTAAGATAACACCACCATGTTAAAAAAAATCCCTCACACGAAAATGATGAAAAAAAAATTAAAATGTTCTCCTCTACACCCCTTATTAGTAGCTAAAATATCAGCTATACAAAATAAAAAAATATATATATTATCTGGTTTTTGAGTTATGAATTTTTAAAGTAGACTAATTTAACATGGAAGTTTCATTTCGCCATGTTAAAGTAGTCAACTTTAAAAATTCATAACTCAAAAACTAGATCCTATATGTGTACCAGATATTTTATCTACTGATAGGGGGTGTAGAGGAGAACATTTTAAATTTTTTTCATCATTTTCGTGTGAGGGATTTTTTTTTTTTTTTTTAACATTGGCATGGTGGCGTTATCTTACCCTTAAGGTAGAGATACTATGGATCAGCTGGCCCAATGCTAAAAAAATCCCATTCATAAAAATTATGAAAAATGAATAAAATGTTCTTCTCTACATCCCCTATCAGTAGGTAAAAAATCAGTTACACAAAAACGAGCTAGGTTTTTTTTTTTTTTTTTTTTTTTTTTTTTTTTTTTTTTTTTTTTTTACCTACTGATAGGGGATGTAGAGGAGAACATTTTAATTTTTTTTCATAATTTTTATGAATGGGATTTTTTTAGCATTGGGCCAGCTGATCCGTGTTATCTCTACCTTAAATAGACAATGATGGTTGCATTTTTTATTTCATAATTTAAAAAAATATATAAAAAATGCTTTTCTGAATTTTTTTCCGATATTTTGGAATGCGGGAACCAATTTTAAAAAAATATGTAAAATGTCTGAATTAGGGTGGGACAACCTGATGGGACAACCGTGATGTCATATATCAATAGCCAATCACAGCAACCGTGACATCATCAACAGCCAATCACAGCACAGCAAAATGACGTCATGATTGTCCCATCAGGTGTACCACCCTAATTCAAATATTATAAAGATTTTCTTAAAATTAGTTCCCACACTCAAAAGAATCTGAAATTTTTCAGAAAAGCATAATTTTAGGTATATTTTCTAATTATGAAATAAAAAAAATGCAACCATTATTGTCTATTATCAGCTGGACATTTGCAAATCTTTTAGTATACAACCTTAAAACAGCATGAACTTTAGTTCTGTCCTATTTGTAGTCTTTGTTACAGGGACTTAATATGTGGGTGCAGATTAACAAAAATCCATCAAGTTTTAAGTTCATGTTGTCCTGAGGAATACACACTTCATGTAATTTCCACCTTTTATTTACACAATAAAAAATAATTAAAAGGAAAAACAAACGGGAAAAGGAATATATAATGTACACAATGAAAGACAAGCAATAGTTTACAAGTTAAATATATTTTAAGCTAGCACCCATGACATATTAGCGTATTACATACTAGGGTGAGAGTGGTCTGGAGAACTACAAGGCATTGCAGCAAGATTAAACATTTTCGAGCTTCACCACACAGTTATACACAAGTTGTTGTTTAAACTTAAATGCACTTGGATAACAAGGCCTGAAGTCTCCTCTGTAGTGTCATTCAAGTTTTATTTAATTGGCGTAGTTTCATTTATAAATAATAATCAAAAGCAGGATATATGAGACTTATATTAGCTTCAAAGCCAGATGACTGACTTGACAAGGAATACACTATATATTATCTTCTTGCTGGGATTGAGTGACTCTCTGGTTTTGATGCCAATGCTCTCAAACATAGTCGGGGGGCTACCTTTTTTCTACCAAGAATAATTCTTAAATGTTTTATATCTAAATGTTAA
This sequence comes from Siphlonurus alternatus, assembly GCA_949825025.1. Taxonomy (NCBI): domain Eukaryota; kingdom Metazoa; phylum Arthropoda; class Insecta; order Ephemeroptera; family Siphlonuridae; genus Siphlonurus; species Siphlonurus alternatus. The sequence continues at coordinate 49,661,937 of OX463788.1, read as the reverse complement.
TTAATCCCAAAATATGAAAGTATGCAAAAGGTGTGCTGTAATGTCCAGCAATCTTTTAAAATTACACTAAATAATCACTTAAATATAATGCATAATAATTGTTAAAAAATTATTTAAACTATAGTATATGAGAAAAATGAACTTGTTACATAGTACATAACAGTAATAATAAAATAAATTTATGGCCTTTGGCTATAGAGCTTATTGTATAATAACAATATACAATAATGTTAAATTTAATATTTTTAACAAGTCTTTATATTTTATATTATTCAAGTAATAACTCTAGAGCAGTGGCCTTGGATCAATCTGAGATGACACGTGCAATAGATAATAATCATGTACATCATATTATGCATATTATTAGCTGTGTATACAGTATCCAAAGTTAGTAAACAGCTGGAGCAGTCAGACAGTTCAATCTATATCTCACAAGCAGCGCTCGGTAAATGCATGAAACAATTAATGCTTATATATAGCAATTCATCAACTTTCAAGTTGGCTGGAGGAGCATTAAAATTTTAATAAAAACAGTAACTAAAAGCAAGTATTTGTGCAATAAAGTAAAAAATATTTTAGTTTGAAAAAATAATAATAATAAAAAAAAAAAAATGGAATATTGTTGCTCAGCATTTTAAGATAGATTTAAGTGAAATGACCACCACTGCAGTAGAGAACTTTTCATGAAAACATTACATCATAAAAATCAGTACGGACTTTCCAGCCAGTATTATTAGTCTGGCTTTTTGGAAATAATAATATTACTAAACTAAATTTCTCGACTTTGCCGCTCGAGTCTCTCCACCCTTGCTAGTTGAGGGATGTGGACAAATGGGTGGTCTCACTGCGCACTGGAGGGGGAGGGGGAGGGCGCTTCCTTGCCACCAGTGACGCTCTCAGGGGTTCTGCCACCTCCTCTTCACCACGACGCCCAACATTTTCATACAATGAAGCTCCATAATGCTCTTGCAACCAATTGCTGACATTTGTCTCCCTGTAGTCAGGAGGTGGAGGATCTCTGAAGCCTAGCACTTCGTGTGGCGTTGTCGTCATGTCAAGTTTACATTTTTGTGCTACTTGCCATTTTCGTCGCATCACACGTTGCAAGTCTTTAAGGAAGTCTGTAGGAGGTGGTGTAACTGAAGAATTTGGTGCACTAAGCTTCTTAGGACTGAGGGGTGGTGCAACTGAGAGTCGTGTGCTTTCACTTCTTCTTGGAGGCAGTGGTTTGTGCAAGTTTTCATCAATGCCGCTGAATGAGATCTTTTTTCTTGGCCGAGTAAGACTTGGTTGTGTTTGGAGGGGGCTTGCTGAGCTAGCTAGTATTGGGGGACTAGACGGGACGGCATCAAGAGTCACCCTCCTCTGGGGAGGGCTTGCACTCACCCCCTCCCCAACACTCACCCTGCGCAGGATTGCTGGGGGGGTGACTGTCCGCGGGTAGGAGTTGCTGTGTGCCGGCTTGGGCGGTGGCTGGGGCGGGAAGATGAGCTGCGGGGGAGGAGGCAGGGAGGCCAGGGACGTCAGACTTCCCATTTCATTGGGGGCTGGTGGAAGTGGGAGCGAGTCAAGACTGCAGGTGCTCTTGAACATGTCGGGAGGGGGCGGCAGAGGCATGCATTCACTCAAGTTCTCCATGCTGGGCGTCGGTAGCAGCATGTCTGCGGGAGGTGGTGGCAGGTCATCCTGGCCATTTCTCAGCACACACTCTTGGAGGCAATGCCTAGCTGTCACTTCCTCTGACCAGGCAGGGGTGTTGGATCTTGCTGGAGATTCATTGGTGCGTCTTGTCAAAGTGGAGCAATTACTGTTTGTGTTTTCATCAGGCCACGTAGGAGTGCCTGGAGTACTTGACCTTGCAGGAGAGTCACTCGGGTTGGAGCCTCCTCTGTGGCGAGTTAGTGTCGAGCAGTTACTACCACTCTCATCTGAGACAGAGCGACGCTGTCTTCTTGTCAGAGTGTCACTGGCCTCACCTACTTCCTTGAGCTGCCTGGTGATGGAGGTGAGGGGCAGTTTTGGATTGAGGGATGGTTTTCGCTTGATTGTTCCTGTGGGGGGAAAGTCTGCCTCGAAAGCTGCAGGCTCATCCACCGACAGGCAGCCGCTGGAACTAGAGCTCGAACCACGGCTTCGTGCACTATCTCTGCGGGCCAGGGAGCAGCGGCTGGGGGCGGGAAGGGGTGGCTGCAGTGAGGGAGGGCTGGCCATGGAGCTGAGCGAGCACGAACGGGCGTGTGCCAGCTGGTCAAGGTCCTCCTGAGCGATGTCGTCCACAAGAGCACGGTAGTTGTCCAGCAAGACGCGACCATGCTGCAACACAAACCATCATCAGCCTCAAAACTAAGCAAACAGAATGCGAGTCAAGCCTCCAATTTACTGTTCTATCGTGTATGGTACCATTTAATATGAAAGGTTAAAAAAATTGCTTCTATTTTTTATTACAGCTTTCTTTTTTAAATCAAAGTTTCAACAGTATTATTTAAGAAATAATCTTCAAATATATACTTCTTTTTATGTGCTTATTAAAATAAAACAGGAAGCGAATTAGATACCGATAGCAGTTTCCCATAAATAATTCAGACTATAAAATACAGACACCAAGATGACGAGGCACATACGAGCTTTAGGAGATGCTTACCTTGGCGATACGGATGCCCATGAGCCACCTGGCAAGCGATGACTCGTCCTCTGCACACAGGAACTTGATATACTTGTTGGACTTGGGCTGCTGGAGCCGAGGGTGCTTTATGGCCAGACAGAAGTCAGTGGGGGCCTTGTACTTTTTCTTCCAGCCCACTCCATAGTATACCTGTAAGACACGACTATTAGCACCCTGTCAGCAACAACCAGACGGCTCTCAGCACTCACCTCATTGACATCAAAAGTGGCGAGGCAAACAAGGTCTCGAGGAGACTTGGCCTTCTCCTTGGGTGCGTAGTAGAGGCCGGAGGCACGCAGTACAAAGTGGTACCTCCGCCATCCTTTCTTTGACTCTGCCTTGAGGTACAGCGGACCCTCCACCTCTGGCACGCCAACGCCAGAGCCCGAGAAGAACTCCTGTCAAAGCAAACAATGCAACTTTTAATTGAAAGCCAAAAGTCAAACTCTTTACTGCAGATGATGAAAAATTGAATTGATCTAAGTGTAAAAAGGAAAATAAAATGCATAGATATACTGTATACAGCTGGTGCTTTGCCTAAAATGCATAACAATGTACAATAACTAACATGTGTCCATTATAAATGCTGAGAAATATGTTGATTTCAGGAAGGCTTAAGAATTTTTTGTTGGTTAATGCATTCTATTTAAATGCTAGTTAATGCAAGATGACACAGCCAACTACAATTAAAGCTCATATTAATAGTGCAGTGAAGCAGAAAGTTAACTCAATCTGGAAATAACAAGCAAGTATTAAAGAGAAGTCAGCGAGTTGAGTGCGCAGTGCATGACGGGAATGACGTCACGCACTATATATGTGCATACGAAAAAGTTACGTCGGCTCCTCAAAAGCTGCGCAGTAGAAATTTATGCAAGTTGCGCAATACGAGCATCTGCTGAAGTTATATAGTGTTGTTGATCCCGTTGATCCAGTCAGCTGTTAACCCGTAGACCGCAACATTTGAAATGAAAATTTGCCTCGGAACTTGGTATTGTATCAGAATTTTCTCAAAATTTTTATGAAGGGCTAATAAAGGTTATGACACTTTCTGATTCACCATAATATGTTCTATCTTAGAATATTTTTTAAACACATTTTACGGGAGATTGCGAAAGAAATTAAAGTTCGAATAAAAAAGAAGCCACGTTTTTCGAGCGTTAGCATGGAGTAGATGGACGAAGTCATCGACTTTTAGGCCCAAATGCTCAGAATTTTTACGAAGGACGGTCTCAACTGATTTCAGATGCTTATTTATGGTGCTCCAAAGTAACTTTTTACATGCAAGAGAATGAGCTTTACCATCAGTCAATTTTTCGCTCACTCTACTTTAAAGTATGGAGAGATCTAATATTTAAATCAGCCAGAACCCACAATATTAATAGATTCACAAACACTGCTAACTGCAGACTAGATACAGGCCATGACTATCTTGGATGCTACCAGAAGAAGTTCAAAATCCAAGATAGTGACATTTGTAAATTATGTAAGAAATAATCTCAAGACAGAGGGCATTTATTTAGATGCTCTACATTAACAGCGGAACTTGACTTGCTGCCTGGCAACATGAAGAGAGAAGAGAAGGAAACTCTTCTTTATTGGCTTACTAGAAGTAAAATGACTTAATAGCCAACACGTGGGCATAAGAAAAGAAGAAAGAAGATTTAATAAATAATTATTTGTCATTTATTGTCATTTAGATAGATTATAAGTGTTGTATAAATGTATAAAATACTGCAATATTGTATTTTTATATGGGTATAGAATAAAAATAATTGCATTGATATTTTAAAAAAATGTTTTGTACTGTTTTATTAGGTTAAACAAGGATGACTTCTATTAATTTCTAATTGCCAAACTCTTACATAATTTTAAATATGACAGTAAGATTTCTGTAGAAAAGCCTTGAGGATATCAAGTTTTAAATATTTTAACAAGGTCCGACTTTGTGCGAGCAATAATAAAATTATTCAACTAACATTGTGGGCAGAATTCTACTTGCTTCGAGGCTCTCATGTCGGGAAAAGTTTCCATCCTTTTTACCTTCAATTTATCATTCACATGTATGAAAATTGCAACCTGTTGGTTGCCTCTTTTCCAGCAAAAATTTTCCTGCACTGCTTATGTTCTTACCTCTAATAGTGTCGTTTTGGCTTCATCGTCAAACTCCCGATTGGAGTCGGACGAGGCTTGTGTAATGAGGAAGTTCTCGGGGTGTGCGAACAGAGCGTACTTGTCGGGACGCTCGAGGAACAACAGCTTGTTCTTTGAGTCTCGCGTCCACATCATCAGGTTGTCCACTAGAGGCTCATGGTCCTCATACAGACGCTCTGCAGTAAACAAATCACAATCAGCTGATGCCTTGCTCCTTGGACCCTATTTTGGCACAGTTTCAGGTCTCACATTAATATAATTTACCCATATTTTTTCTTGCTATAATCATAGCAACTCGTATTAGTAGTCCCTTTACGCATGTCCAAGTTAACTATAATTTTTTATTCTCTTATTATAGAATAATATGGGTTTTATCCTGTGAAACTATTAGAGCAAATTTGAAACTACCCTTGTTCAGCGAAGATGAATAAAATATTAAATTTTACTTGAATTTAGTTTACAGTACTCATCACGAATAGGTCTGGGAGGTGCATGGAGGGTTCAAGTTACACAAGTTCAGGTCTGGGAGGTGTTGGAGTGGTCAACTTACCCATGAAGAGGTCTGGGAGGTGCTCCACAATGGCCCACTGGGGGTCCATGGCCACGTGATTCTTGTCAGCTAGAAGGCGCGTTACATAAGCACACGTCATTTTCTCGTCCACCAGCAGCGACTTGCTTGAGTCGTCCACCGAGAATGCCTTTATGAAGAGCTTTTTCACACTAGCTTCTCGCATCTTCTCTAAGGCAATGCGGATTTTCTCCGCCTTGATGCGACTGGCATGGTCCATCTGTTGAAGAGGTGTAAAATTAGACTGCTGATCTCGAGTCTGTGAAAAACAAATGAAGGTTGGTTCTGCTAATTTCTCACACTTCTGCTTTTAAGAACTCTAGCAATGAAGGCTTCAAGTCTACCTTGTCAGAAAAATGTTATCTGCACACCAAGGTAAAAAAAAATATATATATACTGTATATATATATATATATATATATATATATATATATATATTATATATTATTTTTTCCCTTAGTAATTATTAAAGCTATTAACTATAAAACATTTTCCACTCTCCTCTCCTTCAAAATGATGGAATAAAAATTTGAATTTGAATTTAGCGTTCATTTGGTTTTGAAGCTATAACCTTTCCCCTCTAAAATCTTGTTGATATTGAATACTGAAATATAGAACTTTATGAAGAAACAGCAATTTATGTTTGTGTTGTTTTGTTTTTACATGTGTACATACATTTAGATTAGAAAGTGGATATGCCACAAAATTAGCTGATATGAGACTATATACGACATCTCAACTACATTGCATACTAAGTGTAGAAAACCTGGTCAATATTGGCATTACTACATCCTATAATTTAAAACTTAATGGTAGTGAAGTGTTGACAATCGGGGGTGCTTTTTACCTGTGAGGGGGACGGTGCCATGCCGAGGCCACTCGACTTGGATGAGGCGTCTGTGCGACCTCCACTGCCGCCACTTGAAGCAGAGCTCTCGCTAGACAGCATCGACACATTGTCTGAGAAGGCAGAGTCGTTGTCTGGGCTATCAGTGCGGCTAGCTGCAAAAACACACCAGTGTGAGGAGAGCAAACAGTGTGCCAGACTAGCGACAACAACGTAATGACTGCTATTTAAAATTTCTAGTTTATATGTTTTCAATAATTCAAATTTCTAAGTTTTATTAGCATTAGCATACATGATTCATTAATTAATACTAAAATATTAATATTAATACTAGAAAATTTCATTGGTAACAAAATATACTTTATGCGTCAGTTGCAATAAATATAGAATAACTGACAACATAACAACATGAATCAGTTACTATTGAACTCTTATTTAACTGATACCAAACACTGCTAAGAAAAAATTGGAAAAATTATTGTCTTCAAAGACACGAATTCTAGCATTACCAAGAGAAAGGGAGGGAGGGGGGGGGGGGAGTCCCTGCAACTTCCTACAAAACTTTAAACACAGTACCATAAATACTAGAATATAAATAACTGATAAAATTAGTTATTGTTAGAACAAAATTCAAAATTTTTATTCCTCTACTTATTCTTGCTTTGTAATTAAAAAAATATATTATATTATCTAAGCTACACACAGTACTCGTTCTGTACATACATGTAGGATTTATTGTAAAGAGTAGTATTCATGAGAAAGTGAAAGTATGAACCCCATTACTCAAAATCGCACTATTTGTTTGTATAAAAGAGTTTTTGACCCCAATTAAATAGGCATGAAAAATTATATTCAGAATGGAAACCACAACTATGGTAATGAGAACTGCAATGTGTTACTACTTCACATATGTTTACAACTTCTAAGGAAGAAATCACTTTTCATTCAATTTATTTGTTTCGCAATTAAGACAATTCTAAAACAGCAAAAGGTGTTGCAGGAATCTAGTAATAAGTTAATCTAGTATAATATATTAAAACGTGTTTAATCTCATCATTCCACCAACAAAAACAACAAAAAACGTGGTTGAGGGAATTTCATTTTTTACTCCAGATAACTTTACATCCCCCCTTCCCCCCCTCCCCCCCTGATGGAACCAAAATAAAGAAATCTTGGTAATTTGGTAATGCTAGAGTTACTCAAAAGCATCAAGAAGCAGTAAACTATAGAAAACTAAAGCAGGATACTTTATATATTTGGCTAAATGGTCTCCAAACCCCCTAATTTCAGTGCATTTAAGGAACTCACCTTCGCTCCTGGGGTGCTCCTGATCTGCTCCCAGCTCCAGGCGAGAGGCGCGCGCGCTGGGCCCACCCTCCGAGCTTGAGCATGAGGGGGTGCGTCGGTGCTGCAGAGGTGGCACTGGGGGGCGAGAGGTATCCACGTCTGGGGAGCAACAGTATGTCAGCCTTCTTCAAGTCCAAACTCGCATAAAACCTCCTACAACCTACCTCAACAAAACTAGGAATGCTAAATCAAGTCTATTTTTAGAATCTTAATTCTTGAATTTAATATTTTAATAATTGTCACTAACAAGTAAGAAAAAAAAAAAAATAGTATAAATTTTACTTAATAATCAAGAAATTTAATGGAATTAATTGTTAAGAGTTTTACAGTCTTTGATGATGGTTTCAAAATGCTTATTTAATATTATTATCCCCACTCCATCATACCATATTAAAATAACTTATATCTAACATAATATTGTCTCCTAATATGTTGTATGCATGATATTTTAAAGGTCAAAGTTGGAAATCTACAAAATACAGTACAGTATATTATTTATTTATTTATTTATTTATGAAGTAGAATGATCAAAGATTCTACCCCCCAAATATTGAGACTGTATTTCTTTTAATTAAATACTAGAAGCCAATGTCCTTCAGTTAGTCGAGAATAAATAAATTGTTATCATGCATAGTTTCTTAAAAAAAAAAAAATCACAAAGTCTGGTGAACGCGGTGAATGCGTAGTTTTGAAGTTAATTTTTTATACAAACAATCCACATTTGATTTAAAAATAATAAAAAAAAATGACAAGTTAATTTAGGAACGGAATCCTATTATTTTTATCTACGAAATCAAACGGGGATTGATTGTCTAAAAACTAGCTTTGGTTAATTAAAGCTATAGCTATTTTATATATAAAATGTGCAGAACACTTTAAGAATTTTTAATTTGAAGGTCATCATTGAAATTCTGGAGGAGGAAAAAAATTGTAGCTATCAAAACACACCCTATGTTAAATGACAAGTTCACTCTGATTCCCCCCCCCCCCCCCTGAAGAAACTATGAAAGATAGCGATGTTATTATATTCTTGATTAACTGAAGGACACTATAGCTTCTATATAGTATAGTTATTAAAAAAATACCATCTCATCTTTTTCGAGGGTAAAAAAAAAAAAACTTTGATCACTCTTTGTGAAACAAAACAAAAATTTTGTTCAGTAAAACTTTTTACTAGAATTTCTGAAACTCTCGTTGCCTAATTTTTTGTTCTTAGAATTTTAAATTATTGTGAAGTGTGTACAGAACTCATAGCATGCTAAGTATGCGTATTGTGATTGTTCATATAATATATAACTTTAAATTAAATGGCATGTTCACCTCGGGACATTCATTAATTACTAGATTTGCTACTTAATTATTACACTCAGTTAATGTGGTACTATAATCCCATTCACGTGCACGGCTTTTAATAATCAATTTATCCGCGCGATAAAGTTTGGTTACGCTTTCCTCAACAAATTCACGCCACATAATATCCCCTACTCTTCTCCTTCCATACCAACTATTTTAAGTGACTTTGACTTGATACAGTTGAGACGAGTGGAAGGTATCCTGGGATCGAACTTTGCCGAGGGGGGCGTAACCAAACCTTATTACGCGGATAAATCCATTTCATATACCTGCTATTTCTTTCAAGCCTTGGAATTTACGTCATTCCGGCAATTTCCAGATTGAACGACTAACACCGCATCAATAGTTCCTATCGGAAAACTAGATATATATGATGTATAATACATATTATATACAGTAACGAAACTAATAAAAAATAAAAAGTTGTTGAGCAATTTTAAATATCATATTTGTAATATGTAATTTTCCTCCTGAAAATCCTGCGATCCCCGAGCCTGCAAGTCACTCACTCTTGTTCCTGGTGGGGTCTGCAGTTTGCTGCTGGCGGATGCCGCACGAGGCGCGTGACGACGACATGGCTTGCTCGCACTCGGACTCGAGCGCACACAGCTCACCGAGGATCGCGTCCAGGTCCACGTCATGCGAATCTGCACACCAACACAATGTTATTCGAGCTATTAATTCAACATCAAAACAACCTTGATACTAACTAACTGATCGAAAACAAGACAGAGGTAGCTTGATGTATTATATACAAGCTTATACAAGCTGATTATGGATGTAGATGTATACGTAAAATAAAATATGATAATATAAATTATAATTTCAAATAGATTATCTGGAAGCATGCGTTGAAGTTTAGTGAAGTCCACCTACCTTCCAGGTTGGCCATGGAGAAACGGTAGCTGTCGATCCTGGGAGCACTGAGCTCCGAGCCGGGAGGGGCGAGTCTGCGCGGCACGGCACTGCCACTCACTGCAGCAACATTGTCCAGCCCCTGCAACATGCACCAGCGTTACGTGAAGCAAATCACTTGTCAACATCATTCTCACAATGAGCGGCGACACCCACCAACAATATTTGTACACATGCCATTATCGTTGTTTGGAAAATTTAATCAACACAAAAAACATTACATTTTTTTTCGTCTGTCGTTTAAATTATCCTGATTATAATTCAAATTATTGATATTTGTTTATTAATTAATTGTATTAGTATTAGGTTTTACGCGAGAAATAATGAAGTGGCCCCTGAAGATATTCAAGCGGTCGTCAAATATCATGCTCAACAACGATTAGCGCACTGCTGAAATTACAAGAATCAATGTGAATGAGAAGCTGCAGCTGCATGCTACGACAACTACCGCGCACCACGTGTTTTTACTAAAACTTTTTTTTTTCTTTTCCATTTAAAAAAAACAACAACAACACATGAATATTATGAAACATATCTTAAAATGTTCTACTCTACATTCCTTATCAAAGGCTATCAATGAGTTAAAATATCAGGTACTCAAATTCGATCTAGTTTTCGAGTTACGAATTTTTAAAGTTAACTGATTTAACATGGAAGTTCCATTTCTCTATGTTTAATTAGCTAACTTTAAAAATTCGCAACTCGAAAACTATTAGATCGAATTTGTGTACCTGATATTTTAACTTCTGATAGGGGATGTAGAGGAGAACATTTTAAGACATGTTTCATAATATTCTTGTGTTTAAAATATTTTAATATTGGGAGTATTACATGGCATTACCTTTAAAGCAAAGCAGCTTCTCATTAAATAAAATAGAATTTCTAGTGTTAGAATAATAAATGGATTCGAGCCAAAAACTAGCCATCACGGTGCTATGCAGTATGCACCATTAGCCATGCACTTGGGCGCATGGATCGAGCCCTCTATTCCAGAGACTCGTGGTATTATCAAACTGGTTATTGCAAGCACATCGAGTGAGAGGTCTCTGCTTGAGGGATGAAAAATAAAAAAATAAGAATCTGATTGTAATTTTTTTGGAACTCCTGCGTAAGTTCCGTATATATATTATAATCGTAGTTGGCAGTATTTGAACACCCACTTTTTTATTGCAGTTCAACATTTGAAACATCCACGCCATTCACTTATCAGTACTCGTCTCTCTACTCCTTCAACACATCGCGAGCCTTGTAAGTGTCCCCCTTGCTCCCCTTTCCTCCTGACCCCAGAAAGTGGGGCTATCACCGAATATAATGGACAACTTACATGACAATTTTATTGGACATGTACAGTATAATAAAAGTTAAAAAGGCAAAATTTAAATATAAAGCCTGTATTACACGATATAATTTTTCCATGTCACAAGAAAATTGTATGCAATCATTACCGGCTTTACTCTTGAGCCTGTCCACGTTGCTTTAGTCCTTAAAATTGAAAATTATTTTTATTTAAAAATTGTTGTAAGAACTTGAACTCTTCGGAGTCCACCACTTCACAGTAATACAATTCTAACTACAAGAGCTTATAACTATAAGCCTTTGTTGAAGCCTTTGAAGCCTATGACATTATGTGATTTGTACTTTAAATCATTTTATTATAAATATTTCATATGCTCGATAAAATCTGAAAAACATAAGAGAAATAATATTTTGTATGCAATATCATTAAAAAAATCATAGAGCGACTTGTACACCATTCACCTTTATAAAACGTTCACACAATGCCATCACATTTCTTCTCCTGCTTATATTAGTAGAGAAGACGAGAGAGATTAGCCTGTAGTACTGGTAGTGTTTGTCAAACGTAGCAAAGTAAGCAGCAGCTGTATGACGTGCCACGCTCTGCTCCAGCTGTTGGTCCCCCGCCCCCGTCACCATGCGCTGGCTCTAACTTGACGACCCACCCGCTATGCAGCACACTATATAATACTATAGTACAGTACGTCACTCTCGTGGAGCTGCTGCTGCTGCCTCCACCGTAAGTGGGGTGCCACTATGACTCATCCATCCAAACCTACCCCCTCCCTCCCTATCTCTTCTTTCCCCCAGCTTGTATATATGGATCTCGGAAAAGAAATAGGATGGGATTTTAGGGAGTGTCATCACAAAAAGTACACAACAAATCAAATATGTTAAGACAAAATCTACCTCTTTGTGAAACAGGGCCCGCTCAGGACCATTTTTATTGTTCTTACCGGTAAGAACAATAGAGATGGTCCTGGCCCGCTTTAAGTACAATAGATATTATATATAAAGTGTTTCTTAAAAAATACATTTTTATTTGTTTTTTTGTACGTTATACAAAGATAATACATTAATTACATTATATATAATTAAAATAAAAACGCAAAAAAAAATCTGTAGTAGCAGATAGCTTCTTTATCAGGAATATTTCAGAATTATTCCGAATCATTATTTCAGATCGAATATACATTGTTGTTTCCAAATACAGAAATGAGTTCTATTATATGGTTAAATTCATTTAATTTAAGTCTGAATATAAAGTATTTCATCTCAGCATTGCTCGAGTAATATTAATATTGTAATTATTAATTCTTTATTTATATAGAATTAAGAGATTTCATCTTCTCTTCCATGTGAATGGAGTTCAAAATTTCTTATATTATATAAATTATTAAGATAATTGCAACACATTTTGTAATTTAGAACCACACTGTGTATATATATATATAGTATACTATATGCATATATAATAGTATTTCTCATTTTTGTTGAAACAATTAATAAATTATAAGTTATATTGATTTTAATACTCCTTTTTTGTACAGATTTATATAATATATTTTCAGTTGATTTGATAAGTGATTTATATTAAATTAAATTGTAAGTAAAAAATGCAAGAAATAATTATTATTAAACTGATATTCAAATTTTGTTTGTAACAATTTGTTGCTGTATTACCGCCAGTGGTCGAATAAATATATTCTATTCTATTCTATTCTATTCTATTCTATTCTATTCTATTCTATTCTATTCTATTCTATTCTATTCTATTCTATTCTATTCTATTCTATTCTACACCATGAATAATTGAATTATTGAAATAATTAGTGCTATATATGTTTGTTTTAATTCATGTCTCATGTTTGTGTTTCTTATTTTATTGTTATAATTAAAATAGAATAGAATAGGTTTTTTATTTAGCAAAACAGCTAATACAAACATTTCATACATGTATAAAAAATACTTTTAAATATAATAAATGTATTCCCTGAGAATGATATAATATCTACTTAGTATTTTAATATTGACGTGCAATGCAACCTGTGATTGAAGGACATTATATTGACGTGCAATGCTTAATTATATATTGTTGTACACGCAATTGAAAAGCAATAAAAAATTATGAATTATAAAATGTACAAAGTAAATATCATTCAATAAATCTTGATACTTTAAATTACTGTCACTTCATTTAGCGCTTTAATTGATTATATTATAAACTGTTCAACTTTTTTTTACCATCAGGTATTTTGCTTTTCAACATCATGCAGTGACAAATTCAGTGGTGTAGCCACACAAAAACACTTTAAGGTTTTGGTTCTTTGCATTCGGAGGAAGGGGGCTTAATTAAAGCGGATTCAGATTCAGATGGCGACAACGGCGATGCGACGCGATTTTGACGTAAAAGCTGTGAAATCCTATGCGGGGGCAAAGTCGCCGGGAATCGCGTTAATTACGATGTTCTTTTTCTTTTAATCGCCAAATATGGCCGCTAATGGATGTTACGTACAGCAAGTGCGCATTATTCGCGTTGCGTCACATGATAAAAATCGCCATGTAAATCCACCTATTTTAGAGGGGGCGATCTCCCCTGGTTGCGTCACTGAATTTTTAATAATACATTGTTGAAGTAAATTGGCACATTCAAATAATTTCAAATCATTCGTATCTTTCTTACATGCTGATTTTTATAATTATGTTGGTTCAAAATAAAAATCGTTAATTGATACAAGGCAGGAGTGACTGAATCGGCGGGGGAATGGGGAATAGCTAGGGGAGAGGGCAAGAGCGCTATATGAAGAGTATTCAATGTGGTTGGGGGTACCAAGTTTCCATGGGTGGAATCTACCAAGCCTGCTCGATGTGGTGCCACATGACATGTCTAGATGCCCGCGTGTCCATGACTCCGCGCGTACTCAAATAGTCGTTCTCTTTGGCTGGTTGGGGGTGTTCGGAATCCCGTCTGCATCAAGTATAAAACTATCTTGCAGATAAGGTCCATGACTTCCGCTCATGACCACATGGGTAAATATATTATCCAAGCTAATCTGGTTGTAGATGCTCGACTTCAAAGTGAATGATACTCATTGACAAAGGAAAATATAAATGCATAAAATATAATAATTATATAATGCAGTAGGTTGATACAATGAGCACTGTTGCCGTCATCATAATTTTTCCATATAACAAACAACTTGCATAGTTTGCATACGTATACCGTATGGAATATTACCACGATTCATTGGATGAATGATTTCTTTATGTTACCGGCGGGAGGCCGACAGTATACTCGAATTTAATGCCACTTCTGCATTACATGCACTGAGCCAGCCAGACGTTCGTCCAGGCTCGGACTGGCCATATTAACTGAGTCAGGAATCCCTGACTGGCCTCTCTACTTTTTATTTACTTTTTAACACAGAGAGCATACAAAAGGTGACCTCAGGCCCCTTTCCAGGTGGCCCCTGCTGCCTATATGGTCCTGACTGTCTCCTAGCTACCCAGTCCGAGCCTACGTTTGTCACTGTCTGGCAATATTTCGTTCGAGTATCGTTTCATATTATATGTGTTGCGTGGAAAGTAAGTGGAATGCAGAAACATGAGCTGCAACTTGACGACTGCTTTGCCGACTAATACTATACTACTACTTACATTCTAGCTCTCACGCTCACTCATATGCCCCGTTTTTACTGTTGGTGGGACAAGAGTCAGGAAAAAAATAAATAAATGAAAGGGTGCAATATTAATCTGCATGGTGGGACGTGGACGTTTCATTCGAATCCTTCTATGCCAACTGTAAGTTATTGCCACCAATACTGAATTAAATTGCGGAATGGGATCTGGTTCTCAAGAAACCGAAGGCTCGATCTGCCCCAGCCTGCATGGCATGGCATCAACCAAAATGACTTTTAAGAATAACTAATAAATTAATTATTAACTTATACTTGCATGCTTCTTAAAATTACAAAGTTAATTTATATATATTAAATTTAAGTGAGTTAACTGAGTTAAAATTGTAATTGTGGTGAGACTTTTCAGAGCACGAAATTACAATGTGTGCTCAACATTCGCGTCAGCTCAGTTTCAAAATTCGTCTATGAAGTTGTTACGTGATGTAAAATATATCGAAATGAAAATAAAATTGACTTCAAAACTTCACATATCTGGTCACATATCAGCAGTGAGCAGTAAATAATTTTATCAAAATAAATGTAGCCTCCAAATTGAATTATAATAAAAAAAATGGTTATTTTTATTTATTTATTTTTTTTTTTTTTTTCTATTCGAAACACATTTAAAGTTTCAAGACGACGAAATATAAATTATCAAATGTACAAAAATATAATATTACAGTATAACCATCTTGTAAAGAAACAAAGCATAATGGTCACAATACAATGCATTAGACACTATATTATTGCTGCAGTGTTATGATAGTTATAATGAATTCTCAGAGATTTAAAGGTTTGATGAGGATCAGGTTTACCTCAACGCAACGTAGCACAACAATACTACAATGGAAGTGAAGGAAGTTAGCTGTGGATCTGAATAAAACATGGCAAGAAAAGCTGGAGGCGGCGGCGGCAGCAGGCTGGCGGGACGCGGCGACGCACGGACGCCAAGCAGCCAGCAGCACCAGGTGACCCTGGCTGCTGCTGGCTGGGAACTGGGAACCAACTCTCACTATATACGCTCCTTGTAATACTGCAAGTGAGCAGCATTCAGTGCCAGCAATAAACTAGGAGTGCAACATTGCACGAGCAAAAAGTCCGCGACTTAACCCCATTGGCAGCTCGAGTTGCAGCCAGACATTGATTGCAGCTACAATTAAATTTATTTTAAGTTCACTATACTCTGGGAGTATAAGACGGAAGTTAAAAAGGTTTCTGAACTTCCTGCCTGTATTTCAGTTTTCAATATTGAAATAATTTCAGACATGGGTCTGGAAATTTTCAAAGCAGGGAAGTATAACAGGAAGGACAGAAATTTAAATTTCTGGCTGCTTCAGGGAGGAAGATTTTTTTTTAATATTTTAATGAAAGTCGTCTTTTGCTGCAACCCTATAAACAACACGAAAATCAGCGAGGCGACTGTTTCGCGTCTAACTTTATTTGTCAAAAATTAATTTATTTATTTATTTCTCACGTGGCTGTATGTACATAACACAACATAAAGAATGGAGACAAAGGACAGTTTTCTTAAAATGATAGCAAATAGAGTATTGTCCTCATTTTTTTTTATTGCAGAAATGGATAGAGGGTGCAAAGTTATGCTACCCTGATTTTTTTCAGATTTTTCAGAGCCCGGGAACCATTTTTAAAAAATTATTGAAAGTCCTTTTCGTGACGTCACGAGACGCCGCTCCTTAAGAAAAAGATAGGACTTGCCGCCGCGTGACGTCACAAAAAGGACTTTCAATAATTTTTTAAAAATAGTTCCAGGTCTAAAAAAAATCTGAAAAAAATCAGGGTAGCATAACTTTGCACCCTCTATCCATTTCTGCAATAAAAAAAATGGAGGACAATACTCCATTGTTAATGTTTATGTTACCAATTTAGGTATACTATTATTTTTCTATACTATAATATTCGAAAAATAAAGATACTCTATATAGTGTACGTAATATTATTTTTTATACTTATACTCGCTGCATGTAATATTTATATATATAAATATATTTAATATGTTAATCAACTATTATTTAGTTCATTGCTATATTAATAAACTATAATTTAATATCTTTGCTATAAGTTAAATTTCATAGTAATTTATTAAATGTTTTATTTAAAAAATAAAACAAATAATACATGAATAAATAAATATATAAATAAATAATTATGTTGCTTGTTTTAGCAATAATAAAAAGTAATTGATGATACTATACATGATAAATGCGTGTCAACAGAATCCTTCTGTTTCAGACAATGGACACCTTACAATGAATGAGAAGCTTCAACTCTGACGAAACGATTCCCTCAGCCAATGAAAATCTAACTGTGCGCGACATGTTCTCTCAAGCTCCTTATCACTTAACCCTGCCGTACCTGTTTTTTAATTTTTTCCGACGGTTAAAGGGCAATAATAATAATTCATATGAGCCACGGGAAATATCACTTTACACGACATAAAGAGAGAGAGAGAGAGAGAGAGAGAGAGAGAGAGAGAGAGAGAGAGAGAGAGAGAGAGAGAGAGATTTTGTGTAGCTTAGAATTTGAATGAAAAAAAAATATACATTTTTTTCCTAACAAACCTTACGAAGCGAAGACTGTACATATATAAGAATGCGGCGCTGCGGCATTATAACAAGTTAAAGCGTGTCATTGTTATTGACGTCATAAAGTTGGTGCGAACCTGGTGGTAATAGCTGCAACTACGTGCGTCCGGCGAGGATAGATTAATTGTCTGTTTAACATTGTAAAATCAACAATGTTAACATGCAAATGTTCTGTCAACAGCCACAGCATAATTTTACAGAAATGACAACACCATAATTATATAGTTAAATAAAATACTTTCGGACAAATAAATATAAAAAATGTTTCGACTTCGTAAGTGATGTATTTCATGTTATTTATTTTATTTTTTTTTTTGTGATTCTCCCAATGCTCTAGGTATTGCCGTATCCTCGGCAGAATCAGCCAAAATTTCAGCGGTCAGCGCCATGTATTGGTTCTTTATGTACTCTATATATATATATATTTTTTTTTTGCCATGTTTATATAGTTTATTTACAATTGAATTGAAATTAATTGATGTATTGACTTCGGGTCTGCGGACCTAGCAGTCATTGCCTATAAACAGTTTATTTACAAGCAATATTGCATGGTTTAGAGCCTGACAAATTATTATAGTATATAAATATTATTTTATTCATTTATTAATTTTTATATATATTTTTTTTTTGTCACACAAAATCACTTGTTATTATACTATATGCCATGGATAATTAAAGAGAGATTAAAATCCTTAAATGGCTTAAGCCCTCGTGGCTGAATAAGGCTCATAAAGAAGAGCTTAACCTTTCGGTTGTATCCGGATGACTGGTAGTGACAGGGGATGTAACGTAAAATCAGTGGTGAATATGGGGGTGGGGGATGGGGTATTAAAGTTATCTTCCTCGAACTGCATAAGTTCATTTAGTAGAGTAGAAAACATACATGGCGAGTGGGTACACCTCTCTTCCACCTACTTCTTACGTTCTTACGACACTACGTTCCTCCCCAATTTTTTTCTCCGATATCATTATAGTATATTTTTTCCTTCTGAAGGTAACAGATTCAACAAACGTAAGACATTTTAAATGACATAAAACCACAGACCCTCCTATAGGTCACATGTAACTACAAGGAACAAGATTAAACATACCTTGCAAACATACTGGCAAGCCGGGCCCGGCAGAGGGTACGAAATTAAGGCACCAGGATTTGAGATTAGCAGTGATGGTAAATATGGACAGGCGTCATCGTCACGCAGCGATTTACGACGCAATGGTCCACAAAACATTATTTCATGAAAGCGCTGCTAAGCTGCACCAAGAGTTCGATGCGAAGACACTTCACTACTGACTGCTATCGTAGCATCTCCCCTATAGTTGTACTCAGCATCCATCCCCACCTTGTTTTCGGCCTGCTGGTCGGCTCCTGGTTTTGGAGAGGAGGAGTAAAGGAGGAGCTGTTATGGAGAGCATGGGAGGTTGCCGGCCGCCGCAGCCGTCGCACCTGCCGGCCCCACGTGAGGTGAGCTACCACCTGTCGTGACCTCTCCACCCTCTAGCCACGCGATCAAATAGTAATTTAACCAACAATAATAAAACCCTAAACAAATCATTAACAATGTAAATTATTTTATGGAAATAAGTAATCAAATTAATTGAAATACAAATCAGTTCTGCATATGCATGTCAAGAATTAAGTATAATATGCATTTTTCCCCCTTTGTGATAATAATTTTAAAGTTATGGTTTTGAATACAAAAATGAGTCATGTTTGTTTGTTTTGTTGACTCATATTTTGCATACACGCACTACAGCGCATTTAAGGGGGGTGGGGGGAGAAGCGTTCACGACAAGCGACATGAAAATGTTGGGATGAAATATGATCGTAAATTCATTAAAATTATGAGCTCTACTGTTGACGATGCAATTTACGATGCTCTTCCGCCTCGCTGCTTACTTGCATGCCATGGCATCGAGTAGAGGCATGAGGGGGCAGGGCTGTACAAATTTGCATGCGGGGGGAAAAAAACAAAAAAAAAAAGAAAAAAAAAGTTAGGTTGAAAGCACGCGCGTCCACATAATACTTTTGGCACGTCTATTACCTTCGAGATGACATTATGTTGAGAGTGTTTACACCATTCTGGCGCGCAGGTGCGATCGAGCAAGAGGAGGCCCATCTGCCTGCTGCCCTGCAGCCACCAGCAGCTGCTGCAGCCCGCAAAACGTCAACACACCACTTGGTGTGCAAGTTGAGAACCATCTTCAAGGTCAAATTTATTGAACACCAATTATAGGCAGTAGCAATAATATTCAGGAAGGCGATTAGCGTTCAAACTGATTCGTAGGGTCAAGTATATTAGTATATATAGAGCCAGGGGCGTAGACAAGGGGGGGGTTTTGGGTGTTATAACCCCCCCCTTGAGAGCTGAACCTTAGTAAATTTTAAGGGAAAAATAACAAAAAATGGTACTCGACGGATACGATTTAGCTAAAATTTTATGAAAAATTTTCTTAAAAAAAAAACTTTAAAAATATATATCCCCGAAACACATTGTTAATACATCTTTAATTTATTTAAAATCGGTCTACAATATTATGATTATTTAAGTACAGTATATATAATTCTAGTATGATAAATATATTGTGTAGTATTCATTATTAAGTTATTTTTGTTTTTGTATACGAAAAGACACTATAAAGAGTATAAAGACAACAATTTAAAGCATAAAAAATGTTGAAAACATTCCCCGCATGACGTTCAGCATAACAATAAAAATTATATATAGTATAATATTTTATTATTTTTTAATTAATTATATAGGTATATTACATTTTGCAATTGCTAGTTTCATTGTCTCAATGTAAGTCATATGTATAATACTGTACGTATATATTTAAATTTATTATTGAAGTTAAAAAAATCCGATTTTTAAATGTATTAATTTTACAGTATACTTAATGTAATAAATTGACTTTCCTGTTTTGAAATTTAAATTAAAATGTGGTCTATTTTTTTATTAAGAAAAAGAACTGTAGTGACAAAAATATTGTAACTGCATAATTAACGATTTACAAATATAAGAAATTTGCTGCAACTTTTCATCGAAAAAAATTATAGTCCACGTCCCTTTTTCAAAAAAATCGCGCACCATGAAACTAATAAAAATAATATAAAAGTGGTTATTAGATGAATTACTTGATTTAACTAAAATTATTTACTCAAAGCTTTATTTATTACGTTAGTGCACGTACAATATTGAAAAGAAATTAAAAAAATGGGATGCAAAAAATATAAAAATATTGCATCATGCCATACATCCTCTATAATAGTGTTTTTTAATAATTTTACCCTAAAAAAGGGGCGTGTCCTTAAAAAAAATCGCGCCTGCGGCGGGCTATTGGGGGGCTACGCCCCCCAAACCCCCCAGTGGGCTATTCTCAATCTTTATTTTCAAGAACCCCCCCCTTGAACAAATCCTGGCTACGCCACTGTATAGAGCACTCCATAGCCCTCTGGTGGATCCTCTGGGGACTAGACGAAGCGTATCACAGTTTAAAATTATCCTAAATATTTAAGAAAAATGTCTATAATCAGGCTGTATCAAGAATGTTGGAGACTGTACACCACTGACCACTGTACCGAGGGTATAGTTTTATATTTACACACACATAATATATATATATATATATATATATATATATATATATATATATATATATATATATATATATATATTATATATATATATAAAATGAAAGTAACATTCTTCATTCCTGTGAATTGCATAAGCATGCAGGTCAGATTTGCCCATCTGTAGCATGTTCTTCAAATGGCAAAGTAAACAAATAGTATAACGGTTAAAGTAATTTGATATTCCCTCCGGAAGTGCAAGGTTCTCTTCGTATTGCAAACATAAATTTATACGTTTGCAAATGCATAAAGTAGTGGTCTGAATGGGATACTGAAACACGACCAAGAAACCATCCACTTTCGACCATTTCCGATGCAGGACTAATATCGTGACTTTTAAATATCCAGTCCTGAATCCAATCTTATTGTATTGTGGATGTTTCCTATTACAACATACCAAATCACCGAATATAACTAGATGCAATAATCGATGAGAAATAATGTCGCAAATGAATTACAAGAAAAACTAAGTCCCTACTTTCATTCCGATTTTTTGCTATAAATTTTGAATTTTTTTTATTGCTTTGTAAGTTTTATATCTTGATGAAACCACGTGAGAGGTGCGCGAGAGGAGGTGATCATCTTGCAGAAGAGATGGTGTCGTGTGCCACTTGGGGGCTGGTGGGGGCAGGGCAGGTGTGCGCCGCGGCAGCTGTCGACGTGAGGAGAGCAACAGCCGGCAGCTTTGTGGCACGTACAGTACCCAAGTCTGCTGAGATTCACCCCCACCCAACCCAGCCTTGCGAAGCACTGGTGCACATCACAACTATACAACTACAAATTCAAATTCAAAATATTCAAAATATTTATTATTATTAATTCCATTTCTCCTACAATCATAATATCAATACATGATATATGTTTAGGTTTTTAGGACAAGTCAATAGTAACTAGCTAAGCTGTAAAAAGACAATTACACTATTATATAACATTAAAAAAAAAAATTAATTTACAATGATATCATTAAAGTCATAGTACAAGTATTTCTGCACACTATAAAAGCACTTGTCAATTAACATTTTTTTCACAGCTGTTTGAAATAATTTCACATTTCCAATACATTTAATCTTACTTGGTAACTTATTATATAATCGGAGGCAGCTAAGAAACGGACCGTTCTTGTACATATTAAGTCTGCACCATTTGGGTGCTATCACATGTTTTAAGTTTCTTGTATTATGACCATGATTTACTTCATGCTGTTTAAAAACATCCATATTCTTTTTAACATAGCTTACACTTTCAAAGATAAGAATACTTGGCAGTGTCAAAATTTCATTATTTTTAAATAGATTTATACAAGAATACCTCCTCTTTACAAAATACATGAGACGTATTACTTTTTTCTGTAGTTTAAACAGTCTATTAAAATCAGGAGAATATCCCCAACAAATGATGCCATATTTCAAAAGTGAATAAAAATTTGAGTAGTATAAAGTTTTTAAACATTCAACTTCACATTCATGCCTCAGTTCACCAATAGCAAAAATTACTGAGGAGAGTTTTTTACAAATATAGTCTATATGATCTATCCATCTCAAATTTTCATCAACAATTATACCCAAGAATTTTGTATTGTTTTTAAGTGTGATATATTGATCAGCTGCAGAAACTGATGTGATTGTTGAGTTTTTATTTTTAATATTCTGAAACTGCAAAATTTCTGTTTTATTGACATTAAGTATTAAACCAAGATTATTAAAATAAACTTTAACCTTTTCAATTGAACTTATTATGTTATTTATGAGTACATTATTATTTTCACCAGTTATTTTTAAATTAGAATCATCAGCATATTCCACAGACATACAGTTGCTGTGATCTATAATTAAAGGCAAATCATTTATGTATAATATGAAAAGTATCGGTGCCAGACAAGTGCCCTGCGGAAGGCCGTATACAAGTGTTTTCTCCTCAGAGTAACATTTAACTATATTATTAGTTATAATGGAAGGTATTTCTACTGTCTGTGTCCTATTTTCAAGAAAAGATTTTATCCAGTTGAGGCTTTGTCCTCTGATTCCATATTTATAAAGTTTATTTAACAAAATTTCATGTTCAACCATATCGAATGCTTTAGACAGATCCAAGAAAATTCCAGCAGTTTGCTTTTTGTTATCTATACTCTCTAATAAACTGTCAATTAATTGAAACATAGCTGTTTCCGTAGATTTATTTTTACGGAATCCGTGTTGAAATTCTGATAGGACTTGATTTTGTTCTAAAAAAGGCAGGAATTTTATCAGAAATGCTTGTTCAAATAATTTAGAGAACACAGAGAGTAGACTTATAGGTCTATAGTTTGCTACATCAGTCTTTGATCCTTTTTTGTAAACAGGCTTTATGATTGTATGCTTGAGAGCAGAAGGAAATTTACCATCAATAAAAGATTGATTAATTATGTCTGTGATAACCATATTAATCTCTTCTGAACAGGACTTCAGAACAAAGTTTGACACATTATCAAAACCATATGACTTTTTATTTTTTAAATGTCTGATAATTTTTTGCAATTGATTATGTGTTAAAGGTGACAAAAACATTGATTTTGGATTTACTTTAATAAAACAATAAATATTTGAATTTTGAGTAGCAGAGTCAATTTTGTCTTTACATTCTGATATGCAATTTTCAAAATAATCACTAAAAATTTGTGCCATACTTTGAGGATCATTAATACTTTCTTCATTTACAGTTATATTTGAAATTTTACCCTTCCCTATGGTTTTACCATGTTTCCTTCTTATAATATCCCACATTGTTTTTGATTTGTTTTCAGAATTATTTATAAGCCTTGTGTTTTTTTTCTTACTAGCTAGTCTAATTAATTTATTATAAATATACTTATATTTTTTTACATATTCATCAGTCCATATAGTAGGATATAATTTATTTAATTTTTTTAAATTTCTTAATTTTTCCCTTGATATTTTTAAACCAGTAGTCATAAAATCAATTTTTGCTTTACTTTTATTATTTTTTGTTTTTTTTTCTTCCTGGATTTGTATTAGTGGAAAAGCTTTTTCAAAATATTTTAAAAATAATTTATGAAATTCATTAAACATTTCATCAATATCATTTTTTTCATAAACAGTGGACCATGATTCATGCTTCAAATAATTTTTAAATATTTTAATGTTTTTCTTTGAAAAATATATTTTTTGTTGATTTATATTATTATCAGAAATATTCCCATTTGACTTGTTATTAAAGAAAGATATTAATTGTGACTCATGATCAGAGAGATAAAAAGGTAAAACTTTTATTTCAGAAACATCAAATGAAAAAGTTTTAGGGATAAAAATATTATCTATCAGAGTTTCTGTTGTTTTGCATATCCTGGTTGGCGTGAAAATTACAGGATTAAGATTACACATATTTAATATAGAATTAAATTCTTTGCTAGTAGAATTATTATTTAATAAATTTATATTAACGTCCCCACATAAGATAAGAACTCTCTTTTCAGAATATATTATCTTAGTAATTCTTTCTAGTTTATTAAAAAACACATCAACATTGCCTTTTGGTGATCTATACAAACATACAAAAGTAAAAGAAGTATCAAAAATAGAAATATTTGC
Source organism: Siphlonurus alternatus (assembly GCA_949825025.1). NCBI lineage: Eukaryota > Metazoa > Arthropoda > Insecta > Ephemeroptera > Siphlonuridae > Siphlonurus > Siphlonurus alternatus. The sequence continues at coordinate 49,637,303 of OX463788.1, read as the reverse complement.
ACAACAACATTCAAAATTAAATTCTTCAGCAAGCTTATTTAAGTCAGTCCTTTCTTTAAACTCTAGAGATTCATGTACAAAAATACAAGAACCTCCTCGTATTTTATTTTGCCTGCAAAAGATGCTTGCTAATTTAAATTCATTTATTTTTAGACTAGAATAATCACCATATTTTAGAAAATGTTCAGTTAGGCAAACAATTTTGAGATGCGGAAAAGGTTTAAGAAAGTTTTCGAGTGGAAGAAGTTTATTACTTAAGCCCTGAATGTTGGCATGAAAAAGAGAGCAAATAGCTTCCGGTGTAACACATACCTTATGTTGATGAAAAGGGCTGTTTTACAGGAGCTGATTTCTGAGGTCTAAATTTAAATTGATCAATAAGTGCATTCTAAGGCCAAAGTGACGTATCTTGAATTTTTTCTAATAATTTGAAGTCCGCTGTAATTTTAAATGAGGCATACGGACCTCTTGCTTTTAAAGTCTCAATCTCAATATCACAACCTAATGTTTTGTCGACGTGTTTCTTAACCTCGTCTGATGTAGTTTTGGGATGAAGGCGCCAGACGTGGATGTACGCCTTCTTTTCTGCTGCAACTAGCGGGCAGCTTGAGTCACTGCTAGCTGTGCCGATTTTATGTTCACGGCGGCGGCGGCGGCGGTCGTAGCGAACCTCCGTGAAGTCTTGGTGATTTTCGTCATCATCTTTATCTCGTGTGATATGATGGAGTACATATCACATGATGGAGTACAACACTCCATCATGCAGGTCTTGCTACTATTATAGTAAAAAGACGAGATAAAAGTCTTATTCATTGTGGCGATCAAGGTTTATACCTTGGAGTACACTTCGACACTTCACCACCGGGGAAAGGTGAGTAAAAAAGATTTATAAGACCCATCTATTACTTGACTCTTTTAGTTGAGGAAACGTAGAAACTTCAATGAGCATGGTCGGTAATGACCTAATGTTTGCCATGTCATCACGTAATCACCCATCAAATGCACCTGCAGTTCTCAGAGTATTGACTAAACACCAAGATCACCGGGATTTGAACTCACCATTATGACAATATCTTATTATGCTTACTAAAATCTTCGGTACATGGTCCTATACGAAAAGCTATAATTATTAATTCTGAAATGTTTTAATTGACTAAATAATTTAATAAATATTATATCCTAAACTCGATCAAATCGCAGCATGAGACCCAGCCTGCTACTATTAAATCTGAAAAAAATACTTTTTTAAATTTAAAGTAAAGTGTGCGCGCCACACACAAAAATCAAGTTGATATATTTAAAAAATAGGTCCCCATATATCGGAATGAAATATATATATATATATATATATATATATATATTATATATATTATATATAATATGGTATTCAGGTCTCCAGAAAAAAAAATCCAAGTCAGATTAAACACGTCGTTTAACATGACCTTACCTTATAAACTATTTCGATTTACTCCTAGAAATTACACTGATAGGTGTCATGAAAAAATATAGCGGCGTTTTATTACTCAAGCTTTAACCAAACGCCGTTTATAACATTTTTTTATGGAACCAATTTCCTGTAAAAACAAAAAAAATAATAAGAAAAAAAAAACAACAAGAAAATCTTCAGTATTAATTCTGTTTTTTTTTTTTTTTTTTTTTTTTCTATACGGTTTTAACACTACGTAATTTCTTCTCAGCCATATGCCTTTATGATCTCAAAGAACCATGCATGGGAATCTCAGCTAGGATGGTCAGTGCAGAAGCTTGCAAGCTCCATGTATGCACTTCCCAAATACACTGTATGTGCGTTGCACCCAGCATCAAATGTGAGATGTCACAGGCACCACTTACATCGCAAGAATTTTAAGTTTTGAATTATGTTATTAATTAACTTGTGAATTTTATTATAGACAATCAACACTTGTGCATTTGTCTGGTGAAATGACCTTGACTGCATTCTGGTTGGCGGGGGGTCATGCACGACCGCCAGTGACACGGCGACCCGCTCCAATCGATAGAGAACGGCGGCTGCTGCGGCCTGCTGCACCCCACGTCATGGCATCGCACGTACCACCCTCCCTTCTGCCCCATAGACGTACAAGCCAAATTACGGCCAGACAGACAATTAAACAGGGATCCTTCATCTAACATAAACCCTGCTGTGTCAATACTATGTAGGCGTTGCATGGAAACTTGACCTTTTTGGCTCCATGGGTACTCGTCTTATCTTTTTTAAATCGAAAAATAATAAATCTCTTTCTTATAAATAAGACTTAAGGTGGATTCAGATGGCGACAACGGTGATGCGACGCGATTTTGTCACACAAGCTGTGAAATCCTATAAGGCGAGCGAATTCGACAATTTGCGGCAGCGATGCTCTTTTTTTTAATCGCCAAATATGGCCGCCAATGGATGTCACAGCAAGTGCGCATTATTCGCGTCGCGTCGCATGAAAAAAATCGCCATGTGAATCCGCCTTTACACATCCAGCAAAATAAGCAAGGGTAATAGTCATGCATAATTATTATATAATTACATTTTATGTAAAATGGTTATTCAAGCTGTCCCGAAGCGTACATTCTCGCTGTCCCGAAGCGTACATTCTCTAAGTCCGAAACTCAAAAAATTCGAACACTATAATATATATTATACCTATATATATACGCGCGGGTGATATTTACAATGAATGAAGTTTATCATATATAGCCCCCTATTTTTTGGGTGGAGGTGGTTGAGGAGTATAAAGTTATAATACATAGTTTAGTATACATATTGGTCGTTTCTAATTTTTTTATATAAATGGTGAAGCCCAATTATTTTTATAATAAATAACTGTATATTATGTTTGCCCAAATGGAGGACCATTAAATATAAAATGCAACACTAATATTAAAGTTAATTGTGCATATATGCATGGCAGATTCATGGTTATAAATAAAATACTGTATAATTTTATGCTGATTAATTTGCTATAACTGAAGTTCTGATTTAATTCAGCTCACTGACACAGTCAGGGATTGGTACCCAAGACGGGTTCACGGGGAAAATACACTTCTAAAATTAAAATGATCAAGGCTTCCCCTTCCCCTGTCCCAAGTTTTGGAACCACTCCTGGGGACAGCTTAATTATTGTCAAACTGAACAAGGAGGAGGACAATTCCTATTCTACAAACAACGTTATTAAAGTTTAGAGATGAGTAAATTTTCTGCTCATCTTTTAAAGCGACCCAGCGACCTTCTTTATTACTATACTATCCCAGTTGAATATATCGAAATTGGCATGGTATGCAATGTGTGTGTATGGAACCTAAGATCTCAGGAAGACTCAGGTGCTGGAGTCTTGAAAGCTCTGCTTAGAATATTATGACACTCATGCAAGACAGTCATGGCTTTACATATATAGCTCATCTTTAGTAAACGAACACACCCTTGCAAAAAGATAACAGCGACATTGGAACGACTCGTACGAGAAAAAGTGTTTTACAAGCAAATTCGAGAATTAAAGCATGTAATACCGAGTTTCTGGTAAAGAAACGGTAGCTCCAGTTCGTACTTGCCCTGATTGTATCATATTATTTGGATTATATTACGTTTACGATCGGATCATTTAAATTTAAATGGCATGTACATTTTTTTTTTTTTTTTTTTTTTTAATGTAGGAAATCATCATGCTCTCATCAGTCACATATAAAGGGCGGACGTGTGGTTTACTGCCAAACAACAGCATGCATGGTCTCTTCTTTACTCGATCTCTCTCTCTCTGTCTCTGTATAATGTCATCCATGGGTTCTAAATTTGACACAAGGTGGCAGCATTATACTGTAGCTGTAGTGAAAATATTGCTAGCTAATATATATATATATATATATATATATATATATATATATATATATATATATATATATATATATATATATATATATCAGGGGCGGCTCGTACTATAGTACTGCGGTACTGCAGCCCCCCCAGAAATTTTGGAAACAAACACACAATTAGAAACATCAAATATTCCTATAATTTTTCTGAACTTTCCAGCAAATTTTTATCAGTTCTAGCATTTAAAATCATGAAATTTTTGCCGCTGCCGCGTAAATTTATTCCCTCAGCGCTGCCCAGCGGAAGGTACTGCCACTACTAGCAGTAGCCCAAAGCAATGTTCCCACCCTCATTCTCCTCCTCTTCAACTCCCACTCCCAAAATCACAGCCGTGTGATTTTGGAGCGATCGGGGACTGTGCGATCGGCAGTACCCGCAAGCTCATTGGTTCAACAGAACCAATGAGCTTGTGGTATTTGACATGCGGGAATAATTTAAACAAAACTTCGAAGACCTTTCCTGTAATATGGTTTCATTGAGCAGATTAACAAAATTTTAATTACATTCATCAGTGAATATACTAACAAAGATTGACTAAATATATTGAAGCATCTGAGGAATGAAGACCAGCACTTTTATTTTACTTTAATAAAAATAGGACTGTCCCAAAAGAACCAACACTTGTCTTTTGAAAATTAAGTGGTGCATGCATGTAAACAATCGTGAGATCTCACGTTCGAACAACGACAACAACAGGTTTCTTACTAACCACGCAGTTAGCGCCAGTCTAACTCGATGGCACTAAACGTTGATCGAATTAATTAAGTGAGAAATCTGGATAACTTAATTCGTTCGTGAATCGCGACCATGTATTTTATTATAAATTATAAGTTTACCACGAACAAGTCGATATCATACATGGGAGCTATTTATTAATTATTCACTTCAGCATTTTATACCATTAATGTGAAAATTCAAACATAAAAATAAAACAATAAAACAAAAACAAGTTGTAAAAGTGTACGAGTATACAAAATATAAGAAAACGTTAACTACTCCCGGATGAGAAAAATATATAGCTTATTTTCCCGGGTTTGCGTGTACCGGCAGTACATTATTTAGCAGCAAATATGCGATAGTAATCAAAGAAATATTGCATGGCTAAATGGAGGCTTCAAGTGATGCGCTTTCGCTGCGCAACTGTTTGTCGCTAAGGTCCATCTTGCACTTGAAAATGAAGCAAAGTGTTTTTTTAACTTTTCTCGGTTATAAATCAAGTAAAAAGTCTAAATCTTGAATTATCTACTTTATTTTTCAGTTTGGACCAAAGTTCCGTAAAGGAAATATTCCTGAAAAATCTTATTCTTGGTGAAAAAACGAATTCACGTTTTTTTTTTTACATAGGTTTGGTATAGCGGGTGGGATCACCGAAATATCAGCTGACTTGAAGCCTCTATAAAAAATAAAACAATAATAAAAAAATTGGGATCTTTGATCTGTTATACCGCTCGAGAGGTTTCTTATTTGCGCGCTCAAGCCAATTATACCGATGTGTCGTAATTATAGGGTGATCAGAACTGCATGAACATCGAATAAATCAACCATGGTATATACTATAATATATGTACAAAATTAGGCAACAACCAGAATCTAATATAAATTCTTAAAGACAAAATTTAATAAAAAAATAAGAAATGAAATTTTTATAAGAAAAAATTACATTATTAAACATTATTTCATTATTATTAGTATTTATTTAATCGAGAAAAAATAATCGTAATCCTGTTAAGGTAGAGATAACACGAATCAGCTGACCCAATGCTAAAAAAATCTCATTCATGAAAATTATGAAAAAAAAAATAATAAAATATTCTCCTCTACATTATCCCCTATCAGTAGCTAAAATATCAGGTACACAAATTCGAGCTAGTTTTCGAGTTATTAATTTTTAATGTTGACTAATTTAGCATGGAAGTTTCATTTCTCCATCTCCATGTTAAATTAGTCAACATTCAACAACTTTATAAATTAATAACTCGAAAACTAGCTCAGTTTTGTATACTTGATAATTTAGCTATACTGATAGGCGATGTAGAGGAGAACATTTTATTATTTTTTTTTCGTAATTTTCATGACTGAGATTTTTTTAGCACTAGGTCAGCTGATCCATGTTATCTCTACCTTAACAGGATTATGATTATTTTTTTCTCAATTAAATAAATACTAATAATAATGAAATAATGTTTAATAATGCAATTTTTTCTTATAAAAATTTCATTTTTAATTTTTTTATTAAATTTTGTCTTTAAAAATTTATATTAGATTCTGGTTGTCGCCTAATTTTGTACATATTGTATATACCATGATCGATTTATTTGATGTTCATTATATACATTGCGTAAAAATTATACCATACATTCAGGTTTCATATTAACAATGCAGTTTGATTGACACTATTATTTAAAAAAAAAAGGCTTAAAACAATATTTATTTTTATATATTTTTCTTACCACGTGAAAAGACTTATGAATTAAAAAAAATAATTAAAAATTGGATATTACATTAAAATTGAAACATTCAATCACGATTTCAAAAAGGGCTCGCATAAGTGCATGTCATAACAAATTATAAATAAAATGCATGCATTTTTGTTTTTAGATAATTTCTGCTTCTTTGTTGAGAGCATTATTATATGATTTTGTCATAATTTTACCCTAAAAAAGGGGCGTGTCCTTAAAAAAAATCGCGCCTGCGGCGGGCCATTGGGGGGCTCCGCCCCCCAAACCCCCCATGGTGTTCTGCTGGTCCCATGTCAGGCAGCACCCCCGCGGAAAAGGGGCACGAGCCGCCCCTGATATATATATATATATATATATATATATAATCTTTATTTATTTATTAATTCTTTAATTATTTAGTTCAAGACAGCATATTATGCCATTAGCTTATAAAATAAATTGCTCGTTTCAAGTCATTTAAAACTTTGAAATAATTCATTTATAAACGAGCCGCGCAATTTGAAGAGGCGCTTTTATATTATGGCATTATTATTCATGTATAATTATCAAAATTTCCGACTGGAAACAAAAAAATGCTCATATGGTCCAGGCGCAGATCCAGAAAAAATTGCGGGGGGGGGGGGGCATGATGGGATTTTATAGGGAAATGCCTATATTATCTATGTTAAATCTGAAATTTCAGGGGGGGGGGGAGCCGCGACCCTTCCCCAGCCCCCTGGATCCACGCCTGATATGGTCTACGTCTACGGTCTTCACTCTACAGTAACAGAAAACGAAACAATAATGCTCTTGCTTATATTTAATCCGTGGCCCAAACATTCCACAGTTAGAAACTTTTTCATAGAATTTCAAAATCTGCGTTCAATTTTTTTTAAAACATAATATAAACTCTGAGATACTTCACGTATTTCACTGTTATATATTGATATACAATATACATAATAAAATATTATATTAATAAGGAGCTGCCCGGCGATTACCATAATGGGCGATTGCCACTTCAGAGTTCGGACCCATGCAATTGCGGCAATCGCCTCATGCAGGAGAGCTTGGACTTAATCCAAGAGAGTTGAGTTCGTGCATATCCGTGGCGTACGGTATACCACTTGAGTTCGAAAGTCGTTCGTTATTTCATTTGAATGAATGACCTTTCATCATGCCAATCTTGCATGTGTATACATTTATGCAATATATAATACATACATCCATATACTAGCTGCATGACTAGTTAATTCATTTATAGGAAAGTTCCATTACACTATAATTTATATAAATTGTACAGAATATTTTACTTGCATTGCTATCAAGGAATATCAGATGTATATAATACAAAATAATACTGCATGCATGGGGTATAATTAACGCGCGTATGTATAATTTCATTAAAAGAAAATACGTAACATTCTTTGCTTATTCTATAACAATTTTCTGTGTATAATAGAATGATGATACGACACCAGCCATTTTGTAGTTGGATGTCTTGGCTTATGATAAAGCAGTGAGCATGCAGTAGTATTTTTGTCGGCAAGCAAGCGCGTATCCACGCCAGCCCACCCCCTGCCCTGCCAGTCGTCTGCTTACCACTGGAGCGCCTCCTATCTATTTCTGGTGGCGCAGCAAGCACAGGGGAGGGTCTCGAGCAACGACTCGGGAAATCATCATCGACTCTAAATTTCCGTCACCTTGACTGTCTCCGTGCACCATGCATGAACCATGTCTTGATGCTGGCGAGTCTGGACTGTCTGGAGACCAAAACTGGTACATTGCCATTTTTTCTACACGTTAAAAAATTATGAAACATATTTTTAAATGTTCTCCTCTACATCCTCTATCAAGCAGCTAAAATATCAGGTATACACTTTCGAGCTAGTTTTTAAGTTATGAATCTTTAAAGTTGACGATTTTAACATGGAAAAGTGGAACTCCCATGTTAAATTAGCCAAATTTAAAAATTAATAACTCAAAAACTAGCTCGAAACTTGTGTACCTGATATTTAAGCTACTGATAGGGGTTGTAAAAAAGATGTAAAAACGCTTATTTATATTAGTCGTTTCATTACCCGACAAGTATTTAGAATGTACGCCTTTCCATTCAATATTTAATTGTGTATGATTCTTTATTTTATTCTTATAATATACTTATATAGGTTTTGCTAAGCAAATAATATATAATAATTACATATAACGAAGCAAGAATAAATAAATAAATAAATAAATAAATAAATAAATAAATAAATAAATAAATAAATAAATAAATAAATAAATAAATAAATAAATAAACTGCATGTCTTATAGACAGACCCTAAATTACGTTTAATGTAAATTCACTGTCAGATCATAAATTATATAATTTATGAAAGTTTATTATTGAAATACATGTCATGTAATAGGCAAAAATAAATTAAACATATTAAAATTGTCGTTAATTAAACATTATAGTTCGGCGGTATAGTATTTATTATAATATATTATAAATTTATTTTGTAAATAGAAATGAATGGCGCCTAATTTATAAAAATAAAACTACTATAAGTATAACTTTCCTTTGTGTGACCAAGCAGGTCAATGTTACCAACATAAAAATAGCTATGCAGTTTTTCATATATCCCGTCCGCGTTTGTGTATCTCATTTAATTTATAGGTACGCATTTTCTATTTGCGGCAACGTACAGGGAACACACTCCAGCCATTCACAAATATGAAGGAACGTTATTATATCAACAGTACGTACAGTTTGAAGTTCACTCGCCTCAAGGCCAAATTTTATATAGGAGCTCCTCTCCTTTAATTGCAGCTATTTACTGATATAACCCTCTTACAAAACACAAAAAATATGCTAATAATTTTATACACGAGAGACGAATTTGCCATTCACTTGCAATAGCATATTAAAAACATGCAGGTAATCGGTAAATCAAAGATGGTGTATGAAAAAAATGAATGAATGACCCGTTTATGTTAAATCAAAGCTTCTCACTGTCCTCCCACGTCCCACAACACCAAACACGCGGCGGCTCCAAAACGGTGCGTGATGGACCGGAAATACTTCTCCTTATACATACTGCGCGCTCTACTATCGACTGTCTACATAAAATTATATATAAATATATATGGATTTTTTATTTATAACTATATATTATGCATATTTATATTTATCATAATTTCATATTTATTATAATTATAATATTATGATTATATACAATACATTTTATTTATTTTTTTGTTCTAAGCATGATATTCCTATATTAAATTTTGTGTAATGATAACCTCATAATAATTCTGAGATAGTTCTTAGCACCAAAAAAATGTAAAAAAAATTTCAAAACAATCGGTTGATCCGATTTTTTAAAATTAAAATATTAGTTTAGGTCTCCATGGGAAAGCCCTATACTGATAATTTAAAAAATTAATTTAAAAAATCGGATAGACCGATTGTTATGAAATTTGGTCTACATTTTTTGGTGCTAAGAACAGTAAGAACTGTCTTAAAAAAAAAAAAAAAAAAAAACAGAATTATTATGAGGTTGCTAAGGTTTACATGTTAATCAAATGGGACTACTACAATCGATGTTTCGTGTTATCATACCCTTAAACCCTTAATAGTTTCAAGAGTGAAGGGAAATATTTACCCTCCACGTTCGCGAAAATCTGAGAAAAAAACAAGAGAATTTAACATTTTTGCTAACCCGAGTTATTTTCATTCCATTATATTCCATTCTATTAGACATAGACCAGATTGTTTGTCACTCTTAATAATAATATATTGCTGATCAACACTGCTGTGAATATTGACTTTTTACTTTCAAGTATATGCCATAGCATGCCCAACAACCTACAGTTTAATTAACGCGAGTTGATAACATAATTATAATATAAGACTTCATTCAGCCATTCCATTCTTTACCATGTTAGTGCATCATTGGTGTTTTAATTTTCTATGAGACAAGGAAGAGAGGAGGGCTCAAATGCGACTTATATTATGTGGCGGGATTGCTCCATGCAAACAAGAGCAGCCACTTCGGTCGGTAAGGTGTGATGATAAGAAACATTTGGGATTAGAGAAGGATGAATGTCAAAAGTGAAAAATTAGTTCGGTAGATTGTGAAACACTGCAAATTTTGAACTTTCAGAGAACCCTCACTTTAATATTCTTATTTTGCATGAAAAAAAATAATATAGTATATTAATTAAAAAAATACGCATTTTTATCAAATTATTTAGCATTGAATCAAGTGGAGCCTGAAGCAGTCATTATTTCATTATGTGCTATTTCTATCGACCGGTATACAATTATAAAACATATGTAGTACCAATAATAAAGTATGATATTGGTGAATTGTCGGGAAAAAAATGTTCAACACAAGATCGTTAAGGTAGAGATAACGCCGGTCAGCTGTTCGACGTAGGTCCCTTTGGTTAACATGTAAACCTTAGCAAATTCACAAAAATTCTAAAAAAATTTTGAGAGACAGATATTAGTGCCCAAAAGCCATAGAAAAAACTTCAAAACAATTCAAGGAGGCGATTTTTTTTTTTTTTTTTTTTTTTTTTTTTCCAGCATGTTTGGACTTTCTCATGGAGAGACAAATTGAAAACTTAACTAAAAAAAAAATCGCCTCGTTAAATTGTTTTGAAACTTTTTCTATGGCTTTTATTATAGGCACTAATATCGGCATGCCTCTCAAAAAAATTTCAGATTTTTTGTGAATTTGCTAAGGTTTACATGTTAATCAACAAAGGGACCTTCGTCGAACAGCTGGCCGGCGTTATCTCTACCTTAAGTAATGAGCTGCAACATAAAATCTTGTGTGACCTTCAATCGCGACAGCAGAAAAGATTTGGCTCCCATGCAGGAGCAAAGTACTTAGCGCAAGTTCAGTGGCGTAGCCAAATATTCCCTCCTCACAGTCCTATACATTATACTTGGGAGATGTTTCCCACAAGAATCGGACCCACGCACATTCTAACGTATTTTCATGGGGTCAAGCTCGGGAAAACACCCCCTTGTCTACGATGTCTGGAACGACCGGTTGACAAACGGGTGTGAAAGATAATACAATATATTATGATCTGCAATATACTGTACGCACTTGCCGTCTAGCAGTCGCCAAACATCACTTGGCTTTTACGACTGTGACTGTGTAATTGCATTGCCATACACGTACATTTAAAGCGGTAAGGACATAAAAACCCCATAAAAGCAACATTTTTTTCCCGGTGGGAGAGCCGCGCGGAGAGGAATTGAAATAATGATTAGCAGTGCCTGGGGACGTCGAGCTATACGAGGCCAAACTACGGGGCAAATTTATAATTAATGAATAATATGCACATTAATTCATTTATGAACTATATATTTCAGCAAAATAAATGGGCAATATTTTATATTTTCTAAGCTTTGACTATTATTCAAAACATGCCAGTTAATTGATGTTAATTCGATTTACTTCAAATGGACCGTCATGTTAAAAATATCCACTATAGTTTTATTGATACCTTTTTAATATAATCATAAATATGCTGTTTTAAAAATAAATCTTTGTTATATAATAAATTCAATAATAACGTAGTTTTTTACGAAGCAGACTTGAAAATTGAAAGTTTATACAATAATAATTTTCAATATTTGAAGTGACAAAGAAAATTTCACAGTAGTTTGTGTCCGAAGAACGTACGAGATAGAGGTACTCACCACAGCAAGGTTGTCCAGTTGACCCAGCCACTCGTTCAGCAGCCGCTCGGGGTCATCCAGGTCAAGGGCTGCGGGGGTGGGTGAGGCCACCGCTTCCACCCCCGCTAGCTTACACGGGGGGCTGTTGGAGGCGGAGTCGCGACGCCGGGGGGACCAACCGCCGCCGCCTCCTCCGCTGCTCGCCATCTGCAGCACAGCCAAGCAAACACACGTCACACACTGTTGCAGGATGTACGAAATGATGTAGTGACATTTTTAACCACTACCACCGAAATTGTAGCCCTATTGAGGTGGCACTGAAACTCCACGAGAAAATGTCCCTATTCCTCTGAGGGCATTACCATTCATTCAGCAGCGATAAGTCCTATCGAAATTGCTTTGTGTGACAAAGCAGGGCAATGTTGGCAACGTGTAAATGTAAATAGCTACTCTCACATATGGTCTGTGTATACATATTTTTTATGTTGGACGATGGTATACGAGGCGTCGCAATAATGGCCGCATGGAGCACAAAATCCCACAAGATAATATAACCATATAATATATAATAAACCTACACTGCATACACGACATGTTGCATCAACACAGCACATTTAGATATAATAATTATAGATATTTGCCTGAAATTCTGTTCATTGATATATCTAAACCGCCCTTAATATTAATTAAAGTTATTATAAAATAAATAATAAATCAAATATATCAACACAAAAGCTTTTTCTACACTTCTTACAGGATAACAGGAAAATAAGGTTTTCGTACCGACAAAATTTTATTCCGAAAGTTAGAACTCGCATGTAGTCTCACGATGTTTTGGCGCCACCAAACACCATTATATTCCATTTCGTGACGCCATTAATTAAGGAATCGTATCCATGCAGCAGATGTATTTAATAGGATACATTAATTATTATTACATCGGAAAATCATGCTCAACAAGATATAATAATTAATTGCTCTAAATGCAAACTTTTGACGAGCAAATTAGTTTAAAATATTTAAATACACTGTATAGTGACTTTAATTAGGTTGTTGCATGCCATTTTTTTAGTAGCTCAATCGAAAGAGGAGGTTGAGAAATGCACCTGTGAATTTTAAGCAATTTTTTTTAGTACTGCATCATAACTAAAATGGAGATGATAAGAGGTCACGTGACCTGGAGGCGCCTGCCGCAACGCCTATGATGTCATTACATTCTTTGGTTTATCTATATAACACATGTAAACAATTATTGCATTGTTGCTTGTTTATTAAAAATTATTATATGTTTCCATAGCAACGTGGTTGTTTACAAGCATTATATAGTTGAACCAAAGAATGTAATGACGTCATAGGCGTTGCAGACAAAGCCTCCAGGTCACGCGACCTCTTTTCATCTCTATTTTAGGCAAGATGCAGTACTTAAAAAAATCGCATAAAATTCACAGGTGTATTTCTCAACCTCCTCTTTCGATTGAGCTAATAAAAAAATGGCGTGCAGCAACCTAATTATCAAAATGTTTTCATCTAACTTTATGTGAAAGCAGTTAAAGGAAAATAATTAAATTTATGGTTGATTTCTTGAAATATTTTTCATAACGTTTTATTATATAATATAATTATTTTAAACCCAAACCGTGTTTGCCCGCCAAGATAAGAAAGAAAATTGTCAGAAAATTTAAAAGTCGAGCCGGGGTGGGGTGGGACTCGAAACAGAGCCACAGAGCGTACTAGAATTAGGGGAATTCTAGTACGCTCTGCTCGAAACTTTTAACTGGTGGGACTTTTTAAATTTTCTGACAATTCGGACAATTTTCTTTCTTACCTTGGCGGGCAAACACGATTTGGGTTTAAAATAAATATAAAATACCGTCAATGTTTCGTAAGTTGAAAAACTTACTTTAATTTCAATCATATATATATTTATATATAAATATATTTATATTTATATATAAATATAAATATATATATTTATATATAAATATATATAGATATTATCATATTATATATATATATATATATATACTCTTTTTGCTAGTTAAAAAAAGTTACAATACAATAAAATTCATGCATTAAAATCCTTGTAAACACGCTGCCATGTGCATGTCTCGAGAAAAAAAAAAGGTTATCGATTTTTAATATCACATTTTAATTGAAACTTAATTGGCTCAAATTTATTTACCAAAAAAATTGGCTTGGTGTGCAGCGAGTGTAATGTGATACTCGCTGCACACCAAGCCGATGTGACATCCGCCGACGGAGCTGCGATAGAGTAAGTCCGGATCCATGCAGGGAAGGGGTGAGTGTGTGTGTGTGGGGGGGGGGGGGGGGGGGGGGGATCAGTGATGTTAGTCCTCGCATATTCGCGGCGAAAGTGCGCGCATATTCGCGGGCAATCTGCGGCCGCATATGCGCGCATATTCGCGAATATTGAAATTTGAATTTTTCCACCACAAAAATAGCAATTTTAGACTGGTTAAAGCTACAGAAAATGCTACAGAGAGTCTTTTCTTATTTTTCTTGGTATAATCCCTTGCTTAATTAGTGTTTGGATTAAATTAGAGTTAATTAATCATGGAATTAAAGCAATCGGCCTTTCAGGCTGCCGAGGTCAAGGAGGATATATATATGTATTCTCCTTGGCCGAGGTGCTCACGCGATTTTAATTGCGCGCGACCGCCATCTTGAAAGTATCTTTCGCGCATATGCGCGCATTTGCGCGCATATTCGCATGCGCATATTCGCGGACCAATCTTCGCGCGAATTTCACATCACTGGGGGGGATGAATCGTCGAATTCGTCGAAATGTGATCAGCTTGTCAATTTTAATAATATTAAAGGGGTTGCGGAAAGAAAGTATACTATACAATTCAGCTAAATCCAAATTGTGGGGTTTTTCTAAATTTTGGGGCTCTTCCAAGTTGGACTTCCAAGGCATGGGATACTTGGCACCTAGACATTCTTCTCTTCCTCATCCAACAGTCCATCTCCGCATATATTATTTAATCTGCTGTACGTAGTATTGGAAGTGCATGTATGTAGGCGGGTAACGTTCTGACGAAAGACACATCCACATGGAAGTCTTTGGTTCCGACGGTCTCGAGCTGCAGTTTGCACAGCGTCTTGGTGTTTTCTGTACATCCTCCTCCTGTTGAGCAGGCTGGAGCGGAGGCGGTGACGAGCCGCCTCCTCACTTCCCGCCTGCTGCGTGGCTGGCCACCACTCATTAAGGGCCACACTCCCACTGCCTAACACGGGTTAATCGCTTGTTGGAGCTGCACACTCTCTAGCAGCAGCAGCAGCAGCAGGCCGCCACAGACTCGCCCCCATCTCCATACTACTTCCGGTCGTCGTCATACTGGCTGCATGGCTAATCCTGGCACGTGCTCTGCTTATATCTCCGGCGTGAATCGTGCAATCAACGTCATTGCCTGCTATAGGAGAAAGCAGGTAAACCGTGACCGTAGCTCGAGTCACTTGTTTATTGTGAATCTTCAGCAGTAACGGAATAGCAAATTGTACACAAAGTAATGCTATTTATAGATTGGCAAGGAAACAAGAGCAGAAGTCTAGCGATGAGTCTAGTCAAAGTTATAATAGAATGAAAAATGGGAAAAGAAATTAAAATGGGTATACGCACGTTACGTACCGAAAATTAAAGAGAAAAATAAATGGCTCCAATTAAGTAATGATACACCAAGCAGTGTTGGGGACAATCTTTTCATAATAAAAATTCAGATCAAGCGTATACGTCGGGACAGAACGAACTTTAACCCTGCCTCATTTGTTGGAGCTACAGCTCAAAAAATCCTGCCTTGAAAATTTGGTGAAAAGTATAAGAAGAGCACTATCCTAGCGATTCTAGCCATACGAAAAAAGTTCAGGTTCATCAACGACCACCACGTCTTTGCAGACCGCAGGATAACGCTCCCAAACAGAGCAGCGAGGCAGTTCGAAGTGTCCCGAGTAGTACATCGAGATTCGAGGGTGGTAATTGCAGTGTGACTCATCGACTCGAGCCTACAAGAACATTTTACAGTAAATACATATGTTGCATGTTATATTCAGCATTGTGTTCTTTCGTTTCCACAGGATAAATTCAAGAAGCTCCTTTAAAGCGACCGGGTTTCTATCGATATGTCTCTTTTACAGCTGTACAAAATGGTTAATTTTATTCATGAATTGATTTTGAATTCATGTTTCAAATACAGTAGCGCCTGTTACAAAAAAAAAAGAGATGTCACGTCAATGTCTTACGACTGTTCACCTCGAGACAGCTCGAACATCACCTGCACTATACTTGATCAATTAGTTGGATCTGCAACGTCAAGAGGCGCGCAGGTTTATATAATCTTGGCCGAGATAAGAAAAGTCATCATAAGAAATTTCAACTTTATCACGTTTCCTGGTATACCATATACCAACGGGGGCTGTAGGTTTGCCTATTATATGTCCAGAGCTTGCCCAAAATAGATGCAGAGCTTGGTATCGCAGCACTTTTTTCCGATCTACAACCTGTCCACAAAAAAATTAAAACGTGGATGACCCTCTCCAATAACCTAAAGAAGGGTCCTAAATACTAAAAAAAGAGCGGATAAAGTTTGTGCCTGTCGCAAGGTGTATAATAATTGTTAGTTTGTTACCATAAAAATACATAATATAATAATTAATAATACACCAAACGCACCAGCCCCGAATTTCCCAGCATGATCCAAGCTAATATATTGTGGTCACTGAAATTTTACATACAGTTCATTATAATTATTATTAACAGTCGAATTGTTTTCGTTAAAATACTTCAGTTTAAAAATGATTTTATACAATTAAAACTGTTTTGCAAAATTACCAAACAAAAAACAAAACAAAAAGCACCAATATCACAGGGCGGTAATTACGCTCTGTGTAGCTCCCGTGTGTACAGCCTCGCGATTACGTCGACTTGTTTCGTTTGTACTTGCTAGCGGCAGATCGCTCTCACAGTAACACTAATTGGTACGAGCCCTCAAGTGGCCCTCACAGTTTGGCCAGCTGCCGTCCCGCTGTCAACACCTTGCCACAGAGGAGGCGGTTGTTAGCATAATAACCAATTGCTGCATCTTCAGCTTTATCATCCAGCCATATCAAGCAAACAACACATGACCTATTTCTCACTCTAAACATATATACTGTATATCATATATATATATATATATGTTGGTTTTCAAATTATACAGAGCGGAAGACGGAAGTTGGCCCCACTGTATAGTGGTGACACATGCGCCATCAAAAAGTATCTGCAAAATATCCAGGGCACCGTCGTGGCCGTCGTGGTAGAAGATCAAAGTCTAATATGTCACGTGGAAACATACCCAGTTTTTGATGTGACATTTTAAGGCTTTCGACGAAAAAGTTAATCAAGTGTCATTATAGTACGAAAGTTTTATAATTCGCTCTAGTGTGAGGTGCGGCGCAGTGCGTTAAATTTGACGGGGTCTCGTCAGATCACCGAAGTCAAGCAACGCCGAGCGTGGTTAGTTAGTTAGATGGGTGACCATTTTCATTAAAATCACATTTTCCACCCAAGGGTAAATCGTTGTGCTTTTCCATTTCCACTACATGTATGTGATTCCCCTGGCTTTGGGCCATTGCACTCCCGATCCATTGACAAAAGCTGTAGCTAAGGTTTCCACGTTTCCCTAAGTGACAGGCAAATGCCGGGATGGATTGCAAGGCCGTGGCCGCCTCCATTCCGGAAGTCCGTGAAACGCTCAAATTCAGGTTTCAGAAGGTTCAGGGTTTCAAACTTAGTGAGTAGTAACTAGAAGTATCCAATTAGGGTTTGATTTTTAAAAAAAAAATATATGCTACTATAATGTACTGCAGGCGCGGATCCAGAAAAAAAATCGGGGAGAGGGGGGGAGGGCCTCTTCATAAGGCTAATGTTAAAAAAAATTGGAGTGGAGGTAATGCCTATATTGCCCATGTTAAGTTAAATCCAAAATTTCGGGGGGGGGGGGGCTGGATCCGCGCCTGATAATGTATAATTATAAATACCTCAATTGCAGCTAATGTAGTTTTGCATAGAAGTCTTTGATAATTTGTTGTATAAAAATATGATTGTATACAATTATGTATAGCAGGTAAATTATGCCTAACTATCCAGTGAAATCTGAAATAAATTAATAAACTTACTCTATTCGAAGGATTCAACGTTCCTTTTGGAAAAAAATATTTCTGACGCAGATAAAAATGACAATTTTCTGTTGCATGTCAAGTATGGATTTAGCAACAGTTTTCGTTTAAATTTAAACTACGTTATTTTCCTCTTCATTTCATTGAAAGGTTATAAAAATATTGTGCACACTATTTTCATAACATGTCACCGTGTTAGTGAAGAGTTTGTTGACATTTGAGTAGGATAAAAGTTAAAATAAAAATGCAATAAATAAAATAAATGTAAATAATAATAATGAATACATTATATTACTGCTTTTTCTCGAGCACATTAATATTAATTAACTCCTTACGACGTGACCCCTCCCTGTAAATTGCCTCCCATCCGCCACCATAACGTGAAGCATTGCAAGTGTATAGTAAAGTGTACAGTACCATCATTCCGGGGCAGAGTGATTCACCAAAAATACTAAATGTGTTCCTCTTTCCTAAAAAAATCTGTCTTCCATAGATACTTCAGAAAACAATCACAAAGTGTTGATATTAGAGTGCGGCATTCAACATTGGGCTAATGAAAACAACAACCCCAATTCATTCAAAAGTTATGATGGTGAGGTAGCAATAGACAATAATGGTTGCATTTTTTTATTTCATATTTCGAAAATATACCTAAAATTATGCTTTTCTGAATTTTATCGGATTTTTTGGAGTGCGGGAACTAATTTTAAAAAAATATTTAAAATGTCTGAATTTGGGTGGTACACCTGATGGGACAACCGTGACGTCATTTGTCGTGCTGTGATTGGCTGTTGATGATGTCATGGCTGCTGTGATTGGCTGTCGATGACGTCACGGTTGTCCCATCAGGTGTACCACCCAAATTCAGACATTTTAAATATTTTTTTAAAATTAGTTCCCGCACTCCAAAAAATCTGAAAAAATTCAGAAAAGCTTAATTTAATGTGTATTTTCTAATTATGAAATAAAAAAAATGCAACCATTATTGTCTACACGGAAAAAACAGTTGACAGTGTTTGAACTGTTAGTACAAATTCTACAGTATTCCTGTTAAATATAAACTAGTTCTGTGTTAAATTCAACAGTTTCAAACACGGTTATGCGAGGACTGTCAAAATCAACAGTCTCTACCCTGTTAAATATCAATGTACGCAGTTGCATGGTAAGATTTAACATTTCAATACGTAAAAGTTACAAGTTACTCTGTTAAAAATGAAATAACGTTTTACGGTATAACTTTCAACCGTGTGAAATTGTTGGAAATTAAATGTTAGAATATGTAAAAAGCAGAAAAACAGTTCGGCAATGTGTAAGCATACATTCAACGTTAGAAACTTTGTAACATTTTGAAGTTTCAACGGTTACACTAATTTTAACACATCTACTCTGCAAAAATTAAACTTTTTACCACGTTATAAAATGACCGTTATTTCTGCGCGGCAGACACGTTTTGTCATTTCCTGTTTCTATCTGCAGGCGTTAGTTCAGTTCTTGTTGTGCTCTGTGAAATGTATTCTGGATCATCAATGGTAAGTTTAATTAATATTTTACTTCCTATAATGTTATGCCATTCATTGTTTTAATAATTGTGTTAATATTTTAAAACACGGGCGGCCAGCAATACTGCGTGCCGGGGTATTTTCGAGGCATTTTCACATGGCCGACGATATTTGAACCGTTGAGGAGCGATGAGGGCCATAACGCTACACGTGCAAATTTTTTGGTAAGTTGAAGGTTTACTTGCAATAAATTTGCAATAATACTAATGCAAGACCTGTGCATTTTCTAGTTGACGTCCATGTGGGGATTATGCATCAGACAGAACGTCTCGCGAATGCAGTCCAGATTACAACCGCCCTTGTGCCACCACCACTTCCCCGAACGACCATTCAAACTACCAAGATGGAAAGGAAACCCAGAATTGACCCTCAAGATGATGCTCCTTTACGTCAGTTGTTGAGTATAATAGTGTAAAAATAGAGTTCAAATGTGACAAATTTCCATCTTCACCTCATTCACAAAATTTATAACGTTTTTAATGTATAATACAAATGAAGCCATCTAATATTGTATAATATAATGTTTGGATTTTTTAATTAAATATTTACTCTATAAATAAATCACTATTTTTTTTAATTGAACCCTTATAACCACTTTTAATCTTTATTCAGGATTTGTTTGCTCCCTAATCATTATTTAATTATAATATTGTCATTGCTTATGAAACTTGTAATATTTTTTTATGGGATGTTTTGATAATATAGAAGATGGTGTATTACATGTTGATGCAATTGATCTATTTAATGCATACAGTTTTTCTTTACAAGAAAACTTTAAGTCCACTTGTACGAAATGGAACTTACGTTTTCTTGTATAAAGAAAAACTGTATGCAATAAACAGATCAATTGCATCATCTAATACCAGCTTCTAGAACATTATATATTTAACAGAGTAAAGTTGTAGAATATAAGGAAGTAGATACGTCAGTAGAATCAAGGAATAAACTCTAGAAATTAAAAGAGTAGAAATGTTAAAATTAAAAAGATGGAACCTATAAATCTTACATCGCAAACTCTGTCGTTTTTAACATTCATACACTGCTACACCGAATTCTACACATCTAACGCCTAAAATTCAACAGTTCTGAGGTTGTAGAAATCTAAAATAGCAACTCTGTTGATTTTAACCAATTTTTATTATGGGTACAAATACAAACGAGTAAAAACAGCTAAATTTAGCAGGAAAACTGTCAAGTGTTTTTTCAGTGTATAAAAATATACATGCATATATTATATATGATCTGTGCACAAGTCATAAGATTTTTGATATACATATTTTTTTCACCCTTTGTTTCTCCATGTAGAAAACTAGCATGAATTTCCTTGCGTAAAAGAATATATTAATTATATCATTTCAACTCGGTTAATTAATTCTAAAAGCGAGGGTGACAAAAAACACAAAAAACTGACATTTGTTTAAGCTTGAGCCTGCTGGAGGCATATATAACACAATATAAGTATTTTTTAGTGCAGGTACCTCACCATTATATTATAACTTTGAATTAATTGGGGGTATTGTTTTCATTAGCTCATTGTTAAATGCCGCGCTCTATTAGACATTTCGGAATTTTTTCCTAATTAACTATATAAGCTAGAATTTTTCGATTTACATATTAGGTGATCTCTCCAACACATAGACATCTAGTATTTTTGGTGCATAGCTTAACTCGACTTTCAAAGCTTTGACCACTCTTCTTTATATACAGTATAAGCAAGCTAATTTCTAAATAATATTATTTATTATGTTATCGTTTATGTAATGTAACGAAAGTTTGATATGCCTTCGGGGCTTCAGGAAAGGGTATTCGAGAGAAATTATGAAATATGCAATGTGAAAGGATTTTCCTCGATTCTTTTAATAAAAAAAAATACTTAAAATTATTTGTGTAAGCCTATGTATGTTAATTGTAGGTAATTTTAATTAGAATTAAGTACCTGTTATGTATGATTTATGTAACAACTCTGACGTGATCTATGCTGTAAAGCCAACGATCGAAATAAAATTATTATTATTATTATTATTATTAAAATCAGTAACATTAGCAACGATTTTGCAAATACGTAAAATATAAATATAGAAATTTTCTGATAATCGCATGCTTTCCAGTCTAATACGTGACAACCGCTGGCACCGCGAGTGCATGAATTGGTCTTGTATTACTGTCCATCATGGTAGCTAGCATGCACATAATATATGGTGTGCTATAGGGCATTGGGTGGCCAGCCTCGGGGTTAGTGACCGGCAGTTAGCTATAGGAGCCATCGGGCTTCTCTCTGTACGGCATCATGTCCGGCGTGCGCGTGGCCAGCGACATATATAATAGTCTCCCTTGCTTGCAAGACGGAACCAATTTATCATATAGCTATCCATGCTGCATGTTAACTTGTCAGGTAGCTGACTAGCTGGTTTGCTCAGTGCCTATGAAATTTTTAATGACCAGCTGCATGGTGTCAATGTTTTGTTACACTGAAATATTAAAGCATAAAATAAACCGTAACGAAAGAAAATTATAATTTTGAATATTCTATTTTTACATCCTTGTTCTACGAGATAAGAAATGTTTAATCGTTAAATCATCAAATTTAGTTCTATAATATTCTATTAGTAATTGGCGTTATATTTATAATATTATATAGGACGAAAACTCAGGACCGTTGAAACATTATCCTACTACTTTGCGCTTGTTGCAAGTTGCAACTAAAACAGGGAGGAGAGACAGAAAGTACTCCAGAAAACTGAATGGTTATATACCCTCTCTTTGATGTGGCATTGCATGAAAATCACCTTGTAAGTGCGATTAAATTTTGTTACGTCTTCTCCGCAAATTTGCTTCACCAGGATACTTTCCACACTTCTCGATTTCTTTTTCTTTGCACTCTTCGTATCTCGTAAGCGGAAAGGAAAAAAGGTGGAGAGAGGGTATATTTTTTTCATTTCATTTCACATGATCCTATGCCACGAATTTCTGAAAGGGGGTGTAACGAAACTTCGTCCCGCTGAACCCCTTCCGGGGCGCAGATAAATCGATTGTAAAGCTGCGTCATGTACCTGATCGCGACCAGTCCCACATTAGAGTGTAATAATTTTATAATAATAATAATAATATATATATTATATATTTATACATATAATTGTATTATATTATATAAAACATGAAGCACGGACTAATTCATGTCCTAGAGGGTGATGTCTATTTATTTGGTGAAGAGGTTCTTAAAGACCACACTCGAAAGGGGTACCCGAAACCAAAGTAATGATTTCCTACAAGAAATCTCGTCTAAATAAATTACCCGCCGTACGAAAGCAACATTCAAAATTCAGTATGGTCGAAAACATTAACAAAAAAAAAACACAGTGCACAGTGTAAAAAATAAAGATATAATTATATTAATAACAGTTTAACAGTGACAACAGTTTTCTCTGAAAATGTGTTGGTTTTCTCGTATATTGAAACTGTCTTGCACTATATACTATATTATATGCATACTGTAAATATTATAGTATAAGTGATGCAGAAAAAAGTTAGAAAATCTATCTACTTCAGAAACAATATTTATTTTGCTTAACTAAAAAACAAACTTTATGAAAATTCAGTTCATAGTTTATAGATTCTCAACGTGATTTAAAATAGTTATGAAGTCATAATTTTTAGTTTACCAATTTTCTTATATTTTAAAATTTACTTATTAAATTTATATTGTAAGAATATTATTATAGCTAGTAATCAGAATTAAAATAGTTACAAGTTTAATATAATATATTATATCTATCGAAAAAAGAAGTCGCGCCTGCTGTAGGCCACTAGGGGGCTCCGCCCCCAGACCCCCTGGTGTTGTGGCCTCCGCCTATACAGAATGTGGGCTGTCATAGATCCTCGTTCGGTGGGCCGAAACGATCCGACCAGTCTGTGCTTACAAGCTCTCAATCAGTGCCTCCTACTTAATAAAAGTAGTATAGAAGGACGAGGCTCTGTCTCAATGGATGATCAATATATGATCAAATCAGAAAATCAATCTATATATATATGAACTTTGTTTCATCGTCATTTCTTAATGATGCACATTTAACACATGAAGCCACAACATACTAAATAATTAACTAAATGATATGATAGTAAATTAATAATATTTTATATCGTACTTGTACAGTACACCTCTTTGTATGTACAATGTACACTCTATCTGTGTTCATTATTTTATAATGATTAATATCAATTAATGATTATTTTTATTATCAAAGTGATTTAATATGCATAATTTTACTTTGAAAAAAATTTAATGTGATTGTGATTCAACGCATATGAAAATAAACTAATTTAGAATAATATGGAGATTATTATTTTGTTTTATTATTTTGTTTCATGTACTGTGTGTGTACGTATATACACTAAACTTATAACATAACTATTTCTAGTACATATAATATGTACAAGTATATAATTATACATTCAGTTAAAATAATTCCACTCCTGAGCCGAGATGTGATATGTAAATACTACATATGAATGCATAACGTATGTCCAATATTATATAGTATAAAATAAATATCCGCAGTATATAATACATAATGTACGTACGTACAGGCGCGGATCCAGAAAAAAATTTCGGGGAGTGCCCTCTTCATAAGGCCAATGATATGAGTGTGCGGTTGCCACTCACACTGATATTGACGTTCTTATATTGTAATGTACAATCGAAAAGCAATAAAGATGAATATGAATATGTTAAAGATAAAAAATTGGAGTGGGGGAAATTCCTATTTTGCCCATGTTACCCCCCCCCCCCCCCCCCCCCGCCTCTGGATCCGCGCCTGAGTATGCAGTTATGCACCAAGATAAAGTATAACACGATCTTGAGTATGCACTGTATTTTTTTTTGCACAGTACGTATTACATACATATATATTTACATTAATTATGCAAAATAATAATAACAGATATCTATAACCTATAAGATATCATACATGCAGCTATAAGATGATGAGGAACCTAGAGGTGTATCAGGTATATGCATACTATGCAATCTATATGCCTATAATAATATATATGTTATGAATTATCTTTTGCTTTTATGCATGTTATAGTATGATAGTAATATGCATACTGCATCTTATTCTTATATACGTACTGTATGATAACATATTATGATACTGTTATACTGTATGCATAAAATATAAAAACTCTGCAGTATATTATAGCTATATATATTATAGTCAATAACACAATGAAGAGTATACACTTTAATATGCATATTTATGCTACATAAAAATTATAAAATTTAATATATAATATCATACACGCTGTATGCATACATACATACGGTATGCATACGTACAGGCTATTGTATGTAAAGCGGGCATATATACGTATGACGAGATTAACGAGAGATGAATCACATTATCAGATGACGAGTATTGCTCTGTTTGAACACCATGCATTTCTACGCAGTGACTTGTTTTCTTTACTTTCACTTATGTAATAAGCCAGCTTCATACAATTAAGTAAATAAATATATATATTATAGTAATGGTGATCTTAATTGAGTATTTTAAATTACCTTTACGTGGATGTGACAGGACGAACGGAAGCAGCAAAATCCAGCTGTTGTTCTCACCGAACCACTCCCATGCTCGAGCACATGAGCAGGCTCAGCAGGCACAAGCTCACTCAGCAGACACTAGACTACTACAGTCTGACTACAGTCTCTTTGCTTCACAGTCTACCACGACCACGATAGCATAGCGAGGGGGCAGCATTGCTCACTGCCTACACTGCAGCAATCCACTCACTCATTATTCCCTCATTCCTCTTCTTCGAAGGTGGCTTGGCTGCTGGCTGGAAGATAAACAACCTCGTTTCGTACATCTGCTGCCATCTATTGGTTTTTTCTACAACAACCATCAACCTACAAAGAAGTTTAAATCAGGTTACTCAGGTTTGAATTTTTATTGTTTAGATTTAGATTTTAACGCTCTGCGGAAAATGTGGCTATATAAACCACGGTGGCTCGCAATATAGTGCTCAACGCACTCTTAAATCCCCCGTAACTCTCCGCCCCCACCACCTCGGACGGCAGGGAGTTCCACTCCCTCACTGTTCGGTTTATGAAGGAATACTTTCCCACATCGCTTCCAACTACCCCTGAACTCCAGCTTCCACTGATGATCCCCCCTCCCAATGTATCTACCTTTCCTAGTTCTATCTATGAAAACTCCTCTCATTCTAATTAAAGTAGACTGCATCGTTTTTTAAAAGGATGAAGTTTACTCTAATTCTGATCAGTAACATAACAGAAAAAAAAGAGGACTTTGGAAAGAAACTGGAGTATATAAGGGGGCAGGGGAGGCGAAACACACGCAAACTTAACCCTCTTTGGTTTTTGGGTATTAATTATTATCTTTAACCCTTAATTGATTTTTGTGAAATATAATATATATATATTCTTTCCAAAAGTTCATTATTTAATTAAGGGGCAGCAAGCTTACAGCGCTTAATAGTGCGCGCACGGTACATTTTATGAATTTTTATAAATGCATCCGGAGGGATATCGATCGAGCTAATTAATATATTAATTATAAATAATAAATAATATATTCAACACATAGACAGTGTACAGAATAGATTATAAAATATATCTAATATATATATATATATATATATCAGGGGCGGCTCGTGCCCCTTTTCCGCGGGGGTGCTGCCTGACATGGGACCAGCAGAACACCATGGGGGGTTTGGGGGGCGGAGCCCCCCAATGGCCCGCCGCAGGCGCGATTTTTTTTAAGGACACGCCCCTTTTTTAGGGTAAAATTATGACAAAATCATATAATAATGCTCTCAACAAAGAAGCAGAAATTATCTAAAAACAAAAATGCATGCATTTTATTTATAATTTGTTATGACATGCACTTATGCGAGCCCTTTTTGAAATCGTGATTGAATGTTTCAATTTTAATGTAATATCCAATTTTTAATTATTTTTTTTAATTCATAAGTCTTTTCACGTGGTAAGAAAAATATATAAAAATAAATATTGTTTTAAGCCTTTTTTTTTTAAATAATAGTGTCAATCAAACTGCATTGTTAATATGAAACCTGAATGTATGGTATAATTTTTACGCAATGTATATAATGAACATCAAATAAATCGATCATGGTATATACAATATGTACAAAATTAGGCGACAACCAGAATCTAATATAAATTTTTAAAGACAAAATTTAATAAAAAAATTAAAAATGAAATTTTTATAAGAAAAAATTGCATTATTAAACATTATTTCATTATTATTAGTATTTATTTAATTGAGAAAAAAATAATCATAATCCTGTTAAGGTAGAGATAACATGGATCAGCTGACCTAGTGCTAAAAAAATCTCAGTCATGAAAATTACGAAAAAAAAATAATAAAATGTTCTCCTCTACATCGCCTATCAGTATAGCTAAATTATCAAGTATACAAAACTGAGCTAGTTTTCGAGTTATTAATTTATAAAGTTGTTGAATGTTGACTAATTTAACATGGAGATGGAGAAATGAAACTTCCATGCTAAATTAGTCAACATTAAAAATTAATAACTCGAAAACTAGCTCGAATTTGTGTACCTGATATTTTAGCTACTGATAGGGGATAATGTAGAGGAGAATATTTTATTATTTTTTTTTTCATAATTTTCATGAATGAGATTTTTTTAGCATTGGGTCAGCTGATTCGTGTTATCTCTACCTTAACAGGATTACGATTATTTTTTCTCGATTAAATAAATACTAATAATAATGAAATAATGTTTAATAATGTAATTTTTTCTTATAAAAATTTCATTTCTTATTTTTTTATTAAATTTTGTCTTTAAGAATTTATATTAGATTCTGGTTGTTGCCTAATTTTGTACATATATTATAGTATATACCATGGTTGATTTATTCGATGTTCATGCAGTTCTGATCACCCTATAATTACGACACATCGGTATAATTGGCTTGAGCGCGCAAATAAGAAACCTCTCGAGCGGTATAACAGATCAAAGATCCCAATTTTTTTATTATTGTTTTATTTTTTATAGAGGCTTCAAGTCAGCTGATATTTCGGTGATCCCACCCGCTATACCAAACCTATGTAAAAAAAAAAACGTGAATTCGTTTTTTCCCCAAGAATAAGATTTTTCAGGAATATTTCCTTTACGGAACTTTGGTCCAAACTGAAAAATAAAGTAGATAATTCAAGATTTAGACTTTTTACTTGATTTATAACCGAGAAAAGTTAAAAAAACACTTTGCTTCATTTTCAAGTGCAAGATGGACCTTAGCGACAAACAGTTGCGCAGCGAAAGCGCATCACTTGAAGCCTCCATTTAGCCATGCAATATTTCTTTGATTACTATCGCATATTTGCTGCTAAATAATGTACTGCCGGTACACGCAAACCCGGGAAAATAAGCTATATATTTTTCTCATCCGGGAGTAGTTAACGTTTTCTTATATTTTGTATACTCGTACACTTTTACAACTTGTTTTTGTTTTATTGTTTTATTTTTATGTTTGAATTTTCACATTAATGGTATAAAATGCTGAAGTGAATAATTAATAAATAGCTCCCATGTATGATATCGACTTGTTCGTGGTAAACTTATAATTTATAATAAAATACATGGTCGCGATTCACGAACGAATTAAGTTATCCAGATTTCTCACTTAATTAATTCGATCAACGTTTAGTGCCATCGAGTTAGACTGGCGCTAACTGCGTGGTTAGTAAGAAACCTGTTGTTGTCGTTGTTCGAACGTGAGATCTCACGATTGTTTACATGCATGCACCACTTAATTTTCAAAAGACAAGTGTTGGTTCTTTTGGGACAGTCCTATTTTTATTAAAGTAAAATAAAAGTGCTGGTCTTCATTCCTCAGATGCTTCAATATATTTAGTCAATCTTTGTTAGTATATTCACTGATGAATGTAATTAAAATTTTGTTAATCTGCTCAATGAAACCATATTACAGGAAAGGTCTTCGAAGTTTTGTTTAAATTATTCCCGCATGTCAAATACCACAAGCTCATTGGTTCTGTTGAACCAATGAGCTTGCGGGTACTGCCGATCGCACAGTCCCCGATCGCTCCAAAATCACACGGCTGTGATTTTGGGAGTGGGAGTTGAAGAGGAGGAGAATGAGGGTGGGAACATTGCTTTGGGCTACTGCTAGTAGTGGCAGTACCTTCCGCTGGGCAGCGCTGAGGGAATAAATTTACGCGGCAGCGGCAAAAATTTCATGATTTTAAATGCTAGAACTGATAAAAATTTGCTGGAAAGTTCAGAAAAATTATAGGAATATTTGATGTTTCTAATTGTGTGTTTGTTTCCAAAATTTCTGGGGGGGCTGCAGTACCGCAGTACTATAGTACGAGCCGCCCCTGATATATATATATATATATATATATATCTACTGTTGGGGATATATATGCATGTCATGGTCTCTGAAAAATTATAATGCGAACCAAATTAAGCTTCCTCTATAATATATATAGCTCTTATCTATTGATACAGTATAATATATATTTATATAATATTATAAGCTTCTAAGGGTAAGGTAACGCCACCAATGTTAAAAAAAATCCCTCACACAAAAATTCTGAAAAAAATTTAAAATGTTCTCCTCTACACCCCCTATCAGTATAGGTAAAATATCAGGTATACAAATACGATCTAGTTTTTGAGTTATGAATTTTTAAAGTTGGCTAATTTAACATGGAGAAATGGAATTCCCATGTTAAATTAGTCAACTTTAAAAATTCATAACTCAAAAACTAGATCGTGTTTGTATACCTGATATTTTACCTACTGATAGGGGGTGTAGAGGAGAACATTTTAAATTTTTTTCAGAATTTTTGTGTGAGGGACTTTTTTTAACATTGGTGGCGTTACCTTACCCTTAAGGGTAAGATAACACGAATTAACAATCGAATGTTGTAGTCCCATAATATTTGATTAACATGTAAACCTTAGCAACCTTTTATAATGATTCTGATTTTTTTTTGAGAGACAGTTCTTGATGGCACCAAAAAAATATGGAAAAATTTTCAAAACAATCAGACGATCCAATTTTTTTAAATGAATTTTTTAAATTTTCAGTATAGGGCTTTCTCATGGAGACCTAAACTAAGAAATTAATTTTAAAAAACTGGATCGTCCGATTGTTTTGAAATTTTTTCCATATTTTTGTGGTGCCAATTAAGAACTGTACCTTTAAAAAAAAATCAGAATCATTATGAGGTTGCTAAGGTTTACATGTTAATCAAATGGGACTACCAACAATCGATTGTTCGTGTTATCTTACCCTTAATTTAATGCATGCTTTGATGCATAATTTTAAATCTTACCGCATTTTGTAAGTCCGGTATGTCGGATTAACCAATCGGAATCCACCCCTCACCATGAAGGTTAGCCAATCGGAGTAGTATTGATGCCTTGAACATCCTATCAGCATCCAACTATGTCATCACCGCCGCCGTCAACCGTCAATGAGCTTGCGCCCATACACAAGCCCGTAAGCCGGAGTGCCCGGAGTGCAAAGACCAAAGCGAACTTAGATTATATTAAAGCGTGTCGTATGCCTGTATTTGCTGGGTTAAAATCGAGACAAGTCTGGAGCTTCTTTTTTTCTCCGTTGGCGCTGGTGACACGTTCTTTTTAACATTGCAAGATACACCAGCAATTTGGCAACGTTGCAAAAGTATGTGTCACCACAGCGCCACAACACACCATTGCGGTGTCAATATTTTGAACTATTATTAAGAAGGTATTCAGTTAAATATAAATATTCAAATTTAAATAACATTCCCTCCGGAAGTAGCCGGAAGTGTGAAGGTTCTGGACTTCCTATCCATATTTCAGCGTTATAATTTCACACAGAGGTCAGTATTTCTACTTCAACCCTCTCTATAAAGTTTCAAAACTGAATTACAAATAGAAGAGCTGCTAACTTCACACTTCCGGCTACTTCCGGAATTAATATTAAATTAATTTGACTGTATATAATATATATGGCAAGTTTCATTGAAGATTTCCCATATATGCATGATTCTACTTTATTAAATATCTATGGTATATATTGCATAAAAAAAGGGCCACCTTGTAAAGTGTTAAAATTTAAAAAAGTTTTAATAAACTGTGTTTTAGTAAATTGTGGGTACATTTATACAATATAGTATATTATAATATGATACAAAGTTTGTTATATCCATATTACACTTCATAATCTTTATATAGACACCAAATTGAAAAATTCCTAAATGAAAATTTGTTATTGGAATAATAAATAGAGAGTGCCAAATTATGCTCCTCTGATTTTTTTTTTTTTTTTTTTTTCCAAGTTATTTTAGAGCCCGTGAACTTTTTTCTCAAATATTGAAAAGTATTATACAGTGACCTGTGACACTTCAATACTAGACACTTCTTATAAAGTAAAATTAATAAGGGTATGGATTCAAACCTGAACTTTGAATAACTTTTTAGCAATAGAGGTCTTTCACCATACGTCACAAAAATATGACGTCACGTGAATGTAGGCAAAAAGCACCTATTTAACATGGTAGTAGCATACCAAAAACTATTTATTTTCTGCGATATGACAATCGTGGTACTTTTGACAATTATTTTATATGATAGATTGAAATGTCAAGTAAATGGAAAAAAATACAATATTTGCCAATGATATCTGTGAAAAATACAATAAATCATTAAATAAAATGTAAATCGACTCCAAATTTCACGTCAATAATGATCATTTTAGGACACTTATGCACTGATATTGACCCTAAGATGCTTCAAAAAAATCAGCCAATCACCGACCATTGCTTTCCCCGCGGACTTTTGAATACGAGGGGGAAACGGCACAACAAAAAATATTGATAAAGAAGCCAGGTAAAATAAAAAAAATGTATATGTTAAAGTTATGTATATTTATTTCTTAACGTATATATTATTACTAAAAAATAATAAAAATATGTTAAATTAGGAGGAATAAATCAAGTGATTCCAGTTCCCTCTCAGTATACCTACTGCTGAATGTAAACAACAACAAAGCCAAGCAAACGCTATATAGAGTATCCCCCTCAATTTTTTTTATTGCAGAAATGGATAGAGGGTGCAAAGTTATGCTACCCTGTTTTTTCAGATTTTTTAGAGCCCGAGAACTATTTTTAAAAAATTATTGAAAGTTCTTTTTGTTACGTCACGAGACGCCGCTCCTTAAGAAAAAGATAGGACTTGCCGCCGCGTGACGTCACAAAAAGGACTTTCAATAATTTTTAAAAATACTTCCCGGGCTCTAAAAAATCTGAGAAAAATCAGGGTAGCATAACTTTGCACGCTCTATCCATTTCTGCAATAAAAAAAATTGAGGTCGATACTCCATACTTCCTGCATGGCCTCTAAAAAATTTAATAAATAATAAAAGCGGAACATAATTTGGTGCCCTCTATTTATTTCTGCAATGAAAAGTTTTATGTAGGTTGTCCATCATGAGATAAAGGAGAAAAGTATTGCAGTGGAGGGTCGAACTCCCATAAAAATTAACTGGTGTGATTCCAACAATTATCTAACGCCAGTTCGCATGCAAATTACATACATACATAACATGACGCCATATCCCTTTACGGGGTAAGCCAGCAGCATTATTACCTCGGCCGTCTACAAATTGCCCTCCAAAGCACTCGATTCTTGGATGCAAATTATGTTTCACATTTTTCTTAAAGGAGGGAAAAGACGCTTCAGCTACGTATTAATTTATATTTTTACATTTTTATTGATTATACTAAACTTAATCTAGCACCAAAAAAAAAAAATACATTTTTTTAAAAATATATTATGCTTTTCTTTTTGGGACTTCAAGAAGCTAAATACTATATAGTATTAAGTATTGCACAAATGAGTACAGCATAACAAATTACTTAAAAGTATAAATTAATAAACACTGAAATAAATTGCATCGACTGATCTCTCTTTGCAATAAAAAAGCAAATGTGATTACTTGGTGAAGAGGTGGTGATAAATTTTACTACTGAGCATTGATGTTTGCTCTAGTTGGGTTAAGACTACGACTTCCTCCTCCACAACACACACTTCTCGATATAACTTGCTGGGCACTTCGTTGATTACTGCAGCACATTGTCGTAGTAGCCACAGGAATGAGACAGGCAATTTATTTTCAATATCATCAAAGTCAGACTGCCTAACTTTCATGACATTCAAAGGCATGTACCAGTAATTGTCATATGGGCAAACGCTTGTACCCTGTAGTACATTTTCAAAACAAAAACTAGGTGAAGTACAAATTTTGCAATTGTTAACATGATTATTTACAATCTTGAATTTTTCTATCCCTGTGTTCTTTATTAAGGGGTAAATTTTCTCAATTGGTTGCACAAGGCCAACGTTGCTGTCCCATTCTGTCCCTATACTGAGGTCGAGTGTGCAGCCAGAGAAGTCTTGTTGGATGAGTTGCGGCCACTCTCCCCATAACGGTGGGTGGCTAATCACTGTCTTCAGGGCCTCTCGCATGCCGAGCAAGGAGGGGGGCACTTTCAGAGCCGCAATCTGCACAGAAGGAACTAAACCACGCAGCTCGCTCAGCAAGCCCTTCCGCTCAAATTCTGTAACATGATAATTAGCAAAATAAATTGAATTAAAATCAAAATTTAAGGCCCCATACAAACAATGTATAATAAATAACTTGCGTCCATTTTACAATATTGAGAGATGTGTTGATTTCAGAAAAGACTTGATGGTTTGTAGAAGCAAAATGCTTATTACCCAGTATATAAATTATTGTTTCCTTCAAAATATATGTTAGTAAATTCTATGTTTAGCTATAGAAAAATAATCATTTGTGTGTCTGATCTATGTATTACTGTGTAATTGAAATGGGATGGATAAGGTTTTTTATTAAATTGGGAGAAAATATAGACTAAACAAAACTATCACGCTGTTTTTCATTTTAAAAAATTGACACACCCTCATTTAAAATTTAATAGTTAATCGAGTTGATTATTTTTTATAAATAATCAACTATATACCAACATCATTTTCATAGAATTTTGAAAGTGAAGAGTGTGATCTTTGCTATTTAATAATACAAATGAAGGTTTACAACATTTTCTGCCCTAGAATATAATAGATGCATTACTTTTGTGTGTGATTGTGGGGGTAATTATACTGTACTATTCAGCACCAATGTGTGGGCAAGCGCATGTAATGCAATATTTGATTATGTCTCAGTTTAACTAATTTATTAATTTAAGGAAAGAGATAGGAATAAACCAACAATCCTTACCACGATGAGATGTCCGCAGAACACAGATGACACAGATGACACAAATATTTACAAATACATTATTGAGACGCTTCGACCAACATTTAATGATGTGGTCTTAATCAATCACAGAAGAAGATTCTGTGCCAACAAGATTCACCTTCTGCGGACATCTCATCGTGGTAAGGCTTGTTGGTTTATTCCTATCTCTTTCCTTAAATTAATATATCCAACTGCAATGGTTTTCTTTTCCTTATAATAATATTTAACTAATTTACTGTAATTTTTCAGCTTAGTTGATACTCTCTAGTCCTGACAACACTCTTTTTACAAATTAAGTACTATATTATTTATTTATTAATTTTGTTTCTTGTTTACTGTTTTTGATAATTTAAAAACTAACCCTATTTTTGTAGTTCCAGATTTAGAGGTACTGAACAGAACAAACGTAACACTGCAAATGACCTCTCTCACCAACCCAGCAGAGTCAACAGGTGGTGGGAACATACTGCAGCTCAAGCAATGGCAATGTTTCAAACAGTACCTGTGATGACTGACGTGTTCTTGGCTGGCTCCAGTTCGTTGCAAGGAGCTAACTCTGAGCCGTGTCTTGAGTTGTGAGGAGCCCGTGGAGCCAACTTCTTCTTGGCCCACAGAAAGTGGTCACACAACAGGGCATTGCGAGCCTCAATGAATTGCACCCACTGTTCCCAGTCAAAAAATTGAGGTTTGGAAGGGGGCATTGCAGCATTGCGGTTTCGGGCAAGTTGTGCCAGCTTCCGCTCAGTGACTCCATTCAAGCCAAACAAAAGCTTTAGCAACACCACCACAAGAGCCATTGCTTGCAACTCAAAGTAACAAATTTGCTGCTGAATTTCAGGCAGATTAATAGAAATCTTACGAGGATATTTTGCAAGGATTTTCTTTACAAAGACTGCCATGGAGTCTGAAACAAGACAGTAAAAATATGCATCATTACTATCATTAGTGAAGAATTAGGTGTTTAAATTAAGAACTGCATGTAAAGATCATAACAAAACTAGCAAAATTGCTAAAAGTGTAATTTAAATAACAATCAAATTAAATAATTTAAGTGGTGACATTCGATATTCAGAACATAAATTTGAGAGCATTAGTGCTAGTACCTATAGAACATACTCCTTTTTTTTTTTTAAATACCTGTTAATTATTTTATTTATGTATATATTTCTTTATTTTTAAATTCAAATAAAATAATAGCTCATGGGGACAGTATATATTATAATCATAGACTGCGATGTTTCCAAAAATGTGATTTTTAGTCAAATGCCTTTTTTTTTTTTGTTTTTTTTTTTGCAATTAAATGTTGACATAAATCAGTGATAATGGAAATATTTGCCTGACATAGTGGCAAGGGTTAAAGATGCTGACTCACCTGGCAAGTGCAGCTCAGTGAGGTAGCGTTGAGCCAGCAAGCCAAGGTCTGGTGTGGGGAGTTCTTGCACACCAAGCAGCCGACACAAATGCCTAGCCTGAGTGCGCACCATTTGTGCAGGAGGAGCAAAGGGTAGCGTGCCGAAGAGAGCCAGGTCCTCAGCTCGGATCTCCACCTGGTCCGGCAGCAGGTGCAGCACCTGGAGGCAGCTCACATGGCCTTCCTGCACCCACCTACAAGTAAACAGATGGGCGTTTAGATTGTGGTAGGTAACACAGTTTCATTTTTAATTTAAAGGTGTGATAACCAGTAAATAATATAGTGAAGAACAAGAAACAAATGAAAAGTTCATGGGGGGACTGCAGCTCACCTGAGCAGGTCGCAGAGCTGGGCGGGGCTGCCGGACAGCAGAAGTCCCAGGTGCAATAGCGCCAGCAGCTTATCACGACCCACCACCACACCAAAGGGCTCGTCAACAAATGAAACTTCTGAACCAGAATCAAATGAACTGCCTTGAGAGGAAAATCTGAAACACATCATAAAAGTAATTAAAACATTCAACACATTATGTATTTTACATCTTTTTATTTTTATTACTTTTGCATGGATATATGATTTTTTTTAATCTACAATTACTTTGATTTCAATAGTTCCACTCCTAAAAAATGTATGGAATGGTGAGTTTCATTAGTTTTCTATACAACACAAATTGCAAGATTACTGAATTGTGATAATTCCTCAGTCTGTCCTTTTCTCGAGCCCCATGCACAGTTCCTAACTACTACAGAGGGAGCTGACCTGCTGGATGAGTTTGCCTGGCTGAGAAACTCGAGAGAGTCGTGTGTCACATGGCTTACTGCATCAGACTGGTCAGTGGTGTACTGCTGCAGTGCTAAATCTCGCTGCAACAACAATGACACTTATTAGTTCTCTTCATGTAATTGCATATTGTTGGTTGGTTGGTTGGTATTTTGGGGCAATTGACACATTTTGGTCATGTATGCCCCCAGCGCGGCCATTTATTGGCCGCAAATTTTCTTGCTATGTTTTTTTGCAACTGTGTTTTTTGATTATTTCTTTAATTTCTTTGTATCTTGATTTTGTTTGTTTCTATTTATAGCAGCAGTCGGAGGTTCGCCTGAATGGTGAATTCCAAGAATCGCTGCACTGCCTCCTCACTTTGCAGGCCCTTCTCTCTTCCTCAAAGTGGCGACAGTCCGTAAGGATATGTTGCACTGTCAAGTCTTTGGTGCATGTTGCACACGTTGGAGGGTCTTCCTTCTCCATTAGATGACCATGTGTAAGCCTGGTATGCCCAATGCGCAGTCTGGCGAGAATGACCTCGTCTCTGCGGCACTTTCTGTAGCTGGTTTGCCAAGCACGAGCCGTTTCCTTGATATTCCGTAGTTTATTGTCATTTGTGACTGCCTGCCACGTTGTTTCCCATCTCTTATATTCAAATTGAATATCAATTTGAAGCGAGTTTCGGAAGTCGTCTGATGTGATCTCATCCAAGTCGCAGACCTCTTTCTCAGATGCTCGCTTTGCTGCTTTGTCCGTGGCCTCGTTTCCAGGGATTCCAGCATGGCCAGGCACCCAGATGAAAGAGACGTACTTGTTTTGGTTTTTCAACTGGTAAAGGATGTCCTTTGCCAGAGGGTTCTTGGGGTAGGTTTGGGAAATGGTCTGGAGACTGCTGCGGGAATCAGTGCAGATCACGACGAATCTGTCATCCCGCTTTTGGCAGTGCTCGAGAGCTTTCCAGATGGAGTACATTACTGCCGTGAAAACACTTGTTTGTTCACGCAGGCAGTATTCATGTTCTTCGTTGCCAACCACAAAGGCACAGCCTACGTCGTTGTCCTTCTTTGATCCATCAGTGAAAACCAGTGAAATTTTTGTATTGGTCAATCACCTCCGAATAGATGCCCGAAGGTGATTCTATTCGGAGGTGATTAATTGTGTTTGTGAAAAACAACATACTGCATTAACAAACTTAATAAATTAAGGTCATTAAATAAGTACCGGTAAATAAGTAAATGAATGAATAAATAAACAAACTGTTAATTTTTTTAAATTTTTTGATTATCATTTTTGTAGGATTTTTACTAGCAAAATTGCAGGGTAATATGTTTTTTAATGCAACTGAGTTAGTGAGTAGCTTGCAGTCTTTTTTTTGTTTTTTTATTACCACAGGAAGTTTGCATGTTGTTACTCACCCTCAGTCGCGAGAGCTTACGAGCACGAGAGACTTTGCTGCTGCGATCGCTATCTGCTTCTCCTGTTGCAGAGGTGCTGTCAGCTTTCTTTGTGCGCTTGCGCTTCCTTTTTGCTCTGCGAGAATGCAGGCTTGAACATGTGAGAACTGCCCAATCTCTGTGAAACAAGATAAGAAAAAAATTAAAATATTTTGCCAGCTGGTACAAGAAGAAATTTACTTTACTAATATTTATGAAACTTTATTTAGTAAAGAAGTTTACTCATTGAAATCATTTCTAAGCAACAAACTTCCTGAGGATGAAGTAGCAATCTTGTAAAGAATCCATGGATCATCTACGATATTAACTGTACATTATATATTTAAGTATTTGTTATTGTGTATGGTTTCATTCTGTAATTACTGTTTCATGTGCATGTAATATTTGTAAGTGTGTTATTTCTCACTTTGTTTATATTTTAGTTATATTTTATTACTATAGTGAGAAGAACTAATGTTTGTCATGTGCAACCTAAAGTTAGAAGTAAGCAAATAAACAAATTTTAAAACTGCTTTTTTTGTTTAAAGAAAATTGTTATGCATCAATTATTAAATATCCAAATAATTTATTGAATCAATGCAGGTATCAATCAGGGTGCCAACAAACTGGGATTTTTTCAACAACAAAATTGAAGTTTGAGAAACAAGAATTTCAAAATAAAAATTATTTAATGTGTAACCTCTCTACCTATTAAAGGGGTACCAAAGTGAATCCTTTTTTTACATATTCGAGCAGCTAAGAATTATTCTGATATCCCTGTGTCTCAATATTTTCGTACAATGCCTAGCTATTTTAAAATTAATTATTTAGTTTGAAAAGTGAGTTCAAAAGCCGTTGGTTGATTCAAGTCTGTGCGCGCCCGCAGCAGCCGCTGATACGACGAGAATTTCCTGCGAATCATGGGAACCTCCTCCCGCCCCTTTCTTGTCGTATCACCGGCCGCTGCGGACGCGCATCGGCTTGAATCAATCAACGGCCATAGAACTCACTTTTCAAACTAAGTAATTAATTGTAAAATAACTAGGCATTGTACGAAAACATTGAGCCACAGGGATGTTAGAATAATTCTTAGCTGCCCGAATATGTAAAAAAGTATTCACTTTGGTACCCCTTTAATAAAAGATCAAAGAGATAACCTAGAACTTTTTGAGATATAAAAGGATCGAGTGACTGTCTTATTTAAATTAAATAATCTGTAGAATCTGCTACATACAACATAAACATATGTAGCATAAACAGAAATACAATCAAATGCTGTGATGAGTAAGCATAACTTTGCCTTTATTTACGAAAATAGTAAAATTTCACGCTCTTACAGTATGCCAAAAATAATATGAATTTCATACTTATCGCTTTTTGTTTTCTTTTTTATTTTATTTATCTATTTTTTTTTTTTTTTTTTTTTTTAAGCTATCCCATATTTAAACAAAAACTTAATCAATAATGTAGCCTTTGTATCATTTTACTCAAGGTTGGCTTTATACAGGTTAAGCCTCCGATTTGACCAATGTTAACGGGCTTAGCCAATCAGATTCAAAAGTATTCCAGGACCCATCGTGCCGCGAAACTTTGAATGCGCCCATGATGCAATGCTATTTTTGAATTTTCGCGGTGCAATGGGTCCTGGAAAAAGTGGAAAAATTACGCACGAAAGGTTTTGTACAATGTC
Source organism: Siphlonurus alternatus (assembly GCA_949825025.1). Lineage (NCBI taxonomy): Eukaryota > Metazoa > Arthropoda > Insecta > Ephemeroptera > Siphlonuridae > Siphlonurus > Siphlonurus alternatus. The sequence continues at coordinate 49,597,926 of OX463788.1, read as the reverse complement.
AAATCAACACTATACGGTGTTTGCTTGGCTTTGTTGTTGTTTACATTCATCAGTAGGTACTTAGGGGGAACTGGAATCACTTGATTTATTGCTCCTAATTTAACATATTTTTAATTTTTTTAACAATAATATATATACGTAAGAAATGAATATACATAACTTGAACATATACATTTTTTTTATTTTACCTAGTTTCTTTATCATTATTCTTTGTTGTGCCGTTTCCCCCTCGTATTCAAAAGTCCGCGGGGAAAGCAATGGTCAGTGATTGGCTGACTTTTTTTCAGAATGTTAGGGTCAATATCAGTGCATAAGTGTCGTAAAATGGTCATTATTGACGTGAAATTTGGAGTCGATTTACATTTTATTTAATGATTTATTGTATTTTACACAGATATCATTGGCAAATATTGTATTTTTTTCCATTTACTTGACATTTCAATCTATCAAATAAAATAATTGTCAAAGGTACCACAATTGTCATATCGCAGAAAATAAATAGTTTTTGGTATGCTACTACCATGTTAAATAGGTGCTATTTGCCTACATTCACGTGACGTCATGTTTTTGTGACGTATGGTGAAAGACCCGTATAGCCCGAGACTACTATATAATATAATTAATAATATTGATGTGTAATATTTTGTCTTGCATGTAATGAAAAAATTTGTGTTAGCAAAAAACTATTAATTTTTAAACAATTATTTTAATAAAACCTGCAACGTTATCAAGCTTAGAGGCTTTTCATTTCAAGTTACCTTTTACAAGAAGCTTTATCAGCAGATGGCAACGTCTTGTCACTTAGAAAAGCATAACCTAAGTGGTGTAGGTAGCGTGTCCATAGGCTAAGAACAATGAAGCGGAAAGTGGGAGCAACACCAGGCAAGCCTTCAAGCTGTGACACTTGCAACAATAATATGTGGTTCAATACCTCCCACGTGGCCCAAGGCCCTGAAACACAGAGGTACAGATATAGGCAAAACAAGCAGTTCAAATCCTGACCATAGCTTTTAATAAATGGGGCCACTAATGGTGCATTTGATAGATGGAACTTCTAAATTTAAATTTTGTGGACTCTTAAACTAACAATCATGGATCATTCAACTTTCCACTAATTCCAGTGGCGTAGCCAAGGGGGGGGGGGGGGGGGTCGCGGTTTAACCCCCCCCCCCCCCACATGAAGATCGAGTAATGACTGGATATAAGAAGAAAAAAGGAAAAATTATAGAAATTTGAAAAAAAAAGTTAAGGGTAAGGTAACGCCACCAATGTTAAAAAAAATCCCTCACACAAAAATTCTGAAAAAAATTTAAAATGTTCTCCTCTACACCCCCTATCAGTAGGTAAAATATCAGGTATACAAATACGATCTAGTTTTTGAGTTATGAATTTTTAAAGTTGGCTATTTTAACATGGAGAAATGGAATTCCCATGTTAAATTAGTCAACTTTGAAAATTCATAACTCAAAAACTAGATCGTATTTGTATACCTGGTATTTTAACTACTGATAGGGGATGTAGAGGAGAACATTTTAAATTTTTTTCAGAATTTTTGTGTGAGGGACTTTTTTTAACATTGGTGGCGTTACCTTACCCTTAAATAAGAAATTGAAATTTAGGGGATTTCAAGTAGTCTTTTCTTTAAAATAAACAAATTATAAGTTAGTTTCTAATTTTAACAAGAAAAAGTACGTGTGACTTATAAATAAATGTTTTATTTCCCTTACAAACTGCATGCATATAACTACTATTGTATAAATTAATACGCTCTCACGTGTGCTACACATTCATTTAATTAGTTACTCCACGCGGTGCAGACAAAATTTAACAAAAATAAGAAAAGCAATCCACTTTTTTTATTTTCTTTTACAATATCTTAATGATGTGAACTTGGATTAGTAAATAAATTTTAAAAATCAAATTCAATTAAATGATACGTACACTGATTATATAAAAATAATATAAAATTGGTCACATGAATTATTACTTGATTTAATTAAAATTATTTACTCAAAGCTTTATTTATTACGCACGTATTGAAAAGAAATTGAAAAATGGGGTGAAAAAAAATATAAAATGTTAAAAAAATTGCATCAGGCCATATATTTTATTCTCTAATAATTATAATAGTATTTTTTCATGATTTTACTCTAAAAAAGGGGCGTGTCCTTAAAAAAAAACGCGCCTGCGGCGGGCTATTGGGGGGCTACGCCACCCAAACCCCCCAGTGGGCTGTTCTCAATCTTTATCCTGAAGAACCCCCCCCCCCCTTGGGCAAATCTCGGCTACGCCACTGACTAATTCCCCAGTCTATAATTAATTAAAGCTCATCTTATGATCTTGAAAAAAGATATTAAATTATAACTATGCTCTTATAATATCGGGGGTAGGTACAGTATAACAGATCTTAGTTTACCTCTCGACAGTTCAGCAGATTAGACGGCGCCAGCTATATCAGCCAATGAAAAAAGGCCAGCTGACATTCTAGCCTTTTCATTGGCTTATATAGCTGGCGCCGTCTAGTCTACTGAACTGTCGAGAGGTAAACTAAGATCTGTTATACTGTAGGTATTATTCAATTATACACAGGCTAGAACTTAATGTGATTTCGTTTATTGTTGTCTATTCCTTTACATGGGCCAGTGGTGCTATTGGTGTCATAAAGTTAGTGTGAACCTAGTGGTAAATGCTGGAACTACGTGCGTCTGGCGAGGATTGCTGTATATGATTAACATTGTAAAGTCATGTAAATGCTCTGTCAGCAGCCACAGCATAATTTTACAGAAATGACAACACCATAATTAGTTGTCAAATACTTTTGGACAAATATAAAAAAATATTTCAACATCGTAAGTGATTTCTTTCCTAAAAATTTGATAATTTTTGTGATTCTCCCCATGCTATAGGTATTGCCGTATCCTCGATGCAAAGAGCAAAATTTTCAGACATCAGCGCCATCTCTTGATCCTTTATGTCCTCTATACAACTACCACCGACCCGATACAGTTCTCTCTCCTAGCTCTGTCTCTATCTATCCATCCTCAGCTTGTTGGCGTGCTAGTGTCATCCTCCCCCTAACCTGCAAGCGTCCCTCTCTCTCTCTCTCCACCCGCTAACCAGAGGGTGGCCTCGAAGAGAGAGAGAGGGCACCAAAGACGCGTACAATGCACTATCTGCAGGGCTGAGCTTCCTAGCCAGTTAATATGCTGCTATATGCACCTAAATCCCTCCAGCATCAACATAATCATTACAAAATATTATTGAATAAAAAAATATGGAAATACTGGCATGAAATGAGTGCTAAAAAATATACTGTTTTTACTAACTTGTATCTTCTGCACGTATTTACCAACCTGCAGTGTCCTGAGTTCAAACTCAGTATGGTTTACAGATTATATTATACAATAATATATTATTAAAAATTAGCCCAAAATAAAATAGAGAACACTTTTTGATGTTCTCTGTAAATTATCAGCTTGATTGCAGTATGAGGCAACAATATCAATTTGGTTCCCAGAATGTGATAGACAGATCAAGACATCAAGATTATATCTAAATCCATTTAGTATATTCCACTTACTCTTTCTTGAATCTTGAGTGTCCTGAGATTCATTGTCGACAACGCCTTTCTTAGAGATGTACGCTACTGCTACCTGGCCAGAGCCAAGGTAGCGACCAAACTCTGCATCTTCCTCTCTCCATCCCTAGCAATAAGAGCAATCGCAACACTTCAGAACTGAAAGCTTATAAGTACATTGAAGGAGCACAAGGAGTGCTGCAAGCCAATGAAAAAGGTGTGACGTTGCCATTCAGTGGCACAGGCACAGCTGGAGCTGAACAATAGCTGCACTATTTCGCAACGTCGCTTGATTATGTGCTATTTCCTTGGCTGGCGGCACTCCTGTTTGATGGGACGTTTAGCTTGGCCTCCAGTGTACATGGGGGAGGGGAGACCGGGGGGGGGAGAGGGGGGGGAGAGAAGGAATGTTTCTTGTGCCACTCATGTTAATAATAATAATTCCTCAAGCTACAGTATATTATGTTATATATTTCAGGTACATATCACCTTTTAAATTAAATTCATATTATCCAACAATCTCGTTTTGCATCCATCCTGACCTTTACAGTTTGATGCATACATGATGTGCATACAGCTAGCTAGTGTATCATATGCATACAGTATGCATATGATACTGTATGCATATAATGCATTGAATAGGATATACAGTATGAGATGTTTGTATGCATAAGTATGCATATGATACCATCCATACTAAAGGTCCTTTAAAACTGTATATCTTACGTATGCATACGTTCATATGCGTATGCATACCGCATGAACACATTGCATACAGTATAACAGATCTTAGTTTACCACTAAACAGTTCAGTAGACTAGACGGCGCCAGATATATCAGCCAATGAAAAGGTGGCCAGCTGACATTTTAGCCTTTTCATTGGCTGATATATCTGGCGCCGTCTAGTCTACTGAGCTGTTTAGTGGTAAACTAAGATCTGTTATACTGTATGCATATTTATACATCATATAATATATATGTATACATATTAAGCATGTATGCATACGGTATTAATTTCACAGAAGCATTATGTATAATATGCATATGATATAATATGTAATAATATCTCTTTACCTCTACTTGAGTATGGCAGTCGGTACAGTAAAAGAGTCCAGATTCCTTGGAGAAGTTGGAACCATTGCAAACAGTACAAATAATCATCTTGCATCAAATGGTTAAATCAACTTAAATCCGTTAAATGTTGTGCCGCATGCAGACCAAAGAACTTGATGTTTTTCACCACCATGGCACCTGTCTACCACACACCACACGACCAAGGAGAATATTTCAGAATATGTCCTTGCACACGACCAACGACCTGCTGCACACGACTGACTGAGACTGACTGACAGTCTGACACGACACGAGGTTAACCTGGTTGACGACATAGTTGTATCACTTGTATCAATGTATCATGGGTTGACGAGGTTATAATATAACTTATAATAAAAATAAGTTACGATAATGATTAAAAAAGTTAATTTTCCAAATAGCTCTGAAATAGCCCATTCTGAAAAGGTATATCACGACATGGCAAATTTTGATTTACCGGAGCTAATTAATTTCGAAGGTGCGATATGTTATTGTTATTACACGTACGCGTGAAGTTTGCTCTCATTGTCAGAGGAAAAAGTCAATCCCTGATCCCTGGTCAATCCCGACCGTTACAAAAAAAAAATATATAATATAAATAAATTTATTATTGAAATTAAATTTGTAAACAACAAGCAAATAACCCCTTTTTAACCAATAGGAAAGCGTTTCAGCAAAAAAGGGTTACTTCTAAGCCAATCAGAATTCAGAATTCGCTCTCCATAAGCCGGAAGGGAGTGACCATACCCCCTGTGCATATTGTATTGTCTAAGCAGTCTAAGAGTCCAACCTTGCTAAGAGTCTAACGGAGTCTAAAAGAGATGGCGCTCAAAACAAATTGATTCAAATTTTTAACAAAAATTAATTATAAAAATAGTAATTATATGAAATAAATAAATGAAAACGTGAGTTATATGCATTCACTTACTACGCAATTTATTTTAATAAATTAATGGTTTTATTAATAATACTTATGCTGCAAATTCAATTACAAGTTGCAAAACTCACACAATAGAAATATTTAAAATTTATAAATACTCGTGACAATTTTAAAATTCATTCATGTGCGGAACCCGCAACTTATGAACTCATGCGCATTACCATACTGTATAGCCATAAGAATGTGAGAAAATGGAAATATATAAAGACTTGTAATCTTGTAAATACAATAGTTAATTAAATAAATATATACATATAATATATAAATAAATATAATTTCAGTTCCATATCATAGCACACATATATAGCATCTCTTTATTTTCTTAGAGTATTTTTTTTTTTTTTTTAATTTTAAAAAAGTGCCGGTTTTGGATGACCTATCACCTATCATGTTATTAAAGGATTAGTAAGCCCTGGCCTTGTCTTTAATATATATCATGTATCATAGGTACTGGGCACAAAAAAAAAACAACATTCACCCTAAAGTTCCCATATATAAACAGCTTGTAACGTGTCGACGTCGGCTATTCAGTGACGACAACTATATAATATGGCCACATCAGAGAGAAGCGGCTAAGTCTAAATGTGAATGAAAATCAAAAAGCATTTGCCGAATTGTTGACTTTCCTAATAAATATAAGTCTTGTTTACACTGCCACAGAGTTGACACTTTTTAAGTAAATAAATTTACATTCCATAAATGAACCTGCATGCGGAGTGTCATTTTTCTGCGACGCTTGTGAAGATTAGGAAAAATAATTTAATCTGACGATATATAAAATCACTGAAACTGTCGGAAGATTTTCTCTTTTTTTTTCTGCCTTCGATTCCCCGGCGAGCGAGGGTGCGACAAGTGTCTCCTTACAAACCTATACCCTCCTCCCACCAGGGAAACAAGTGGATTCGAGTTGGTATTTTCTAAAAATTATTCAAATGGTCTTCCATTTCAAACTAAAAAAAAAAAAAAAAAATCTCAAGTCAGAGTGAGACCTCGATTTACTCGAATAACTCGAAGAAATTATTGCATACGGCGGCCTGAAAAAAAAAAAAAAAAACATATCTATATGAATCGAGCTTTAACCAAAACTTTTTTATGTTAATTTTTGATGCCAGGTAATTTTCCTTTAAAAGAATCAAGAAAAACGTACGTAATTTGAAATGAAAAAAATTTAAAATGTTCTCCTCTACATCCCCTATCAGTAGGTAAAATATCAGATATACAAAAACGAGCTAGTTTTCGAGTTATTAATTTTTAAAGTTGACTAATTTAACATGGAAGTTCCATTTCTCCATGTTAAATTAGAGAAATTTAAAAATTCATAACTCGAAAACTAGCTCGTTTTTGTACACCTGATATTTTACCTACTGATAGGGGATGTAGAGGAGATTTTTTTTTTTGTGTGTTAAAAACATTATTTTTTTCACATATGTTCACATGAGCGTAAACACAGAAAATTTTTCCAAAGTCAGGGTCAGAGTCAACGCGTCGATTTAATCGTTTAACATATGCAAAACTCTGAAATTCGATAAGTGCGCATGGCATATGAAAAAAATAAAAATATAAAAAATTGTGAATTTTTATGTTCTAAAAAAATATATATATATATTTGAAATAAATTTCTACCGAATCCAATTTTTCGTAAGAAAGGCAATAAAAACTCGCAGTTATTCTTTTGACAATTTACAGTAGTATTAAAAAAAAAATAGGAAACCATGCACGCCCCTTTTTCCAAAAAAATCACGCCTGCGGCGGGCGACTTGGGAGGCTCCGCCCCCCAAACCCCCCGAATGAGTGTTTAATTGCCTCTTTCTCGACCGATGGGCCGTTACGGCTCATGCAGTCCGCGCCTGCACGGTGGGTATAATAGGCCCTTATAATATTTTACGCGCGGAGATACATTCGTGGGTAATCAAAGATGGTTTTTCATAATAATCATAATTCTCAATAATATAACATAATGTATATAAAAAATAGCGAAAAATATAATACATATCATATTTTGGCGTTCTACCGTTCTACCTGTTAGTCCAGTAAAACCAAGTTAAAATCCTATGTTGACCCGGAAAAAATTATTAAAGTTTTGAAACTTTCAGGGTCGATGTAGACTTATGTTCTAGATCACATACTCAAAATCCCCCAAAATCCCCCTGGGGCATTTCCGGTTACCCTTAAAAAATGGCAGCCAAAAAGCACTTTTTTAAAAAATTCGTAATTAAATCCCTAATTAAGCTAGGTTAAAAATTTTAGCTGATAATTAAAGCCAAGAGTTGATATTAACAGGAAAATTAAAAATATTTTAAAATTTTGAAATTAATCAGTGTTTAATCGGTGATTAATTAAATTTTTATCAAAAGCTCGCGGATAGATTGTAAAAAAAAGCATAGAAATAATTTTTTTATGAAAAAAAGTTTCAAGTAAAAAACGTAGCTTGTGTTTTCTAGTTTCTTTAACTGTCATTAAATTTAATTTATGTTTATATTGAACGGAGATATGAGCGGATGAAGAAGAGCGCGCGTGGTCGCTCGGACGTTCAAACGACAATATATACAGCCGCCCGCTATGCATGCATTTAGGCTTGCGCGCTCTCTTGTCGCCGGCTTTACTTCTGTCGTGCAAATATTCTATGAAGTATGGGGGTAGTAAAACCCAATTTACCCCCTCCCCCCCCCCGAAATCATCTGTTTGGTATGAATTTCATGATATTACAGGTATTTATATAAGAATAACATAGATAGATTATGATATAGAATCCATATATTATAGATAATGAAAGACATGTTATGGCATTTTGTAAACAATAAGTTTACAATTTTTGTGGGAGGTATGGCGTAGTGCGTTTGACCGGGTCTCGTTCAGATCACCGAAGTTAAGCAACGCTGTGCGTGGTTGCTAGTTGGATTGGTGACCATTGTATATTCAAAAGAAATCATGTTACTAACCCAGGGGTAAATCATTGCGCTTTTCTACCCACCATATGGGTCCCCTGCATGGTTTTGTACCATTGCACTACGGTCCATTGACAAAAGCTGTAGTGTCTATTTTAGTTGAGATTTCCACGTTTCCCTCAATCGTAGGCAAATGCTGGCATGGCCGGGGCAATACTTGTTCTAGAAGACTCCGTGAAACGTGTACGAATGAGCATGCACTTTTTAGTTTTTAGTGAGTGAACTGCTCACCAATCTTTTTCATTTGCCATGGCACATGGGTTGTTTTACGGAAATTTTGAGTATAATATAATTATTTATGTATAATTATGTTATATTATTGTAAAGTTCCCATCACGAGACAAAAAAAACGCTCAAAACGCTCAAGTTGGAGTTTCGGAAGGTTCGGGGTTTCAAACTCACATTTGTTAGTGAGTAATAGTAATTAACATTTGTAATAAAAAGTATCCAATTATGGTTTGATAAAGGAAAGAAATATAATCTATAACCATGCGAAAATTTATAATAAAGACTAAGAAGTTTATAGTTGTACATATTATACAAAAATGTGTAGATTCTTATTGACTCTGTACTTGTATATGCACATAATGATAAACATTATTCTCAATGTTATATATATTCTTAGATTCTTACTATATAAATTTACTGTTAATTGAGAATACCTGCAGGTTATAATCCTGGAAAATCAACTACTTTACGAGAATTTTGCCTTCAATGCGTATGCATAATGTTATGTATATAAAGCCTGTATTACACGTACAATTTTGCACACGATTTTACCTTGCAAGAAAATTTAATCTCCATATAAACAAATGAAGTTCAAGTTTTCTTGAAAGTTAAAATTGTATGCAATAGTTAGAAAACTTGTATCGTGTAATACCGGCTTTTCTTAACAAAATTGTCTTAAAAATTTAATTTCAATACATTTTTCTCAACCATTATTATATAGTAAAATAATTTGCAATATCCATTACCCCATTCCCCATTCATTAATAAAAATTCTTTTTTCACTAACGTTATTTTTTTTTTGTTAATACACATTATGCATACGCATTGAACGCAAAATTCTCGTATAGTAGTTGATTTTCCAGGATTATAACCTGCAGGTACTCTCAATTAACAGTAAATTTATATAGTAAGAATCTAAGAATATATATAACATTGAGAATAATGTTTATCATTATGTGCATATACGAGTACAGAGTCAATAAGAATCTACACATTTTTGTATAATATGTACAACTATAAACTTCTTAGTCTTTATTATAAATTTTCGCATGGCTATAATATAGATTATATTTCTTTCCTTTATCAAACCATAATTGGATACTTTTTATTACAAATGTTAATTACTATTACTCACTAACAAATGTGAGTTTGAAACCCCGAACCTTCCGAAACTCCAACTTGAGCGTTTTGAGCGTTTTTTTTGTCTCGTGATGGGAACTTTACAATAATATAACATAATTATACATAAATAATTATATTATACTCAAAATTTCCGTAAAACAACCCATGTGCCATGGCAAATGAAAAAGATTGGTGAGCAGTTCACTCACTAAAAACTAAAAAGTGCATGCTCATTCGTACACGTTTCACGGAGTCTTCTAGAACAAGTATTGCCCCGGCCATGCCAGCATTTGCCTACGATTGAGGGAAACGTGGAAATCTCAACTAAAATAGACACTACAGCTTTTGTCAATGGACCGTAGTGCAATGGTACAAAACCATGCAGGGGACCCATATGGTGGGTAGAAAAGCGCAATGATTTACCCCTGGGTTAGTAACATGATTTCTTTTGAATATACAATGGTCACCAATCCAACTAGCAACCACGCACAGCGTTGCTTAACTTCGGTGATCTGACGAGACCCGGTCAAACGCACTACGCCATACCTCCCACAAAAATTGTAAACTTATTGTTTACAAAATGCCATAACATGTCTTTCATTATCTATAATATATGGATTCTATATCATAATCTTTCTATGTTATTCTTATATAAATACCTGTAATATCATGAAATTCATACCAAACAGATGATTTCGGGGGGGGAGGGGGTAAATTGGGTTTTACTACCCCCATACTTCATAGAATATTTGCACGACAGAAGTAAAGCCGGCGACAAGAGAGCGCGCAAGCCTAAATGCATGCATAGCGGGCGGCTGTATATACAATGTATTGTCGTTTGAACGTCCGAGCGACCACGCGCGCTCTTCTTCATCCGCTCATATCTCCGTTCAATATAAACATAAATTAAATTTAATGACAGTTAAAGAAACTAGAAAACACAAGCTACGTTTTTTACTTGAAACTTTTTTTCATAAAAAAATTATTTCTATGCTTTTTTTTACAATCTATCCGCGAGCTTTTGATAAAGATTTAATTAATCACCGATTAAACACTGATTAATTTCAAAATTTTAAAATATTTTTAATTTTCCTGTTAATGTCAACTCTTGGCTTTAATTATCTGCTAAAATTTTTAACCTAGCTTAATTAGGGATTTAATTACGAATTTTTTAAAAAAGTGCTTTTTGGCCGCCATTTTTTAAGGGTAACCGGAAATGCCCCAGGGGGATTTTGGGGGATTTTGAGTATGTGATCTAGAACATAAGTCTACATCGACCCTGAAAGTTTCAAAACTTTAATAATTTTTTCCGGGTCAAAACTTAATTTTACTGGACTTATAAGCTATTAGTTGTGTTTGATACATTCACGAATTCATGAAGAGATGGCAGCAGCATCAACAGTAGCTTGTTTTCTCTTTTATAGTCGTCACCGGTGTAGGCTCCACCTTCGCCAATACGTCACGTTTGTATGTACAGCGGGCAAGCACAACTAGCAGGGGCAGTTAGTTGCCAGCACTCCAGCAGCGCTGGTGGTGTGCGCCGCCACGAGAAAGCACGTTCGCCGCGGCAGCTCCCAAGGTGTTCACCGCTTCACATGTGCTGCGGAGAGCACAATGCTAACACTGTAACACTTGCTTTCTGCAAAGAGCTCTAGCTGTAAGTATTTTATTCATTAACAATTTCTACAAAAAACTGTTATAAACGTGTAATTCTTGAAAAAAAATATAACGAGACTACCAAAAAGTTAATAAAATATTTACACTTTATTATATATAGTCGGAACAGCATTATAATAGAGTCTTGATTTAATGTAATTACATCACATAATATAATATGCTGCTGTTAACAGTATTAATTGTATTTAATTGATTTATATCTATAAGCATATTGTTTCATTATAATATTTAAATTAATTTGTTTATTATATATTATATTTCACGTTTGCTCCAGCTAGCTTCTATTAATGCCATGGTTTATTTACGATAATTTAATATATATGCCATAACGTATATATATTATATATATAATAAATATTATATTTACTATACTGTATAATCTAAATATTGAATACGAACCCGAACATTGGTAAAAAGATTTCATTATTCAAAACTACACGTACACTGTATAAGTCACGCAATGTGTACTTTTTACAAAATATAAACAAATATTTCTACCTTTGTTGATTAAATTAATTTTTAAAAATCTTTGGTCCAATTAAAAAAAAAACAGTCAGTGATAATTGCAGATCGAGCTATATATTTTACATTACAACCTATACTATTAACATTATAAATTAAGGTGAATTTCACACGAGCGACGAGTGTCATTTTGAAATTAAATTCCGCCGGGTTCCGCGTTGCAATGAAAAAAATCATGATGTCAACAAAGATGGCTGACATAGGATTTGAGAGCTATTGCGCTTCAATATTAATTTACACCTCAATACAACAACGCTCATGTAAATTTACCCTTAGGGCAATCCTAATGATATTATATATTGCAAGTTGTATTCCCCGTGCCATGCAGCAAATATGAAAATATATATAACATCATCTTATTTATTTTGTTACTTGAATTTTTTAAAAAATACTAAAATAGCTGCGCGTCTCTCCTAGATCCATTGCTTTTGTAAAACGTACTTTACATTAATTAAGCTGAAAAAAGAAATGCTGCATGAGAAAAAATTATAAAATATATGCACCATTTTTTATTTTTCTTCAAAATTACACGGTAAAATAAATATAGTTGAAATATTGCTTCACATGAGTTTCCAATAAAAACTAAAAATATGTAAATATGCATGAATATTATGAATTGACAAAATCTAGCCAGTATAATATAACTATAACATTTATTAATTGTATTATAGTTTGGATAAACGTATTATGAATTCGGTATTTGGTGCTAAAAGTATAATATATAATCAATTAAATTTGAGATTACGTCTTTTTATAATTTACTTTTTTTATTTTTTCTGCTACACTGTTTTAATAATTAATTATATATGAAAAAAATGCAAAAGCCTATTAAATAAATTTCTATGTATGATAAATAACTTTAGAACTTTGTCCTGCGCGTCTGTTTCGATCTCGAGATCTGTTTCTTTTACTTTTACTTTTTTTACTTTTTTTTTTTGTTTTTTTTTTTTTTTTGCTAACTTGTGCTGCATTATTATATTTTTAAAAAAATAAAATTAGAAAAATAACAACAACGCATAAAAACCTTGTATATTGTACAGCATTTGTTTGATTTATTGTGAAAGGTGCTTACTATTGTATTTGTCCCGGTTTTATAACATGATTATATATTTTATTATATTTACCTCTGACTTTGATCACTAAATAATATCACTCTTTTATACGGCACAACTGCATGCATGTTAATATATATATATATATATATATATATATATATATACATATATATATACTGTATATGAAAAAGAAAATTGCAAGCGAGGTATCATAATGTGTGTAAAATAATTTCCTTACTGGGCTATTATCCTCGCTGAAAGTTATTGTTCACTTCTCACTGCACTTAAAACACAAACACACAGTTCACGTGCACAGCTAAAAAATAAAACAACAAAACACCTGAGGAAGGTACCAGAAGTGTACCGAAACGCGCGTAGTGTTTTGATGTTTTATTTTTTAGCTGTGCACGTGAACTGTGTGTTTGTGTTTTAATTAAGTGCAGTGAGAAGTGAACAATAACTTTCAGCGAGGAAAATAGCCCAGTAAGGTAATTATTTTACACTCATATATTATAATAATATATGTTAATAAAATTCATAACTGAATTATGATTTTATTATAATCATACTACAGAGTGTTCCACAATTCGTGTCCCAAATGTAACTCGTAAAATGGAATTGCAAAAGTGCTCGTAAAAACTTCAAATTTCGTACAGTGGTAGTCGAGGGTCCTTTGTTTTGTGTTCTGGCAGTGAAAATTTTTTCCCACCCTTATCTCACCCCTTCTGGGGGGTGCGTTCCCGTTCTTTATCAAAATCTTATGGGCTTACAATGTTAATGAAAATCAAATAAAAAAATTTTCGAATTTCAGGCTGAAAATTTCCAACTAGGGGTTTTCGAGTATGAAAAAAACAGTGGTGACCTTATTTTTTTTCTGCCATTGACCCTTCACCCCTTGCAGGGGTCAATGTTGACCCCAAGAATGACTTTTTTTTTAATTCTCCGAATTTGTTGAAATTGATATGATTTTATGGGTTATCGACGATGACAAAACCCATGAAAACACTTTCGAGTTGATAAAATTGACCCTTGACCCTCGTAGGGGTCAGTGGTGACCCTTGATAGGATATTTTTAAAATTCTCCGAATTAGTTGAAATTGATATGCCTCTATGGGTTGTCGAGGTTGAAAAAACCCATAAAAATATCTGCGAATTGATAAAATTGACCCTTGACCCTCGTATAGGGGTCAGTGGTGACCCTTGATAGGATCTTTTTAAAATTCTCCGAATTAGTTGAAGTTGATATGCCTCTATGGGTTGTCGAGGATGACAAAACCCATGAAAATACTTGAGAATTAATAAAATTGACCCTTGACCCTCGTATAGGGGTCAGTGGTGACCCTTGATAGGATCTTTTTAAAATTCTCCGAATTAGTTGAAGTTGATATGCCTCTATGGGTTGTCGAGGATGTCAAAACCCATGAAAATACTTGAGAATTAATAAAATTGACCCTTGACCCTCGTAGGGGTCAGTGGTGACCCTTGATAGGATCTTTTTAAAATTATCCGAATTAGTTGAAATTGATATGCCTCCATGGGTTGTCGAGGATGACAAAACCCATGAAAATACTTGCGAATTAATAAAATTGACCCTTGACCCCTTGTAAGGGTCAGTGGTGTCCCCTAGTTAAAATTTTCCGAATTAGTTGAAATTGATATACCTCTATGGGTTGTCGAGGATGAGAAAGCTAATGAAAACACTTGCGAGTAAATTAAAATAATTATTGACCTCGCAGGGGTCACTGCATGGTGAGCCTTGAAATTATTTGTTTTTCCACATTCTCTCAATTTCATTGAATTTGATATGCATCTATCGGTTATTGAGGATGGAAAAACCCATGAAAACATTTGCAAATTCATCAAATTTATTGTTGACCTCGCAGGGGTCACTGGTGACCCTTGAAGTTAATTTTTCTGAATTTTCTCAATTTCATCGAATTTTATATGCCTCTATGGGTTGTTGAGACAGAAAAAATTAATGAAGATACTTTCAAGTTGGTTTAATTAATTCATTAATGACCCCGCAAGGGTCAGTGCATGGTGGCCTCTGGATTTTGAATAAATTTTGAATTATTGTTTTATTAATATCATTATTAAAAAAATTTAAGTGGGCCAGTCACAATTGGAGAATACTGAGTCAGCCACTGTTACATGGAATTCGATTAATTTTGTGCTAAAATTTCAGTGGTATATGACTTCAGTTGGAAAGTTGAAATTTGGCACACTGCAGAATTAAAGCCAAGGGTTGTAAGTTTCAAGGATATTTTTGTTGATTTTTTTTTTAATCTTCTCTCAACTGTTTGACAGGTGGATTCACGATTTGCATTTCTTCCTTGTGGGATTTCCATGTTAAATTAAGTTGATCTGATAGATTTTCTTGCCGATCTCCACCAAACCACCAAAATTCGTATTTAAAGGTTTCAGAGTATGCGAGGTCAACAATGAATTTGATGAATTTGCAAATGTTTTCATGGGTTTTTCCATCCTCAATAACCGATAGATGCATATCAAATTCAATGAAATTGAGAGAATGTGGAAAAACAAATAATTTCAAGGCTCACCATGCAGTGACCCCTGCGAGGTCAATAATTATTTTAATTTACTCGCAAGTGTTTTCATTAGCTTTCTCATCCTCGACAACCCATAGAGGTATATCAATTTCAACTAATTCGGAAAATTTTAACTAGGGGACACCACTGACCCTTACAAGGGGTCAAGGGTCAATTTTATTAATTCGCAAGTATTTTCATGGGTTTTGTCATCCTCGACAACCCATGGAGGCATATCAATTTCAACTAATTCGGATAATTTTAAAAAGATCCTATCAAGGGTCACCACTGACCCCTACAGTCTTTCAAACGTTAGAATACCCCTGTCAATCATCTTCGGCGTAGTGATTTGTATTCTTCCGACCCATGTTGCCAACAAAATACAAAAAAATAGTTCTTTCACTAGAAAAATAAAGTACCTGAAAATAAATCAAAGACACTCGATACCTGTTGCATAATAATTGCTAAATTATTGAAACTTCTTTGCAATATTATCTGTCTCGACTTATGTGAAAATCTTCGTAAAATATGAACATATATTTCTGTCCACTAGCTCTATTGAAAATTTTTTAGTGTTGGCTGCCATTTTTTACAGCTGTTGCAGTTGATTGACAGGTCATCCATGAACTATTTTCCATGGGTATTCTAACGTTTGAAAGACTATACGAGGGTCAAGGGTCAATTTTATTAATTCTCAAGTATTTTCATGGGTTTTGACATCCTCGACAACCCATAGAGGCATATCAACTTCAACTAATTCGGAGAATTTTAAAAAGATCCTATCAAGGGTCACCACTGGCCCCTATACGAGGGTCAAGGGTCAATTTTATCAATTCGCAGATATTTTTATGGGTTTTGTCAACCTCGACAACCCATAGAGGCATATCAATTTCAACTAATTCGGAGAATTTTAAAAATATCCTATCAAGGGTAACCACTGACCCCTACGAGGGTCAAGGGTCAATTTTATCAATTCGTAAGTATTTTCATGGGTTTTGTCAACCTCGACAACCCATAGAGGCATATCAATTTCATTGAAAACGGAGAATTTTAAAAAGGTCATTCTAGGGGTCACTACTGACCCCTGCGAGGGTCAAGGGTCAATTTTATCAACTCGCAAGTGTTTTCATGGGTTTTGTCATCGTCGACAACCCATAAAATCATATAAATTTCAACAAATTCGGAGAATTAAAAAAAAAGTCATTCTAGGGGTCAACATTGACCCCAGCGAGGGGTGAAGGGTCAATGGCAGAAAAAAAATAAGGTCACCACTGTTTTTCTCATACTCGAAAACCCCTAGTTGGAAATTTTCAGCCTGAAATTCGAAAATTTTTTTATTTGATTTTCATTAACATTGTAAGCCCATAAGGTTTTGATAAAGAACGGGAACGCACCCCCCAGAAGGGGTGAGATAAGGGTGGGAAGAAATTTTCACTGCCAGAACACAAAACAAAGGACCCTCGACTACCACTGTACGAAATTTGAAGTTTCTACGAGCACTTTTGCAATTCCATTTTACGAGTTACATTTGGGACACGAATTGTGGAACACTCTGTATAATGATATTCGTGGCAATTAACATTAAACAATTTTAGGATAAAATTTAATGAATAGTTGAATAATGAATACAGTTTTTTGGTAGGCATGCAACTCCTTTTTTTTTAAGTTAATATTTTTTATGAGCTAGGCTTCACTAAAATATTTATAGAATCTATATTCGATGAGAATCTATATAGATGACATGACGTTACAAACTACAGTATAACAGATCTTAGTTTACCACTAAACAGTTCAGTAGACTAGACGGCGTCAGATATATCAGCCAATGAAAAGGTGGCCAGCTGACATTCTAGCCTTTTCATTGGCTCATATATCTGGCGCCGTTTAGTCTACTGAGCTGTTTAGTGGTAAACTAAGATCTGTTATACTAGCTGTACTCATCATTTTACAGAATTAGCTAGTTCAACTTTGCAAACAAAATCATAGCATAATAGCCTATATAAGCTGCACTGCTACAGCTGCAACTGCAGAATAATGAAAATGATCAATGAAGTACAATACATGTCACAAGGAAGGTCCAGCTCTATTACATGCGAATCATGCGATGAAATATAAATTTTAATGATGATTTTATGCGGTTGAATTGTGTTTAGTATACTCTGTCTCGTACGCGTATATAATTCCTCTTGTTTATGCATGGCAGGCGAATACATGTCCAGGACTAAATAGCTGGAACAATGCGTGTGTGACAATAATATTAAAGCGCCAATCACACGCCAGGCGTGGATCTTGAAAACAATTTGAAGAGAAACTTGGATCTTATAAGATTATATAGAGTTAATAAAAGAATTTAAAAGAGGCAAGGATAGACCCCGTCTTAAAGGCCCTATTATGACCATTTCACAGTATGAAGTCCACAGTTAGTTTTGCCTCAGTATGATACGGCTGCATAAAAAAAAAAAAAAAAAAAATCCAGCAGCAATAATATCAGAGATAAAAGCCGATGAAAAGGCACCTGTGACGTCATTTGTACCCATTCTGCGGCGACGGTATAGGGAAATCCCTGCAAAAGATAGGTTCACTCTAGCTGCAACCATGGACATAATTTTAATTAATCTGACTTACAGCCCAGAATAATGAGAGTGAAAAAACGTGAAAACGTTGCCAAGTTGACCCCTAGATAGAAGATTTTAATCAGAAGATCGAAACCGGAAAGCGAAACGTAAGGAGGGCTTTTAATCAGAAGAAACCGGAAAGCGAAAATCGGAAGGGGGACTTAATTGAATTTTTAATCAGAAGAAACCGGAAAGCAAAATTCGGAAGGGAGACTTTTTAATCAGAAGAAACCGGAAAGCTTACAGTGTTGCCGGTTCTGTCCAGATCACACGTTTTTTCATCTCATCCTTCTTGGCTAAGGGAAAGAATCAATTTTAATTCTGGAATGTTGAAATTTTACCAGGTCAGTCTTTATAGTATTTGTCAAATATCCTGAAAGAATTTTTTTGTTGACATTTACATAGATTGAATCATTGCAGTAGCAAGATAAGCCAAAAATTTAACATTGTTTTCCTATATGCAACATTTTTCTCTTCTTGCTACTGCAATAAGTCAGTCTATGTGAATGTCAACAACAAAATTCTTTCAGGATATTTGACAAATACTATCAAGACTGCCCTGGTACAATTTCAATATTCCAGAATTAAAATTATGTTCGTGGTTGCAGCTAGAGTGAACCTATCTTTTGCAGGGATTTCCCTATACCGTCGTCGCCGAATGGGTACAAATGACGTCGTCACAGGTGCCTTTTCATCGGCTATTATCTCTGATATTATTGCTGCTGGAACATTTTTTTTATGCAGCCGTATCATACTGAGCCAATACTAACTGTGGACTTAATATTATGTGAAATGATCATAGGGCGCCTTTAAGTTTAAATTTCCAGGGTGGGTTAAGTTCTTCCAGTCCTAGCACCAAATCCGCGTCTGAACGGATTTAAATACTGTATATATATATACTGCGTTACCCAGTTTCCAGTCTCTTTTATTCTGTTGCATTATTCATTTACGGAATCAATTTTTTCCTCGATTTTGTCCATCGTTTCAGTGAGGTAACAATCAATGTTTATATTGCTTCATAACACTATATATAAAAATGAAGCTTCATTTCAAGTAAAGGGTTGTAAAGGGAATGAGGATTTTTTTTTGTCAGTGAGCACCATTAATGGTGCTCATAATCAGTAAACTAATAAACTAATTAGTATGCCCCACATGCTAAGCTCGATGTTTGCGGTGTCACTGTATCATTGTGGCCAGGTAGACCAGCAGGAGAAATATCAAAGGAGAAATTAACAATTCACCCGAGTTCCGCCGACTGTTTTATTTCATTATAAGCTGAGCTTACGGCAAGCGAGCTGATGGTCCTCTCACACAGCTACAATTTCACTGCCGCAAAGTCTCCTATTCTTTTGATCAGGACTGCTTTTTTATCGCTGAACTGTCAAAAGTTACAAGCATTATTTGGTTTTCAAAGTGTCCTTTCTTTTTGAATGCGTACTTTTTGTCTCTTTAATTTGCATAAATATACTTTGTTTCTTAATGTATTTTTCCCCTGAGAACAGGTGGAAACCCACCTATACTTAGTGAAGATTCAGCCACATTTTTATTTTTTTAATTGTTTCACGTAGTATCAGAAGACGTCACTGCAGCACACACATCCGCCTATATAGGAGACTACGCTGCCATTTTTCGATATAGCCTGTAGAAAAAATGTAAGCTATAAATGTAGACAAAAATTAATTTTCTCCTTAACTATATAGGGAGCAATTATTGTTATTAGTTAATAAAATTACAGTGGTTTCATATCCTTTGGCTGTTTATTAAAAGTGCATATTAAGAGAGCCAAGTTTTAACCCCCTATTAAAATAAATCAAATTAGCCACAAACTGAAATGTAACACCCCCTTCATCCCCCAATGCGGTCAAAATTCAAAATGTGTCAAAAGTTGAAATGAAAGAGAGGAAGGGTGACCCAGCGTAACCTCTAATGGACAACATACATGAAAAAATTTTATTGCAGAAATAAATAGAGGGTACCAAATTATGCTACTCTGAATTTTTTCAGATATTCTTGAGACCCGGAACTATTTTTCAATAATTATTGAAAGTACTGTGATTTAACTTGGCACCCCTGCAGCCTTAATAAAAAGGATAGAGACTGGACGCCTATTGACGCCTCCAGGGGGCGTGGCCGCACTTTCAATAATTATTTAAAAATAGTTCTGGGTCTCAAAAAAATCTGAAAAAATTCAGAGTAGCATAATTTGGTACCCTATTCATTTCTGCAATATATTTTTTTCATGTATGTTGTCCATTGTCATGGACTAAGCTGGGGGTCGATTGGCACAGCGAGGGTTATGAAGAAGTGGCGGGTTTGGGTTCATTTTTCTTCTTAAAAAAAAAAGGAAGTTCAGTGCATTGCCTGGTTGGATAATTGTTAAACGAAAACACATCAGCGTGCGCATATATAAAACAAAAGTATAATATATATGCATAATAAAGGTGATCAAAAGAGTAATTAAAACGTAAATAATATTTCAAGCAAATATTTATTATTTTTTTAATTTAATTTAATTTTAAATCGATCCATTGGATTAAAACGCAAAATCAACTATTTTATAACTTTTTTCAGTCAACAATAAAATAATTATTATCATTTTTTTATTATTAATTTATTATTATTATTATTATTAATCAGTCCTTAAGACCCCGTATCAGTGCATGAGCAGCAGATTTATTATTTCTACATAGTATATAGTATGATATACAAAAATGAGGCCACATGTTTGCGTTTTGTGTACATAATGTCTACACGGAAGTGAAGAACGCGTTGCTGCTTGGGCATGGGCTTTCACTTAAAATAGCTTCAACGGTGACGCTTTAAGTTTGGCCCGCTGACATTTACGGTGACGGCAGCGAGAGCGTGCTTGCAGGCGACATGGTAATGCTGGCTGCACTATTATCCGTTCTCAGCATCAACAAAGCAAATCTTGTATCATGTGTGTTGGTGTATCTCAACTGAACCGTATAGCATTTTTACACCCGTACAGGGCAACGTGTAGTGTAATCCATGTATATGCGTGCATGCATGGCTGCCGTAATTTTGTTGTACCCGATACACTCTGTATGGGAGCTAATGTCTGTTTACGAGTCACGACTATTTGCTCTAGTTGCGCCGCCCGGAAGAAGGGTGCATGCATGGGGAGTGCCGTGATGTTACAGGGCTGTTTGCAGCTGATCTAGCATCCACAGCGCCGGAAAAATGATGGCGCGTGTGATTTTGCATATTTATTTATACAGAGTTACAAACTGATCTTAAAGTCTGGATCGTCAGTTTTCGATTTTCGGGGTAGGAAGAGGGGGTAAATGTTATTTCTGGCTGAAGGAAGAAAAGTGGGGGTGGGTCCAAGTATTTTTGGACAATTTTGGGAAGGTGTTCACCCTCCACCCTCGATCGTGCACGATGCTGACTATGCACTTCCTGATGTTATGCTATGCCTGACTATAGCTTGACTGAGCTACTATATATATATATATATAATATATATATATATATATATATATATATATATATATATATATTATGTATATTTTAACCTCCCCCGCCTCCCTTAAAATGGCAGATCTGAATGCATCTTAATTGTTGCATGTGTTTAGAGCTCGAGGCGGGGTAATGGGTTTAGACCCTTAAGGATATATAATTATTAATTAAGGGACGGAAATGATGGTAGCCATGGACTGTTACGCGTCCCGGCCATTGCAGCATTTACGGAAGTGAGACTGAGGAAACAGTTGAAAACCTCAATCAGGACGGACACCTCTTCTTTTTACCAATGGAACAAGTTGATGTCCAAAGCCTGGGGAACCACACACGAGTGTCAAAAAAGAAAAAAGCTTTTAATTATGAGGCTTATGAGCTGACTGTGAGTCGAGGACAAATTTAATGTCTGCAGCGCATAATAACATTTTAATGCGACAGTAAAAATTATAGTTAAATGGCCTCTTCATCGCGAGAGGAACTAGAACATAGACCCAAATACCATTAAATTAATTTATAGTTCAAAGATGGTTTTTAGACTATACGATAAGATATATATTATTAGTCAATAACTTTTTCGTGCAAAGGATATTCATATTGAATTTTATTTCACTTTTTGGACTTTTACCTTTGCCGGTGTTCGATGTAATCCTTCTGTGTGTAGTATGTTGCGATAATCACTTACAAGTAAGTGATTATCGCAACATACTACACACAGAAGGATTCAATAAGATATATTATTTAGACACGTTATAATGTTTGTTTGTTTTCTTCATTGTGTTGTATAAATGCATAACTTCTCCTCCTATATTACATGTTGGAAAAGAGAGAGAATAACTTCAGGTGTCCTTCCCGTAAAAACTCCTATCAATCACATGCAATCTACTATTTTATAATCATTATTGGTTAATTATCTTCCTTATATGTATAATATTATATATAAATGTCGTGTAGTAAAAATGATTGCATAACAAAGAAGTGTCCGATTCCTTAAAAAAATTCTATGACCATGAAAGCCATTTAGTATTTTAAATGTTTAAAAATAATATAACATGCAACAATAATTATATATATATATATATATATATATATATATATATATATATTATATATATATATTATATATATATATATATATATATATATATATATATATATATATATATATATATATATATATATATATATATCAGGGGCGGCTCGTGCCCCTTTTTCGCGGGGGTGCTGCCTGACATGGGACCAGCAGAGCACCATGGGGGGTTTGGGGGGCGGAGCCCCCCAATGGCCCGCCGCAGGCGCGCTTTTTTTTTTTAAGGACACGCCCCTTTTTTAGGGTAAAATTATGACAAAATCATATGGAGAATCAAGATGGCGCGCCAGAGTGAGCAACGCCGACGTGACTCTCCGCTCAAATTGTCTGTCCTCTCCTGGTAACTATCCCTATCCTATTCTATATATTAATCGTCTTGATTTCTATACTCCTATCCCCAGTCAATTTGATTCATAATCATCATCTCGCCTCACCGCATCCACATAATCCTACTTTGACCCTGCTCTTCGGTCGGCCCACAGGAGTCGACACGTTGAGAATCTTTCAAATTCCTGCCATTCCTTGCATGTTGTCGCCTGCATCATCAACCTACATTATTGCACCCCACACCACACCGTCAACCCAATGTCCTAAAATCCAACCAATTCCTTGTGTGGTTTTGGTTCACCCACGGTAACACGTGGTGGGCATATAGGTACCACTTCCATCATCACCTTGCATCCCACATTCCATAATCATCCTATCCATTGTTCGTCCATTATCCTTTACAAGACCCTGCAAAAAACAGTTCAACTATACAATTGATCCAAGTTACTCAGTACGTGGAATTATAGCCGTTTAGGCTCCTTCCAACAATTGTAAGAAGAAGAAGACAAAATCATATAATAATGCTCTCAACAAAGAAGCAGAAATTATCTAAAAACAAAAATGCATGCATTTTATTTATAATTTGTTATGACATGCACTTATGCGAGCCCTTTTTGAAATCGTGATTGAATGTTTCAATTTTAATGTAATATCCAATTTTTAATTATTTTTTTTAATTCATAAGTCTTTTCACGTGGTAAGAAAAATATATAAAAATAAATATTGTTTTAAGCCTTTTTTTTTTAAATAATAGTGTCAATCAAACTGCATTGTTAATATGAAACCTGAATGTCTGGTATAATTTTTACGCAATGTATATAATGAACATCAAATAAATCGATCATGGTATATACAATATGTACAAAATTAGGCGACAACCAGAATCTAATATAAATTTTTAAAGACAAAATTTAATAAAAAAATTAAAAATGAAATTTTTATAAGAAAAAATTGCATTATTAAACATTATTTCATTATTATTAGTATTTATTTAATTGAGAAAAAAATAATCATAATCCTGTTAAGGTAGAGATAACATGGATCAGCTGACCTAGTGCTAAAAAAATCTCAGTCATGAAAATTACGAAAAAAAAATAATAAAATGTTCTCCTCTACATCGCCTATCAGTATAGCTAAATTATCAAGTATACAAAACTGAGCTAGTTTTCGAGTTATTAATTTATAAAGTTGTTGAATGTTGACTAATTTAACATGGAGATGGAGAAATGAAACTTCCATGCTAAATTAGTCAACATTAAAAATTAATAACTCGAAAACTAGCTCGAATTTGTGTACCTGATATTTTAGCTACTGATAGGGGATAATGTAGAGGAGAATATTTTATTATTTTTTTTTTCATAATTTTCATGAATGAGATTTTTTTAGCATTGGGTCAGCTGATTCGTGTTATCTCTACCTTAACAGGATTACGATTATTTTTTCTCGATTAAATAAATACTAATAATAATGAAATAATGTTTAATAATGTAATTTTTTCTTATAAAAATTTCATTTCTTATTTTTTTATTAAATTTTGTCTTTAAGAATTTATATTAGATTCTGGTTGTTGCCTAATTTTGTACATATATTATAGTATATACCATGGTTGATTTATTCGATGTTCATGCAGTTCTGATCACCCTATAATTACGACACATCGGTATAATTGGCTTGAGCGCGCAAATAAGAAACCTCTCGAGCGGTATAACAGATCAAAGATCCCAATTTTTTTATTATTGTTTTATTTTTTATAGAGGCTTCAAGTCAGCTGATATTTCGGTGATCCCACCCGCTATACCAAACCTATGTAAAAAAAAAACGTGAATTCGTTTTTTCACCAAGAATAAGATTTTTCAGGAATATTTCCTTTACGGAACTTTGGTCCAAACTGAAAAATAAAGTAGATAATTCAAGATTTAGACTTTTTACTTGATTTATAACCGAGAAAAGTTAAAAAAACACTTTGCTTCATTTTCAAGTGCAAGATGGACCTTAGCGACAAACAGTTGCGCAGCGAAAGCGCATCACTTGAAGCCTCCATTTAGCCTCCATTTAGCCATTTAGCAATATTTCTTTGATTACTATCGCATATTTGCTGCTAAATAATGTACTGCCGGTACACGCAAACCCGGGAAAATAAGCTATATATTTTTCTCATCCTGGAGTAGTTAACGTTTTCTTATATTTTGTATACTCGTACACTTTTACAACTTGTTTTTGTTTTATTGTTTTATTTTTATGTTTGAATTTTCACATTAATGGTATAAAATGCTGAAGTGAATAATTAATAAATAGCTCCCATGTATGATATCGACTTGTTCGTGGTAAACTTATAATTTATAATAAAATACATGGTCGCGATTCACGAACGAATTAAGTTATCCAGATTTCTCACTTAATTAATTCGATCAACGTTTAGTGCCATCGAGTTAGACTGGCGCTAACTGCGTGGTTAGTAAGAAACCTGTTGTTGTCGTTGTTCGAACGTGAGATCTCACGATTGTTTACATGCATGCACCACTTAATTTTCAAAAGACAAGTGTTGGTTCTTTTGGGACAGTCCTATTTTTATTAAAGTAAAATAAAAGTGCTGGTCTTCATTCCTCAGATGCTTCAATATATTTAGTCAATCTTTGTTAGTATATTCACTGATGAATGTAATTAAAATTTTGTTAATCTGCTCAATGAAACCATATTACAGGAAAGGTCTTCGAAGTTTTGTTTAAATTATTCCCGCATGTCAAATACCACAAGCTCATTGGTTCTGTTGAACCAATGAGCTTGCGGGTACTGCCGATCGCACAGTCCCCGATAGCTCCAAAATCACACGGCTGTGATTTTGGGAGTGGGAGTTGAAGAGGAGGAGAATGAGGGTGGGAACATTGCTTTGGGCTACTGCTAGTAGTGGCAGTACCTTCCGCTGGGCAGCGCTGAGGGAATAAATTTACGCGGCAGCGGCAAAAATTTCATGATTTTAAATGCTAGAACTGATAAAAATTTGCTGGAAAGTTCAGAAAAATTATAGGAATATTTGATGTTTCTAATTGTGTGTTTGTTTCCAAAATTTCTGGGGGGGCTGCAGTACCGCAGTACTATAGTACGAGCCGCCCCTGATATATATATATATATATATATATATATATATATATATATATATATATATATATATATATATATATATATATATATATATATATATATATATATATATATATATATACATATATATATATATGGGTTTGATATTTTTGACATAATAAATTCAAATAATAATAATTATATATACTGTATAACGACAGTATAATATACAGAAATTAATAAGAATTTGAGGTGGAGCGAAGGTTAGCTATTATAGATTTTATTTTGAGAGCATACAAACATAAATAATAAACGACAAGATATTATATATAGTATATTATGCTGCTCTACCTGCCGGCCTCACTTGCGTGTATAGCAACACTCGATCCACAGATTCAACAGTATTTGCGTTGAGCGTGGAAGGACTGCAAGGTGCATGCTGCGAGCAAGAAGTTACAGAACAACGTTTTGGCGCATAAGAACAATCACATCTCAGCTTTGCATAGTCTTATTATAGTTTATATTCTAACATGCATAAAATTAAATAAATATGTGCAATTTCAATATTTTATACTAATGAACAACATACATGAAATTTTTTATTGCAGAAATGAATAGAGGGCACCAAATTATGCTACTCTGAATTTTTTCAGATTTATTTGAGAACCGGAACTATTTTTAAATAATTATTGAAAGTTCTGTAAGTTAAGTTGGCATCCCTGAATCCTTAATAAAAAGGATAGGACCGAGAAGCCTATTGACGCCTCCAGGGGGCGTGGCCGCACATTCAATAATGGACAACATACATGAAAATTTTTTATTGCAGAAATGAATAGAGGGTACCAAATTATGCTATTCTGAATTTTTTCAGATTTTTTTGAGACCCGGAACTATTTTTAAATAATTATTGAAAGTCCTGTGATTTCAGTTGGCACCCCTGAATCCTTAATAAAAAAGATAGAGACTGGACGCTTATTGACGCCTCCAGGGGGCGTGGCCACATTTTCAATAATTATTTAAAAATAGTTCTGGGTCTCAAAAAAATCTGAAAAAATTCAGAGTATAAGCATAATTTGGTACCCTCTATTCATTTCTGTAATAAAAAATTATCATGCAGGTTGTCCATTATAACGTTAACATAATTGTCGTTAAAACGTTGATAGGCAGTTTGCAAATGCTCTAAAAAAGCATTATATTGCTACTGTATAGTATGTTGACTCTAGCTTATACAATGCTGTAGTAAAATCGTCTCTTATATATTTTTGTTTAACTAGTAGGATAACAGCCACGTTTAGTGTTTTGGTGCCTCCTTGGGCGCTTTTGCATGTCATCCCCACCCAAGAATGCATGTGCTATATATTATATAGATAACTGCATTATGTATCTATGTATTTTGGGTGAAATAATAAATAAATAAATAAATAAATAAATAAATAAATAAATAAATAAATAAATAAATAAATAAATAAATAAATAAATAAATAAATAAATAAATAAATAAAAACTATAATAGTACTTCCTCCGTAAAATGAAATCTTAATTGCAAAAAAAATAAATAAAAATGGTGATTTATTATCCGTCATTAATGGGAAGCTTTGACTTGCCGATTTGGTCGCTAACTGGAGGATATTCGTATGTTGAAAGTCAGTGGATTTTTGACACCATTACGCAACGTTTCTGCGCAGATTTGCCGCTCCAAAATCAGAACACAAGTACCGTGATTTTTTTTTAGAGTCTCTTTACTTTAACTGACAGTGAGCTGGGGTTGCAAATAATATTTTAATAGTGGTAAATGTAAAAGGTTAGTGACAATATGTGATTTTAAATTCGGAAATAGAACATGTTTAAAGAATTAACAATTCACGATCGAAAAATTGCTCCGTATAGGATTTTACTTGCGCCCAATATTTTCTTGTACGTAAATGGTAGGACAAAGGTTGCATGACGTCAAGGTCACAGCTTCCCATTAAATGTTAACCATTGTAACCATGGCATTGTATTTTTATTTATATTATAATATTATATACAATTGAAAAATATATCAAGATAATTTTTATTCATTTGTCTATCTATAATGTCGATAAATTAATTAGAGCTTTCTGTAAGAAATTTATAAGAGAAGAAAAATCTTGAACCCACCTTTCCTTTTCATTAAGAATTCTATTAGATAGCGGCGAACGCACGCGTGGTAGTATGTACGTACCTCTGTTATATGATACAACATATATTATATTTCTTTAACATGTTTCACCCAATACACAATACATATATTTATATATTATTATTAGTCTTTTATTAAACACAAAAAGTGTACATACAACATAGTATTATAAATATATATAATTCATTATAAATTAACACTGTAATAGAACACATAAAACACACATACAAACTATATATAATAGTTACAGAATAATAGAAAATAATAATAAAAGAATATAAAATAAAATAACAGATGATATTAACAGCCTGTTACATCATAATATATCATTTATATATAATACAAATATTGTTATCTACATAGAATAGCATACAGTTGTGGATATAGATATCAGATATAACATGCAAAAGCGCCGAAAGAGTCACCACTACTTTATTTATTGTGATAAACAAAAGATTATCGACTGAAAATTTCAGCTTTTCGCTCTTTTTTACGGGTCAGTGTTGGATTCCGTAAGATTCGTGGGCATCAGCAGTATAATACATTATAAGCAAGGAGGATTCCTATACTAGCAGAAATAGAACCCTGGATACCGGCCCCCAATCATCATGCAGTTAAAGAAACAAACAAGGGGACTCAATCACCACCAGTACTAATTTCGCTTGATGATGTAGCCAGGGGAGTTTACCCCCCTCCCCTTGATTGGATCGCGGTATACAAAAATTACATGGACTGTGGGTGGGCCTTTCTCTTCTAATATCCAATGGAGAAATAACAGCGCTCAGATAAAATAACTTGGAGAATCAACTTACAAAATTAACAGCCTGAGCAAAGCTTTCATTTTTCATTCACATACATGAGGCAGGTGCATGTAATGTAATATTCGTTATTGTTATATTGGTTTTAATCTTTAAATAATTTCGACTAATATATTTTTTTATTCACTTCTTCTTTGAATTGTCTCTTGCGGAGGTAGATCTATAATAATCATGATATTATGTATTAATCATGTGTTTTTTAGGGGGGGGTGAGGGTGTGTTCTGATTCGCAATATTATTTCTTAGGATTCCGCGCGGGGATGGGGCGAGAGGGGAATAATACTTCCATGCAATGTTTTTCGGAATCTTAGGAGAAGAGTGGCCCCCCTTCGTTCCCATGGATCTACCCCTAGCTGCCTGTATACTGCAACTACTTTCCCTCGGCGCTATAAGGCGACGTATCAATTCCAGTTTCCCTTTATATAAGTACTGTACTTTTCATTTTCCCCCTGGAATGCCACGTTATGGTTGTGATCGAGAAGGCCCTTGATGGATATAATATGAAGGACTTAGAAGCGAGTCAGTGTGGCGGGCAACGACACCTCATTTAATATAAAAGTATCACGCGCCGTCCTCTCATGTTTGCCAAGGTAAGCCTGTGCTGCTTACTTGGCAGCTCGCGCTTGCTTCTGCTCGTGGTATATATATGTAAGCTCACGTAATTTTTCACTCGACGTTCTTTGAGTGGCTCCCCTTCTCCCTCTTCTCTGTGCTCGTACCTGTTAATTACCTGATGGTGATAATAATTGGTGTAACTAGAAAAACAAATACAGCCGAGTTACAAAACATCACACATCCACATCTTTGTAGTGCGTGTACGTGTTATCTCTATGCAATAATTAAAGTAGTGATTATTGCACGTTAATATTTTAGTATATTTTATTCAAAATCACCTCTGTGTATAGTGTGTATTGTTTTCCATCTATATATTAAATGCAGCATACCACATTTTTGCAATATTTTTGAAAGATTAATTGAATATATATAGCACTTAATTCATAGAAAATGTTAGTTTTCGTTAATGATTAATATAATAATAATAAGAGATGTAATGTATATCAATGGCATGGACATAAAATTCACTTGCAAGAAAATCTCAAAGAAAAAAATATAAAAACATTTGTTTTTGTATTTGCTTAATTGGAAAGAATGGAAAGAACCGAAAGAATTTGAAGTTGTGTTGATCTAAACTAATTTTAACATTGATTTTAACATGCTTAAATAGTAAAGTATTATCAATATTATATGATATTATATAAAAGAGAACCATTTATTAAGTTCTTTATATTTTTGTATTTTTGAAGAACAAATCATATATATAGAGAGAGGGAGAGGGAGAGGGAGAGGGAGAGGGAGAGGGAGAGGGAGAGGGAGAGGGAGAGGGAGAGGGAGAGGGAGAGGGAGAGGGAGAGGGAGAGGGAGAGGGAGAGGGAGAGGGAGAGGGAGAGGGAGAGGGAGAGAAGTTGGATGGCTCTGAATACTTCATGTGAATGGGATATCCTTTTTTTAACCATGACCAATTGGGCAGCTTTTTTATGCATTTTGGCCATTTTGTACAAATAAATAATATATATGATGTATATTGTGTTTCTGCTCAATAAACATTAAATTAAATCATAAATATATCATAATTATATTTGCTGACTAATTATTCTAATATATATATAATGCACAATTATTGATAATTATTATATAGTATTATATATATAAATACATATATCATATTAATTATTATATACAATAATTACTTGCAAGTTACGTTTTTCCGTAAGTTTGTTTTTTGCTACCGATTAACATTGAACTGTGTTATATAGGTAAAATTTAGGATCTCTAATTAGGTTAAAAACTTTTTAACATTGTGTACAGTATTAAAATTGAAGGTCATTTATAACAAGATTTTCTTTTTCTGTTAAACGAATCATAGAGCTTAGAATGTAGAAATATCTAAAAATATCTTTTGGTGTTCCTATATATAGCATGTTTGATTTAGCCTCTATTACAAATGGTTCGATTAATTGTCACCTAATTTTAGGCATTTCAATTAGGTTTTTCAGGGAAATATCGCTATATCTCGTATGCTCAATTCAGAATTAAGTTTCAATTTCAACTTTATCTAACAGATCGTGGCTTACATTGTACGGAGCAGCTGCTCCGCACACGCTTGGGATGTGCAGGCAGTATATAGGCAGCTATTACTATATAATACGTACTACGTCACGGCCGTACATCTAGCGAGAGGTCATATCTCTTGAAGCCACTTTAGTTACATTCAATAATAGGCTAAACGTGTTTCAAATACACAATAGGCCTAGTAATATTTATATTACTGCACGGAAAAAGGCACAACTATATTTTTAGCAAAGTCGAAACGCGCACAAGACAGTATTAATATACTGCACGTATATATAAGAACTTATACAGCATAATTATATATATAATATACTGCAATTTATAATTAAGTTAGCAGCGCAGCTACAGCAACATTTTACCAATGATCAGTAAAAACACTAAAAACAAAGCAAAATGAAAATCGGACAGAGTTCTTTGACGATACCCACAAAATTTTATTGACAATGTGACACCTTTACAAAAAAAAACAAAAAACAAAAAAAAACGAGGAATATTTTGACATAATTTATGTTTATTTGACCAAAACTTTATAATTTATAATAATATAATATTATAGTTAGTTTTAGTGTTGATAAAGTCACGAAAATAAAAACCTAATTGTAATCTGTGAATTCATGCTTATATAAGACAATAATTTGTTGTTTTATTTAAAAGGGGCGCTTTCGTGGGAATTCAATGTTTGAGAGAGATATAAATATAAGAATTATAAAACTTTGATTCAAATTACACCATATATTGATTTTGAGGGTAAATTAAATTTACCTGCTTAATTCACCAGTGCCATATTTTAAAATTGCTGAAATTAACTTGCTTTTATTAAATAATCAAATTCTCTTATTTTTGCGTAGCATTGCCATTTAAACAAATATCAGAAGCATAATATTTTGATTTTTAAAAATTAGTTAAATTTAAAATTTTCCAAATTGAATAAGGGTAGAAATTTTATACCCTTCCACCTCATAGGCGCCGACTTGTCAAAATCCCTGCCGGTGCTCAAAATGGAGCTTCAAAAATCATAGGGGGACCCGAGGTGCAAAACCCCCGCCAGAGGCGCGATTTTTTTAAAAAAGGGGCGTGGCCTGACAATTTTTTCTATGAAAATTGCAGGAAATTTCTTATATTTGTAAATTATGTTACAATATTTTTGTAACTATTTTCTTTAAAAGAAATAATAAAATAGAACACATTTTTAGAAGATGTACTGATGTGCGAGCAAGAAAAAATATTTATATTTTCAAAAGAGGAAAATCAATTTATTGCTCTAGGAATATACTGCACAATAACTACAATACAATTCAAAATTCGGCTTTTTTTAATAATAAATTTAAAGACATGTCCAGTATTATACATTATACAATAAAATGGTATCTATAACAATAAAACTAACAATAAAATTGTAAGATGTAATATTAATGTACCTGTAATCTATAATTAATTAAAAAATAATAAAATGCCATATAATTTTAATTTCTTTGCTGAACATCATGCAGGGAATGTTCACAACATTTTCTATTTTTTAAATTGTTGTCTTCAGTATACAAAAACATAAATAATTTGATAATAAATACTACATAACTATAATGATAGAATTATAGTATACTTAATTATAAAACTGGACTCATTTTAAATGAATTAAATCTATGCATGAAAAATGTGTTTCGAGGATAAATTTTTGAAGTTTTGTTTTTATAAGAAAATTTTTCATAAAATTTTATCAAAATCAATCTTTGTTCAGGTTCACGTTCAAGTTTTACCAAAAAAAAAAAATTATAATAAATGAGTAAATAAATAATAAAGAAAAAATAAAAAAATTAACTAATTTTACTGTATTTTTGCCGGCGCGGATGCCGGCGCGGACGGCAGAAATTTTCTATAGCCGGCGCCCGAGCAAGCGAGCGCCTGCGTAGTCGGCGCCTATGTTCCCCCTTCCTCAAAAATCAATCTCTGTTTAGGGAAAATTTAATTTATAAGCTGTCTGTGGATGGGTCTAACTTTTCCCACCCAATTCTTGCATGGCATCCTATAGCTCTCACAATTCTCACATACACCCATGATTTTTTCCCTGCAGGCTGCGTCACTGAAATATTTATATATTTATAAATTTAATGATTTGTGCATATTGTTATTATTATTATTATTCGTATTAGTAGTGTTATATTAGTTTATTAGTTTTATGGTAACCAGTCAGGGGCGTAGGCAAGGGGGGTGGTTACTTGAGAGCTGAACCTTAGTGCACTTTAAGGGAAAAAATATAAAAAAAATGGTACTCGACGGATACGATTTAGATACAATTTTATGAAAATTTTTCTCAAAAATAAAAAATAAATAAAATAAAAATTTATCCCCGAAATATGTCTTTAATTTATTTCAAATGCGTCCAGTATTATGATTATTTAAAAAAGTATACCATATAATTCTATATATCATTATAATTATGTATAGTATATTATCAAATTATTTATGTTTTTGTAATTAACACATGCAACAATTTAAAACAAAACAAATTTTGTGAACATTCCCTGCTCCCTACATGATGTTCAGCATAAAAGTTAAAATTATATTATGGTATTTTATTACTTCTTAATTAATTTTAGGTATAACATTGCATCTTACAATTGTTAGTTTCACTGTCTTATGTCATGTATATAATACTGCAATTTACATATCTTTAAATTTATTATTGAATAAAAAAAGCCGAATTGTATTGTACTGTTATATACAGTATAGTGTAATAAATTGATTTTCTTCTTTTGAAAATTTAAATATAAATATTTTTTCTTGCTCGCACATCAGTACATCTTCTTAAAATGTGCTCTATATTTATTTATTAAAAAAATAGTGACAAAAATATTGTAATTACGTAATTTACAATTTACAAATATAAGAATTTGCTGCAACTCTTCATCGAAAAAAATAATAGTCCACGCCCCTTTTTTTTAAAAAAAAAGAAAAAACACACCTCCGGCGGGTTTTTTACTCCTCGGGGCCCCCTACAGCCCCCTATAATTTTTACCCCCCCCCCCTTGGTGAAATCCTGCCTACACGCCACTACGGTAAAACCTGAAACTTAATGTGGAATTTATTATACATTCTGAAATTTTCAGATATAATACGCGTATGTAAAGCTGCAAAACTGTTAGGGTTTTAAAGCGCAAATGACGGAATGTACAAATAAAATTAAGCGCTTGGTCTTATATCTCATACTGATAAGATTTTTTCTTGTTTATAGTGCACCAGCTGGCACCCAACTGGAAGGGCAAAATCAGAATAATTCATTGGGGAATTCTCCTACATTTATTTTAATTTTTTTTAGATGCTCTATGCCTTGAAACTAAATGTCCCAAAACAAAAAAGTTTCAATTTTCAAAATTGGAGACATGGGAATTTTTTTAAAATTCTTTTGAATTTAGCGCCAAAACGTGACGTAGAAACTGCCTAGCAGGCGAATTTTTCCTGCAAAATAAATTTATATTTTCGATTATCACTCTTAATTGATGATATTAAGGATAAAACTACTGATACTAGGGTAGAAAAACCCGCTGATTTTGATCGTGTTACTAATATTTATAGCCAATCTTTCCTTGACGCTCAAACTATGATATCAGGCAGTTGTTGTGTGCATGCATGTTAACTAGGGAGTTTCTTATACGTCACAGTTTTCAGGTTGGCGCGTGGGTTGCATACTTTGCCCCTTATTATAATAATCCCTTCAGAGTCTCCAAATTTGAGTTAAAAAACTTGAAACTCAAGTCAAACTTATTGTTAATATGTACCCTATCACCTATCATAATATAGTAGTTAAATTAAAATTTTAGTTGTGAGAGAATTGCCCGATGGGGACATGACTTAATAACAAAAGTTGATATTGAACGGGTCTTTCACCATACGTCACAAAAACATGACGTCACGTGAATGTAGGCAAAAAGCACCTATTTAACATGGTAGTAGCATACCAAAAACTATTTATTTTCTGCGATATGACAATTGTTGTACCTTTGACAATTATTTTATTTGATAGATTGAAATGTCAAGTAAATGGAAAAAAATACAATATTTGCCAATGATATCTGTGGAAAATACAATAAATCATTAATTAAAATGTAAATCGCCTCCAAATTTCACGTCAATAATGACCATTTTACGACACTTATGCACTGATATTGACCCTAAGATTCTTAAAAAAAATCAGCCAATCACCGACCATTGCTTTCCCCGCGGACTTTTGAATGCGAGGGGGAAACGGCACAACAAAAAATTATCATAAGAAAACCAGGTAAAATAAAAAAAATGTATATGTTCAAGTTATGTATATTAATTTCTTACGTATATATTATTGTTAAAAAAAAATTAAAAATACGTTAAATTAGGAGGAATAAATCATGTGATTCCAGTTCCCTCTCAGTTATACCTACTGCTGAATGTAAACAACAACAAAGCCAGGCAAACGCTATATAAGCATTGGTATTTTTAAAATTTTAGATAACCAGTCTTAAGGATTGACAAATTATATATATTAAATTAAGATTATAATTTTCCTAAGAGCCGCGTGAACTTGGTTAGCTTGCACTCCTGGAAAACTTGAAGCGACATTAAAAAAAGATGAGATGCCTTTGACCGGTAACTGGAAAGCGCGCTAATACGCCAATGTGACACACGGGATGTGCACGCCTCGTCAGCTACAAAGTGTGAAGAAAGTTATTCTGGTTCGACTGGCCTGCAAATATCTCGCCTCTCAGCATCAGTGCCAGTAGCTCCCGACCCCCCTCCTTGAGCCGTATAACATCCCCTGCAGTTGCGGTCTAAGTAAGCACGCGGCAGCTATACTGGCTCCGCGCCGCTCGCCGCCGCGACCTAAATATACGATTGTTGTTGTGGACAGGCATGGAAAAATAGAAGGAAGGGAAAAAATATGTTCATGAATAAGAAATGAGCTAGAAGTAATAATAATAATGTGATGCCAGGACAGTGATGGTGTGCATCCATAAATATGCAGTTTTCACAGTCCTTCACCTCTAATGTGATGACAGTTGCGGCAGGTCGGGAGAAGAAGCCGATTGACTTGGAGCACTGCAAATACCAATGCAATTGAGCGTTTATACCCTAAACCAGACCTAAAGAATACAAGTTATTCAAGTGTAAAGTCTTCATGCATTTCAGGGACTGCTTTAATTAAATATATATTATTTATACACATATTTATATATTTATATATATATATATATATATTATACAGTAATTATGTATAAGAGAGAGAGAGAAGCAGCATGCAGATATAGCGTGTATTATGTAGTGTGGTTTATTTGAACGTGATCTCCAAAATCTCATACACAAACATTGAGAACTTTTTTTAAAGAATTATATAATTAATTTATTACTATTATTATAAAAAAAAGGCGTCAGCGGGCGTCATTGACTCCCAATTCAATAAAAAGACGTACAGAGTTTTGACGCTGGAAATGGATGTGTGGTCGTTATAATATATATAATACTTTCAATACACTGTATATACACATTTTTTTAAATACTTCCCGTACTCACGGTAATTTGGGGGAAAATCGAGGAAAATCAGGTTATAAGCATAATTTTCAGATCGATTTCTGCATATTAAAAAAATAATTGCGTCTCTGCCATCATACCTTTTACACCCCAATTACCCTATATTAAACGTACCATATATATATCTATATCGCATAATATTAATAAAAAGCTACAACTTATAAAAATAGTTTAATATTCGATACGGTATAGGCTGAGGCCGCTGAGGGAAAAAATGTACAACTTAATTTGTCTCCCCCTCACCTGTACCTTCCTCCATATGATCCCGTATATTATAGTTAAGATTACCACCGGAAACAGCCGAAAGTGGAAGATCGAATTTTGACTAAACTGCATCATGAAAAATCAGAAATTTGCGGAGAGATTTATATAGAAAGGATTCTTAGCTGTCTGCAAAGTCTTAGATTTTTCATGGTGATGGCTTAAACAAAATCCTTCTACTTCCGATGGTAATCTTACATTTTTTTAACTGAAATACCTTAATGTATACCAGTCAGTCTGTACCCACAGTGGCAGAAATTTTGTGACGATCACGAAATTATATATATATAAAAAAGTAAAAAAAAATCATGCAGATTAACACAAATTGCAATTCATAATTTTATTTTCATATTAAATTTATTTATTAATCATATATTTATAATCATATTTTTATTTCAAAATTTTATAAATTTATATGTCTCCGTCACGTGGAGCAATCAAAATGTAATATATTAATTATATTTATCCTCAAACTTACTTTGTCATGTTGGCTTAAGCAATTGCTGCACATAAAAGTTATTTGAATTGCAGCTCTCTCCATGTGCAACAGGTGATATAAAATGCCTTGTATTTGACCATTTGCCCTCTTTGTGTTTCAGGTTAAATTATATAGCCGAGTCAAGTGCTGTATTATATAATTTATATAGTACTCAAGTGCATACTGTATATTCTGCTGATCCTGTGGCATCCCCAACGTCAAGATCCACCTATTGACTGAGAACAGCTGGTGTGGGGCCTCCCCCACCCACCCTTTCGAGCTGAGTAGTTCAGTCAGCGCGCTGGCCACGGGTCAGCACTCCGGCCCCACCCCCGCCCCGGAGGAGAAGCGGCACTTCTGGCAGCAGCGGTGCGGCGGGGGTAAGGCGGCCTCCCCGCCCCCCCGCTCGCTGTCTTGTTCGCCGCCAGACAAGCGTGGGGGTTACATGGGGCACCACCGTGGCGCCGTAGGGGTGATCCGACAGTCGAGTCTCACCAAGCTGGGCTCCATGATCAACACAGCCGTTGGCAGTAAACGTTCAGGTATGATTTAATAATTGTTATACTACGTACTTGATTATCGGACAGATACAGTTTTTAAATTAGTATTTAACTCCTCTTCAAATGTTGAAAATTGTTTCGCACTGCATGCATGGTCATGCTAATATCATACTAATACAGCAACATTATTTAATTATATAATAAGAACATTATAGCTGATGACAACCTCAATGACTTTCATACCTGCGTAAGTCTGCCTCATATGTATACAATATGCTTCGCAGCTCTGGCTCTGCCTCTCTGTGTTAGCGCTAATGGAGTAACAGGTATGAGTTACGTCATTGAGGTTAATTGGAAGCTTAGCGTCGCTGGTATAAATTGCCATCGCCAGTGGAAACAATCTTTCTATGAAACATTTTGACTGAGAGCTGGTTATTTAAAACACGGAGGTCTCTGATATATATGGTCTTTTGTTAAGCAATATTTAGCATAATTATATGTGATGTACATACCATATATGGAATAAATTTAATCAATGATCGACGCATTCGATACAGTTTGTGTTGCTTCACAATGGATATTTGCATATTTGGATAGAGGGCCTCGAAATTAATAATTTTAAATTTACCATTGTTAGTTTAATTTAAGACTGTTTTGAACCCTCTAACACCCTTATTTTAAAAGAGACCACGGAGACGAGACGTCTGTGATTTACTTATTATTATTTTGAATCTGTTTATTTCAGAAAAAAAAAACATCATAATATTATACATATATTATAAAAATACAAAATAATTTTACAGTAGACCCCAAGAGTTTAGAGAACTCGTATTCGGGGAACGTCGTCATTGATACATTTGTGGCAAGATGACAAAATAATATAAATATAATTAATCCATACAATACAAACAAATTTTTGTTATAATACACGTAATAAACAAAATTAAATTTTACTGCACAATAATCAAGTTACTTTATTACTTTTTTCCATACATTCTTTTAAATAGAAAAAAAAAAAAAAAAAATCGATATAAATTTCAGAAAATTAATTTAAAATTTAGAGCATGATAAAACGAAAAAACAAACATAGCTCGCTGTTAAAAATCATTATAAAACAATTAAAATAGAAAAATACTAGTTATACTAAATACTATAACCATAAATTTTTTATATTTTATATATTTTAGGATTGCAGTAAGCTCGTCGATCCTCACAACATAAATTTTGAATAACTTTTCAATAGCTTGTCTAATATCAATAGGTAAAGAATTATAAAATATATAGCACCTAGCTCTTACACCTCTATAATATTATACATGTATAATAATATGCGAGTATATTATTTTGGCAAGGAAACATTCCCACCGGTTATATAATTTTAAAGCTTATTTTACTAGAACATAAGGGTCAAAGTCCCATCAATTTTTTTTGTAGTTACGTGATTTGCATTCTGAGGCGTCGAGTATATAGCGTTTGCTTGGCTTTGTTGTTGTTTACATTCAGCAGTAGGTACTGAGAGAGGGAACTGGAATAACTTAATTTATTCCTCCTAATTTAACATATTTTAATTCTTTTTAACAATAATATATACGTAAGAAATAAATATACATAACTTGAACATATACATTTTTTTTATTTTACCTAGTTTCTTTATCATTACTTTTTGTTGTTCCGTTTCCCCCTCGTATTCAAAAGTCCGCGGGGAAAGCAATGGCCGGTGATTGGCTGAATTTTTTTAAGAATCTTAGGGTCAATATCAGTGCATAAGTGTCGTAAAATGGTCATTATTGACGTGAAATTTGGAGTCGATTTACATTTTATTTAATGATTTATTGTATTTTTCACAGATATCATTGGCAAATATTGTATTTTTTTCCATTTACTTGACATCTCAATCTATCAAATAAAATAATTGTCAAATGTACCACAATTGTCATATCGCAGAAAATAAAAAGTTTTTGGTATGCTACTACCATGTTAAATAGGTGCTTTTTGCCTACATTCACGTGACGTCATATTTTTGTGACGTATGGTGAAAGACCCGTATAGGTTAGGCTAGGTTTCGCAATATGTACAAGTTGTTGAAATAGTCGATCAAATGCCCTCATTGAGTAATTAGTATAGTAACTAATTCCGAGTTAAATTTTTTTCTTTCTGTTGTCATAGTCTCTGCATGCATGTACAGTACCATATAAAAATTAATAATAATAATAATTAAAGCATGATTGTACTGTATTACTGTTGGTACTGTTGGTCTCACTGCCACGGTGGTTGAAATTTGTGGAAACAGTTCGCGCGCTTCATAAATTCGACAGTCTACTGTTCTGACGTCACGTCATGTTCAACATTCAACTCGTGAGTGCCGCCATTGTATGCGGAATTCGCGATGTCGTGATGGTGAAAATCTAATATCATCGGCCTTCTCCTACTTATAATAATTATACTGGCCAGTTTTAAAGAAAAACATTGATTCAAAGAATCTCGTCTACCAGCTATTTGTTTGAGATATGGCTGGTACGTATAGAAAAAAAGGAGAAAAATACAGGTCTTCAACGGCCTGTGAATTTTCGGTGATTGGGGATCAAATAAACAAATGTTGCAGTGGAGAGTTAAAATAATATTTTGTCAAGTGTTCACCGTATTATAAAGTTGCGGTTTATGTGATTTTAGGTAATGGGGATGTGCAGTGGTGCTTCTCGCAAGTGAAAGGAACTTTAGACGACGATGTTACTGAAGGTAAGTCGTTACTTTGGATAGTATGCATATACCTTCACCTACTACAGGTATTATACTTTATTGTAAAGTCTGCTAATCGTTGTAAACTATACTACGTCAGAAATGTCCTCTGTTCAAACTTTCCAGTCTTAAAATTTTACGTATAAATGCATGAAGAGAAAAAAGGCGGGCAAATTTGGCGTCATGTCAGATATTTCTTCTGTCAATTCGGCCCTTGTATTCTACTTTAATCCCATCGATATTCATAACATCAGATTCACAACCAGAAATTTACACCATATGTTTCATTCCGTATCACAATACCTGAAAGGTAAACTCTATTGTAAATTTTGATAAGGTTTTTATTGTGAAGCAAGGTATGCATATGTTATCAGCCATGTACAGTATGCCATATACAAATCTTATTTTAGATATCCTTCCTGTTTGTGTTAAAGAAACATTAATTTCTTTTTCATTCAAGTCTTAACAACAGTGGTATTAACTTTCCGCCCGATTGCAGGGACCAAGGTTATCTGAAGAGTGCAGCAAGCTTCACTCGTGATGCAGAATAGACTGAAGTTATTAGACCTAGTTAACATTTAACTATGCATATCATAGGTATCTGCAATTACTGTATACAGGTAGACTAGGTACAATCAAATAGTCTATACATGGATCTAAATATGTACTGTAAACACCATTGACAGTATCATCCCAGATGGATTTCATATTTAATCACATGAGTTCACATTTGACCTACTATATCAATTTCCCAATTGAACAATACATACTGAATATGCACAGTTCGTGTTACTGCAATGCAACTACTTGGTATCTCGTATATGCATATGATACCGGTATGTGTAATGACATCCTTTTGTCATGTCTATTCAGTATGCATACTGTCTGCCCACTGACCCAGCCTATGAAATGTCCTCAACAGTGCATACAGTACTTGGTATGATACTTATACCAAGTCTAAATAAATGTGGCCAATGTTACTTTCAATTTGGGATGTTTTTTCTGGTTGACATAGTATTGCAATAGTAATGCACAGTACATACCGGTAGCTATTAGCAAGATTTTAGTGACAGTGTCTATGTATGCATACAGTGCCTTTATAGTATGCATATGTACGAGTCAAAAGGACTACTTGTCCTTTAAGACCTACCTGGTACACTGACTGCAGTGGTGGTGCTATGTACCTTGGGAAGGGGATAAATCACCAATACTAAATTGAAACCTTTCTCAGGTTTGCCACACTATTAATGCAGTCCAAATCATAACGAACAGCAATTACAAAACCACTGTTATTTCCCAAATTATGATGTCTACTGGCTTTAGCTTTAAAGGAGGGGAACCATTTTAGCTTTTATATTTTTAATGTTTAAAAATATAAAATATTTAATATTTATATTTAATATATTTATATTAAATAAATATAAATATATTTATTTATAAATATAAATGTTTAATGTCAAACTTTCTTGTGCACCAAAAAAATAGTCTCCATCCTCAGCCTTCCACCAGTTCAGCAGTTGACATTCAAAAAATGCGCCAAAGAAAATTGGGGCTTGTGACGTCAAGCGCCATGATAGGTCAAGCGCAACCAATCGTTGATCTTGACGTCATAAGCCCCAATTTTCTTCGGAGCGCTTTTTGAATTTCAACTGCTAAACTCGTGGAAAGCGGAGGGTGATGACTATTTTTTTGGTGCACAAGTAAGTTTGACATTATTTAGAAAACTTTAAAAATATAAAAGCTGAAACGGTTCCCCTCCTTTAAGGTTCAGCTTGAACCTGCTAATACAAGTTATAATTTGGATCTTGTATCGTTATAAGTTTATAAAATGTTTGTCTTGTTAACAGCTGATATCATCTCGTGTGTGGAGTTCAACCACGACGGAGACCTCCTGGCCACTGGAGACAAGGGCGGTCGTGTCGTCATCTTCCAGAGAGATCCTGTGGTGAGAAACTTTGCCGTGACCACTTTATTACAACACTAATATTTGAAGCCCGCGTTGTGGGGG
The DNA here is from genome assembly GCA_949825025.1 of Siphlonurus alternatus. Classification (NCBI taxonomy): domain Eukaryota; kingdom Metazoa; phylum Arthropoda; class Insecta; order Ephemeroptera; family Siphlonuridae; genus Siphlonurus; species Siphlonurus alternatus. The sequence goes on along the minus strand of OX463788.1, from coordinate 49,554,984 downwards.
CCAATAATTTAAGGTTAGGTGTAAAAGTGCTATTATTGCTATGACCCTAACTTTTTAAAATTTTCGAAATTAACTTTTACAGTAAATAAAATAGATGTTGCGTACGGAACACAATTTTCTTTCTCTCTCTTCTTTCTTTCTTTTTTTTTTTTTCTTTTTTTTTTTTTTTGCTTCAACTGAACCCCCCTGTTGTACGGTACTTCGGGCACAATTACGTGACTGAATTACACTTCCCGGCTCTTCGTTGATCCGACTGAAACACCTTTGTGTTGGCTAAAAATGTTGAGCTGCTAAGTGTCAAACACTACAAGAATGCATTCTGACATTGTGATTTCTACTGACTATTGCTTACAGTCCAAGACCAGTATTCCTCGGCGAGGTGAATACAATGTCTACTCTACCTTCCAAAGTCACGAGCCTGAGTTTGACTACCTCAAGAGCTTGGAAATCGAGGAAAAGATCAACAAGATTCGGTGGCTCAAAAGAAAAAACCCTGCTCACTTCCTGCTCTCCACTAATGGTGAGATACAGCAACACAGTCATGGTTTCACATTAAGTCAATTCATTCAGTCAGTTGTGTCTATATCTATCACCTTCAGTCATTGCCAGACTTCTTGTAACTTGCTAGCCCATTGACAAAGCCAGAACTGAGCAATCCTGATAACACACAACAAAAAGGTGGTTCAGTATAATGTTCCCTGCTAGATACATTTAGAGAAGGAAAAGTAGCAGCAAGATTGTACTAAATCAATTAAAAATAGCGCAATAAGTGGTGTATGAGCTCAATGAGTAGTAGTGCAGTAGATGAGAAGTGAGACGAATTTAATGGTAAAATAAACTGAATTCAGTCAAAGAAGTGGTGACTTTAACCTTTTAGAAAGGCCAGACATAATGCTCCCATTACCAAATCAGGCAGGGTAAAGTTCAAGCTGCACTGAATATTGTAAGCTTTACCCGGACTTAGATGCATAATTATGCTGCAGTGACCAGTTGAATGCTAACACATGGATTACTAGAGTATCTGGAGAACCATAAGACCCTGTTTCTTATGAGGGGAGAGTTTCACATACAGTATATTGCTGTTATTATCTCCCTGTACGTTGGCAATGACTGAGAATAAACTGTTTAGATAGAGGTGTAGAAGGGGGGGGGGGGGGCACTGACTTATTAGTTATTACGGATTCTACTATCCTAATCGACTTATACGGGTCTATCACCATACATCACAAAGCAATATGACGTCATAATTGTGTAGGCAAAACATTGTCAGCGGCATAGCAAATACGTGTTAAAGTTGGTCTCGAAATTAATTTCTCCTGACGATTCGTATAATTTTTCTTAGAATTTTCTTTCATAAATGGTAACAAGAAGAACCAATGCTAGTGAAAAAATATTTGGCGACCAAAACTGTTATGAGAAAAGAGGTGTTGTGAGTTACGTTAGCACGCACAGCATAGGATTTTAGGGTTTTCTGCCTACATCCCGAAGCTCTTCGGGCGGCTTCGGGCATCTCCGTGCTACCCAAAATGTAAACATGAAATTTCCGTATTAGCTACTATGCTGGGTGGGGTGTCACTCACTGCAATAAGTTTGAGATACAGTTAATTGTTCATCTAAGACTGTTACTAATATTGACAGGGAGAGATAGTTGCTCTGTGGCACCCAAGGAAACAAGTTGTGTGTTGCTATTATGTTATGTAAGGGTAACTGAAATATTGTTGTCTAATTGTTGCAGACAAGACCATTAAGCTGTGGAAAGTGTCTGAGCGGGACAAGAGGGTCGAAGGTTACAACACCAAAGAAGAGAATGGGCAGAGCCGAGACCCAACCAGCATTACAGCGCTACGTGTAAGTTGTTAACTCTACAAACTGAGTGGGTGAAAACACTGAAACGCTTCAGTGAATTTTAAAGGCCCTCAGTTAACAATAAAACTATTTTCACTGGCCATGTTACATTATTTAATCAATTAATTAACTATTGATATTCTAAGTTCAAACTAGCATCTTCTAAGATAGGATGGATGATTAATAGAATGTGTAAGTACAGTGGGTGATTATGGGTGATCAAAATTTGCAGCTTATAGAAACAACTGATAAAAAAACAAGTGAGCATCAATGTTTTTTTTTTTTTTTTTTTCACCAAAGTTAAATATCTAGCTATTTACTTTCCCCACCACTCCAGATATGTTTTAATGTCGAGGCTAGAACCCTGGTTTCCTCCAATATCGGAGGTGCATGCGCAGAAATCCAGAAATGCTAATTGTAAGCGGCGGAGAGGAAGGAATATCTTAGAATGTCTAGAGAATCAGCTGTGGAATTATAATAAAAAAAACTTGGCCCAAATGTCAAAAGATTTTATGACTTTTTGAGGTTTTATGTCATGCAAACAATGATAAGAAGTGTACAGTTGACAGCAGAAGAAATATAAAAATAGTGTAAGAGTCTTCAAAATGTCTAGTTTAATAATTAGTTTTGGTATGCAACGAATTGTCCCTGCCAATTAAAATGTTATCTTGTTACAAATATGACATGATCATCTCAAGGTCAAAGGAGCTTTTTAGAATTGTTCCTACATTTCAGTTGTAAAATCAGTCAAGTCAGTTGTTTTTCATTTAAGTTGTAAAATTAGACGGTATTTTTGTTGCTAATGCTACTTATGTGTATTGATATTGTGGCCATTGTTCTGGTTTGGCACATCTTTTATGTTTGTGTTACAACATTTATTATGTTTTGCTGTGTTGTCTAATATTGACGAACATATGTGGCTGCAGGTACCTGTCATCAAGCCCATGGAACTGATGGTAGAGGCCTCCCCTCGGAGGATCTTCGCCAATGCACACACATACCACATCAACTCCATCAGCGTCAACTCAGACCAGGAGACCTACCTGTCTGCCGACGACTTACGCATCAACCTGTGGCATCTCGAGATCACAGATCAGAGCTTCAGTATCCTATTACAATCTGCCTAGCTAGTATTTGCTTGCTGTTATATCAAGGGCCAGCCCAGAAGTGTGTGTGTGGGGAGGAGGGGAGGGGATGTATCTGATTATCTCGAATTTCTAACAAGCTACAGTAGTTAGCATGGGGGGGGGGGGCAAATAATATTTTTATAAGGAAATAAGGAAAGGTTGGCCATTTGCAGTTGGATATATTAAGGTAGAGATAATGCCGATCAGCTGTTTGACGTAGGTTCCTTTGATTAACATGTAAATCTTAGCAATTTCACAAAAATTGTGAATTTTTTTTGAGAGGCATGCAGATATTAGTGCCTAAAAGCCATAGAAAAAGTTTTAAAACAATTCAACGAGCGGATTTTTTTTAATTTTCAGTATAGGACTTTCCCATGGAGAGACAAACTAAAAAATTAATGAAAAAAAAAAAAAAAATGCCTCGTTAAATTGTTTTGAAACTTTTTCTATGGCTTTTAGGCACTAATCTGCCTCTTAAGGGTAAGATAACGCCACCAATGTTAAAAAGAATCCCTCACACGAAAATTATGAAAAAAAAAAAAAATTAAAATGTTCTCCTCTACATCCCCTATCAATAGCTAAAATATCAGGTATACAAATACGATCTAGTTTTTGAGTTATGAATTTTTAAAGTTGACTACTTTAACATGGAGAAATGAAACTTCCATGTTAAATTAGTCAACTTTAAAAATTCATAACTCAAAAACTAGATCTTATTTGTATACCTGATGATATTTTATCTACTGATGGGGGGTGTAGAGAACATTTTAAATTTTTTTCATAATTTTCATGTGAGGGATTTTTTTTAACATTGGTGGCATTATCTTACCCTTAAAAAAATGTCAGAACTTTTGTGAATTTGCTAAGGTTTACATGTTAATCAAAGGCGAGTACGTCGAACAGCTGTTCGGCGTAATCTCTACCTGAAAGGAGAGGAACAGCTTCAGCTTTTATATTTTAAAATAATAATGTCAAACTTATTATTGCACCCCAAAAAACAAATCACCACATCATCATCTTGGAGTTCCAGCAGTGAAGTGGGGCTTATGTCGTCTCGTCTGTTGGAAAGCTGAAACCGTTCACCTCCTTTAATTAAGAAGAAGATAGGCAAATACCAACAAGCCTTACCACGATGAGATGCGAATGATGAGCAGGGGAATTTTGTTGACACAGATAACACAAATATATATATATATATATATATATATATATATATATATATATTTAACTTCTCAACTGAACCCTATTTTAGGGTACTGGCCACAATTAAGTGACTGAATTTAACCTCCAGGCTCTTCGTATACCCTACTTTTGTGGGTCCCTTCCACACCGGGGCGGCCATGGCCTAAGCAATCCATCCCAGCATTCGCCTGGTTGTAACTGAGGAAACCATGGAAACCTCAGTCAGGATTGTCGGCAATTGATGGAGGATGCCATCAATCACCTCCCGGATGTACGAGTGGGTGTTCTTTAGCAACCGCCACTTATGAAAATTTGGCGGTGCATGGCTGGGATCGAACTCACGACCATTCGATTACGAATCAGATGCGTATACCACTGCGTCAAGTGGCTGAAAAAAATTAAACAAAGTCCTAAGTCCCAATATTATATAGCAACTTAATGATGGAAATTGTTTCCTCTATGACCTATATATATATATATATTGTTTCGTGAACAGATTGTAAATTCACTTTAGAATAACATAAATATTTACAACAAATTAATTTTGTTGTTCCACCAACATTTAATGGTGTGGACTTCTTCAATCACTGGAGAAAAATTAACCAAGAGCAATAAGAATTTTTACATATGTTACTCTAAATAAGTTTTTGAAGGTTTTATCATCAACCTTAAAATTTTACCAGCCCTGAATTTATACCAGATATTATTTGTTTTTAAATATAAATATAATATACTCATTATTTTAATTGCAGCAATGTGACTTATGATGATGGGAGGGGTAAAGCAATAACTTTAACAAAAGTTTGTGCACTTACTGTATGGTTCTTTAATTTTTTCTCAGACATTGTAGATATCAAGCCAACTAACATGGAGGAGTTAACCGAAGTGATAACGGCAGCAGAATTCCACCCCATAGAGTGTAATCTTCTTGTGTACAGTAGTAGCAAAGGCACAATACGGCTGTGTGATATGCGGCAATCGGCCCTCTGTGATAGGCATGCAAAATGTGAGTATTGATAAACAGGCAGTTTCCTTTGTGCTTGGTTGGCAGTAACGGTCTCAATTTGCTCCTCGGTGCGTGTGGGCCGGCGGCATTTGCTGCTGGAAATAAATATGTAGAGGAGTAAGTTGGATTCATCTCCACCCAAATATGTCACGTAAACACACAGCTCCTCGGATTGAATTAGATATTAGCAGCAGCCAGTTGGGCTTCATTTTTTTATTCAAACTTACTTTCTTTTTGGAACTCTGTGTTTGCTTATTCATAATGTGAGAATGGATAAAATATTTTGACCACTCTCATTTATAGCTTCCATTTTCACTCTTGCAGCTTGCATGTTACTCAAGCAAAATGTTGTTTTATGATAGTTAATTTTTTCAGTAACACAAACACTTTTATCCAAAAAGACTTTTTTTCCTTCATATTTTATTTTTTCATGCCATATTTTTCACAGTTTCTCTTATGAGTTTATTTCATTCCCTATATTCACATGACTGTTTATTTTATCTTTATATGTATATAATTTTTTTAATACTGTAAATGTATATTTCCATTTAAATGCACATAATAAGATGTCAATTATTTGAAAAAATTGAACTAATCGATATTTATTTATTTAAAGAAGATAGAAACACATACGATAGAAAAAGATTTGTTGGGAAGGGAGATAGTTCGAGTTCGAGCGTTTAGCCGTCATTGACCCAGTAAAAAGAAATCAGAACTATCTCCCTTCCCAACAAATATTTTTCTATCGTATGTGTTTCTATCTTCTTTAAATAAATAATATAATAAGGTGTCAAACAGTCATAAAAGAACAGGGTTACGTCCCTTACATAGGGAGAATCCATTTGAGGTGTTTACTGCATATTTGCTTTTAGTTGATAATGCCTCATAAGAATAACGATTGATACTGCTTTAAACCCCGTCATGTAAATATAGCGCTAGTAATGGCCAGACAACTTAAATGTAAACTTTCTTCATTTTTACTTTAAAATTATAATTAATACATGAATTGTTATTTTTAGAAATATGGGGTGCGATCCACAAAGCAGTTAGTCTGGTTTCTAACAACATTTAGCTTAACCACATTTAACTAGGTGGTTTAACATGTAAAACAGGTATAGTTAAACATGGTTAGAAACCTGGCTAAATGCTTCGTGAATCGCACCCATGAAGGCCAAGGGCGATAAATCATCTTTGCAATGTTATTATTAGTGACACATGTTGAAACCTCATTCTTTCATTGTGAAACCATTTTGCTTGAGGACCGGCAATTCATTCATGCAAGTAGCTTCTATGTCCCCCTTTGTAAGTCTGAGTAACTTAATATAAGATTAAAAGAAAGTAGAATGCCATGATTTTTTGTTAAGTGCAAATATTTTAAATTATGGAAAAACATGGTGTTCCTACTTGCTTCAAGCATTTTGTGGACTAGCAGCCAGTAGCTTATGGTGAAATAAGCAACCCGCAATGATCCACTGGTAAATAAAGAAAATTTGTATGTGTATAAAACTAAGGTCTGTTTGTAAATACATAATTATTAAATAATCAGATGAAACTTAAGTGCAGGGAACATAAGGGTCATCTAATAATTGAATATTTAGTATAATAATTATTGTGTATTTAAGAACAGACCTATTTTAAACACATGCAACGTTCTTAATTTATGTGACCTAAAAGGGATAATTGCAAGCTATTCTTCTTCACTGCACACAACTAATAGCAGCTTACCTTGTTGTCTGTCAAATTGCTGGCAAAGTTTGATAGAAAATATTTTGCTTGGATTGCAGTGTTTGAAGAGCCAGAAGACCCCACCAACCGAAGCTTCTTCTCAGAAATTATATCCAGTATATCTGACGTGAAGCTGTCCAATTCTGGTCGCTACATGGTTTCCCGAGACTACCTCTCGGTTAAAGTGTGGGACCTGCACATGGAAACCAAACCCATCGAGTCCTACCCAGTAAGCTATTGCATGGTTTTCACGAAAAATTGCACCTGTAAAATCATATATTAGAAATTTTTATCAGATATTAATAGCTGATACTTAACCACAAGAAATAAAAGAAAATTCACATGGTACTGATATAAATAATAATAGATGTTGATTACCAACTGTCCACATTTAGCACCAACAGAACAGATGGCATTGACATCCTCTTTTGCCTCACTCTGAGACTCAAGCTTACTTTGTTTGTGTGTGCTTGAGCCAGTAACGATGCACTGAATTGCTTGTATGACTCACTTGGATGAAATACCCCTCATGGGATAGTTTTTTAAGACAGCCCTGGCAAAATTAAATAACTAAATTTGTTCCCCCTCTAACTATGTTGAACATTCCATTAAAAAATGTCTCCTCTCGCTAGACGTATGCAACTGTGTTGTACCTTAAAAGTAAGCAGCTTACATTGGCTGCCAGCTTACATTGGCTGCCTGCAGAGTATGACACCTCTGCTGTCCGAGAGCTCTGCATGGAAGGGGAAAAGAGTGAAAGGGGGCAAGCGACAACAGTGGGAAGAACGGGGGCCAGAGTATTGTGAGCTGTTAACCTGACTTACAGCCCAGAATAATGAGAGTGAAAAAACATGAAAACGTTGCCAAGTTTATATGACCCCTAGATAGAAGATTTTAATCAGAAGAAACCGGAAAGCGAAACGTAAGGGGGGCTTTTAATCAGAAGAAACCGGAAAGCGAAAATCGGGAGGGTGACTTAATTGAATTTTTAATCAGAAGAAACCCGCGGTAAGCAAAATTCGGAAGGGGGACTTTTTAATCAGAAGAAACCGGAAAGCTTACAGTGTTGCAGGTTCTGTCCAGATCACACGTTTTTTCATCTCATCCTTCTTGGCTAAGGGAAAGAATTGTATTGTGACCACTGTTCTGTGGTGTGTTGCAATGCTTATTTCTCTGAGTCACTCAAGTGACGAAGGAATTAAGTACATAAATTCATTCTCAGCTTTTTTCACCTATTTTATCACAAATTAAATTAAATTATTAATTTTAATGCATTTTGATTCCCAAAAGATTAATATGATCATGTGCATACATAATTTAAAAATAAATAATGATTTTACCCCCCACCCCCCTGCCCCCAAGTTATATGAAATATTTTTTTCTTTCATTGAAACTAACTAATAATCATATAACATCATATCATATCATTTTTTTTTTCTAATGGGGTGTACCATAACCTAATAAAGCGATAACCTAAAGTCCTCCTCAGGAAAATGATTGCGTCAGCCGCCATAATGGAAAATGCACTCGAACTCTAAAAAAAATCTTAAGTCTGGTAGTGCTATATTATTTACACATTTTAACGTTAAATTTCACTAGATGCAGTGGAAGTTATTACAAACCTTCTGGTTATTAACGAGTACCAGTTAGACCGAAAACAGCACATAGTATACCTTGTAAATACATGTATTTTCCTTAATAAACTTCAAATTGAGCTTGCACCGCATATTGAGATGGAGTGCTTACATGCACACAGTGTTGTCAATATTTTATCAATGATGGAAGATTTTAAGTGTGAATCAATAGCAGGCATGTGTTGACATACTGTATGCATGCAGGACTGAAAGCACAGGTTGTTTTACTTCAAGGTTGGACAAATGAAACTACATACTTGAATTTGAGAGAACTCAGGTTGACATAGAATGAGCTGCAAACTTTCATTTTGTCTAGTAACTTTTATCTGTTTAATAATATTATTATAAACTGAATCACTATTGTTTCCAGCATTTATTTATTTTCACAAATTATCATGGGCCTAATATCTTTGATGCCGATGGTGAGGAAACAGAAAATCCACAAAGAAAACTACTGGGCCCCGATTTAATATCCATTTCTCGCCGTCGCAATGGCGCCGTCGCAAGTCCATTGCGACGTCGCAAGTGAAGCGTCGCAAGCAGAAGTCGATTTAATATCGTCCGCGGCGCAGACTTGCGACGGCAAATTCGGGCAGTTGCAACGCCAAATTTGCGAGACCCTCAGAGGTGCCGCAAGACGACTTACCACGCTCATCTCACCTCGGAATCGCTTTGTTCTTCTCAATTAATTCAAAGAAGAAGAAAAATAAATTTTTTCTAGAATAGCCAATATTTTCTTAGATAGATTCTTTACGTACCCATATATTTTTTAATACTCTAGAAGCATCCATGGCCGAGTTCTATTATTCCAATTGCTTGTTCTTGGATTTAAGAACGTAAATTGTTATACAAATTAATCAAGGTATTTTTTTTTATCTAATTTCAATTAAATATTTTCCAACAATTAGCTTAATTATTTTTAATTAATTTAAGAAATTTTTTTATTCATAAAAAATATTTTTACATGTTTTTTTTTATTCCCGAGACGGATTGAACCAAGAAAAATGTATAAATATAAAATTTTTAATTCCATGGCCTTATAATTCGAATTAAAATTTTGGATAATTAGGATTTGAACCGCGCGGTAAAATGCGACTTGCGACGCGATCGGATGTGATGTACTTTGATCATCGCAGTGACGTCATCATTGCAAATTCGAATTTGCGACGCGATTGACACATGATGTAGCGCGGTCATGATTGGAAGATGACTTGCGATGGGGGAGGGGCTAGCAAATATTTTTCTGTCGCAGACGCTCGTATTAAATTCACTTTGCGACGTCACAAAGGAGTGTGGTAAGTGCATCGCAAAATATTTGAAAATATTTGCTAGCGACGCGTCGCATCTACCATCGCAACAAATAATGATATTAAATTGGGACCCTGCATAGTAAAAATCTAAAAAATAATGAAAAAATGTATTATTGTAGATTCCGCAGATAAATTTTAATTCAGCATAGGAGATATTAATAAATTATTGAACTCTTAACAATTTACAAATGTTATAAAAGAGCACGAAACAATTTTTTAATTTTTCATAAAAAGCGAAAACGAATCAGCCGGGATACAAACGGACCACCTCGTGAATATAAGACTGATGCCTATACCTCTAGGCTATGTCCTCTTACGAGAAGCTGTTGAGTTAAAAGTTAATTTAAATTATTATTGTGCTCTGCTTCAGTGGTTGGTTGGTATGAGGAAAAGTAGAATAAAAGACAATGAAACAGAAAAACGATAAATGAAGACAAATATTGCATCCTACCATCGCAATATAGATTAAAAAAGGGATTAACTGTTCAACTGAATTTTAAATTTGATCTAAACATTCAATAGAAAATCAAGAGATACGGAGGCTGTTGCTGGCTGCGTGAGTATGCAGCATTCGAAAGAAAAAATTTAAAAGAAATGTGATTTGATGTGATTGAGAAGAACTAAAAATGGTTGTTTTAAATATGATGGATGGTATATCTGAAGTATTAATTATATTTCTAATTGTTGTTTAAGTTAGTTTGCGTAACTTGGAAGTATTGTGTATTTTCGTCGATTTTTGATGTTAATAAATAATGTTCATATCATGAGATCTAGAGATATTTTAATTTTTTAGCACCGTCTTTTGATTGGCTACCTGCGCTACCTGTTTATAAATTACAGGCATAGTCCTCTGGTGGAAGGCCAAGACCAGCAGGGGCGATCGTCAACTGTCAAGATATTAGCCGTCTGGAATTTAAAAAATAACACGCAAAGTAATGGGGAGGAAATATTTTTTTAAAAATATTTACCTGATATTATTGAAGGTATCTTGTAGTGCGATACTTGTAGAGGATAAACGTAGTCTCCTGCGTGCTGATTATTTTATTTAGTTGATAAATATTATACTACCTGAGAAATATTACGGTAAAGTCAGGGCGGGAACTTAGTTATATCTTCCAAGCTTTGGATATGTATCATGACGTCACGGAATATTGAAAATACAAAAAAGTACTTGCATCAACTTTCATACATTATTTTCGATGTAGTAAATAACTTTACTTGATATACAAAGTAAAGAAATTGCAATTAAGTAAAGTGAAAGTCACTCGCTTTGAAGAAAGGCTTTCAATGTTTATATGACGTCATCGCCAGTAAACTGACTTTTTCCTTCGCGCATGCGCAGATGTAACAGAAGTCAGGTTCATAAAAGATTAATTAGAGTGTATTAATATTGGTTTTGCGTGAAAAAGAAGGTTGTTACGCAAGATTATACTATATTAGAGTTAAACTAGTTTCATTTTTAAAACTCTAGCACACAGCGCAATTGTCGTAAACCGCAACCAAAGTGAAGTCCTCTCCCATTTGATTACACGCAAACCTGCTGCTCAGTAGGACGGCTATTGAAAAGTGGGCGCGGTCAGGTCTTGGCCTTCCACCAGAGGGCTATGTTACAGGTATATAATATAGCCTAACTAATCAAAGATTGTAGTGACGTCAAGAGGCGTTTTCGGCGACAGCCTCCAGATAAAGTGCACTTCCAAGCTGCATTACAGTAAGATGCAGTTAAAAAATTCACAAACGCGTATCTCAATGCCTTCTTTTGATTTAACCAATAAAAATTGGCCGCCCCGTAGGCCCATTATCAAGGTGATAAAAATGTCCAATAAGTAGAATTCACACTGATGGAAATATACGTAAATGTATCTATTTATTTATTCAAAAAACAGACTGCAGGTTAGGTAATCTGATTATAAAGAATACAATAGTTGATAATTAATCTCTGGAAATTAAAGCATATTTATCAATATGAATCCTTGGGTTTGGTTCGTACAAAGGGTGAGATGATCTGTTTTGTCTCGCTGGTACATTTAGACTGAGCTCAGCCAGAATTTCAGGGCAGTCTAATTTTCCATCGATTAACTTCTTCAAAGAGAAGAAAGGAGATAATAGGTTTTGAAACCCTCTACTACCTATTTGTATGGAATTGTTTAAAATTTACATCCCTACCTGCTTTCCCCTGATCTTTACCTGGTATAAAGTCTTATTAATACCATGAATGACAGACAATGAAATGGATGGGACATAAAACCTACTGTTAGTACTAGGATAGTATTGCTACTGCTGAAGAATAATAATGTATTGTGAGAAAAAATTCAATGTCATCTGTTGGTGCTTATTGTATTGAATACAATGGAACTAATAAATTTTGTTTTTAAGTCATTGTTTATTAAAGATGTACCAAAGTGAATGCTTTTTTACATATTCGGGTACCTAAGTATTATTTTGATATCCCTGTGGCTCAATATTTTCGTCTGATGTCTAATTAATTTACAATTAATTATTTAGTATGAAAAATGAATTGAAAAACTGTTGGTTGATTCAAGCCGGCGCGTGCCACTGATACGATGAGATGGGAGCAGAAGGAGGTTCCTTTGATTCACGGGAGATTCTCGTCGTATCAGCGACTGCTGCGACCGCACGCCAGCTTAAATCAACCAACGTTTTTTTCAACTCGCTTTTCATACTAAATAATTAATTGTAAATTAATTAGACATTATACAAAAATATTGAGCCACAGGGATATCAAAATAATTCTTAGGTGCCTGAATATGTAAAAAAAAAAAAAAGTATTCACTTTGGTACACCTTTTAAATATTATTGCAAGGTGCTTTTCAGCAGTCCAAACAAATGCTGTAACTTTTTCTGCTTATTGGCAGTCTAACTCTGTCCACCCATTTTGTTTCAGGTGCATGAATACCTCCGCTCGAAATTATGCTCCCTGTATGAGAGTGACTGCATTTTCGACAAGTTCGAGTGCTGTTGGAATGGTAGTGACTCTGCCATCATGACCGGCTCGTACAATAATTTCTTCCGCATGTTTGATCGCTCAACAAAGCGTGACGTAACTCTCGAGGCTTCTCGCGAGGTTGCTAAACCCAAAACTGTGCTCAAGCCCAGAAAGGTGAGGACCGGGTCATGATGTAGTAAGTTGCATATAAGATTGCCAACCAGTGGGACTGTCCATGCATTATGTAAACACATACTGTGTACACTGTAAGAGTAATTTTCAGTTTTGCTTAGTTGTAGTGTCAACCAATGGAAGCACTTTTTTGGCTAACAATTGAATTGCTTTTCATGCTTGTCAATAAACAAAGTTTATAGTTTTTCCTTAAAGACAGTCTTGAGTGTACTGTCCACATTAATGTACATATCGGCACCTCAGAACACAAGTCAGATAACTATACAAAATTGTCATAGAAAAATGAACCGTAAATACTATGAACACAAGAGTACTTATAATATAGTATGAAATGTTTATGTAGTTATATGAGTTGCATTCAAAGTTGACGGTATGTTCACTGGGGGCCAAGCTAAACTTCTCATAAACATGAGTGCCGCCAGCCTATGAAGTAGTGTAAAATCAAGCGACGTTGCCAAATAGTACAGCGCCGCTATTGATCGGCTGCAGATGTTCCACCAAAAGACAACATCGCACAATTTCCATTAGCTCGCGGCATCATTTGATGGGAAGGATAGCTTGGCCTCTAGTGTATGTACAAAGTATATGAGTGATTCACAATTCTCGTTTATTTTCAGGCATGGATTTTGCAATAAAAGGTTGTTTGTGGAGCTCTGAAATTTTGTACCCTGAGAGCTGGGATACCTTTGTTTTATGACACAGTAGTGTTTTTTTTTTTTTTTTTTATGAACAATTTTTTCAACCCTTCTGGGCGTCTCGAACCCAAAAATCAACTCTTATGAGATTTCCATGCCAAGTTTAAGGCCCTATGACCATTTCATAGTATTCAGTCCACAGTTAGTATTGCCTCAGTATGATACGGCTGCATAAAAAAAAAATGTTCCAGCAGCAATAATATCAGAGATAATAGCCAATGTAAAGACACCTGTGACGTCACTTGTACCCATTCTATACTATCAAGACTGCTCTGGTAAAATTTCAATATTCCAGAATTAAAATTATGTCCATGGTTGCAGCTAAAGTGAACCTATCTTTTGCAGGGATTTCCCTATACCGACGCCGCAGAATGGGTACACATTATGTCACAGGTGCCTTTTCATCAGCTCTTATCTCTGATATTCGTGCTGCTGGAGCAATTTTTTCTATGCAGCTGTATCATACAGAGGCAATACTAACTGTGGACTTAGTACTGTGAAATAGTCATAGGGTCTTTAAAGGGGGTGTGACTTTTCAAAATTAAAAATTCACCAAAAAATCTTCTTTCCAAAAATGTAAATTTCACTTTCCTCCGACTCCCCGTTCCTTCCATACCGCCCGGTCAAAAGTCTACTATGACGTCACATTACTTAAGGTCGCGCGCAAGAAAGCAAGCAAGCAAGTGGCGGCGAGCGCTAAAATCCACGTTTTCGCGTCTTTAAGCCCGCCTAGCAGCCGACAGCAAAGAGATAAAAATTATCCGCCACGGGATGATTTTATCTTAAGAACATTCTGCGTTTGTATCCGCTTTCGGCATTTCTTCATTTTAATTAGGAAATTAAATATCACGATGCAAACTCAAATTTTTTACAGATTTCTTTTGTCAACTGACTTCAAACACATAAAATATTTTATCAAGCATCTAATAACTTTATTGTAGACACACGTATTGGATTGACATATTATATATGTACAGTACATACGACTTATATTATGTATATGGTATTTCAACAGTATTTTAATTACCTATATGATTTTAGCCGCAGCCTTACATTATATAAATTTATATATAATTATAAAATCACGGCAAACACGCAACTAAAACTGTTATCATTTTGTGCATTATCGCTATTTAATTACTTTCTTCGACGTTTGCATTTAAGTTATATAAATATGCAGCATATAGTGATTATTCGATATTACCATTATTAATTAATAATACAATATACTTTAAATTATTATATTTAGTCTAACATACATATAAGGCATTATATATATCTTTTATTGCACTCATTATACGCTTGCTATTATGCATATACGGAAATTTATAAATAATTATGTGATTCAATTAACTAAAGGTGCAGTGATAACAATCTGAGAGATAACGTGGAGGAGGCGAAGTTATTGAATGCTGATGCAAAACAAATTTTTACAAAACTGAACTGAAAAAATCTCCCTACATTCTTGCTCCCTTATGTGTGCGGCCGGAACTGTCCGCTGACACTGAAAGCCAGAGTAAGCCCACGTGTCTATAAAGAAACAAAACTTTGCAATTATAAATAATTATATATTTTTGCCTCAAAATCGAATTAAAAATTTGTTCATTATTTGTATTTATAATAATATGTAAAATTTAAAATCATTGAACCGATTGAACGTACAGTACTATACTATATATTATATATTTATATAGTCTACGACTAAATAACATCTACGACTAAATAACATCTAAGACTATAAATAACAGTTAACATTATAATAATATAGTAATACCATACAAATACTATATTATATAATGTTAATTGTTATTTAGACGAAATATAATATAGTATAGTACTGTACGTTCAATCGGTTCAATGATTTTAGATTTTACATATTATTATTATTATTATAAATACAAATAATGAACAAATTTTTAAATCGATTTTGAGGCAAAAATATATAATTATTCATAATTGCAAATTTTTGTTTCTTTATAGACACGTGGGCTTATATACTCTGGCTTTCAGTGTCAGCGGACAGTTCCGGCCGCACACGTAAGGGAGCAAGAATGTAGGGAGATTTTTTCAGTTCAGTGTTGTGAAAATTAGTTTCGCATCAGCATTCAATACCGTCGCCTCCAAGTACTTTTGGAGTTGCACGTTGTCTCTGAGATTGTTATCACTGCACTTTTAGTTAATTAAATCACAATTTTTTTTTATAAATTTCCGAATATGCATAATAGCAAGCGTAATGAGTTCAAGAAAATATATAAAGCCTTATATGTTTGAACCAACTTGCAGCGCAGATGATCCCCGTCGATTGAATCGCGGTAAATATTCTGGTGCCCGAGTCTGCTCTGCTGTGCTAGAATTACGCTGGAATTACGTACTAGAATTAAATTACAGAAACCCTAATATTATTAGTATTCTTTTACTTTGAGCTCTGAATATAAATAAAGCTTTTATGTTATATTATTTTAACTCAAAGGGAAAGGGAGTTTCCATCTATACATTTGGACCGGAAACACCTTTATATATTATATATAAATACATATATATATATATATATATTACAATGACACTGAATATTAACAACAAGAATTAAAAGCAGAACTGGTGTGATAAATTATGCATGGGGCAGCCTCTAATTAAGTTGAAGATTAATTATAATTATTAACAATTATTTCGTGATTATTATAAAAAATATAATAATTCAAAGTATATTGTATTAATAATTAATAATGGTAATATCGAATAATCACTATATGCTGCATATTTATATAACTTAAATGCAAACGTCGAAGAAAGTAATTAAATAGCGATAATGCACAAAATGATAACAGTTTTAGTTGCGTGTTTGCCGTGATTTTATAATTATATATAAATTTATATAATGTAAGGCTGCGGCTAAAATCATATAGGTAATTAAAATACTGTTGAAATACCATATACATAATATAAGTCGTATGTACTGTACATATATAATATGTCAATCCAATACGTGTGTCTACAATAAAGTTATTAGATGCTTGATAAAATATTTTATGTGTTTGAAGTCAGTTGACAAAAGAAATCTGTAAAAAATTTGAGTTTGCATCGTGATATTTAATTTCCTAATTAAAATGAAGAAATGCCGAAAGCGGATACAAACGCAGAATGTTCTTAAGATAAAATCATCCCGTGGCGGATAATTTTTATCTCTTTGCTGTCGGCTGCTAGGCGGGCTTAAAGACGCGAAAACGTGGATTTTAGCGCTCGCCGCCACTTGCTTGCTTGCTTTCTTGCGCGCGACCTTAAGTAATGTGACGTCATAGTAGACTTTTGACCGGGCGGTATGGAAGGAACGGGGAGTCGGAGGAAAGTGAAATTTACATTTTTGGAAAGAAGATTTTTTGGTGAATTTTTAATTTTGAAAAGTCACACCCCCTTTAAAGTGATAAAATTTGTATTTGATATACACAATGAAGGGCTGTTTTGGTTAATTTTAAAATAGCACCAATGGATTCAAAAGAGCAATTTACCCCTGAAATAAAAATTTCATGCACATTGAATTTTTTTTTCTCACTTAGAAACCCCATAAAAGAAATGAAATTCTTTAGTTTGAGACCCCCAAAAGAATTGGGGGGGGGGGGGGACCATTTGAAATTCACTACCTGGGTCATAAACAAAGGTATCTCAGCTATCAGGGTTCAGGGTACATAGTTTCAAAGCTCCACAAACAACCCTTCATTACAAAATCCAACCGAAAATGAAACACATTGTGGGGAGATTAACTCTGTATTTAATATAAAATATATTTTATTCCACAAAATCTGAAAACTTCCGTGATCATTGATGACAGTGAGCACTTTTATTTAGTACCAAGTTGACTGCGTTATTTATGGTGCCCTGATAAAATGTAATTGCATAATGCGGTGTTGGAACAAACATGTTGATGTGTGTGCTTGGTTCTGCAGGTGGGCATGGGTGGAAAGCGTAAGAAGGATGAGATAAGCGTGGACTGTCTGGACTTCGGCAAGAAGATACTCCACACTGCGTGGCACCCCTCAGAGAACATTATAGCTGTGGCTGCAACTAACAACCTCTTCATCTTCCAGGACAAGTTTTAGCACACAACAATGTCCAGGTGACACTTTTTCATTTTATGATGAAAATAATAGCCATCATCAGAGGCAGTGCTGTTTTTCAACTAGAAACTTGCCAGAAGAGTCGTGTGTACATTCCAAAGATGTACACTCCTTGCCTCTGAAAAGTTCCTTTCTGTAGCCTTTTTAAGTTCCGTAAGGATAACACAGAACATGGTGATTAACAAGACTGCAGGTAGTGCAGAAGGGAACTTTTCAGAGGAGAGGAGTGTACAAAGAATGTACAGTACGCCGCAGCATACTGTACATTCTTTGGTACATTCTACCAAAGATCATGACACCAGGATGGCAAATGCCTTTTTTTTTCAATTATTACTGTAAACATTTTTTTTTCTAGAATTAACTATTATGGAAAAAAAAAAAAAGTATAAACAGATTATGATTGGTGTGTGCATATATATCTCTCAGTCTTCAACTTGCAATGGTTGTAACAAACCACTTTATTTAATGTCTGTCAGATGACATATTATATTGATGGTGTTCCGTCAAAATTCAATTAACTTATTTTCTCGTTTCTCAAAAATGACTGAGATAAAATAAGTTAGTCGTTTTTGACGGAACATCATCAATGTATGTAGCCTTTTTCATTATTAATCATGAGGCGATGTAGTGTCTGATTTTACCACCAGAGCACAAAACGTAATGGCATTGTTAGCGCTAGTCAACACATTTAATTTTAAAAAATTAAACATAATTTCTCTTTAGTTATCATGTAAATCAACAATAATTGTCCCATGTTTTTCCCTTCACTGGAGAGACATTAACAGTAATGCTTTGTTAACAAACAACAAGCAGAAGAATTTTAACTATTAAATTACAAAATGTGTTCAATACACCAACTTCAAAAAAATTGTGTGTTGAACGTCATCATGGGCTGCATAAACTTTATCATTACTTGATTTGTAGTTACTAAACTTACATGAAATCTTTGTTTTCAATCTAACCATACATGAGTAAGCAGTTTGTTAAAGTCAGCACAGTGAATTTTTATTGTTGTCGAACCTTTCTTTTTTACAAATATTTGGTATGTTGGTCAAGTAAAATAAAAATTATTTTTGAAATATTAACAATTGCGTTATTAGTACAGTAAAAACTTGTTATTACGTAACGTCAAGGGACCCAGTAAATTAGGTTTACCTTATATTGAGTATTACCTTGTATCAATTTTTCCTATACCCACAATGCTAATTATTTTTTATGGGACCACAATCTCCTTTACTCAAAATCGAGTTTAATCTAACAAGTTATATAATAATGAGTTTTTACTGTACTATTCTTGTTTTGTTGAGCATTGTTGAGGTCTCGAGCTATAGGTCTTGATTGTATCATATCAGTTAAGGCTGATAACATTGATAAATCCATATGACTTTTCTTTTGAAGAACACCTTGAAAGTCAGGAAAAACTATTAGACAATATATTAGAGTCAGGAATGTTCATCTTTATTGGAGGTTAACTTTCATTCCTTATTTGAATAAAAATTTTACTAATGCTAAACCTGTCTCCAACAATTTTATTGTCTGAATATTGTTTTCATCCACTTTTTTTATTTGATGTTTCAAACTTTTGATGGGATTAACGAAGTATAATTAATTTTTTTACTAATATTATTTTGTTTTTCAGCATGTGATTGAAGAAGAAGAAGGGCAGTAGGCCAATTGTGAGTCAAGTGCGGCCCACAAGGCTATTGTTGCCAGCCAGTGTTAGACAATGTGGTGGCCAGCAGCAAGACTGGACATGTTGGATGATGCAGCAGCTGCAGCCACAGTGTGCACCGCGTGTGCTTGTTGCGCAGCCTAGTGCAGCAGTAGTGCATATGAGACTATAAATTAAATTAGCTTGAGTGCACCCCCAGCCAAGCTTGCAACTGCTGCAAATAATCTGCCGTTAAGGCTGCAAGGCGGCTTTGTGGCAGATGTTATATATAGCCCAGTAATATTATGGAAAATTCCTATCCTGACCCGGAAAAATGGAGGGGAAAGCTGAATTTTTCAGGAGTTGTCAGTAATGCTGTTTCAAACATATTTTGAGTTGTACCACCTTATACCCCCTGTGCTAGCGCCGCCATTTAAATAAGATGGCGTCCAAATAGTCCTTTTTAAAAAAATTAATTTCTCGGAAACTACTTGTGGTAAGTAAAAAAAAAATTACACAGTTTTATAGCTAAGGATTAGTTCTAACCTAGAAAATAAAAAATTACTGGATTGTCGGATATTTAAGTAGTATAATTCGCATATTAATAAAAAAATTACATTTACATATTTACAAATCATGACAAATAATATTGAAAAAAATTTATTAAAAAAACTTATTACAAAAATTGACTTTGTATTATAGCTATACAAGAGTGTAAGAACTATTTTTTTACGGCAAAAATTACGGGAGTTACAGATTTTAAGGCTTGCGAATATATATTATCAACTCTCCCCGCGATCGCATATCTACTCGCCGCGCTCACTATACCACGGTCACTCCTCGCTACCATTCTTGCTTGTTTGTCTCCTAATTACTATTGTGACCCATTCTTATGTGGTAAACAGGTGTATGTGAATCATATTTTAGTAAGGGTTGTTTACATCTTGGCCAGCGTGATTACTAGACATTCCTAGCCAGTCTTCTTTGAGCTATGACATTGTTCACATCGCGCGGTGACTCGCATGGATTTATTTAAGGGTAAGCTAACGCCACCAATGTTGAAAAAGTTCCTCACACAAAAATTCTGAAAAAAAATTTAAAATGTTCTCCTCTACACCCCCTATCAGTAGCTAAAATATCAGGTATACAAATACGATCTAGTTTTTGAGCGGTGACAGACGTTTGCGCCGATTTCCCTTAATGACCGGTCTTTTGCGCCCCAACGCGGACAAGTAAAAACAGGTCTTTTGCGCCGCGGTGGACAGGTCTTTTGCGCCCCTGCACAGCAGGGTACAAGCAGGATGATTGCGCCGCCCGATTTTGAGGCTGCGACTGGGGTTTAACATAAACGTATTAGAAACCTCTTTTCTAGCTGAACATGTCATTTCATGGCATAAACTGCATGAAGTTATATTAATTTATCATAATATTATTTATAATAATTAATAATATAACTTTGTTATATGTACATATGTAATTCATGTTTTAATATTATAGTTAAAGCAGTGAGGTTTTTAATCTTTGTTAAAATGTTTATTAGAAATTAGAAATATTTATTTGATCGTTAGGCAGTATACAGTGAGTAAATCACAATACAAACATAGATCTTGTCAATATAATATATAAATAAATAATATATTTAGATAATAATTAATGTATAAAAGCCCAAATATGTTTGCCATTTCCAGATTCTTACAAGTTAGATATATTTAGTATATTTATATTATTTTATTATTTAGATTGAATCACAAATATATAATTTTTTATGCAATAGACTATTATGAATATTGTTCAATATATCGTCGCCTCAGAATGCAAGTCGCGTAAGTACAAAAAAATTTGATGGGACTTTGAGCTTTATGTTATATTGAGATAAGGTTCAAAGTTGCATCAAATTTTTTTGTACTTACGCGACTTGCATTCTGAGGCGACGATATTTCTGGAGACAAATTTAAGCATATCAGTACATGTTATTTTGTAATCACAGTGAAAAAAATCTTTTACATCATAATATTCTTTAAAGATTAGTACTCTTTTTAATACATTTTTAAATAAAGTGTTATTTTTTACATTTCGGAGCAAGACAGGCAGAAAGTTATAAAACTTTGCCGATTGATAGTATGGACTTTTTTCAAAATTAGCAGATAAATGAGATGGTAATACTGTTTTGTTTTTATTACGTGTATTATATAAATGAATATCTCTATTTTCTGTAAATTGGTCCATATTTTTTCTTTTGAACATTATTAAATTAAATATATATATAGATGGCATTGTCATAATGCCTAAATCAGCAAAATGTGATCTACAAGATTCACGTGGCTTTAACTTTTTCATAATTCTAACCAATCTTTTCTGCAAAATAAACATTTTATTTATATTGGAGTTATCACTACCCCAAAAAATACTGTTAAGAGAAAGACAAGAGTATGTAAATGCAAAATACACTGTTAACAAAGTCTTATCTGATACTACATTAAGGGAATAAAGTGCAAAATTTGCCTTATTAATTTTTTTCCTTAAAAAATCTATTTGGTCGTTCCAGCTAAACGTTTCATCAACAATTAAACCTAAAAATTTTGTTTGAGGCGTGGAATGTATGTTAGAATCAGATAATTTTATTAATGGGCTGAGATCAGGTATATTTCTAGGAGTATGAAATTGAATATAATTAGTTTTTTTAGGGTTGAGTA
The DNA here is from genome assembly GCA_949825025.1 of Siphlonurus alternatus. Classification (NCBI taxonomy): domain Eukaryota; kingdom Metazoa; phylum Arthropoda; class Insecta; order Ephemeroptera; family Siphlonuridae; genus Siphlonurus; species Siphlonurus alternatus. Next base: position 49,532,868 of record OX463788.1, on the reverse strand, counting down.
TTAACCTATTTTGCAAACAATAGTTTTCTAATTCTTTAACTGCATTATTAGCTTTTTTTTTTGAGTTCTTTATCATTTTTAGCTGAAACAATGGCACTAGTATCATCAGCAAATTGGCCTATTTTAGCACTAGGGACTTTTTCTGACAAATCATTTGTAGTTATTCCGTAGAGATCAGGAGCCAATTTTGTACCCTGAGGAACCCCTAATCGCACCCCTAATTTATTAGATTTTACTGAATATGTGGAATTTTGACTATCAATGAATTTTATTTCCACATATTGAGTACGGTCAGTGAGATAAGATTTAAAAAATTCTAAATTTTTTCCTTGTACCCCAATTTCGTTTAATTTCGTTAAAATTATTTGGGGCTCTAGAGAATCAAATGCTTTTTGCATGTCAAAAAATAGTCCAATACATTTATTTTTTTCTTCCAGGTTTTGATAAACGGATTTTAACAAATCAAAAGTTGCTGTTTCCGTAGACCTGCTTGCAACAAATCCATGTTGGGTTTTACTTATTAAATTATTATCTTTTCTGTGTTCGTCCAATTGTAACTTCATAAACCCCTCAAACACTTTAGAAAATACTGACTGCTTTCCTATTGGTCTATGATTTGACATAAGCTCTTTTGGTCCTGATTTGTGATATGGGGTGGTTGATGTTTCTTTTAATACTCTGGGGTTTATTGAATTATTTATAGATTTGTTAATTAAATAAGATAATGGGACTGATAATAAATAAGAACAAAATTTTACTAAGTAATATGGAATTTCGTCTGGACCCGCAGCATTTTTATTAGGTAGGCTATTTATAATTGCTAGTATAATATCTGGCGTGGAAGTGTAAAATTCAAATTCAGAATCATTTTCAATATTTACATTTAGGTCTATATTAATTGGATCGGGAAATTTTTCTGCAATAATTTCTTCAATTGTGTTTACAAAATAATTGTTATATTCATTACAAATGTCTTGGGGATCAGTTATTTTTATACCATTTATTAAAACCTCTGATATTTCCGTAGCATTTTTTTTCTTAAATATAGAAGTATTGTTAATAATTTGCCATGCTGATTTAATTTTAATTTTTGCTGTATCAATTATATCGCTATTGTCCTTTTTTATTGCTGCTTGTATATTAAGTTTATGTTTAATCATAAGTTGCTTATATTTAGGCATTAACGATTTATCTGTATATTTTGCAAAATAAAATAAAATTATTATATAAAATAATTAATATAATTAAAATATTAATTATTTTTATGAATGATTTAAAAGAATATCCACTTTTATAAATTTAGAATAAATTTAAATTCATGTGCATACTTTTAAAAGTATAAGTATTAGTGACTGAATTACCATTGAATTTTAGTATTTGGCATTTTTGGATTAAGATTGTACAGGAACGTATATTATCACTATTATACATAAAATAATTTTTTTACCTCTTCCGTGGATTTCTTACGAAAATTATTTATTGAGTAAATAAAATTAAATAATATATACATATGCTAAATATATACTGCATTGTACTCTAATATAAATTGTTCAATTAAATTTATCACAATGAGATAGCACATCGCTAGAAAAGAGGTGTTAAGTATGTTTATGTTAAACCCTAGTCACAGCCTCAAAAACGGGCGGCGCAATCATCCTGTTTGCACTCTGCTGTGCAGGGGCGCAAAAGACCTATACTGACCGCGGTGCAAAAGACCTGTACCTTTTTCAAGAAATTTTGACCGCGGCGCAAAAGGGCTGCACCCTTTTTAAGTTATGAATTTTTAAAGCTGACTAATTTAACATGGGATTTCCATTTCTCCATGTTAAAGTAGTCAACTTTAAAAATTCATAACTCAAAAACTAGATCGTATTTGTATACCTGATATTTTAGCTACTGATAGGGGGTGTAGAGGAGAACATTTTAAATTTTTTTCAGAATTTTCGTGTTAGGGATTTTTTTTAACATTGGTGGCGTTATCTTACCCTTAAAGGCCTTATGAACCTTTGCACAATATTAAGTACACGGTTAGCTTTGCTTTAGTATTATTCGGCTGCATAAATTTTTTTGTTTCAGCAGCACAAATATCAGAGATAATAGCCGATGAAAAGAAACCCGTGACGTCACTCACGCTCATTTAGCTTTATAAGAAAATATATATATATATATATATTTTTTTATATATTTCCACATGATACAAAATTATTGTATTTATTAAATTTAAATAAGAAAAATTTTAGTAAAAATTTAAGTTTGAACAATGTAAATAAGAGTGTGCAATGTTGTGTATATCTCTCTCTCTCTCTCTCTCTCTCTCTCTCTCTCTCTCTCTCTCTCTCTCTCTCTCTCTCTCTCTCTCTCTCTCAAATCGTTACGAAAAATATCAATTTGATTGAATTTATTAGTCGCAGAAACAAATTTATTAAATATTATATTGATTCAATGTGGCATTATACAAGTTAATTGATACACAAGAATATTAGTTAGGAGTACTGTATATTAATTATATATAAAAAAAAAATAGTCTAATTTGACTTCTGTTCAATCCAACAGAATTTAAGAGTATGATGTGGTGGTATCTCGATCGGGGACCGGAGAGCGTGGCGGAGCGAAGGGAGAGAAGAGCCGCGGTGGCGACTCCGGCTGCTGCCGCTATGGCGAACGACGCAACGTTTTGCCACGAACATTCTCCCATAATTTACTTGATTTTTGCTGTAAAAAATAGATCTTACACTCTTGGATAGCTAATAATACGAAGCTAATTTTTGTTAGGAGCAATTTTTTTTAATAATTTTTTTTCAATATTATTTTTCATGATTTGTAAATATGTAAATGTAATTTTTTTGTTAATATGCAAATTATACTACCTAAATATCCGACAATCCAGTTATTTGTTATTTTCTAGCTTAGGACATATCCTTAGCTATAAAACTGTGTATTTTTTTTTTTACTTACCACAAGTAGTTCCCGAGAAATTAATTTTTTTAAAAAAGACTATTTGGACGCCATCTTTTTTAAATGGCGGCGCTAGCACAGGTGGTACAACTCAAAATATGTTTGAAACAGCATTACTGACAACTCCTGAAAAATTCAGCTTTCCCCTCCATTTTTCCGGGTCAAAACATAATATTACTGGGCTAATAGTGGAGGCTCAATGTCGACACCCTTTTTTTTTTGTGTTTAAAGGATAATGAAGGACAATTATAATTAGGCCCATTATAACAAAGGCCCATTCTTGTTATATTTTTGATGGAATGAGTGTACATCACTGGTAAGATTGACTCATGTCTAATATTTAGGCGTTTTATGCCATATTCATTACTATGTCCCCTAATTTAATTATTTTTTTAACAGTTGATGTAAATTAAAATATATTATGTGGCATCATTGCAGATAGCTTGCTTGCATGTTTAGCAAGAGTTGTATCACGTTGCCTTGCATATTTTGTGTACAAGTGTTTTTAATTTTCCCATGGTGTGATACCAAACAGCCAATCATTATAATGTAAAAGTTTTCACCATCAAGTGATTTTGTGCAGCGTCACAGCTACTTATGCAAACTTAGATGATGATTACTCCTAATACTTCCTTGCATTATGTTATTTATTTTGGAAGGGGGGGGGGGGGGGGTGCAACTTTATATTAGTGTCTTTTTTTTTTTTTTTTTTTTTTTACTGAATATTATTTTATTATTGAAAAATAAGAAAAAACTAAATATTCTTATCAAAATGGGATGTGGCGGCCATTAGTCAAATTTTTATCCTTTTTATTTTTTATACATTTTACATTCATTAGATTTAAGCGATAAAAATTATTAAATTAATTTTAATTCTAAATTTTTTTTAATTATCTTCTAACTATCACATTTTACATTTAATCAGTTAATAACTCGAAGAGTGACCTGAATTATTATGTGTTTTAATTTTTATTATTACACCAGATTAAACTGAAGCAGTCATAAATCTAATTTTGGGCGTATTCGAGAAAAAATCTGTCTTCTCCGACAGATAAGTCACAGATAAAGGAAGTGACGTCACACACTCAGTCCGTCAGATATTTTAAAAAACACTTATTTTTAAACCGATAGACACGCCCATGATACTTGGCTCCGCCCCCACAGATATTTGGCGGTTTATTTTGTTTAGTACCATAAAAATGGATGGATTAATTAAATTATTGTTGCTGCAGCGGTTTTAATTGCTTACGACAGTTTCTTTGCTGATTATATTTGTGTGAAGAAGAAGATAATCAGCTTCCAAAGTCCCGCGATACGCTTTTCGACTCTCACATTAGTTGCATATTTCATCGCCGTGGCGCTACTTCCCTACTCTTCCCGTTTATCGCTGCCGCCGCAGCGAGAAGCGGGAGGACTCTTGCTGGTGGCGGGCTCTGGTGGTAGAAAGGCGGGCGTGACGACTTCCGCCAGATCTGGACTCGCAGATTTTCTTTAAAAACACGGATAAGTTTCTCCGACATATCGGAGCGACTTCTCGAATACGCCCAATGCGAGCGCTGAATATCATGCTGCTTTTTTTTATGTTAAAAATATTTTTTTTATTTATATTTATATTATATGATACCAGAAGTCAGTTGTCTACTATACTGAAGTGAACTAGCAATTCTTATTATCTATCAGCTTGCAGCATTGAAGTCTCAAGTTAGAAGCATTGCGCCTTTTGAGAGTAACCTCTTTTTTATATATATATATATATATATTTTATTTTTTTGTTTATAAGGTAGAAATTAAATAATGTATTAAAAAAATACCTTAAACAGTATTATCTCAAAATCATTGAGATGGTATTTCTTTTTAATTTGTCCAACTAATTCTGGATTGTGACTTTATACTCATTTGATCAGCTGTTATATTTTCTTATAAGCTGCAAGGCAAATCTGACTTAGCCGAGTGAGGTTTCTCCAAGGGGAAAAATTCTAATATCAGAGTAGTCAAAATGAACTCTTTGTTTAACATGGGTCAGGTGTTGGGACGAAATTACAATCCTGTTTTTCCAATTGCTTTTTTAATTTTTTAATAACTGAACACTTTTTGTAGCCATTGTCACTGTCTGGAGGAGAGGAATAGAATAGAAAGTATCTTCGTTGTTGCGAGGGTTAGGCTAATCCATTCTTGCACCTACCCGCATTGACTTAAAACTTGTTTATCATATATTGGTTGCTCATCTTAGCCCTCCGAAGATCTAAATTTGAATCTCTTTGTCCATGCAGAAAGTAAAGTTTGTGCGGTACTGAGGTGTACACCTAAACTTAATTCCTGCCCGATTTAAATTCCACATATTTCGATAGACTCACAAGATAGATAGACAAGGCTCACAAACAGAGCATGGAAAAAAGTTCATGCTCTCGAGGTGTACTTCTTATACATACCCATTTTAAACAATGAGCTCGCTCTCATTTGAGATTATTTTTATGGAGAAACTATACAACATAGGAAGAATATACTTATTCTTAACTAAATAAAAAAAATATATATAATTTTGAGAAAAAAGAAAATTAGGAACTCAAAAACTCACATTTTAATTCTTTTTACATTTGATCAGGTTGGTATTTATTTAATATGTGTTTTAATTTTAGGTGTAAAAATATCATGGGTTTACCATAAAAAAATAATCGGCAATGGCCGCCAAAGGTTTCAATAATCCGTAAACGTTAAGACTTGTGAATTAAAAATTTAAAATAAAACCTTTATCTGTTTAATTTTAGCTTACATCAAAACCTTTTTTTTAGGCATAACAGTTCCCGGTAGAATTTGTAAGACAAAATTCCTTAATAAGGAATTGCTTGTTTTGTTTTTTTACTGAAAAAGAAGAAGGAACCAAAAGTTAGAAGAAAAAAAAAAAAGAGAAAGAGAAAGAAAGAAAAAACAAAAACTATAATGGAATAGAATAATTTAAGGTTTTCTAACTTCTTTCTTTCTTTTTTTTTTTTTTTTCTTTTCTTTTTTTTTTACCGAACCATAAAAATTTTAAACATTGAGCTTTTGAGTAAATCGGGGCTGTGATTGTCATGAAACTCAGTGTTGAATGTTTGGGTTTCATGTCTGCTTCCTCTTTATTTAAAGTATAAATTTCTTGCGCCAACTGTATTTTCTCAAGTGTTTGTTAACCGTTCTCACATCATGTATCATTTTACAATGTTTCTTTTCAACATTTACAATAAAATTTCTTAGTATAAAAAACGTTTGATTTGATAATTTTTAAAATAATATATTAAATTTTTATTTTTAAGGGTGCAAGGCCACCTAAGACCACGGGGTTGACAGCGAAAATTCAATCATCTACGACAATGAATTTTTTTTACGTATCAAAAGTGTTAATTCCCATATTTTAATAAAATTTTAAGTCGATACTCTAAAAACTCTTGCCCGTAAGAAATTAAAAACCAATTTGTCAAGAGATGGCGCTGTCAACCCCGTGGCCTTAGGTGGCCTTGCACCCTTCATAAATACACATTTGTAAATTCAAATTGTTAAGAACTTTTTTTTTATAGATATATACTCTGTAATTATTATATATGTTAAAATCTCTTTTTTTTTTTTTTTTTTTTTTTTTCCCCGCTTCATAGAAAGGTACATCTAGAGCAGCTAGTGTTTTAAAAAAAAAAAAGTCTTCTTTGAAATTTATGATCACTTCTTTACCAGGCATTATCCTCTATTTTAGCTTAAAGGGTAAGATAACACAAAACATTGATTGTTGTAGTCCCATTTGATTAACATGTAAACCTTAGCAAACTCATAATAATTCTGAATTTTTTTTTAGAGACAGTCCTTAGCACCAAAAAAAATGTAGAACAAATTTCAAAACAATCGAACGATCCGATTTTTTTATATTAATTTATTTGTTTAGGTCTCCATGGGAAAGCCCTATACTGAAAATTTAAAAAATTAATTTAAAAAAATTGGATCTTCCGATTGTTTTGATTTTTTTTTTTTCACAATTTTTTGGTGCTAAGGACTGTTTCTCGAAAAAAAAAACAGAATTATTATGAGGTTGCTAAGGTTTACATGTTAATCAAATGGGACTACTACAATCAATGTTTCATGTTATCTTACCCTTAATCTTATTTGAGGGTTAACATCATAAGAGATTTAAAAATACCTCCAGTATTTTTAAACTTAAAGCATGGCGGCCAACCACTGGCATGAATAATGGAATTGTCTTAAATGCCATCAAGATCTGACTTCATTTTATTTTTAAAATTAATAAAGATGGTGATAAAATTTAGTTTAACTATGACAAAACACTTAACTCAAATTCTATGTAGAATATTTGAAATTAAAAACTCAATATCATATATGCTTCCACATAATTATGTATATCGTGATTTCAGAAATGGTGTGCATTTTTAATTATCTTGGCAAAATTAAGTATGAATACTGATTTAGTTGCAGTAATAATTAAAAAAGTTGTGATTTCCTGCATGAGAATACTAAAATGTTATTAATTATTATTTGAATGAGTTGAGTCAATCTAATAAATCCTGCAGGTTTGGATGAACAGCTGCACACACAGGCTTGATTTTTACATTGTAAAAGTAAAGTGCCATTCTAAATATCAATGTAACACATAATGTTCTAAATAACTGCAGTAGTTGTGCATTCTCAAGTTGCTAGAAACAGTATACTGTCCCGCATAAAATGTTAAGAAAAAAAAAAAAAAAATTGGTGCTGTTGCATATTAGGCAAACTTGCTCTTTTCCAGCATATATATGTTAACTGTGTAATGTTGTTATCATTGATGAAAATAAGAGTAATAAAATCAAGAAACACATTTTTACACTTTATGTCCTGAGAAGTGATGTAAATATTCTTTTTAGATTCACAAACAGGCATCCAATTGTAATACATAATGTATCAGTACTATTTGTTCTTGTTTCCTGCCATATTTACAATAAAAATTTGTGATTTTACTGTAAACTGATAAGTTATGTAAAGCAGAAGTTTGTCTTTAAACGTGAATATTCACTAAAAATTTACATCACTAGTCATGAGATTTTTCTTTATTAAATCATGAATCGATTATTAATTACCAGTGTTGCATGTCCATCTTTGTATCACCGTACTGCAGGAGATGATTATTATTGCATGTTCAGAAATACAACTGGGCAATGGAACATTTCAATGCTCGTCATTTACTACATGGTTAGATTTTTGTATAATATTGTGTTAGACAAATTTTGGGGAAAAGGGGACACAGAACTTGTTTCTGTGAGAATTCATGTTAATTTAATGCCGTATGCCTACATAACTTTTGGTGATGTCATCAAAGTATTCCACTTGTGCTTGGCATTGTGCCTGTGCTAAGTGTGATGTCGGTTGTACCTGAATTGAACTGATGAAGAAATTGATGAGAATTGAAATACACGCATTAAAAAAATGATACCTACTAAATTTCACATAGAAAATGTAATTTTTTATGTTAGTTCACAATAATAATAGTTTTTAAGATTTTTGCATGGCAATATAGGAGAGCTCTTATTAAACCAAAATAAAATTGGCTCCTCTTGGTTTTGGGTGGTTGTAAGATTGTTCCTCCTCTCTCCTCTTTTGGCCTCTGGCATCTACGCTTGCTGCCACAAAAGCCATTGTTGTGTTGCTGCTGCTGAGATGCCTTAAGTTGTATCTCTGCTCCCTCGTTCACTCGCTGCTACTCTACGGACATATCTTAAAGCTTAAGAAAAAACTTAAATAAGCAATCGGTGCCATTTTTTAATTATTATAATAATTATTTTCCTCAATCAAACACCATTGTTGGCTGCTACAGCTGACAGAAGCACAAAATTGAGATGAAAATTTTAGCTGTTGAATGGACTCTATGAAGAGAGTGCCTGTGTGGAAGTGCGACTGTAAAAAAACTATATGATCAGTGGGTGGACGGACAATGAACCGAGACGCTTGTTGAAGTATTTTAGGATTATATTTGAAATTGTACTCTGAGTGAACAAAATAAAAGAAAACGAAAACAATTTTTTTTGCTAGTTATTCAAGTGACCTAGCAAGTCAAGACTCAAATTATGTGCACTTTGAAACACCTTCCTGGATTTCACAGTAATAACCAAACCTTATATCTGCAATAGCAACAAAGTTGTGTAATTTGAGTCCGCTTGCTCTTCTACAGAAGAAGAATTTGTTTGAGGCCTTTATTTACCGTATTTAACAGCTTAATTGGTGATAGTTGATGAAGTGGTAGTTTCATTGTGAACTAGGAGCTGTATCCTAGTTTTAAATAAAAAGATTGGTATGAAAATGAAAATTCTTTAATGGTTTGTTTTCTAAGTATGCACTTAACAATGCCATTAGCTTGAATATGCAAAGAGAATTTAAGGTAGAGATAATACGAATCAGCTGACCCAATGCTAAAAAATCCCATTCATAAAAATTGTGAAAAATGTTCTCCACATCTCCTATCAGTAGGTAAAATATCAGGTTTATAAAAACGAGCTAGTTTTCGAGTAATTAATTTTTAAAGTTGACTAATTTAACATGGAAGTTCCATTTCTCCATGTTAAATTAGAGAACTTTAAAAATTAATAACTCAAAAACTAGCTCGTATTTTACCTACTGATAGGGGATGTAGAGGAGAACATTTTAATTTTTTTTCATAATTTTTATGAATGGGATTTTTTTAGCATTGGGCCAGCTGATCCGTGTTATCTCTACCTTTAGGGTAAGATAATATAATATGCCCAATGTTAAAAAAATTCCAACACATGAAGATTATGAAACATATCTTAAAGTAGAGTGTCTATCAGGAAGAAAGTTGAGTTAGTATTTTTTAAAAATAGTTCAAGTGGTCCTCCATATGGATCCGACGTCTAAAAAATTCTATCTTTGCCAGAAAAAAAAATCCAATTAACATGAAACCTTATCTGACAACACCCTCGAATATCTCGAAAAAATACACCGTTAGGTGGTGTGAAAAAAATAAAGCAATGTTCTATGACCCAAGCTTTAACCAAAAATCGATTAAAAAAAATTCTCTCGAATCCATTTTTCCGTAAAAATAAAACTCTTATGGGAATTAACATGGTAGATTTTATTTATTTTTTAAGAAAAAATGGATTCGAGAGAATAAAAATTTAACCGATTTTTGGTTACAGCTTGGGTCATAGAACATTGCTATATTTTTTTCAACCATCTAACGGTGTATTTTTTTTTTTTTTTTTTTAGATATTCGAGGGTGTTTGTCAGGTAAGGCCCCCCATGTTAAGGGACGCGTTCAATCTGATATTTTTTTTGTGGCAAACCTATGTAAGATAGAATTTTTTTAGATTTCGGATCCATGTGGAGGACCACTTGAACTATTTTTAAAAAATACTAACTCAATTTTTTTTCCTGATAAGACACTCTACTTTAAGTGTTCCCCTCTACATACCCTATCAGTAGCTAAAATATCAGGTGTAAAATTTTGATTTAGTTTTTTAGTTATCAATTTTTAAAGTTGACTAATTTAACATGGAAGTTCTATTTCTCCACGTTAAAGTTAGTCAACTTTAAAAATTCATAACTCGAAAACTAGAACGAATTTGCATATACCTGATATTTTAGCTACTTATATATACGGGAAGTCTCTAGAGGAGAACATTAGCTTATTGTTGTATTTTTAATTGTAAGTTATTAAGGGTAGCAGCCACATATGTGAAATAGTGCTTGTAGTGCTTTGATGATATCCACATCCTTTTTACAATGTATATTATATTTCTTTTTTGTAACTTGGGTGAAAAATAAATAAATAAATTTTAAGATATGTTTCGTAATTTTCATGTGTGGAAATATTTTTAACATTGGGCGTGTTATCTTACCCGTAAGTTTGGGATTAATATATATTTATTTATTTATTTCAACCAAAGTACAAATACAAAATATATTACAAAAATTAGGGTGCGGATTGCAACAAAGCACCGATGGCACTATTTCACTAAAAAGTGGTTACAATCCTTTATGTAACTACTGAAAAAAACAATCAATAGCTGTAAGCTTGTGTCAAAATAAATGTGTTATCATAAACTATTTTTACAAATATAGTGTTTCTTTAAAACACTAGGAAACTGTGTTTCAGAACATTTCATGATAGAACCCGGAAGCCGATTCCACTCATCCACAGATCTTATTACAAAGCCATTTTTGTAACGATCAATTCGAGCCTTTGGTGGAATGAGCCGAACTGCTCCGTCTTGCCCTCTAATGGGACGTCCATTGACTACAGAATTAGCGAAGTTTAAATCAATTTGGCCAGTTTGACACTTATGAAAGAATTTAAGGTCCATAACCTCAAAATAGTCCTTAATAGGGACTATATTTGTTGTTCTGCAGTCAGGAATATTATTTTTATAAACAAATTTCAAGGCCTTTTTTTCTAAACTCTGGAATTTTTTCATATTAGTGGAAGTAGTTGGGTGCCATGCTGGTGCTGCATATGTTATTATTGACCTTATCAGCGCTAAATAAGCTATACGCTTAACTTTAGTGGTGCTACCAAACAAACTACGTTTGAGAAAACCTAACAATTTTGCAGCTTTGAATCTTACATTTTCAGTTTGCAAATTCCATCTCATGTCAGAAGTCAACATAACACCCAATACTTTAATGCTGTCACAATATGAAATGATACCATTATTGATATAATAGTCATATTTTGATGGCAAAAGACTTAATGATATGTCCATTACCTTACACTTTTTTACATTCAATGACATTCCATTATTACAACACCAAACAGAGATATTGTTGAGATCATTCTGTATAGCTATGTTGTCTTCTTCACTCTGAATTAATCTAAATAAAGTAGAGTCATCAGCATATTGGATTAATTCAGATGATAAACAGCCAAGAAGGTCAATCATATAGATATTGAACAAAATAGGACCTAATACAGATCCCTGAACAACACCAGAGACAACATCAACGGATCTTGAAGACACTCCACCAAAAATGACTTTTTGAGATCGTCCATCTAGGAAATCACACAACCATCCATGCAAATTACCCCTGATACCAACCTTTTCCAGTTTAAGTGAAAGGCGAGAATGAGACACACGGTCAAATGCTTTCTCCCAATCCAAGGTAATTGCATGAATGTGAGCACCTGAATTCTTGTCCAAGATATTTTGCCACATATCAATTGTTTTTGCAAGCATGGTTGTACAAGAACGTTTTGGAAAAAAACCACGTTGATTTTCAGGAATTTGTTTTGTTACATAAAGGTGATTAATTATTTCTAAATTAATAATTCTTTCCAATATTTTACAAATTACTGAAGTTACTGATATTGGACGATAATTTTCAACTAGTTTTTTGTCTCCCAATTTAAAAATTGGTGTCACATTAGCTTGTTTCCAATCATTAGGTAATTTATGGCAAGAGAGAGATGTTATACGCATATGCATGTATGTTACATACATATAATAATAATATTTTATTTGATTAATGGCTTTACAATGCAAAAAAAGTATTCAATTGACATAGAAGATTGTAAAAAAATACGGTACGTGAGAAAGAAATATTAGTTCTTCATGCGGTACTATTAATTAACAGTGTTTTATATATTTAGAGCAAATTTGTTAATCTAGGTGGATTTGATTTATTTTCAAATTACCGACGTTCAGTTTTTCTGATCTTTGCGTGTTTAGAAAATTCGTAAGTCAGTGGAGAATTAATTAACAGCTCAAACTGTCTTAAAAAAATTAATGAAAATTCATTTTTTTATTAAATTAACAAATTGGCACTGCTCAATGTAAGCTAAAACACTAATTAATTAAAAAACCCGGCATGTATCATTATGCTATACAAACAAGATATTAACCAAGATAATATTATGTTGAGAAGCAAAATATAAACGGATAACCACGTTAATCTAGTGTTTTTGTGCTATATGACACAAACCAAATATTTTTAGCTGTGTTGACTCGACCGTATTTGTGGATAATATAATATGAAACTAATACTGTACGTACATGCAGTATGCATACTGCCCTCTCCCCCTGTTAATAGTGCTTATATTGCTTATTAGCTTATAAATATTATAAGTTATCATTGCATAAAAAACTGAAAGTTTATTAAATACCGAATGTTTAGAGTTAAAGTGAATGAAGTGGTTATATGATGCTGAAAAATTCAGTCACGTCAGGTGTTGGCCGGTGTTTAATTAATTGAAGATTTCAAGGTATTTCCACCATATCAGTAATGTATGCCGTAATTCCTGATTTCCTGATCATGTGGGGTAAGTAAAGCTCAAATATTATACCAATACAAATATGCTCTAAATTGAATTATAAAGGTACGCTGGCTCATATTTGAGCTCGACAAATTCAAATGGGGTGGCGCCGACTGGCGCCCAGGTGTCACCGGAAGTTGCGTAATTAACCTGCGTTACCTGTAAAAACAAAACACTCACGAAAGCTGCATGCATCGCGTCAAAGATTTAATGACGTCACGGATGTCCACCAGGTACGGGCGACCGAAAATTAAAACTTTAATTGCATAATTAAGAATGTTAAAGCTCACAAAAAAATCGCGAAAAATTCCCAGTTGCAAAATTTTACTCCCTCTTTCGTTTTAGCTCATAAAGGTTTCGGACCAGTAAGGTCTATTATAAGAAGAATATTATATCTTCTTATATCTTCAGTGGAAGTATCTTCTTATATTAATAAGATTATAACTGTTATAAGTGAGGAGCCTGAGATCAAGCGCCAAGAAACTATAATATTGTCTGTCTAATGTTGTGTCTGGTACAATCTAAAAAGTTTAAATAAAATATTATTATTATTTTGTGGCTTTAACTCCCAACCTTATAGTTGGGGTGGTTAAGCGCCAGCATCGGGCCCAATTGTTTCAGTTTTTTCAAGTTTTTTGAAACTTTTTCCAGTTTTATAAAACTGGAAACACAGTTTTGTCTCATAAAAGCACGTTTTTCATAATAAAAATTAAATTAAATATTTTTCATGATTATTTTTCCTGACTCCATCTTGACGCAATATTGATGGTTTTCACGGAAATTTTCGCCACTGCAAACAATGGTACTTTATCGAAATAACATGTCAGATTTTTTTATCGAAACAATTATATTTTTGGTCTTCTTGGTTAAGAGACCAGTAAGGGTAAAATTTTATATATAAACTGGATTTTGCTGGAAACTAGAAGTGAACTGTTTTCGACTGTTTTTGAGAAACTTGTGGACTTTTTTTTTTTTTTTTTGAGAAAAACTGGACTGGATCCAGTACTGAAAATCACATTTAAAAAACTGGAAATCCGGCCCCTTTTATAAGTATACTTTTTATAATGTGATGGTTGGATGGTGGCGCACTCCTGCGTAGAGTGATGGGAGTTCAGTTTAATGTCAAAATATAATTAGATTTTTTTATATATATAGCATAGTTAATTAATTGGACGACATCGGTTCCTTCCTGATCATCACTGATATTCTGTGCTGGCAATTTCACCATTGTAATTTCAATTTGTGTTTAATATTTTAATACAACTTTAAATAAAATTCATGATCAGCTTTGCAGGAAATTAATTAAATTACTTGTAAATATAATATATGTGGGCACATTTATTAATTTTTTACTTAAATTTATTATACAATATTCTGTATTGCCCATGAAAGAGATAATAAAATAAATATATATAATATATCATATGATATTATCATATTATGTACAAGAAAAGCACCTAAAATTTGTAATAAGTTATAAAAATTGAATTATTGTGAAAAATTATTAGATCCGAGAGCACATATTTTTGTTATTGTATAATTAATTATCATTAAATCCCAGGCAGCCAAGCAATTGAAGCAATATCGGCTCCATTTGTGATATCAGTGATATGGGATGTCTTCCAATATTGGTAAACTTGTCTTTTTGAAATGAAGTCCTTATTAATAATTAATTTCATATTTTTTTCCATGAGAAATTTAAAACACAAGTATATATAAGAAAGACCACGAAAAATTTGTCACACATTATAAGCCTATTTAGATTTTCATATACCTGATGTACCATAAAAATAAGATTCAAATTTGCAGGTGTATAAAAATATTGACAATGTTGGTCTAATTTACATAATTTTACTATACAACAAAAGTGCCGAGTATCTTTTAATTTTTAATATATTGGATAAATTATGTATATATAGTAATTTAAATATGTTGATATGTCATGGACTGTGTGATAAAATAATTAAAACGTAATGATGTAAATTCATACAATTATTATACAATAAATCCAATTCTTTTTAAAAATACATTTTTACCAGTTTATATTATATTACTGTTCAGTAATATAATTAACTCCCAACTCTACTAATTACTTATTGTAATTTCAAACAAGACGAAATCCTAAATAAATTAATTTCAGAATGCTCTCTTTACCGCTCCAAAATTTAATTTACTTGATGTCTTCTTCTCATATATAGAGCTACAGCTCCAGTAAATATTATTACTAATGTTGGGCATGCAGTATTTTAAACTGAACCGAGCGTGTATATAATTATATTATACCAGAGAGCTTACTGGCTCTCTGATACGTCATGCTATTATAGTTAAAAAAATTACAAAATGGGCAACCTACATGAAATTTTTTTAATGCAGATATGAATAGAGGGTACCAAATTATGCTACTCTGAATTTTTCAGATTTGTTTAAGGCTTAACCTGAGAAATTTGGACGAAAAATTCGCTACAACAGATTTTCTTCAAATTAATTTGGTGGACTCACAACAATCGTCAAATTAGCTCTGAATTTTTTCGGAATTTTTTAACCGTTGGTTTAATTATAATTAATTTATTTAAATGAGAATTTTGTATCCTTCCAATGTTAAATTTGTTAATTAGCATTGCAAAAAAACTATACAACAGATTCTTTTACTTTTTTTTTTACTAAAACCTAATTTTTTAGACTATTTTTCTGAATTGTTTTCATATATTTTGAACCGTGGCGATGATCGTTTCCTATATGTGATGAGAAATGTGGCAACGTTCTCAAGGACTGATGTCACCACCCGCTCCTAAAAATTTATGCGTATTCCAATGCAAACAGTGTTGCCACTATAGCCACGCCTCTTGACCTTGACAGACAAATTCTCAGGTTATACCTTAAGAACCAGACTTATTTTTAAATAATTATTGAAAGTTCTGTTAATTAAGTTGGCACCCCTGAATCCTTAATAAAAAAGGATGGGGACTAGACGCCTATTGACGCCTCCAGGGGGCGTGGTCACACTGTCAATAATTATTTAAAAATAGTCCTGGGTCTCAAAAAAATCTGGAAAAAAATCATATATAGAAGCATAATTTTGTGCCGTCCCCTCTATTCATTTCTGCAATAAAAAATTTTCATGCAAGTTGTCCATTTAAAAAAACACAAAATTTATTACATGGGCTGCATTTATAAAAATAAACACTCGCTATATTATTGTTTTTCTTCAATTAGTTCAAAGCTGCTTTGATTGATTGATGCACCGCCCCTCCCCCCGCTGTGCGGTCGTTCGATCCTCAAAGCGAGAAACATTTTAGTACGAGATACATTTC
This sequence comes from Siphlonurus alternatus, assembly GCA_949825025.1. NCBI lineage: Eukaryota > Metazoa > Arthropoda > Insecta > Ephemeroptera > Siphlonuridae > Siphlonurus > Siphlonurus alternatus. The sequence goes on along the minus strand of OX463788.1, from coordinate 49,516,329 downwards.
CCTCTTCATTTTACCAGGTGTTATATAATAATGTGTCAAATATTACCAACAAAAAAATGATATAGTTGCTGTCGACGGGTTATTGGCTCACTGGATAACTTTACATGCCATGCACGCGCATGATACTGCATCTAATAAAAGTGTTGCAATGTGGGATATTATTAGAACAAGACAAGGTAAATCGAAAACAAAAAATTGTATTGATTCATTAGTAATAAATGATGAAATTTTGAATGACCCACAAAATATTGTTGATAATTTCAGTAAATATTTTGAGTCGTGTCAACGATATTAAACAAAATACAAATCTTGGGGATAATAATAAAAATGATTATAATAAAAATGATTGTATAAAAAATTATCCATATTCTTCAAATATTCCAGTAAACGCAAAGTCTATGTTTCATGAACCAACGTCTCCCAACGAGATCAAAAGTATAATTAATACATTTAAAAATAAGAAATCTTCTGGGTTTGATAACGTTCCTGATCATGTATTTAAAAAGTGTTCCAACGGGATATTGAACATTATATCTTATTTGTATAATTTGAGCATAGAACAAGGTATTTTTCCACGCATCCTGAAAACGGCTCAAGTAAATCCATTATATAAAAAGGGATCAAAAACTGATGTATGTAATTATAGACCAATAAGTTTGTTATCTTGTTTTTCTAAACTTTTTGAAAAAATATTTTATAAAAGACTACTTAAGTTTTTAAGATATCATGGTATAATATCAAAATTGCAGCACGGATTTCAGGCTAATAAATGCACAGAAACGGCCATATTTAATATGATAAATGGCATTTTGAATGATATTGATGCTAGAAATAAAACAGCTGGCATTTTTTTGGACTTATCAAAAGCTTTTGACACGGTAGACCATGAACTGTTATTGTATAAATTAAATAGATATGGTATTAGAGGTGAATGTAATGATTGGCTAAGATCTTTTTTAACTGGTAGAAATCAGTTTGTGACTCTAACAAAAGTGGATAGCAAGGGTATTGCCAGTAATTATAAATCACAAGACCGTGTATTAACCTCTTCAGTACCTCAAGGGTCAATATTGGGGCCTATACTATTCCTTTTGTATGTCAATGATCTTCCTGATGTTTGTTTTTTATATAAATGTGACCCAACATTGTTTGCTGATGATACTAGTATAAAAATTTCAGCCCCTACACATGATTCACTAGCTCTTAAAATAAATAATACAATTCCATATGTTGAAAAATGGTTCTCGGATAATGGTTTATCAATGAATAAGTCTAAAACAGAAGTTGTTGTGTTCCAAACTATACAAAATAAAACCCCTTTTATTGAAGAAATAAACATAAACAATACAAACATTGAAGTTAAAAATACCGTTAAATTTCTTGGGTTATATGTGGATAATAATTTAAGATGGGTGGACCATATTGATTATCTTAGGAGTAAGCTTGCTAGTACAATTTTCGCATTAAATGAATTAAAAAATATATGTGACATAAAATGTTTAAAGACTCTGTACTATGCAAATTTTCATTCACATATGAGATATGGTATAATGTTCTGGGGAGATTCTAAAGACTCGGAGTGCATTTTTGTGTTGCAAAAGAGAGCAATCAGAACAATCTTTAACCTTAAAATGCGTGAGACTTGTTCAACTGTATTTACAAAGGAAGGAATATTACCCCTACCATGCCAATATATATTTGAATGTGTATGTTTTACTAGAAAAGAATATGAGGAATATTTCCATGTAACAAAGAATTATAACTATAACACAAGAAACAAGAATTCAACAATAACTCCATCAATAAGCAGACTTGAACTTTGTAACAAAGGACCTCTATCAATGTGCATAAGATTGTATAATAAACTACCATTTTGTATCAGAGAAATGTCAAATTACAAAGAGTTTAAAAATTCAGTGAAATTACTACTAATTGATTGTTGTTTTTACAGTGTAAATGCTTTTTTGAATTTTAAATTCTAGGTATAGTATATTTATTAATGTACATTTTTTTGACGTGTCTAACCTTTTCATTCAAAGTGCTTGCATTTTTACAATGTTTGTGTTTGTATGTTTGGAAATTGATGATTAAAAAAATTTGAATTTGAAATTTGAATTTGAATCTATATACTGACTTATGAGCAAATCATATACGTTAGTTTTGTTGTAAAATTTTACTAAATAAAATATATATATAAAGGTTTATTAGATTTATTATAGTGTCTGCTGAGTGCATCTTTCAACACGGTCAAATAAGTGTTCATTTATTTTAGTAAAAAGTGGCGGAGGATATGACATTGCCTTCGATTCCCGAAGTAGCAGAGTAGGTAATACTTAAGAATATTGTATAATATGTGGTCATAAAATGTGAACTTTAAATACAAATTTACCGTGACTCTCTATCAAACAAACAATATTACATGCATGACACATACATGTAGTCGTTTACATATAATATATTGCGCCGGTGCAACAAAGTATATATACAGCAGAAGCAGCAGCTAACAAAATTAGCGGAATGCACTTAAATATACGCATGATACTTGCAAAATTAAATCGTTTCCTTCCTATTTTAATTCATCTTCTAACCATTAATTCGTATCAACATAAACATAAACCAAAGGCATATTAATTTTAATTCTAGTTTTATACCATGGCACCAAGTCTATAACAGACCATCAGATATATAAAATAATATAATCAATGATATTATGGACCCAGAATGGTGTGCTAGTTTAAATGACCACACTATTTTGGTGGTCTTAATTGATGTGAGAGCGAGCACTACAAAGACTAACGAAAAGGTTTGTTCGTAAACCCTGTTAATTAAGTCTATAATTTCTGCATTCGATCGACCTTATGTCCAAGTACATAAAGAAATCGTGTGAAGAAATCCTGCTCATGGCAGTTCAGGGAGTCATGAACAGACCATGCCGTTTGCTGGACGCCGACTAGAGGTGCTGTTTGTTGCATTGTTAGATATTGTCTTAGGTCAGTTCGTAAAATGCACAATCTTTTTTTGAATCAAGAATAATCGATGGTGCGATACCATGCATGCATTATAAATTAAATTATTTGATACGATTACATGTGTACGAAAAGTCTCAAGAGGCTACAATGCTTGTTGATTAAAAATAAATAAATAAAATCTCAAGTAAATTAAATTGTTTATTTTATTTTTTAAATAGACTATATAATATAGTGTTAATTCAATGGTAATGAAAGAATTCATTCAATAAAATATTGAAACAAAATGAAAAAAACAAACAAAAACGAATGATTGTGTCGGTAATATGATTATGTTAAAAATGCAACCTCCATTTTTAACAATATATTTTTATTATTTCATTGTTGTTTAAGTGCGAGAAACAGTTAAGCGTTTTAACGGCGAGTGAGCGTGGAGTCGCTGAGAAGTTGGCCTCCGACCCCTCGTACTCATATTATAGGCTCGCTGCTGGTTATTATCATGTTATCATGTAAATACTATATAAGTACAGCTGGCTTGAAATTATCCCGCAACGGGAGTACAATACTAAAAAGAACACAAACAGCTCGATTACATAATTATACTTCATCACCGTCATTTCAATAAGTGTTAATTGTGCTATACTTATAGTTAAACCAGGAAAAAACTCTCAGTTTGACATCATTTTTTAAATAAAAAAAAAATAAAACACAATCATAAGTATGCAATTTTACAGATGCTGCAGTGCTGTGGACTCTGAAGAGAGATTCGACGTTCAACTAAAGCTATTTATCTCGCGTTTAGCCCCTCTAATTGCGTCAAGCGTCCCACGTTATATGGCTCCCTCGAGCGTCGTCAGCGCACACCACCACCAAAAGCACTCCAAGCAAAAACTCGAAGAAGCGGCCTCCGTGCTAGCAAGCCACTTAAAAGCCAAAACCACACGTGGAAATATAAAATTGAAGGATGTTTACAAGCGAGTCACATTTAATCAGGTTTTTGTAACGACTTCACACATTGGAGTATAATATATATTAGACATTTTGTAATTGCCGGGACCTGAGCTATAATAAGGGGTTACAGAAACACAAGACTAAAATCAGATTAGATCTGATGGCGCCCCTGAATAAAAGGGGAGCACTACCTTTCCTTCCCCCTGAAAATTTAATCTAGAGCCTGCATTGCACTTTCCATTTTATACTTCAAATTTTTGTATTATGATCTTGGCAGACGCTCCCCCCTCCCTCCTCCTCCCACTGATTTTTCTAGATCTGTGCCTGTCTATGTAAACAAAAAAATATATATATATATATATATATATATATATATATATGAGATCATTGTGTTGCTTTATGGAATTCTATATTATGTATATATCCATGAAGATCATCTGCAATACTTCACAAATATTATAGAGTATATTTTAGAATAATCTCCAATGATCGAACTATAGACCACGCAATTAAAATCGAAAAGAAGGGGGAGGGGGATAACAGTTCTTAATGTTCCTATTGAGAATTTGATAGTTATATCATATAGGCACTTACAGTTCTGCAAGGAACTTTTTTTCCTTACTAATTCCTTGCGTAACTTCGCATGTAGTTTAAGTTACATACAAACTCTTAATTAAATGTGGTGGAATTTAAAACTCCGCAAGTGTTTTATATTATAGTTAACAAAACAACTTATATATTGTATAATTATATATACTAGTTATAAAATGGACTATCAGTAATATGATAATATTATATGCAGACAAAGACTCTTGAAAGTTCACTGATGCACTCTTTTAACTGGGTGACATTAAATTTAAAAGTACACAAGATTCATTCAACACACTGCACCTGCAGGCTATATAATAATGCAGAATGAGCCAGAGGATATTTATATAGTAACACATGAAAACTGCGGAAGTCTTCAATGCACGTTCTGCATGTGTACAGCTGCAACTTGCATAGCATACTGTCGCTTCTTCGTTAGACGGTATTCGATATGTTTGAGCCAGCGCTGTCAAAGGGTTAAAGTAATCGTTTACTTTATTGCACTCGAAACATGTTTGCCGAGCGGTCTACTATTATACAGTAATTGTATAATGTTGCCCAACTTCCTGCAGCATCACTTGTAGATGTGAGGCCACAAGCAGGCAGTTCCTCTAACTCCAAAATAAATTATAATTATGAGGCATTGTAAGTTTAATTTTTATATTTATCCATGCAATTACATCGCAGTTACCTGCAGTTACAAGATGTTCAAGCATGTACATACAAGCATAATTAAACACATGCAAATAAAGGACTCTTTTAAGTAGTTATTGTATCACTGACCATGTTATAGTCTGAAAAATTTTAGTATTGTGTTTTGAACTCAATTATATATATTCTGGTATTTGATATCAAACTTGACATTAACTTAAAAGTTTCTCGGCTATACGTGTATTTGATATATGCAAAAACAACACAATTATTTGAATTATTGTTGACAAAACTTGTAGCATTTGTATTTTTTTATTGAATCCAATACAGTCAGTATACAGTATATATTGTATACAGTATTTCCATAAGTTTGGATACATAATATGATTTATTGATCAAGATATGATTATTGAAGACAAATTTACAACATTTTTAAATTCACAGAATTTGTGGACCTTTTATTTTTGAATAAAATCTGGAAGACAAAGTATATTTAAATAAGAATTTAAAATATTTAATATAATAATAATAATAATAATAATAATAATAATAATAATAATAATAATAGGGCATCCAGCTACGGGAAGGGCGTAGGCTCTTCTCTGGCTCGCGGTACGTGTCCCCCCGCGCTCAGGAAGGACATGCGGGCTGGGGGTTTCCTTGCGAGTGTGACCTCTGGCCCGTAGCCTGTGGTTCTTGAACCACAGGGCGGCCAGGGCATTGGTTTGGGAAGCCCAAGATGCATCCCCACCTCTAAGTGCCCTGGTTAAAGGCATCCAGCACCCAAGAGTGCTAGCGGAAATGTGTCCCACCGCGCCTAGGAGAGGACCTGCCCGAAAGGCTGTGTGATGGGCTATTTGCGGGTGTACCCGGGAAGCCCTCATTGCCCGCAGCTGAGTAGGAGACGCTGGATCGTAACATCACCAACAGGATCAGCGGGCGCCTTCATCTTGGCCCAATTGGGCCCGGTGCTGGCGCTTAAACACCCCAACTAAGTTGGGATTTAAAAACACAAATAATAATAATAATAATAATAATAATAATAATAATAATAATAATAATTTAATATTTAATTTATTTAAAATAAGAATGTATAATAAATTCCTTTGTCCATAAATTCAAGTCAATAATATTTTATATTTATAAATTTATATAAAGTATATTTCTATCATGCATATAATTATGAAGAAATGAAAATAAATATTGAGAAAGGATAAGCAACACAAACTGTTATCAAATAATAATTATAGCAAATAATGAATAGTAAAGATTATACAGTCAAACTGCCATTCGATAATTCGTTTTTCGATACAACATACTGTACAAATCCTGAAATTAGACAAGCTCGTTGTTATACCACCTGGCCACCAATAAAAATATAGTATATTTTATAATATACACTTATATATTATAGGTAGGTGTAAGGTTTACCTCGGGGCTGCAATAGCAGCAGCCGTGGGTGTGGGTTGATGTGTATTGTTGGACAAAAATCGTGCGTTATTATTGTAGTGTGTATATAGCACGCAGGCACAGCAAGCCCGCGGGGAGCGCAATAAGCAGTAATGCTGTTTCAATGTTAGCGGAAAAATATCATAGTAATCCAAACAGAATTGACCAATCGTGCGTGATACGCTTATGAAATACACCAGCGTACCCTCTTCATACATTTAATACACCGTACATTTTTATCACTCTGCAAAAACACATTGAATAATCATAAAAGTTTATAAATATACAAAGTTTCGAATGAAGGCATAAAATCTCAAACATTCTGAGTGCTTTGAAATACAGGTATATGCAACGTAAATTTTAAAATACTAAAAAATTTAATAAAGAAGTAGAAAAAAATATAATTGGAAATGAAAATATCCAAGCCTATATGTAAGAATATATTATTGTTTTATGATTTACTAAGGTTCTGCATGCATGCATATGTTATAAGCTTTCCTTATTTAATTTTATTGATGAAAAATGAAGCATTGTTAATAATAACATTGTTGATTTGATTTTTTTAAAATGGATTTAATGCAGATAATTCCAGTTTTTAGGTAGAAAAAATAATTAAAACGCTAAAAAATAATGACGTTGCAGAAATTAATTAATCTACATGCATAATACAATTATGTATAAAATATGTAGAGAACTGCATGATGAATATAATTTTTTACTATAGATATTTATATTATATCGCATCATACCTGTCTCAATGTTCCTTTTATATAATATTATTCAACATTGCACTTCGGATTGTATTATTTATATATATTATATATATATAGGCTACACAATATCATATATAGGCTTTGTAATAATATGCGCATTGTGGATACTGCCCGATTGAAATAATTATCGTGTGCCATAATAATTACACTTTTCCGTGCGCATATAAAATTCTAAGTTCCCTACAACAAGTATATAAACACTCTGAAAAAAAGACAACTTTAAATGTTAATTCCATAATTTCTAAGGAGAGAGTATAATAATAAATTATAAGTTATTAAAGTGCTTGCATGTTAAATTCATGTGTTAAAATATTGAAGAAAAAAAAAAATATTGTCAAATTAATTGTGTCCTATTAATGTAGATTACGTAGAATGATTCAAATGAAGAGAATAATTTTATAGCTTTAATATTAAGTACAATTATAATGTTTTTATTCGATTTAAATGTGGTTGTCAATTGCGACTTGATGAAATCACGCCCCTGGTGATGCAGCACAGATGCTGGGGGGACTGAGGAACGATCGAGGAGGAGCGACCCTTGCAGCAGCAAACGAGCAACAAGGCGATCACTTTGTGAGATAATCTAATTACTCATGTCTCCCCTAGCACGCCGTGGCATTGTGAAGCTTGGTCACGGATCATTGCCGTTTAATGCAGCAGGATCGTTGATCACTCTATAACATAACGCATGGAGCTTTCCGTTTGCCATATTCATAGGGACCAGAAAAAAAAATATATTGCTTTAACATCCTCTACATAAAACTGATCAAACTATCAAATGACTTTTGATTAATGTTAACTGCATGTAGTACATTATATTTTAAACATAATGAATACATGGTACATGATATAAACTGCAATTCCTTATATTTGTGACCTATCATTAATGTGTTATATTATACAAACTCGCTATATACACCGGCTATTTATACTTTCTTAACGTTCAGAAAAAAAGTTGTAAATTAATAATGTTGAGTAATTGTGCATGAAGACGTACGTATGTCATGCTGGTGAGAGGCCAAATATTAAATGTTTATATTAAATACGCCCTTTTCGTTAAAGCGAAATATTGATTATTGGGGGCATATATTATTATATACATGACCAAAATGTGTCAGTTGCCCCAAAATACAAGCCAATCAATCAATCAATCAATCAATCAATCGAACTCTCGATTATAGCGCCGATGACTGTTTCATGCGTTTGATCCAGAGGAACCATTGAATTTTATCCAAATGGTGGTTATAGCTCAAGAATAATGATTATAATAAATTCGTCTTTATTGAGGATGGGATTTAGGCCATTAGGCTCACTCTTCCATATATCCAACCCAAAAATAACACAGAAGATATTTTTCAAAATAGCCACTGTGGTGCATCCGAGAGATAATTTATATGAATCCTCCATTAATGACCGAATGAGGTTGCCATGGTTCCCTTACTTACTTAGGGAAGTTCTGGGGATGAATTGCTATTAGATCACGTGTCCCTTAACCGTATATAAATATATAATACATTACAGGGTATTATATAATTCAACTTATCTTAGATCTTTATAAATATTGTATAATAGTCTTAAAGAGGGATCACTTAAAATTTTGACCCCCTCTTCTTATATGCAGCTTATATATCTAGATTCTATAGAAACTATAATACAGTATATTATAGATAGGCAACGTGAGTAACGAGGAATTAAAATTATTTTTTTCCTATCTCCATCTATAAAGAGAAATTTTCCTCAAAAATATATAGTGATAAAATAATATTTCACACAATTGTTTCCAGAAAAAAAGATAACAACAACAATGCAAATGTAACTGTATACAAGCGATCAAAACCGCGGCGTTAAGATGTATAATATGTACTACTAAGTAATGCACCTTTCGAAGCTGTTATAATTAAGGTATAATGAGAGTATTTCAATCAAGATTATAAAATATTATGTGAGTAAAATTTAGCACATGCCATAAAATAATGTAATATAAACGATCGAGGTAACGACTGTCCCCGGTCCCAGCAAGCATTTTTTTTTTTTTTATATTTTTTTAGAGAAAAGTTCTGCTGAAGTTAACTATTTATAACCTAATACCATGGCATAGTTAAATTTCATCACCTATATGACAATGCAATATCTACACACGTGACCGCGTATATACCGGGTATACGTCGCCGCGTGATGCTCATGAATTAACGATGCATTGAATGCAATAAGCAGCATGCATGCATGTTTAACACTAAAATTTGATATCAAATTCCACCCAGTATACTAAATAGAGTACTTAAATTAACGGGCCAAAATCTAAGCTAAGTTCCTGGTGAATAGCCCCTTAAGTATAATATACATTAATAACAACAATTAGAATATATTATAATACCACCCATATGTAGAGTGATAAAAAGCATGCAATGATAATACGTTATGTCTCTATAGTCATTAAACCTGTTAGAATATTGTCATTTTACATCATTGAAAACTTGTATGCTGTATATTATAATATACGACATTATACGCCATGATTCGATGTATATATAAAATATTATAAAGATGAGCGTATTGTGAATGCAGCCATTTTGAAAACCCATTATATTCATACATAGTATTATCGAGTTTTGAATAGCATTGTGCAAACTAGATGGGGCTTAAACGTGGAAGATTTGTCTATTGTGTACAAGGGAGACCTTGTCTAGCCAATTCCATATTTTACTGTCCCCCTCCCTCCTTATATTTTTATATAAGGTTAGTTGCATCTATTGTGTATTGTTTGCTTGCTGTGCGTCGTTTTCACAAACCATCTGATTGGGGCCGCTGCTGCCGCCGCCACCGTCGCGCACGAGAACAGAGGCAAGTGTGGGACCCTCCCAATCTCCCCCCGAAACTTTTCACCTCATCCAACAGCCATAACCACGCCCGGCCACCTCCCTCGGAGAATCAATTTGCAGCCTACAACACACCAATATCTCATCCAAACACTTTATATAATACGTATAACTTTTATTTTATACAATACGAGATATACATAATATATCATAATGTTAATACAACTTTTTTAGAAGAGAGAGAGAGAGAGAGAGAATGATTGTGTATATTTACATATTTATATTATCAATATCGACACTTAAATATATAAACAATTTCAAATACCTGTTAAGAATAATTATCTTTATATAATAACTTCTTTGAGTTTTTATCATTTATAAATTTACATAATTTATTTACACTGCATATTTATACAGCATATACGTCAAGGTTTTAATATATATATAAAATAAATAATAATTATAGAATATGTGCAGTATATAGTCAATATAAGGAGTGAAAATAATATGATTGTGTTTAAAAAGAAAGTGGAGTTTTTATTCCTCAAGAATATATACAAAGTGGATGATTTTATTAATGTACTATATATATAATTAAGGTTTCTGATTATGTATATTGTGTATTTATATACATAATGTTGACTTGTCTATATTGGTAGACCAATAAATTTCTTATTTCTTATTGTATCATGATATATAATACTATACTATACGAGTATATAATGGTCTCCGGTTAACATGAGTATAATAATTATGAAATAATTTTGTATCAATAAGTGATTATTTTCATTACTTTAAAATTTACGAATTTTTTGTGTCTTGCTTTAATTAATATAGATATTTTGCTTAATTAAGATTCATAAATAAATTGTATATATAATAGTGAACAAATTCGCAATACGTGCATGGCATCACATTACTAATCCCCTTTTTGCCATTGCCTCGTAAAGATATTATATTATAAAAGAGGTGAGCATATTATATATGACGACTGACGAGTTCTTGGTTTAATATCGCTCTGATGGCTTGGCATAATAATAATTGATATGTCTCGACGTCTAGTGTATATTATTATTAAAATTAAAACTTTCAAGCGCACACACTTTGACCAAAGAAGTAAAATCTATAAGATTTCTTTTATTTGCATTTTAGTATATTATTTCGTAATTCGCGCATGAGCAGAAACCAGAAAGAGAACAAGTAAATAACAGCCAAATAAAATCATGATCGATGCATGTCCGGAGTGCAGTTATTGCAATCGGGCACTCGCTGCATGCTACATTATTTAATTGGGTTTTAATAATAAAGGTGTTTATTAATGAAATTAAGAGATTTACAGTATTTGTTGATGTTTATATATATTATAAAATAATAGAATAACAAAAAGTAACTTAAAATTTGTTTTTAATTATAGCTATGAGAGTAAAAACATAAAAACAACTGGCTTACATGTTGTAAAGACTAATAAAAACATAATATAATTATACACAAACACGTTGTATGTTCGCATACAAAAGATTTTTAAGGGTTCATCAATTTTGATTGATTGATTTTTTGGGGCAATCTGTTTATCAAATTATTCAAAATCAAATTAATGAAATCACAAAACAGTTATCACAATGTCAAATTTTCAACGAATTGGAGCTATCTTGTTTTGATTATATATTTACATAACTTTAAAAACAATTTAAAAATATTGTCAAATAATCTTAATGATTATGATATCATCTTGTCTTGGCTATATATGCATTATGAACAGCACGAAAGAAAACCTTTTTTATTACTTTTCTTCTCTGCTTTAAATATATATCTTACATGTAATATAATAAAAAGAAACATAATTTTCAAGTGATATGTCTTGGTAAAATGTATTCATAAAGACATAAATAGTAAAAGATGTTGTAGTTGTTTGAATTATGAACCTCTTGGCTGGTTGGCTTCGTCTTAGATAACATTGTCTGCTGCTGCATGGGATGGGGCTGTATTGTCAGCTTTAGTGCGCCACAATAATTTCCCTGCTTCTTATTCTCCTCTTCTTTTTCGTATTAAGGATTCATGGTCCATCGTGTGTGTTCACCAAATAAACACAAAATTTCAGTGTAGATCGAGGGAGAGAGAAAGGTAGGGGGAGGGGGGGTCTGCCGGCAGCAGCTCGGACTCACCGTGATTCGTGTTTGACGCTACGAGGTGCGACAAAACAACTTATTGCTCAACACGATGGAGCCAAAACACGGAGAATAAAGTGCGACGAGAAGGATCGAGCGCGGTGGCGTACGTAAGTCTCCAAGCTAGGCATTCTCGTTATACGAATGATACTTCGTGTGGGGGAATCGCAACAAAAACACCTAGTCTACCTAAATGTGTTATAGTGACAATCGTATAATATAATACTACTTTGCATAATATACAAAAAATGGACAACCGATTATATTTATATTATTAATTTTTATCATTACGTTAATTAATGAACTGAAGTTCCTAAAACAGCATCTTTTGACCACAACAACGTCCAGGTTGAAGATTTTACAGTACCAATTTGGTGGAAATTTCGATATTAGGAAGAGGGAGGGGGGGGGGAGGGGCTGAATACAGTTTTATTTAAAAGAAATCAAACAATGTTTTTCCCACACTACACTAAATTAAAAAGAAATATAGTAAAATGTATAGAACTGTATTTATTATTTATTTTATTCATGCAGAGCATAATTGTGCGAATCGCCTAGGGGAAACGTTTCCTGGCCATGCCATCGGTGTGTTGTTCTAATAAAATCACTAATACATGATAATACAACGGCACTTTTAATATAATTAATAAATTAATAGAAAATAAGAAGAAAAATAACACATAAAATAATAAGAATAAATTATATAATCTTTATGATTAAAATGATTAATGAGACTTGCATTAGGAAGACAACAACAGCGTCTATATAGAAAAGAGAGAGTGAGTTATTTTCAATCGTCGATACGTATTTATACATTTAACTTTAAATTATCGTTAATTATTTAAAAAAAAATAGCTTTTTAGTAGACCATATACTTAATATTTTCACTGTAGAGACATGGATTTTGCTGTGGAATTGTTACCAATTATCAGTGAGGTATATTTATTATATAATATATAATTATATATATATATATATATGCATTACAACATAACATTACATTAAAGACATTAAAATAATTGTAAGATTTGTCATTTTAATTTAATTAAATGAAGTTAATATACATCAGTGAAGGCGTTAAATTGTTTTATTAAAAAGACAGAGAGAGAGAGAGAGCGAGAGAGAGAGAGAGAGAGAGAGAGAGAGAGAGAGAGAGAGAGAGAGAAACGATGTGCCACCCGCAAGCTCACCCGTCGAGCCTATATATAGCTTTATTATATTGAGCGATTGCTTAGCGAAGACAAGTGCCTAGCTATAGCTATATAACCATATAGCTGATGTAGCCTGCCTTTTCTAACTTAACTATATGCAAAGTCTATGTTTTGGGCCTGGCCAGCAGATTATCCAGCAAGTACCAACACTATGGAAGTAACTTGATACTAGTTGGGTGGAAAACACCCAAGATATATGTACGTGGTGTAGATACACGTGGGGCTATTTGTGAAGGCAACACACGAAGCCCTGCTGCCATCAAGATAGCGCTAAGCAACGTCCTTTTGGATCTGCCATGAAAACATATACAAATAATATATATGTATAAATATATAAGGAGGAACACGATGAAGAAAGAAAGAAAAGAGGTCTGTTAAAAGTTACAACATTCCTTAAGGACATCTTCATTACCGGGCGTGCACCGTCTGTAAGGAGACCATTATGATACAGCAGCAACGCAATAATAAGAAATGAAAATTATGTGCTCAAGCGATTTCATTTAAAATATACCTTTATAAAAGTTATATAGCTTGTAAAACAAGTATACTAAGTTATTTTGAACAATGACATTATATACTCATTATAATGTTAACTTTATGACAGTAAAGCTGATTGGCTTTTGAGCGCAGAGTGTCACGTTGCAACAGGTATATAATACGCATTAGTATATAATTGGACTGTGTACAACATCCCCCACGTGATAATTAATTGTTACGTCTAAGGTGGTTAGAAATTAAATTAAAAATTTAACCACTTTGGGTTACCAAGGTGTTTGTCAGCAAAAGGGACGAAAGAGGTCAAATGCAAGAAGTTGCAGATATTTTATACACTGTACACGGTAAAAAATTTCGTCCATAAAATTAAAGAAATCCCTCGCAATGTAATGCAAGAGGGTACTTTAATTCTTCACTGTATCTTCAAGTCATTTCCAAGAGGCGACTTTAAAACTGAGGGGGCCGAACAGCAGGTATAAAGGAGGACTGTATTATATTTTAGGGTTGCCTCTTTACTGTCGGTGTATTTGTTTTTGAAACCAAAGAAGTAACTTTACTTTCATTTAGAGTTATGCCTTTAATTTCTGGCATTGTTATATTTTTCTTCTAGTACTTTCTTTTTTCTTCTATATTATAAAACTCAACTATATTTGTATAAAAGTGTGTTTTTATGCATTATTATTTTATGATATAAAAAAACTTAATCGTTATCAAACTTACACTTTACTCATCAAATGACAAGACAAAAATATAATTTTAAAAAGCATTAATAATGCAAGTAGTAGATGAACGTGTAGTGTGGGCTTGGGGTAGGTTTGGGGCATCCATCTATTTTATATAAAAACATTTTCATTCGTATTTTTTCACAATTTTTAGTACGTCACACACGCATATGTGGTGGCTATTTACTATTTGATATGGTGTTAAAAAGAAGAGTGATGAAAAACGAGAACGACACTTTAATAATTTTTATTTGCATTGTATATAAATTAGTGTTATTCGGTAGCTTTATTTCATTGAAGCATTTTGGAGCAATTGACACATTATCGGTCTGTATGACCAAATTGCTATTAAAATTCAAGTTAAGTATAACACCTAAATCAACAAAATGTATGATTTAAGTTAAAAAGATAACGAAAACTGATAGAAAAAATACGAATTAAAAAATATTTTATCACTGCAGCACATCACAGTAACTAGTAGACACCCTACAGCAAACACTTCTCAATCTCTACTGCCAAGCAACAAGCCAAAAGCCAAGCCGACTTCCTCTACTACGTCACTAACCGTCGTTTTTCTAAAGAAATAAAGAAATCCCTATGGTGGGGGTGGGTATCGTAAGGGCGTCTGTACCGTCGCTACAAAAAAAAACAACCCTCCCATTGTCGGGAGGCAAGAACACGGGGGAGGGGATGGTCCGAGGCCACTGTATCTCTTTCTTGTTTTAAAGTTCACCTCTTGGATTTAAAATAAAGAATATTGCTTTAAAAATAAGGCTAAAGAGGCCCACTATTATATCATTTCTAATATTTACTTTAAAAATAAACAAAAATGACTAGTTTTTGTTACCGTGTATATTTTATACAATGTATATAAGCTTTTTGGAATTTCGACGGCGTGGCATTCATATATATAATTTTGTTTTTCGTGTCCAATGCTCCCACATACTTATATATGCAAGTAAAACATGCACTATTGCATTTTGCTGCATGGTTGTATGGAAAATCACAAAGAATAGCCCATTCCATTTTTTTTATTGCACCTTATGCGAATTTATTAATTTTATGTTTACTTTTTTCACGTTTTTCTGAGTTCTGTAATTAAATATTATTATTTAAAAAAAAAACTATACTGACACACGTGGAGCGCATGCCATGACGGGCGTAGATCTTTAACTAAAAGATACATGCTTAAAACATTCATTGATGATGCGTGACACCCGTAACGTCATGCAATAATTCAGTTGTAATTAATTAAAAACCTGATGAAGAAAATCTGCATGAGTTTCAGTAAAAAAACTACTACAATAGTAATATTAAATTTCTATTATAATATTATCATTAAATACCATTGTAATTTCAAGTTTTTTTCTTTTTCTTTTATTTTTCTTTATTTATTATTATTTTTTTTAGTTGTCATTATTCAGTTTCTCCATATAATATTATATTACAAACTATTCTTTAACTGCAGTTACGTAGTACAGAAATTTAAGTTTAAAAAAATAATAAAAAAAATTAACAGTGAACGCGTGTAATTTTGTTAGATAATAAGAGCAAAGTTATTGATAGTACAAGCGTAATGTATTGCACCCCAGATGAGGAAGACAATACATATACGATGTGGGATGTACAGCGACTGTCATACGTGGCGTACCAACTCATTTATTTAATCGAGCATTTATAGCGGGCATAGCTGCTACATTGTGTGGCAGGCTCTCAAGGGATGGTACGGAAGCTGCAGCACTGATCACTGGGGGACCGTAAACTCATCATCGTGCCTGGGGGGTTTCACTCATTCGCATGGCTCCTGCGGGAATGTCACCGCTAGTCGCTCAGCTCTCACTGGGCGTAACTCGGCCGGCTGACAGCCAACAAACTGGACCAAACTAACAACTTCAAATCCTTAATTTTTACCAGGCAATGATGGAAGTGAAACAGATACAGAAAAAAAATATATATGTGCACGGTACATATGTAAGGTATACCGATGAGGACATAAATTTTATGTCTATTGGGGATTCATTGTATTAACTATAATATATATATTATCCTGGATGTATGGCAAGCTCTTTTAGTTTGTTATATTAAATTATCAGTATATTATAGTCATCGGTGATCGACAATAAAAAAAAAACATATTATACATAAAATTACTTTTGTCTTGAACTAACAATTATTTTTTAAATACAGGAAAATGTGGATAAGAACAAAGTAGTTTAAGTTGATATATAGGATTAACTAGTGTGATTTTTGTTTGGGCGTCAGTGTGTAATGAGTATAACACTAACAAGAATATAATAGTAGGAAACGTCGAATCATGCATGTCATGACACAAGATGAATTGGCGACCATGAAATTGTTATGGAATATACGGTGGCCTTGCTTGTTCACACTGATTTGATTATTTCAATGATTGCATCGTGTTTTTGCGCGTTACTGTACGAACACAAAAAGAGCAGGCGGCTGGCTCCATTACAGCTCGATGTAACGCTGTTAGTTAATGTGCGCCGTCCTTAAGACGAAGGGGCGGCCAGCAATTTGATACTCGCCATATTGATCGGAGCACGGCCCGGCGGTCGTGGCAACGGCGAATGGCAGCGCCCCCTGTACACCACTTACGCATGCGCTCGTACAAACACGCAACGACTTGATCCCGAGGCGCCGCCACCCAGGCGCCTCCTCATAGCGCCATCTTGCATCTGTAAAGCAACAATTACAAATAATGTCAACATAAGGGAATAATAATTGCTCATATGCAGATGAGGCTTTGAATTATTGAGTACATATGGTATCTCAGGTGAGAACGCATCATCATCCTAAAAATGTGCAATAATTTCGTGAAAGTGCAGTGCGAGGATGCTGCAACTCACGATCGCCATGCAGGTCAAACAAAAAAACAACACTGGCTATAAGTACAATCACTTGGTCATGTTGAGCCACGGGGCGCCTCCCTTCAGCATGTCTCAGAGATCTTGTGTCATGGGGAACAAAATTGGATGCTCGGTCACAGCTCAACGTTTTATTTTTTTGTAATTTCCAGTGTTACACCGTTCGGCCTCTGATTTCCGTGTCTCCCATTAAACCGGCGCCCCACTCTGGCGCTTGTTTGCCTAGATTGGGGCTGCCAGGGTCGATCTGGGAGGAAAAGACCTGCTCCACATTAGGAACAGAGAGGTGCTATAATATTAAGAAACTATAACCACTCATTTTGAAAATGTTGCATGTATTTTTTCTTAACTGCATTCTATAATGTAACATAATATTTTTATTTATTGGTGCATCGGTGAAAAAAAAAAAAAAAATGTGAGGAAATTCTCCGGAGTTGGAAAATTGGAAATGCCCAACGTTTAACATTGCATCACCAATTTTAGTATCATGTTCATAACAAAACTTTAAATTTACTATTAATATTTTTATTTCAATTTTATTTTATTTACTTTATTAATTAAATATTATAAAACAATATTAATTATTATCATAGTATATTTATGTGATATACCTAAAAGGTATATATATATAATTATATATATATTGTAGAAATGTAGATAGTCATTGTTATGTGTGTTTTGTGATGTTTTTATTTACTATTATAGTTAATTGTAATTAATTTTAATTATATAGTTGTAGTATTATTTATGTGACCCATGTTGGAAAGCCAATTATCGAATAAAGTATAATGAATGTACTTTTGATATTGAATTTTATAATTAAAAATTTGATTATGAAAATGTTTTTTATTTTTTATTTTTCAAAAATTATTTTTTTGATGCTGCAGTTTCAGCTGTTGAAACTCGGGCCCTGAAGTCACATGCAATTAAAGTCTTAGATGCTACAATATTATGAGACAAGTCCAAAGAGGGTAACGTTTGT
Organism: Siphlonurus alternatus; assembly: GCA_949825025.1. Lineage (NCBI taxonomy): Eukaryota > Metazoa > Arthropoda > Insecta > Ephemeroptera > Siphlonuridae > Siphlonurus > Siphlonurus alternatus. The sequence continues at coordinate 49,497,675 of OX463788.1, read as the reverse complement.
GCCGTCCTGGGATGCATTGCAGATACTTTCTCATCTCTCTTATTTGTGCATATATTAAAAAAACTGAGTGACACAAATGTTGACTGAATATTTTAAAGTAACGTAATTATACGAGCTATAAAATAAATTGATTGACGATTTACAAATGATTCGTTGATTATACTAAATGTTTATATTTATATGTACATATATAAAAAGTGGAGTCCAAACATTATTCAATGAATAATCTGATTCATTAGTAAGATATTTGTTAAGTGTTAATTGGTCAAAGAGGTGTATGTGTATGCTAATTACTGACAGTTGATATATAAGAGCGGTGACTCGTTGGTTCTGTATTTGCATATAGTCGCCACAGGTGCTGCTGCATCCAGCAGGCTTGTGGGCCGGGCCCCCTCCTCGCAGATAGCCTCCTCCTTGGTGACTTCACTGGCAAAAATCAAAGTACGTACATACTTCCGTTAAAGGGGTAGAGTCGTGATTTTTTTTTATGTGCAATACGTCTCTCTCTCTCTCTCTCTCTCTCTCTCTCTCTCTCTCTCTCTCTCTCTCTCTCTCTCTCTCTCTCTCTCTCTCTCTCTCTCTCTCTCTCTCTCTCTCTATATGAAATTTCATTCGGCTTCTGTAAGAACGTCGTTTGATTTTTTTAGCTGCATATTATATATAATAGATCGATAGATTCATAGATTGACATTAAAAAGTTGTGAAAAGGATGATATTGCGGCATGTATAGCATATGGAAAAGTTTTCCCAACACCTTTTTTTGGGGCTGTTGACCTTAAAATATAATAGAGCCTGTATTACATGATGAGATTTTGAGTACAATTTTTCCTTATTTGAAACAATAGAATTTCATCTCCATATATAGAAACAAATAATGGATTTGAAGTTTTCTTAACTGTAAGGAAAAATTTTAAAGCAATAATTAGAAAAATTGTATCGTGTAAAGCCTGTATTAGTTTTGTATTACATGATACAATTTTGCTTGCAATTTTGGCTTACAAGAAAATTTCATCTCCTTACAAACAAATGGAGTTTAAGTTTTCTTGTCAAGGAAAAATTGTGTTCAATAATAATTAGAGAAATTGTATCATCTAATACCCCGACTTAATACTGGCATCACAATCGCGTCGCATCGCCGTTGTCGCTTAATGAAAATCCATGCACCTTAATGGACGCTCGTTATATAGAGAAAAATGAAATATGGAATCAGGAATTTTGCTTTAATAATATATATGACTCTACACCTTTAATAACATTTTCTCAATGCTGCATGGTAAATGGCGGTAAGGTCTATAATGTATTATATAGTGTAGTTCTATACATATATAATATATATGTATGTATAGTGTCTATAAATTTCTTAGTCTATAACATTTTTACAGTTCTTAAAACCTGTTATACAAATTATTTTTCAATTAGCTGTTTAATTACATCATAAGCTGAAAGGTAAATAATTTAAAACTTGCATGCATGCAGTAACGTATAAAAACAAATGAAAAAAAAATAACGAGCAATATAATATTATTTGTAATAATTGTTTGAAGGCGCATATTAATATATAGTATTATACTTATTGGAACAACTTTTGGTTGCATATTTCATTAGAGCCAAAGTCACCAATTAATATGTTAATAATATGTTAATATTTCCGCATCGGTAAGAAGAGCAATTAAGATAGAAAGCTCTGTTTTTGAAGGTCCCTGATGTGGATCTAAGTATACCAACTCTTAGTAGCATATTGCTCAATAAATACCACCACACAAAAAAAATATATATATGTTACATTATATTGATTAAAATCCTGTTTAACATTGATTTGCTGTAAGTGGATACACTATAGATTTAACTATGTTGGAGATGAAAATCAGTTTGTTACCTGGAATCCTCTATTTTATGTATATACTTTTACCTTGCGTGGGAATTCTTTTAACAACTTAATGTATATATGAACTTTAAAAAAAAAATGTGTATAAAAACTATTATGTTATAGGGAGGGAAGAAAAAAGAACAATAAATTCCATGACGAGCTGCTTCATCAATCGTAGTTATGGCGTGTGTCTGTACATATATATACATAACAACATATACATATATATACTAGGAGAGTCATAATGTGTAAGCATGCAAGCACTATACTCGTCGGCATGCCTGCTTGCTCCAGCTTTGCCTACCTTCTTCCACCGTGCGGTTGTGATTCGAGTTGAGATAATAACATGAGAGAGAGAGAAATGTGAAGAGAGGAAGGGAGAGAGAGGGAGAGAATAGTTCCTTTTGGTCCAGGTGGAGGCAGATCATGCACAGTTATGAAGCAGAACGAGGAGGGTACGGGCTCGCCATGAAGCTGGGATAATGCGAGCCACCCTGGTCCCTCCCCCAGTGTAACTTTGCTCTCTTATTACCATGCAAAGTCAAGGCAAAGCAAAGGCATCAACAGCAGCAGCTAAACCAGAGATGGAAATCTCGACAACTCTTACAGCTTTGTCCAAACCAAGTGGACCATTAGCTTGGTGTAAAATATGACCATGTCACAAACACCATCATGCTAGCTATGGTATGGGGGAGGGGTTAAGGAGTAGGGATAACGAGCTTCATTTTTGTCTCCCTTTCTTCCTTCTTCTCCACGTATAGGACATTTTAAAATAGTATCAAATTTCTTTATGATGTCATCGTTCAACGAGCAGACAAAATACCTCGATGTCACTGTATTATTACTTTTTCTAGCAATTTTATTACCACATTAAATGGACTTGAAAACCATCGTGTTAACTTTATAGTGATAAGGGACATATATATTATATATATATAGTTGCAAAATTGTTATAATCCAATATTACGTTGAAAGGTGTGACGCAGTTGGCAGTAACAACAATTTATAACTTTTCAATCAATCAAACTTGCATAAAAAATATTGTACTTTAATGAAAATAATAATTGAGCAAACAGGTAAAGAAGTATCACATATAATTGACAGAAAACACTATAATTAACATTATACATTTTATAACTTATTGGTAACGTAAAGGCTGCATTCATGGTGCTATTGGTGCTTTGTCAGATGAGAATTTTTTTGATGGACATGCAGTCATGCAGTTATAACCAAAGACTTCTTTGGTTAAAAACTTATCTAATTAGTTATTTTGAATTGCATGAATACTAGCCTGACCATCGTTTTATTAATTGCTGTTGTACAATTTATTATGGACCTATATTTTAATTGCAATCAACAGTTCAAAGGCCAGTTTTTTCTTCTTTTAATCGTCACTTCTTGACTTCTGATATCTGCTCACACGATGACCCACCTGATTGGACCAATTAAATGTTGACAATTGATCAATTGGTGTAAAATTTTCAAATAAAAATACTGTACATTGCCTCTAAAAACTTCCCTCAGTAGTTAGCACCAATACATAAATCGATAATGGAGTATCGACCTCAAATTTTTTTATTGCAGAAATGGATAGAGGGTGCAAAGTTATGCTACCCTGATTTTTTTCAGATTTTTTTGAGACCGGGAACTATTTTTAAAAAAATTATTGAAAGTCCTTTTTGTGACGTCACGAGACGCCGCTCCTTAAGAAAAAGATAGGACTTGCCGCCTCGTGACGTCACAAAAAGGACTTTCAATAATTTTTTAAAAATAGTTCCCGGTCTCAAAAAAATCTTAAAAAAATCAGGGTAGCATAACTTTGCACCCTCTATCAATTTCTGCAATAAAAAAAATTGAGGTCGATACTCCATTGGTGAAGAAAAATAGTACATTGATGCTAAAGCCATCTCTTAGTTATATATAGGGGAAACACATGTATGTACTGTTTATACTAGTGTTATAATACTTGCAATAACTCGAGTTTAGAAGGAGAAGAATTGCGGGCCCACACTTTAAAAAACAGACAAGTTGTGCAAAATTATTTTAATTTCATTAATAAATTATTTGCTAAATTATTAAGCATTGACATAAATTTAGCAGAAATATTAAAAAAAAAAAAAAAAAACGTGTTGAACTAGATTAAAAAAAATATCAAGGTGGTATGTAAAGAATGTTGGTCTCATTGAGTGCATCGTGTTAATAAAACAGTCATCTTTTACATTTATTGCGATTCTTGAAGTTGTTATTAACGACTTGTTATAACGAATGAAATACGCTGAATATTTCCTGTTATTTACAGCAAGAATTTAGTCCTTTTTAAATTTAACCACCATATATATAATATATGTTTTTAAAGTAAAGGCACATAAATAAAGTACAAAATGTTAAAATTTAAGTTACGCAGTAACAATTAAGCAGAAAAATTGCTATTGCATAAAGTTAATTTTACATGCATTGCAGGTCACATTGTGTATAAATATGTATAAATTAGAAATCTATTCTTTCCATTCCTCCCCCCCCCCCCTCCTCATTCTTACGTGATCCTACCCTTCGTCACTCTCCGAGGATTCTTCGATAAAAGGGTTGCTGCAGATATAAAGTTGGAAACGTTCAGTACCTTGGATTGCCTTTATACACATATTTAATTATTATTTTAAGCTATCATGTATATATGAGCTTAAGAGAGATCGAGGCATAATTAATATTGACAATAAAATAAAACATATTCACACAAAATTAATTTCTTATTAAAAAAGGAAGGAGGTAACAAAAATGAAGTCATAGCAAATCTCACAGTATAAAATAGAGTTAAAATACTCATTTTAAAATAATACACAACCTTAGATCACCTTAAAAATTTACTCGTTTATATAATAATATATACTATAATCTCCAGATCAATCCCGTGGAGCAGCCATGACGGACCACGCTTAGGAAATGAAACACTATAAAAATTAATTTGTATTTGATTAAAAAGTAAAATAAACCGACGATCACTTATTTTTATTTTATGCAAGATATTTTAAATATGTATAAGAGTTTATTGCACTTTAACTACCTTACTAGGTATGAATTTTGCATTACATATAATACATCTTAAGAAAAGAGAAGGGGGAGAGATTAGTTGAAAACGAAGGTACATAAACATAACAATAAACAAGCTTTATCAAGTTATAATCTATAATATAATATAACGAAGGAAGAACTATATGATTAAATAAAGAAACGTAATTACATTCATATATCTCACTGTCTGAAAATAACATTTAATAAACTCTTTGTTTGTATATATTTATGTAGAATCAAGAAAACATTTCGGAATTAAATTTGAAGAGCTTTAAATAAAATGTTCGTGCAGCTGAAGCAATTCCGTTCAATTTGAAAGTGGTAAATATTTACAAGATCTAAAAGAGCATACAAAATGGAATGTTTACGCCAGTCTTTCTTCGTGATAATTTGTCCGTGCTATTTTGTTTGAATGAAGTACCACTCCTTCTGTTTTATTAGCCCCCCCTCCTCCTTGCCTCTCATCAGTCTGCTCATAACGCAAACGCAATATTGAGTAGTCTCGCTGGAAGCAAGCTTGTCTGAGTTGCAGCATCTCCTCGGCACGTTAACGCCATCAGGCTGTGCGTTAATCAGTTAAGTGCAGCCTCTTGAGAGTGTTTGTTTCATATTTCATCCCAAGTGCTGCCGTCCACACCACGCCCGCCGCCAACTCCAAATATAAACTATATGTACACTGCTAACTGCCATGCACGAAATATATTTAAAGACTTTATTTCCCGCAGTGTTTCTCCGCAATTGTGATACATTTAGAGAGCTATACAAAATTCGTCCTTACTATTTATCTTTCAAATGCTATTACCGTTTGCTATATTGCATAATACTAGCACATCTTAATTATGATTATTATTTATACTCTGTTAAATATTTTATATACAATTGCTTTGTTTGGGTGATAAAACACCACGTCCTGAAATTAAGGAAATGTTGTATTGTTTGTTTAATGTTTTTTATTTTGTTTTTCGGCTTGTAATCAATTCACAACTATTGCTACTTTTTCTCTTTACATTTTAGCTCTATATGACATGTATGTATATCTCTGTTGTGCTCCCTCCCCCTTTTCTCCCATGACATGCCTAACACCTCGGCAGACGCCATTTTGGTGCACAGAGCGCATGTAAAGCATCTGCAATCAATCCCATGACAGGCAAAGCTCGGAGGATTATTAAATAGTAATAATATTATCAGATAGCTATTTTACTGTATGGATACACACCGAACCCAGGGTATATATGTTCTATAATATACATACCCTGCACCGAACCCATATGGTACATAAGTGAAGATTATTACTTACTTCTCTTATTAGTATGTTTTTTTTTTATCCTATTCATAATTTATAATGTTCTAACTTCTTGTTTAGAATTGAAAGTCATTTCTTTGCGTGCATTCACTGACTTCTCCAGCTTCAATAACAACGTTTGTATTATATCAATAAAAGCAGATTGCTAAACGTTTATATAGCCGGCGGCCAGGAGTGTGGCGGTCGTTACAATAGAGCAAGCAGTAACAAAATGTGGGGGTGATAATACTACCTAATTTATCCTATTCTTCCTTGCTTATACACCTTTTACGCTCCTATCATTTCGTAAAGACTATTTTTTTCCAGCTTTCATTGTATCGATTTTTATAAAAAAAAAAACTTTTTTTTTTTTCTTATAAAAGTTTTCTGTAAACACAAAAGCAAACGTCGAACATAATAAAACATTTGAGATAATTCTAAGAGATTTTCACGAAACAGCGGGGCAGCCGGGACTTGCGCAGGCAGCTATTATCGCTCAATCACACGTGTTGTAGCCTCCATATACGATTTACACTGAAGACTGCTCCTGCATGCTATACAATCAACTGTTCTAGATGTTTGCTTCACTGCTTCACTATTAACTGCTTTATCAACCTAACGAAAGGAAAGTTATATAGTCGTTCAAATATATACGATTGACTACACTGGAGTGGGGGGGGGGGGCACTCTGCGTGTAATGGTTGTTTCATAGACTGGGAAAAGATGTAGTCCGTCCAAGTGAGCAGCAAGCAGCAGTCAGCTACACAAAGTCAAAGGCACAAGAGCGAGTGGTCCATGGTAACCCCTGTATAATATATAACTCTGTCGTCTATTGTGAAGAAGGCCGCTTTTCTATATAGCGTGTGGCACCACTCCGACCGGCGCGGCTACGCATCTTTGTCCAGCAGTAACAAACCAATCATTAGGATGCTTTTGTCACATCACACTTTTTTGTCCCGTGTTGTGAATCGTTAAACTGTGAAATATTTTCTATATTTATACTTTTTTTTTTTTAAACAGTAAAATTTTTCAAATTTATATTTTTTTTAACATGCATTATATGGATTTTAGCCGTATCTACCAGTCTATTATATTTTATGTCTATGACAATTTATTGCATCATGCACGTGACAACTCATTGTTATATTATAAACGCGTCATGCAGTGTGTCCTTGTATAGTTCTGGGTTACAAAATTGCAATAACACTGGAACATGCTATTTTGCCATACGTTTTTACTTAAATTTTTACAGCAATATTATATACATTGTTGTCCTAGAGTCGGTAACTTAACATGTACTGTATTATAAGCTGCTGTTTGGTACAGCACCGAGCGCGAGGTTAAGTCAACGATGGTGACAAAGCGTTGAGAACACAACACAATGCCATCGAGTCTCTCCTTTTATAATATTCACCTTATTTCTATACAACGTTAAACTTATACTAAAGTCACAGTTACAATGCGTATTTTTTTTACTCCCTCCACTTCAAATGTAAAGCAAACACTCCAGTGCTTCTACCAATTTGCATGGTTATAAGCTAAATAAAGCTTCCAGCATGCAGGCTGCAGACGTTTAAAAAAATTGATTAAAAATAATTTAATAAAAAAAAGGAAAAAAAAAAAAAGGAGAAGAAAAATATTCGTTTAAAAAAAGATGCACCACTCAGCTTTGTAAATGTTAAACATTTTGTTCCCCCAAGAACAAATTGTTTTCTATATAATATAGCCAATTTTAGAGCAATGGAATTATTTTCATTGTTTGATTTGCTCCAATTAAAAATGGTATGAATGAATTTATAATAATTAAGTCAATTTAATCGTTAAAAGTCATTTTGATGCAGGGTAAAGAAAAATGTTGCATCATTATTATGAGGAATGGTTGTTGTTGGTTATGATATGATAATTATTATGACTATTATTGCAGGGGCGGATCCAGCTAGCGGCTCTAGGGGGGGCGGTGCCCTATCCCGCAATGTTAAATTTTAGAGTTGGAGGGGAGCGATGGGTGGGGGGTGGTAACACCTTCAATGTATTTTGGGACCTTTCTTTTGGGGGGGGCGATCCCCCCCAGCGCCCCCCCCCCCCCCCCCTTGGAACCGCGCCTGTATTATCGTTAATAAACTGCAATATTAATACGATCCAAGTTTGGGTACCTTGACCGGTGCAGGACGTTTGCGCCGATTGCCCTTGATGACCGGTCTTTTGCGCCCCAACGCGGTAAAGTAAACAGGTCTTTTGCGCCCCTGCACAGCGGGGTGCAAACAGGACGATTGCGCCGCCCGGTTTTGAGGCTGCGACTGGCTTAAAATATTTGAAACTTCTTTTCTAGCTGAACACGTCATCTCATGGCATAAAGTTTTATTAATTTATTATAATATTATTTATAATAATATAGCTTTGTTATATAAATATGCGTACTGTATAAAATGTATTGAGAAAGTCATTTTTTATAAAACTAGAGATTTCATATTGAAAAATGTAAGTTTTCTGTTTTACATTTTTACATTTCGCGCAGGTGGACTGTACCACATCTTTATACTCTCTCACGAGTCGACGTTTAGACCCCCTCCCCCTCCCTAAACATCAACACTGCAGTTAACATGTGTTATATAGATACATGAATTGATCGGCTCATTTAATTGGCGTTTCTTGTCCCTACATCAGCTAATAATATATTTTATAAAATCAGTAACACTAACTATGTTGAAAAAATGGAAACTAATGAGGCGGATAATTAATTAGGATGTTAAGTGTAGTTTAACATTTTAACACTCAAACGTGTGGGAGCGGGTAAACGAATCGAAAATATACGAATCGAAAAGTAAACGAATCGAAAAGTAAACGAATCGAAAAGGAAACGAATCGAAAAGTAAACGAATCGAAAAGGAAACGAATCGAAATTTATAATTTGGTGGAGGGGGTTCTAGCTCCTCCTCCAAGAGAAGGCGGGGCCTATGAAAGTGCTAGTGGCAACACCGCTCACCAAATTTCGATTCGTTTCCTCTTCGATTCGTTTCCTTTTCGATTCGTTTCCTTTTCGATTCGTTTCCTCTATACATAATTATATGATCGCTACTATTCAATCGTTATTCTTTGTGCTACTAATATGAAAATCTCCAAATACATGTTTGTAATTATTTACGAACCATGGTTTCAAAAATTTTTCGATTCATTTCCTTTCGTTTCCTATTTATTAATCTTCAACACAACTAACATTTAAAAACTCATTTTAAAAAGAATAGTATATCTTCCACCATATTATAAATTTCGATTCGTGTCCTTTTCGATTCGTTTCCTCTATATATAATTATATGATCGCTACTATTCAATCGTTATTCTTTCTGTTACTAATATGAAAATCTCCAAATATATGTTTGTAATTATTTACGAACCATGGTTTCGAAAATATTTTCGAATCATTTCCTTTCGTTTCCTATTTATTAATCTTCAACACAACTAACATTTAAAACCTCATTTTAAAAAGAATAGTATATCTTCCACCATATTATAAATTTCGATTCGTTTCCCTTTCGATTCGTTTCCTTTTCGATTCATATATTTTCGATTCATTTACCCGCTCCTCATCAGACTATAGTAATTTTGGAAGAAAAAATTAACAGACAAGAAAAATATGGAAATATATAAAATATGATATGTAAAAACTATATTTCGTTTCTTTTCAATTCGTTCCACCTGTCCTTTTTGACTGGAGGAAATTTAAGACAATAATGGCAAAATATTTAATATAAAACTGCCTGTACATTTTTTCGATTCGGTTTCATTTCTATTCATTTTCTTACTTGCATACCATGCCGATTTAAATATATCGAATATATAAAGACATATCCCTGATATTTTATCAACCTTTCATTCCTTTCATTTTTAATTTAAGCTTTTTTTGTAGTCCAATATACTGAATACACAGTACATTTTTTTGCATTGTAATCACATCCGCCTTAGAGACCTTACAGTCGAGAGCTCCGTGTCTTATGGCTAGAAATTTGACCAGCTTGGCCGAGCTTTACTGTAACTGAGAGTGGCGGCGCCACTGAATCGCAGCGGCACGGCCTGGTTCTCGCTGGTGGTTTATAATCATATTCAGTCACCTTGGCTGCGCGGGCAATTTCAGCCAGCAAAAGAGCCGGTCCGAGCCGAACATTTAGCAGCGCCGCAACTCTCACAGAAACAGCGAAACTCTGATCAAATCCCTGGCCACCCTGGCCATAAGACACGGAGGTCTCTGCAGCCGCCCGCTATACTGTACAGTACGCATACATGTATTTGAGCTTGCGCGCTCTCATATCGCCGGCTCGCCCGCGTGCGATGCCGTGCGACTTCTCCCAAGTGGTGGAAGTACGGGGGTAGTAAAACATAACTCCCCCTTTCCCCCTTTTCCCGAAAATGTAACATCCCTGAATGAGAAACACATAATAATAATGCGAAGTTTTATTTTTCAATTCATATATAAATATAATGATGAAGTGTCCTGGATGCCTGATAATGCATTTTGTGTACATTAAATGTATAATTAGTATCCCTCGAATTCACGGTGATAAGTGCCATTGATGCAATTATATATTTTATATATCGTTATGTTATTGCCTCTGTACTATATAGCTTGTGTAATTGGTGCACAAATAATAAACACGATTATATGGATGTAAGATATTATACCTATTTTACTATACAGTAATTAAATAACTGTGAGAGGTGTGGCGCAGTGCGCTTGACCGGTTCTCGTCAGATCACCGAAGTCAAGCAACGCCGCGCGTGGTTAGTAGTTGGATGGGTGACCATTTTCAACAAAAACCACGTTTCCCACCCAGGGGTAAAACGTTGCGCTTTTCCACTATGTGGTTCCCCTGGCTTTGGACCATTGCACTTCCGGTTCATTGACAAAAGCTGTAGCGTCCATCCTGGCTGAGGTTTCCACGTTTCCCTCAGCCGCAGGCAAATGCCGGGATGGATTTGCAAGGCCGTGGCCGCCCCCGTTCCAGAAGAGCCCGCGAAACGCTCAAGTTAGGGTTTCGGAAGGTTCGGGGTTTCAAAGTAGTATGTAATTAGTAAATAGAAGTATACCCAATAGGGTTTGATTAAAAATTTAAAAAATATATATAATATAATATATTTTCCATATATAGTATAAGAGTTCCTGTCAGAAAAAAAAGTTAAGTTATTTTTTTCTAAAAATAGTTCAAGTAGTCCTCCATATCAAACCAAAATTTAAAAAAATTCTATCTCAAATATAGGTTTGCCAGAAAAAAATTCCAAAATCAGAGTGAACGAACGCGTCGCTTAACATGGGGCCAGTGGGTCCTTACCTGACAAAGACCCTCGAATATATCGAAAAAATACACCGTTAGGTATATGAAAAAAATATAGTGATGTTCTATGACCCAAGCTTTAACCAAAAACCGATAAAAAATAAATTGTCGCTCGAATCCATTTTTCCGTAAGGAAATCAAGAATTTTTTTTTTACGGAAAAATGGATTCGAGCGAAAAAATTTTAATTGGTTCTTGTATTGGTTAAAGTTTGGGTCATAGAACATCACTATATTTTTTTCATACCACCTAACGGTGTATTTTTTTTTTTTTTTTTTAGATATATGAGGGTCTTTGTCAGGTAAGGCCCCATGTTAAGCGACGCGTTCACTCTGACTTTGTTTTTTTTTTCTGGCAAAACTATGTGAGATAGAATTTTTTGGATTTCAGTTTAATATGCAGGACTACTTCAGCTATTTTTAGAAAATAATAACTAAACCTTTTTTTCTCATAGCAACTCTACTTTATATCCTGGATATCTCAAAAACTAGACCGACCATTGCTCCATTTTTTTGGCTGGATATTTATCAACGACTATATACTGGTAGTAAATAGTTCTTGGATATTTATGTTATAATATAAGGAAGATTTATTATAATTTTCAGTTCACCATCTCCTAAGGCTAGTGACAAAATAATCCTTAGCAAACTCTCTAATACATACAATTAAATATAATGTATATATATATAGTACACGACACAATATAGTAATAGGGAGAAAAGAAGCGAGAGCGAGTGTTTTTCGCACGTCGCAGAGCTGTTGAGAAATACTCGTAAATAATATAAGTTCAAAAATACAAGCTTGAAAATTTCGCGCGCTCTCCCTGCCTCGATGATGATGGTGAATGACGGAAATAGCTGAACTAGGCGTTCTATATAATTCAGCCATCATATATAGCAATCCAAATAAAGTGATTGTTGTATTTAAGGTACATGAATTGAAAAGGAAACGAATCGAAAATATACCAATCGAAAAGTAAATGAATCGAAAGGTAAACCAATCGAAAAGGAAACAAATCGAAAAGTAAACCAATCGAAAAGGAAACGAATCGAAAAGAAACGAATCGAAAAGTAAACGAATCGAAAAAGAAACGAATCGAAAAGTAAACCAATCGAAAAGGAAACGAATCGAAAAGTATATGAATAGAAAAGGAAACGAATCGAAAATATACCAATCGAAAAGTAAACCAATCGAAAAGTAAACGAATCGAAAAGGAAACGAATCGAAAAGTAAACCAATCGAAAAGGAAACGAATCGAAAAGGAAACGAATCGAAAAGTAAACCAATCGAAAAGGAAACGAATCGAAAATATACCAATCGAAAAGTAAATGAATAGAAAAGGAAACGAATCGAAAGGTAAACGAATCGAAAAGTAAACGAATCGAAAAGGAAACGAATCGAAAAGTAAACCAATCGAAAAATAAACGAATCGAAAGGGAAACGAATCGAAAAGTAAACGAATCGAAAAGGAAACGAATCGAAAATTATACAGTGTTGCCAGTTTTTAAAATTTCAACCCACCAGGAGGCGTGGCGAGGGCGTGGTTATATAAATTTTTCGATTCGTTTACTTTTCGATTCGTTTACTTTTCGATTCGTTTACTTTTCGATTCGTTTCCCTTTCGATTCGTTTACTTTTCGATTCGTTTACTTTTCGATTCGTTTATTTTTCGATTCGTTTACTTTTCGATTCGTTTCTTTTCGATTCGATTCACCTGTCCCAAACGTGTGGTGCTGTAGATTATGAAGATTGTTTTTTTTTTTTTTTTTTTTTTTTTCTATTGATATAGGATACTTAATTAACGCCGTGAATTGAAGTGAAACTTTCGCATTAATTAGTTGTAGCCAAATGTGAGAAAAGGGTAAAAGTCGACCTTTGTCACTTCCAGTACTTCCACTAGCTGCGTCAGCAACGACCAAAATATTATATATGTGACGTTAATTATACATTAACAGATTATTATTATAATGCCCAGTTGTGTAACTTTCGTTATATATATATAAATAAGAACAGTCATCAGTTGTTGCAGTGTATTTTTAGTGGAAATAAAAAGCAAGAATTTGATTTTTTACGGCGAGGCATGGGGAAGAGGAGGGTTCAAGATTCAAAGGGAAAAATAAATAACTGTGCAAATTTTTAGCTATGATAGGGTGTAATTATACTATCATGCATATACAGTAATTATACAGTATTCATTATGTATGAGGGCAAAAATATTTAATATAGTCCTTGATGAATGGTTCATGTCTATCTTTCTTGATTGCCAAAAGGTCATTATAGTCGCAAATTTTTGCTTGACAGAACAGTATTATAATTTGGTAAATGGACAACCAATGCATGGGTAACGTGAAGGAGTTTATAAAGCAAAAAGCAGATTTTGGTTATATTATTATGTCTTCCTTCTATAATATAATAATATATAATATTATATATATTATAACAACAATCAACTCTCCATGTGTCTCCATGTTGAAAATCATGTGTCAAAAAAAAACTTGACTTTCAATTTTATTTACATATATATTAAATATATATTATAATATTATGTGATATTTCATATTATATTATTTATGTATGCTGCGACGGATGGATGTGGAGAGTGATTTAATTAAAGCCGATCATGTGGCGGCACCTGCTGTGACGATAATGAACCAACTAAGTGGTGTGCGCTCCTCCGCGTGCATAATATTGCATCTATACGTTCGTGCTGGCCCAAGCTATTTATTATATATTAGAACCTTGCCTTAAGCCAATTACATAGTTACAATTTTCTACTTATTACATAAAAAACTCCTTCTATCATATAAGAAAATTTGGAGATTTTGAACACCTATAAAGCGCATAAAATTTAAACATTTTCTCATGAAAGAAGAAATTATATATTATGCGATGAATAAAAGACGGATTGTTTACGTCATGATTCCAGCTTTATTTGTGTCGTCAAAAATATAAGTTCATCTCATGGTGAACTATACATGTTTTAGCTTAGAACAAAAACAATGATAAAAAAACATTACATTAATTTACAACAATTAAAAAAATCAAAATTCTAAGTTGAGTCAAATTTGTCGATATAAAAATATAAAACTATTATATTATTATTTATTTTTTTATTATATAAAGTTTGCAACATTGCGTATTGTACCAATCCCGCATGCAGGGTTATACAGTACAATTATATACCCTGTCGGACGCTATGAAGAATGCACAATTAATTAATATATGCCATGTATGTACTGTGAGTCATTTCCATCATAGTTATATATGTAATAATATATAATATCTATAGTTGCATATGCATATTTGTAAAAAAATATATAATTGATTCTTGCCATCTTGTCAAAATTTAAAATTGATGAAGTTAACGTTCCCCGGTACGAGTTTTTCAAACTCTTGGGGTCTACTGAATTTTCTTATGTATTATGTACTGTACGTACTATGTCTATTTTATGAATAAACACATTAAAAAAAACTTTTTTCTATTAAGATATTAATTCCTCTATGTATAATTATTATTTTATGCTTAATTCCAAAATATTAAACAAGAACGAATGATACATTTAAAATGTTTTGTGCATGTTACCAAAATATTTATAATCATTCACATTTCAATTATATACTTTTAAATTTTGAAGACAAAATAAATAAATGCGCAAAAACACATGTGTGTGTGTATATATATATATATATATATACACAAATACAGCATTTATGTCTCTTAAGTTCCAATACAAAATTTTAATACTTAAATTTCAATTAATTTATTATTGTTATATTTGAATTATTTTTCATTCACCTTTTTTTATTCCACATGCATTGATTTTCAATAACATCCATAGTATAGTTCACAAAGCCTGCGTACATTACCCTGTAAAGTAGGCTGAGTGCATTGCTCATATATGGCGCCATATAAATTTGCAGCCTCCACGGTCCACATGACACATTTGATTGCACTCGTTCTATTCCGGCCAACAGTTGGTTTGTGCTGAAGCAGAATGTCGGGCCCTACCATTGTGACGGCTTATATATACCTGGCACAAGGCAGCATAGATACACCGCTAAGCCGTCCGTATCATTCTGAGTCAATGAGCTTGGCCCCTTCTCTATATAATAGTTACAGTGCACCCCATCTCCAAAAGCAACGATGCACACAGCTTTATTCAGCGGCCATGAGACCGCGGTAATTGGCTTGTCATTTCTTCTTTTCAATCTAGATTCAACAATAACATATATGATAATAAAATAATATTATTTGTAAACTAACAAGTTTTCACCATATATAGCAGTGCTGTGACTACTCTTTTTTCTTTTATAAAGAATATAATCCATGCATTAAGCTGCCTGAAGTTTGCTCAGGGGGTCTATAGCAATGTCAACTTCTAGCTGGAAATCAAATCGTGACTCCTCGTAGTTCCCAAACACATTCAGCATGTTGATCGTTTACATTGCATCACCTGAACCGCACTACATGTTTGAGCTTGTGATTTGGGCTGCAAAATAACTCAATAGAATCTTCCTTTATTAAATTTAATCCAGAGTTTAGATCAGA
Source organism: Siphlonurus alternatus (assembly GCA_949825025.1). Classification (NCBI taxonomy): domain Eukaryota; kingdom Metazoa; phylum Arthropoda; class Insecta; order Ephemeroptera; family Siphlonuridae; genus Siphlonurus; species Siphlonurus alternatus. Next base: position 49,481,588 of record OX463788.1, on the reverse strand, counting down.
ACAATGGACAACATACATGAAATTTTTTTATTGCAGAAATGAATAGAGAGTACCAAATTATGCTACTCTGAATTCTTTCAGATTTTTTTGAGATCCAGAATTATTTTTAAATAATTACTGAAAGTGCGGCCACGCCCCCTGGAGGCGTCAATAGGCGTCCAGTCTCTATCCTTTTTATTAAGGCTGCAGGGGTGCCAACTGAAATCACAGGACTTTCAATAATTATTTAAAAATAGTTCCGGGTCTCAAAAAAATCTGAAAAATTTGGTACCCTCTATTCATTTCTTCAATAAAATTTGTTCATGTATGTTGTCCATTTAAATAAAAGTTGCCTGCATGTTGGATTTAAATAATAAATTTGACATAGTATAATCTATATTCTATAAAGTATTATACAATAGTTCATGTTATACAGGGAGTAAAAGTGCACGTTCTTTGCCAAAACTGAAAAAAAACTAATACTTTTTATTAATTCTCTTAACATTTTGGGTGAAAATTCTTAATGATTTTTTTTTTTTATTGTGATATGTGCATGCATGTGTGTGTAATATTTTAACGCATCTGATCCCTCAAAAATCTTTTTAATACTTTTGATTCTATATAATATATAGTATTATATGGAAATAAAAATCATAAGAATTATTATACAGGACTTTTTTCACTTTTGTGTGTCAAAATTCACTTACATGAATCGCTGAAAAATCCAGTTATACCCAGCTTGAATTGATAAGTCATAATTTAGTAAAGTATTTTGGATTCCACTGCTCAATGAGATACTGGCTTATTACAATGCAATGCCATGTAAGTTTGCTTCTTTTATACCTTCTAGGCTGCTTATTAGATTATTACCATCGAAATTAAAAAAAAGTAATAAAAAGTATATTGAAGTCTGCATGCCAATAATCTGCTATATTACGCCCCCTCCAACATTCATTTTTTTTTAAGGAAAAATGCCAAAAGGACCAATATTGAAATTTGCCCCTAGCTGTAATTTTCAGGATCCGCTATCCTTGCTAATACCAATGGACGGGAGCCATAACACCCTGTGGTAACAGCTCTTTGCGGCATCTCTGCTCAAAAAAACACAGCAATGCGGCGGCGGCCTAGTATATAGGCACAGGGTTGCTACCGCCGCCGCCGCTTACCTGCTCTGTGTATATACACCATACAAGAAAGTAACCGCGAAGCCCGAAAGTTACCAATAGAAACATTTATCAAAGTCAAACAAGTTAGCAAGAATTCTTTTTCCCAATTCGCTCCTTGAAGCAAAGTATGTAGCAGCCGGTTGCTGCTGTCGCCGACTTGCGGGGATAATACAATAATATAAAAAATGAAACAGGTTGAAGAGACAAAAAAAATATTGTCTTCAACAAACGGATTACATTTGGCGTGGAGACTGATTATATTGCAAAATAATGCTTGGCTTAATGCGCCGCATCAGTGTCGAGACCAGGCAAAAACATGTTTCGAACAGAAGCTTCAAATTTGTATAATGTTGTGTATTAGTGCCTTCATTATATAAGTATACATTATATATAAATACATTGTTGGATTATAAAATAGCCCTGAATGAAAAAATTAGCGTGAGTCAATAAAAATAAATAAATAAATAATGCAATGCTATGTTAAAGGTGTAAAACTCTAATTGTGCCCTAATATATATAATATAATATATCTTGAATGAAAGGTCTTTTTTAAGGTCTTAAGTAAATAATTACACATATTATATTGATTATATTTAAAAATTAGATATACATAACCTTAAAGCCATGCAATTTGCAATAACTATAACTTACTAAGTGTTCGTTGTTCTGAAACATATGGTACATATTTGGATTTTGTTTGCATTGTGTGCTGTACATTATTAATATTTTTGTTTAATAATAATTTACAAAAATTAAAATAGTTATTATTAATATTTAATAAAAATGCAGTTTTAACTTAATATAACTTAAGAATTATATATTATTTAACATTCTAGTTTTTCATCTCATATATATAATATATATATATATATATAGTTGAAGTATATAGCTATATAAATTATTATTTATATTATATATTAATATAGTTGTAAGTTTAAAAGTTGAAGTAAATTAGAAGAGCACAATCATGCGCATGCGTTTATAAATTAAAAGTATATAATATTGAATATGAAGTTACAGTTCAAGCCCACACAATAATGTCATCATGACTGTGTATTTAGCAAAATATAAAAATAATTTATTTTATTCAGTGCAGTGGATTGGTGAGCTGTCCCGGGACTGCCCATGGCTATGAATATTAAACTGGAGGAATGAGCAATTAATGCAGATACCTGCCAAGAGTATTCACTCCAATTCTAAAATCAAAAATGCATGCAATCACCATCACACCACACGGAAAGCACGATTCTATAGCACTCGAAGTGCCTGAAGGCATTTACATTGAAAAAGTCATGACAAGCAACTGAGAACAAACCCGAGCTATATAATATAGACAGCCAAGCACGCATACTCCACTGAGCATGCACCGACTGGTCTGATTAATTATCTTTGTGAATTCTATGAATCCTGGAACATGGACTTATAGCTAATGATGTATTAATTTGGATGATCTTTGAGCTAAGATTTATTAATTTTATTATCAATAAAAGCAATTCTCTCTGTTCTCCATGTCATGCCGCAGAGGTATAATATATTATTATATAGGAACGTTTAACTGCAGCGCTGAATGGGACTTAAATTAAATATGCACTGCGTTGATTGTAATTGGAAGTTGATTAGCCATCGCGCGCAAAGCTTCAGTAATATATAATAAGTAGTGATTTCAAGGAGCAAGTGAATACATCAGGTAGAATTGCAAAACATATTTTAATATAATTCATCATTAATGTTGTAATGTCAATAGATCGAGCGAAAGGTTTCTGAAGAAATTCATTCAATTTTTATTTTAATAAGTTGATCATGCATATAGAGATGTATAATATATACAAGTTGTATTATAGCATGAACCAAGTAAAAATTAATAATTAAATATGTGCGCGGTGTATTATATGAATATACCAAACAACGAAATAAAAATATTACAATAACAATAGCCACCAATAAAATTCTTTCGATCAAATTAATTATGGGGTCAACTGTTGACATCAATTATAATTAACTAATTGTCAATGTTACGCTCTGAAAGTCACAATTTTCTAATAAATAAATAAATAAATAAATAAATAAATAAATAAATAAATAAATAAATAAATAAATAAATAAATAAATAAATAAATAAATAAATAAATAAATAAATAAATAAATAAATAAATAAGTAAATAAATAAATAAATAAAGATAGAAGAGATATAATAATGACATAATAATATATAATGTTTCAATTTGACGTACTACAATATTATTATTATTAAAATTATATATTAAACTCATCATTGTATATAAGAAAGAGAAAATAAACTGCTATATATTATACTGTATATAAGAACTTATTTATATATAATAATTTATATATACATAAAGTTATGTCATCATGATATAATTATATTCTGGATTCTGGTCTTAGCCGAATGACTGCCATATTTCAGATGGTAGCAAGGTATTGTATTCTCACGGCACGGTGACTGCACGAATTAATTTAGATCGTAATGGCATTCCTGCGTAGTAGCATGATCGGCGGCGGTAATACCCAACCTAATATCGCTGCTGCTGGGGAACGATCGACTCCCTCTCCTCCCTCTGTCACCATCATCTTGCCCCCCTCCCTCCCCCCCTCCCTCCTCTATCAGGCAGGCAGGCAGGCAGGCAGGCCGGCACAAGCAAAGCGTGCAGTAATCGTAAGAATTCAACTCAAGCAACCGATAAAAAGTTGTCATCAATTTATAATCATTCCACCTTTGAATCCATTGTTTCGGCGTCAATGCTCTTGCAGCTTTTTTATAATCATTTTATATTTATATATAATATATATATTTTTTTTACTTTGTTTATTTTATAACGTGTTTTTGAAAAATGTCATAGTCAACATGATGAAGACAAATTGAGTAAAGATTATATCTTTCATAAAAAAATATTTATATTGTAAAAATAATTATTTAATAGAACTCTTTAAAAAAATTAATTTTTATCAAGCTATTAAGTGTGTTTGTATATAAACATTGAATACATTTGAGACAGCAATTTATATGCAAAACAACACAATTATACATTCTGATTATATATATTTTTTTTATAAATGTTGAAAGTATCCTTTATCGCATGAAACGTCAGTTGTCTTGTTTTGTATGTGGCGGTCTCATTTGTCTTGTAGTACGAGACGTGGGGACTTAAAAGCTAAATTGTAAGGTAAATCTACATATTCCGAGCGGCAACTGTCAATAGGAATGTTCTTTGCAGCACAAGAAACTTGCATCAAGAAACAAAGCCACAGATTTTGAATATCATCATTTTCCAACTTGCAGCAATTTAAGATGCAACAAAGCATTCAAATATTTTTTTACACACCAAGAAAGATTTGCAAAGGCTGGAGATTGTTAAAAATAAATTATGAAAAGCTTATTGGATTTGGCTTTCCATTTTGACTTCAATTCAACGACTCGGTAGATACATGCAATTGTATAACGCGACTGCATGTTAATTTATTAAATAAATATGTCGAATCGCCCTTAAGTTTCAAAACTTTCAAATAACTTTTATAATAACATAACTTCGAGTAAGTATAGAAACGAAATATATTAAACTAAAAATGCATGCTGCACTTAACAATATAAATTTGATTCATTGCGAGCGATATTATATATGCTATGCAGTTACTGGGTGATTGAGTTGCAGTTTTAATATTTCAGCAAAGGTATCAGCGTACCGTGCCAGTTGTTGATGCATATGTTTCAGAAGTGGTGTATATGCTGTAAGTATATAGGTTATAGTCAAGTGGGCATTGCATGTTTCCACGCTGCTGTTTCATAATATTAAGGAGCAGCGGCGGCAGCTAATTTAACATGACCGCCATTAAAGTAAACACGTTGCACAGCAAGAAACCGCGGGAATTCGAAAGTGTATCAATATATAAATTATGTATAGATAAGTAAAAAGGAAAAACAAACTTATTGCTTGACGAACAAATTGATTGTCTCCAAGTAATAAATTCAGAATTTAAAAACCATTTGTCAACAGCGTGTTGCGTTGAATGGCAACGAGTTACACTTGATCTTTTTCTCGTTAAATATTACCGATAAATTTAATATACAAGCCTATGATCTGATTTAATGATATTTATAAACATAAATTTGATACATGCATGACATTTTTTTCACTGATAATTTCTTGGATAGAATATAATGTTTTATTTTCAGTCGTTTTATAATGACCTGATCGAGGGACTCTCGGAGTCTGGCCTAAGGGCAATTACACAATATATACATAGACGTGCAATGATATAGCTGCGAATGAAAGCTGCGAATATTTGCAAATTTCCAAAATTCGCCTGAGAATATTTAATGCTTTATCAAACAATTATTAAACTATAATATTATAATATCATGCAGCAGATAGATTACAAACTTTTGCGTGCGATTATAGTAAAGAGATTTACAGGCCAAACTATACATGCAATTTTAAATTATTGACAATTAATGTCACATGACCTTAATGATTTTTATTTTATTTTACTTGCAAATAATTCTTCCATTTTCATAATTATAATACATAAATTATAATACTTAGCATACACTTAACATATAAGATTCAATTGCATTTTGGATTTTTTAATAATATTGATATACTCACTCTGCATGCCAACTTTTGAAAAATGAAAATGGTCTTATATAACTCGGCATATATTATAATTCTTGTTCAATAAGCTCCCTATCAACATATATACCCAAAGTGATTATAGATGAATATTTTCATGCTGGTTTAAAAAGTGAAATACTTTTGTCTCCAAAAAAAAAGTGTAAAATTGATGACCTTTACACTATAACATTTTTTTTTTTTTTTTTAGTTTTGTGAGTTGCATTATAGCTCGCACATTACCTGCATAATACCTGCTGCATTGCAAGCGTAGAACCACAGTGGGAGGACGACTCAAAAAGTGAGAGGTATTAGTCCCGACCCCGTCCCCCACCTAGCACCCCCAATTTGGAACATTGCGTCGGGTACACCCTCTCTTACATCATGGATCACGTAAAATGTTACATAATATTATAATACTTACATGAACATAAAACTCCCAGTTACAGCTGATCCAAATCCCCTGAAATTTATGCAACAAGCTAAACAGACAATTCTTTTTACTTTACTCTTTCGAAATATAATATTAAGGAAAAGGGTAAAAAGGTAAAGATGAGAAAAATTGGAATATTATATATATTAATATAACATCGAGACCGTAAAAAGTTTTTCAAAAAATATTTTATGTAACATTAAATTTATATTTCAACTAATTTGAAACAATTTTAAATGTGATATAGCATATAACTTACTAAAAAATATATATTATAAGTTAATTGAAATAAAAGTACGTATATCCTAAATACAACATAATACAAGATTAGTAGATTCTACACAATAATATTTTATTTTTTTAAATTTATTTTTGACGCATGGATAGGATAGAGATAACATTAGTAGTTGCTTTTGTTCAGCCAAACCCAACACTTCCCTCTTCATGTCATTTTTTATAAGGATACTTTAATTGTGTTCCAATAAGATTATAATTAATTGATTGATCAGCTTCTTAGCATGTTATGACTGTTGTGTACATGGGTGGCTATTGAACTCATTTTGTCTTTGTCCTTTTCTATCAGCTCTTTTTTTTTTTTTTTTTTTTTTTTTTTTTTTTTCTCTCCTTTCTATTCAAAGTTATAAACGGATTGCCTAGTCATGGTTGCTTGCCGGCCACTTGAATGCCGCTTATAATTGAAGTTAGCGATCTTTTGAGCACGCCAACACCAAGCTGCTGCACCATCAAATGGTCCTGCATGGAGGGGCAATTAGCTTGGACAGGTTCGGGTGCGATGGCAGCGCCACGGCCTGCCTGAATGCCAGCTGAGGTAACCTCAGTCACCACCTAAACCCGTCACGATGTAACAACTACAGCTCAATTATACCAATACACGCCTTGATCGACTTAAATTGATAAATAATTCCTTTCACTCCATAATATCATAGCTGATCATAGTATCATAACTATATGAACAAAAGCTATAAGTTTCCTTTAATGGGCATTTACATTTTTTCTTTTTCTTTATACTGTATGATTTTCATGAAAACTATATGCGCATGATTTTTTTTTACTCTTGCAAGCAATAGGCAGAATATTCATAAAATATATGCAAATGTTTGTTTATTAGTTTATTTTTATTTTTTTAAATGATATGATTAACTAAATATATAAATTTTATTTTTATTAAGGAATTTTCAGAGTTTGAAATAAAGATTCCCACAATAATGACATTCACAAAAATAGAGTGTTTAAATATTTCCACAACATTATTATTGATGTAAAATGATTCAATGACATCACACATGCACTGCCTGACGTTTCCCTTGGATTATCATGTTGTTCAGATTCACATGCTGATTTGTGCTTGCATTGTTTTGCAGTTATCCGCACACAAGTCCCTAGCGTGTGAGATAGCGGCTGCAGTGTCTCAACCCCCCAGCAGATGGCACGGGACTATCAGAGTGGTCAAGTGATGGCTAGCTGCTGCCGGCCCGCCAGCACTCCCCAGAGAGACACACACAAACATAGCAACACCTAACCGCCCCCAAATGCTGGACTCTTTCAATTGAATTTGAAAACAAACTCGCGTTGTTGTTTTTCCATTTAGCCAAACAACTCGCATCCCTTGGCACCTCCCTCCTCCATCGTATATTCTTTCTTTGCTTCTCACTATATAGACTTCTCTTATACTGTTGTTCGGAAATGGAAAAATATATACACCTTTTTTCTTGTCTTTTCCATGTAGTTTTATTTTTTTTTATTATTCAGTCATAAATAGCAAACCTTATTCCTCGCAACTTGACAAATTCAATTTCTTTTTAGATCCGTTTGACTCTAGAGGGCTATGGGCTCCCCTCCCCCTCCTCTCTCTCTCTCTCTCGCTCACTCAATACATTTTTTTAAAGGCTATTGCTAAGTTAACGTTGTGCCGATCCCTTGTGAGCGTGATGGAGGCGAGAAGTATCAAATGTCATCACTTGGATCACTGCGCGGCGACATATTGCCTTGGTGACACCTTGGAAATCAAACTCGCGAGTGAAAATACGCTCCGAGGAAAACGCCTCTGACAAATTGCACGTTGTTCATCTTTCGATAAAAATCTCAATGACGAAATATATACAAAAAGAAGCAAAGCAGCTAAAGGTTTTATATTTCTTACCATCATGCACTGTAAAAATTGTCTTGTTAAAAAAAACAAAAAAAAAACATATTAGGTGTGCTATAGCTTGCATTCAGGAGCAATGCTTTGCATTAAATTGCATAAAATTAAGAACATTATGACTGTGCAATGCATGCAGGCCTATATAGCATGGAGGTAAAATGGTACAAAATAAAAAGATCAGAGCGAGACGAATGATTTTTTAAACTTTTGGTATATAATTATTTTTATAATATACCTTCATAATATTTGAACATTTCTTTAACAAAAACTTAACAAAAAAATATATAATATATTGATTCTATATATATATTATGATTTGTTAATTGAATCCAATAGTAATTCAAATTCAAATTCAAATTTTTATTTCGATCATAGGCTGTACAGCATGGATCACGTCAATTATTACATTAAATATGTAACATACTTAATTCTAATTAAAATTAGCCTAAATTTAATAAATTTAAATTTAATGTTTTATGTATTCATTTATAACAATTAATATTAAAAATAGATGTTATAAAATATAGAATAATTATTTTTTAATAAAAAGATTATGTATTTATAAGTAAAATTTACCATTTATATTTACAAATCATTGAGGAGAACAGTAATAAAAATGCCAATTTATGTTATGTATTTATTAAGATTATATAGGAACATCAGATATAAAAAGAATAAACAGACAAAAAAATAGTTTGCACAGAATAAAACAAATAATATATAGAAGATAATACATCATTTTAGAGACGCAATTCAATTGTTGTTGATTCATTGATTACAGATTTGACGTTTAATTTATTTATTATAAAAAAATTATCATATTATTTATATAATATATAGTATATATAAATATAGTATAATATAAATATAGTCGTGTGTAACTATATCATATTCTGCAGATTTCGCTACAAATTTGTGTGCAGCTTTTTAACAATAATTTGCACGAAATACGACTGTATTTTGAGGCCCTCGGGTACGGTGCACCCCATGCAGGACGGCTGCATGTGGAGAACGTTACTGCTGGAGCAAAGAGATTGGGAAAGTCAAAATGAGTAAAGTAATCTAAAAATAAAGTATGTATTAAAAAGGGAGTTAATATATACTACCGTTTTATAGATAGTTATGCCATCATGGTTACCTATCCTGATTATCTTCGATAATATAAGATAAATACCTGTCTTATTGGATATAAACATAACTTTATATATTTTCAACGGGGTTTCTTTCTTTTAGAGTGATATTGTATGAAAAGTATACATACCAACCAAGTCTAATGTCCATTTCAGAGGTATTTAAGTTTATTATATGTATATACCGGTCGTCTATCTGCAATGTAGCTCATCTAAGTATTATGTAGGACGTGTATATTGTACCTGACCCGTTTGGTGCTTCCTTATAAAATTATACGGTTATGAACTAAAGCTTGTAAATATCTAATTGTGAAGTGGGGTAGGGGAAATTCGACCCTTAAGACATTTTACTCCATAGGGAAGGGTGCTCGTGGACACGAAATAGTTATAGCATGAAATAGTTGATTGAGAATAATAAAATAATAATGAATGCTTCATACCAATTCAACTGCCAATCATTTTTTTATTGTCAAAGTTTGTACATAATTAGTTACTGATAATTTATTCATTTAATAGAAAGAAGTGAGCAATTGTATAATATGTCATGTCCCCAATTGCATGCAGTTAGAATGGTGCCTCACTCGTCCCCCTGGTCCTCCATGTTAACTCCCCATTGCGTTCTTTACTGCATGGAACGGCGGCGCGGGCGACGGTCGGTTCGTCGAATACCCCCGCGAACAGTAAAACGTTTTGAGCTATCATATAACCTTATGGCAATTCCAACCAGTCATTTTATTTAAGTGCAGTAACAAGCACGGGGACATTTTCTCTGTAATATACTCCATTTGGTTAGAAAATACATTTCATGAAAATAAACTTAAAAGACCTGTGAAGTTTGAGCTTTATGTATAAAACGAAATATATTTTTCTTGTTCTTTATATAATATAATAAAAAAAAAAATCGAATTTTTATAATAGTATCTTTCTATATAGAAGAAGAATGGGTTGTGTCTTTTCAAATCCCTGTGTTAGAAGATTTTTTTTTTTTTTTTTTTTTTTCAAATTGAGATTTTCTCCCTTGAGTTTTGTATAGTCTAGTAGTGTTGAGATGCGAACAGCCTGCTGGCATACCCCTCAATGCCTCATACATCATCTCTAGCTTACCGCCCCTGCTGCGTGATATTGGATTTTCATCGATTTGGATTTGTTGACATGGTTCTACTCTATGATATCTATCTATATAGATACTTGAACAGGCTCACATCTTCGCCACATGCATGCGTTCTATATATAAGTGTGCTCACTAGCCGCCAGGCGCGACAATATAATTTCATGACCACCATGCATGTATATACTAAGAAAAGGCTATACACTGGCTGTCATATTTATTTAGGATTTCGTCGGAGTACTTCGGTTCGTATCGGCCAGTAAGAAGATACTCCGATATATAATAAACTGTCTTCCAATGAAGACGTTATAAATAAATACGATGAAAACCAAATTAAATGTGACGTGTACAGTATACGCACATGTTACAATTTAGTTATATATGAGGGTTTACTCATTGTATGTCATTTATGGAAATAAACTCCACGCACTGCTCTCTGAATAATTTATTGTTGTTCGATGACAAATGTTTACACTGGATGCGTAAACTCTGATACGACCTTTTCTTATGAAGTAACGATTCATCTATAGCCTTTTTCTCTCCGTGTATATGTATAAGCATATAATAATAAAGAATATAAGTATAAGTATCCTCAGCGGTGTAGCCAAATAAAAAAATTAAAGCATTGGAGGTTCTTTGCCATTCGAGGAGGGTTTATATATAGGAAGTAGACCCACTATGCAGCTGTTATAATATATAATATAATATAATATAATATAATATAATATAATATAATATAATATAATATAATATAATATAATATAATATAATATAATATAATATAATATAATATAATATAATATAATATAATATAATATAATATAATATAATATAATATAATATAATATAATATAATATAATATAATATACATGTATATATATATATAAAAGAGAACCAAACCCAGATCTTACACCTGCAGTAAATATTCTCCACATTTAACACAACATTTAATTATGCTTATTAGTTACAAGCTATCTTCAATTTGTTATCTACAAGTATATATATTTATATATATTTATGAGATATCTTAATTAATGATGTTAATTAAAAGTTCACATAAATTTGAGTTATCATTATGTCATACTGTTGATAACTCCAATTAAATTGAAGCGCGCCATCAGGGTCACTGCGGAGATTACAAAATGATAAGGCAATTCTCATGTCAACACATTAAGTTACACCATCTTCTCTGCTGGTATATATTTATATATATAGCCGTGGCCACATTTTCTTGCATTTGAACCATGCAGGAAAATGTTTTTAATGATATCGAAAACATCTTCTGAGCTATGATCCAAGACTTAAGTCCAATGTGCATATGACATTGATTTTGAAGTTGTTACATCATCATGTTTCTGTCAAGAGATTATATATACATAAAACTGATTTTATTGCGTATTATACACTGCAGCCCTTGCAAATTTATTATGTTATATGCTGCATGTACTACATTTAATAGCCATATTGCTATAAAGCTTACAAATATAACAACATATTATATATATATATATAGATAGGATTATTTTATATATTACTATATACATACTAAACCATGCAGTGTTGCGGTAAACCTATATATTTCAAAGGATCATGAAATAATTAAATGCAGCATTATCTTCTTGTACCAAACTTACAATCCGGTTTTTTCTCTATATTTCATATGAACTTTCATTAATTAGCCGTCTACAATAATTAGAGGCTCTCGCTGTCGGTCGTAAAATGTCATCAGGTTTTCGGAGACTTTGTTCTAATCAAGCAGCCATCATCATTAAAAAGTTGTGACAACTTGACGCTGTCACTTGCTTGCTATGTTGTGTAGTCTGCGAAAACCTTTCTTATGACGTACGTTATGCCATGCAGTCGTAGGCCACAGCTGTTGATTATTGTAGAAGGCTGATGGAGGCTTCAGGTGTTCTCCGAATTTTGCTCCATAAGCCATCATGGTATATAAAATTTGATTTTTCCTCACAGTTACTATATATATTGAATTTATTAATTTGAAATCATCTACTACTCCATTTACCAGCATTCAGGGGTCTTCTATAATTTTTAATTAAGAACCTATTTCCCCTTAAAACCTTGATTCATTGATGAAAACTATATTTTATGTTTTATTTCTTGTTGCGGCGAGGGTGGGGGGCAAGTTGCGGCGCGGGTGGGGGGTTAAATTACAAAATTACGGCATCCAAGTAATTGAAAAAAAAAGATGGTATCAGGAAAGAGAGGAGATGGATAAAAGACGACACCGGCGCGGGTGGGGGGCAAAATTACAAAATTTTGGAGTAAGGAATTTTTCTGTATTTAAAAAATATATATACATAAAACATGGTGGCTCTACCCCTTTAATTAAAGCTGCCTCCTCAGACGTAATGTGTCAAGAAGAGAGCCGGTCCGACATGCACTCTCATTGAAAGCACTGAGAACACGAGTTGGAGTAGGAAGGGCTGGGCCAGTGTATATACTTTTGCAGACTCAGCTCCATCTAATCTCCCTCCGTCGTCTCCTCTCCCTCCGCTACCATTAGCCCAGCCATTATATACCGCTCCCCGAGGACACAAACTTAGTCTGATATGGATGCAGAGATTTTTATAACTCGCCTCATTAAACCCAAAGGATTATTTGTTGATAATTTCCTTTCTTCCATTAAAAAAAAATTTAAGTTAAAAAAAATTATATAATATAATATCAACTCCTTTTTATGACTTTTTAATAGACTTATAATATAAAACTTCTTAAGTATTATTCGCCGACAAACGTATATTTTGTTAACAAGACATTAATTATTAAAAAAATATCTAAACATTTTTTGTTTGTTTAAAATTAAGTTTATTAATACTCGTATATAACTAGTCAGAATGCAAAATGTATAGAAAACATTTATTAGTAGGAAAGTTGCACTTTGCATAATAGCATTTTGTCATGGCGGCATTAAAAAGCGAAGATACCTTACGTTAGTAATACTTTAAGACGGCGGGTCTTGTCTTTAGCTACGCCAATCACGCACTGCTAACTTTCTTTGTATAACAGCAAATATGTCGGCCGTGGGCTTCATAAAATGTCTCGCAATTTATATATATGTTATACAAAAGGCCCCCAGGGCAAGCGCACATTTGTTCACAGTCCGTCGCTTCCAGAAGTTCGAGACTCCTTCAAGATGCTTCATTCCAGTCGCAAATTATAGTTACTGAAGAAGAACACTGTCAAAAATCGATTGCTTTTTACTTTTTTATTATTTTTGTTTCATTTGCCAAATTAAGTATAAAGCAATGTTCCATGCAGTCAAGTGATTAATTGTAGGGTATATATAATAATAGAGCAACCAATAGTTGCTGAAAATCCCTAGATCCCCAGCTATCAGTATAATAATTATCGCTGCATGCCTTGCTTGATGAGCAATGTAGTAAAATAATCAGAAAGTAATAATGCTGCAGCTATCAAATAATAAGATTTTTCTTTCTAACAGCAATAAACTGTTATTATTAATTACCCTTACAAACACATCTCATTGACATTTAAAAAAAATGTATCATTAATTGCAATTACAATAAGATTAATAACTTTTCGTTACGGCATGGTTACCATGCCTAAACTCTTTCTTTAAATGTCACTCACTTATCTCAGTTTATCTAAGAATATATTTTATTATACCGTCAATAAGAGCGCTTGGAATATTGCTCGTGATTTAATTAATTGTAAGATAAAGTAAGCTATTATATATATGGAGCCATATACGACATGATGAGTGAAGAGCTAGGTGATATTAGAAAGGAGTCTATATGCCCACTCAATATAAGAAATTAAATTAAGATATAAGAATGAGCATATTATACTTAATTACAGGGGGCGTCACAACCCGAGGACTATATACTTGTATATTTATAGTCCTTGGTCACAACCAATAAGATTTTTGTCGTGTTTTCAGGAGTGCTCTTGGCCAAGATGAGAATTCGTTATACAGAATGTTTACTAATTACTATAGAAGATATACTACGGTCAATATAATAAATTAAATAATGTGTCCACTAGTTTCAAAAGCCGCTTTTTCCACTTTTGCAAATTTTAGGAAAACAGCATTTTTTTATATCTTTCAAACTAAAAATAATAATTTATTCAACTTTTACAATTTGTCTCATATAGCCAATTGAACATCTTTTTTGACAAAATTTGAAATATTCACCCCTAAACTAACCCTCCACGGTATACAAAATTGTGGAAAAAGAGGGTTTTGATTCTGACCTTCCCGTTACCCTGAAATTTATGCAACCATGCAAACATCAGAGACTATTGGGTTGCTGACCAACAGGGGTTAAAATTAAAAAATTAGTACCTAATTGATTTAATTGTCATGAAAATGAATTTTGATACTAATTAACCAACTCATTACACCCTAATTGTAAAATTAACCCCTTAAAATGACACCCCTAAGTGATAATTATATTTTTTAATTTCTTCCGAGAGTGCCCGATTTTTCTTTTAAAAGGTTAATTAACCTAAAAAATTTATTAACACTATTTTAATTTCCCTAATTAACCCTTAATTGTGAAAAAAATTAGACATTTAGTATAAAAATTAATTTTTTTAGACTTTGCCATGAAATCACGGCTAATTTTTGGCATTAGAAAGTGCTTTTAATTATTTTCAAATCAACTCAGTTAAAGAATTTAACCTAGGGGAGGAAAAATTCCTCCCCTAATTTCAATGTATTCATTGTCAACTGATTTGAAAAATTCAAAAGCTTTTTCTGTAGTAAAAAATTAATCCTGTTTGAATGGCAATGAAAAACTCAGAAAATCAGTTTTTTTAATACAGTTTAGCACGAATTTTTAATTTTAATTCGTTCGATTAAATATTAAATTTCTCTAATGGAGTTACTAATTAAATTTCCTTCTAGCATAAAAATTTGGGGCCAGTGGAATATAATTTGCTTTTCAGTTAATTTTGAGATCCTAACTATATGCATAAGTAAAAATTAATTTTGTGTTTGAGACATTCAATAGTTTTGAATATTTTTTAATTAGCAATTTAACATCCAGAATAACAGGAAAAAAAACAAAGGTCCCCCACAAAGCATCAACCCAAATCAAACTTCCTGACTTCATAATTGAACCTTTATTGTGAAATACAGTACTGTGCAATGCTGAAATATACTTTAAAAGAAAATTACTGTAAATTATGGCTAGTACCATAATAAAAATGTGAACTTTGATTTGACAAAGATTGTGTTTACAGCTTCTTACTGTTTTTACAACTTTTTTATAACACAATCTGACTAATGAATCTGCAGTATATTATTTTTCAAGAAGTTATAACATATTTTAGACACATTAATCATGATAGCAAAATTTAACACATCCTACACGTTTAAAATACATTAATTAATTATTAACCATACTTTCAAATGAATCATATTGATCTATAAATTTTAAATATTTTGCGTGAACCACATCAAGTCATCCAAATCATGGGACGAGTGTCCGGCAGTATAGGGAATTACATTATCTGTGCGAGTTCAACATATTTTATAGTGATGATCCAGGTATCGAGAGTACCTTTAAGAAAGTTCATCCTAATAAAATATGTGACAACGTTTAATTATATAATAGATAAAACATACCCTGCGAGGTGAACTTTACGATGATTCCACACGTGCAACTTCCTCCGCACTTGTTTTCTCGAGCGGCCTAGAGTTGCGAATTTCGCTTATCTTTGCTAATTACTATATACCACTAACACAGGCACTTCTTATCTTTAATTTTATAGTAAAGTATGCTTAATTAACCTCATAATCATTGCAAAACTTATATTTATTTACCTACATCACTTAAACAGCATGAAAACGTCCATATTTAGGAAATCAGCTGACTGAGTGACGTCATAAGAAAGAAAATCGCTCATTGGCTGATTGGAAAAAGCGTACTTTGATACTTGCATTTTAGTGGAAAAAGAGGAGTTTGAAACTCACTCCAAACTTTCACTAGCTAATATGCATGGAAAAAGCGGGTTTTGAAGCCAAAAATTTTAACCGTCAATTCTATACATATCTTCGAACAAAAAGCCGCCAAAATTCAAATTTCGTAAAAATTGGTCAAAAGCGGCTTTTGAAACTAGTAGACACTATAACTATCTGAATATAAATGTAATGGTCAGTGTAAAATCAATAGTCAATCAACAATGAATGTTAATATATATTATGGTAGAAAAAATTATGTACACTTATGCACTTGATTGCATTAAGGTCTATCGGTGCAAAAAGTAGTGACTGCATGGTTTACGAATATCATACTTATAATTTTTTTGTATTATATGATTACATTATATCTATGATATATGTTGAGAATATGTTTTAAAAATACAGCCAGAAAATATCTCTTACTATCTTTCGTCGTGTAAATTGAAAATTTAATTTATTAAATTAATATTAGTCATGCACTTTGGAACATTATTGACATTATTCTGTATAATATGCATTATAAATTACATATTGTACATATATATATATATATATATATTATGAAAATAAATTATGCATTTCAATCAATATTATTTGCTTGTTGCAATAAATGTTTAATTTTAATATTAATTAACATTATTTTTAATTAGTTATGGTAATATTGACATGATCTAGGCTGTAAAGCTTATATATATATATATATATATATATATATATATATATATATATATATATATATATATATATATATATATATATATATATATATATATTAAAAAAATTAAAAATTAAAAAAAAAATAAAATAAAAAATAAAGTTTTTAATTTTAACTGCCTGCACTAATGTGGCGAGCAATCTATCATCTTCACTGCAACAAATTAATTCTCGTCTGTGTAATGCATCTCAAAATGTTATTATTTATTATATGATATAATGTGTGAGATGTCTTCACCAAGGCCGTTATAATCGGGCAAAATTGCTCGTATAGGTTGGGCAACCAGCACCCAAAAGCGGCCAAAATTTGTCAAAGCTTATTGGCATTATATTATGTATAATTATATATAATTAAAATTTAACTGGCTTGCGTAAATAATTCATATGTGTAAGTAGTGATTATATTAAAAGTACATGTAATGTATTATTATATTTTTTGTTCAATTTTGTAATGTGTCAAAATGTCACCAGATGGTCTCCTAGATTTGTAGCTGTGATGATTAAGAGTGCGGTGCAACATGTCCAAACTACTACCAGTATAGTAGAAATGCCAGTCTTAGCAAAATGGAATGGAACGACTTAATGAATGATAATTGGCTTTTAACACACTGCTGGAGTGTGCCTTACGGCCAGGTAAAAGAATAAGCGAACAAGGATCTTAAAGCAATAAAGCAATGGATCAACCTTACAAAAAAACAAAACAAAAAATCATAATATATTGCGGAATTGAAGCGAGCGTAAAAATGTAAAAAATATATGATATATTCTGATTTTTTTTGAAAGATTTTTCGGGTATGGTAATTGTTAAAACGACCATGTTACTTTTCGGCGGCGACGTGCACTCTTGAAATAAAAGGATAGGGCTGGTTATAACCTGGAAAGGTGTGGGCGTCGAAAACTGTACTTGGAAAAAAAAATCCCGCTCTATGAAAAACTTGTAATAAAAAAATTAAAATACATTTTTATGCTTTATTTATTTATGCAATAAATTTTTGTGGGGTCGGTTGTCCACTTTAATTTGCATGATAAACGATAAGTAGAGTAAAAATTATGAAATGTGAACTGTCTTCCGACTGATAGTAATGGCACATAGCGCAACGTCAAAATGGAACTCAGTCTCTGCACCCCAAAAACAGTTAAAAATGGCTCAAGCTTTCATTTTCTTTGTTCGTTATGACACCGATAGTGCGCGCGGTAACCCTGTCGTATCTTCAATTATTTTATTGATAATTTTTCGAAATAGTTTCTTGACTATTAATTTGTTATAACTTTATATGGTACAAAAATTGCAGGAATTAATGTCAAGAGAAAGACGCGCTATACAATTTTGCATACAATTTTTCCTTACAAGAAAATTTCATCTGCTGCATGCAAATAAATGGAGTTTAAGTTTTCTTGTAAGGAAAAACTGTATACATGCAATAATTATAAAAAATTGTATCGTGTAATACGGGCTTTATTACAGTTGCTCTATTAATTAAGTAGTACACGAATCAGTTTAACAAAGGGAAAATTATGTAATTATATAATTTATAATATATAAATGTGAAATTACGTATGTATCAATTTAAAAAAAAAAGTTGAACTTATTCGTGCACTAATAGAACAACTAATTATCTTGAGATCCAAAGCTTGATATAAAATATTATGAAGATAATTAAGTGTTGTATACCATAATATACCATCTACCGGCACTATACCAGACCCCTTTGCTATAGTATTAGTTTCCTAATTTTACTTGAATATAAAATATTATAATTATTATTCTGATAGAAATTTTACACTTCATTTAGTAAAAACGTCTCAGAACATATTTATTTATTTATTTATTTATTTATTTATTTATTTATTTATTTATTTATTTATTTATTTATTTATTTATTTATTTATTTATTTATTTATTTATTTATTTATTTATTTATTTATTTATTTATTTATTTATTTACTAATTTATTTATTTTTATCATCCATCTATATACGAAGTGAAACTATATAGTAAAAATATAATCAATTTCACTTGATGGCACAATAATTTATGGTAGTGTTAATGGGCATTGTGGGAAAAGTTTTTACTGAGAGTGGCTGGCTGCTTGACTCAGGCCGGGAGATTAGTTGATTGAGCATGCCCAATTATCTGTCCCCCCCCCTCCCCCCAATCCTCGCCCGGCCGCCGGCCGCCCGTGTCAGCAGCAGCAGCAGCCGTCCATACGCCAACCCTAGCCAGCCAGCCGCGGGACGAACAAAGGTGATGTAGCCTAAGCCTGTTAACATGCCTTGTTTGGACTCTGCATGTAGCACCAACTTGGTCTATAGCTGCTGTTGTTGCCTTTACACTATTCGAAGCTGTTCTTTATACTGCTTTCCTTCAATATAACCTTTAAATCTTAAAAGGTCCACTATTAAGATTAACTTAATGGCTCTAAAGATCACGTTGTATTTTTTTTTTCCATCTTATATCTCTCTCTCTCTCCCTCTCCTTCCCTCTCTCTTACTTTGATAGTGATTAAACAGAAAACAGATTGCTTTCATAATAGCCTCTGCTCAAACCTTTCAGTATTATAGATACAGCTATGAAATAAAGGCAAACATGACAAGCAAGCAACGTAAATAAAACGCGCTGAGCCCTCATCCAACACCAGCGGTCACGTAAAACATTTTTCTCGCTTCTGCAAGTACTTTTAAATTGAATGGAGAAAATAATTATTTTTTTAATAAAAAAACAATTATACACAACATTTCATATAATTACAACATTTATTTTTTTGGAATTTAATATAAAAAATTTAAAAAAATATGGAAAAAATGTAATAATGACGACCGAGTATTTCCATAATTGCAAAGGAGCTCGGAAATTTTGGTCTTGAAACAATTAAGTGAACTTCTATATACAAAACAATATGCAGATAAGTTGATAACAATTTTATTTTATTTTATTTTATTTTATTTTATTTTATTTTATTTTATTTTATTTTATTTTATTTTATTTTATTTTATTTTATTTTATTTATTCGAACAACTGGTTGTACAATTAAAAACATGGTTCACGTCAAATATTCAAAGTATAAAAAAAAAACGGCAATCACACACACACATGATATACATACACACATTATCAGATTATCAACAGGACATACAATTAATATTACATTTATTTATTATTATTACGTTTATTACATGATAAACGTTTATAATATTTTTGTGGTAATGTCAGCTGAATTGTTGTAGCCCCTTTGCAGTGATCCCTATCGATATAAAAAAAATCCCAGTTTATTAATAATGCAACACTGATACACAACAGAAAAATGAATTTTGTGATAACACAAAAAAGCTATAATATTGTTCCCAATACTTCCCTGGAAAAAGAATTTTCTCATTTCATATAATTATATTGGTACACTAGATATAAATTAATAATATATTATATATACATAAATTACAAATATATATATGATATACGTAACAATATTATGAGGTATATATAGGAATAAAATTACCTTGTAAAATTAAAACGTGTTTCATAAAGCTTTGATAGGGATATAGTTAATAGTTGATTGCCTTTATATATTATATGTATATATATAAATATATATATATATATATATATATATATATATAATACATATATATTATAAATATAATTATGTATATGAATTGTGGTTTTAAACGGTGCGATGAAGCACAAATAAGTTAAAATTTATTTCTTTTAAAAGTCATTTTTTATTATCATTAATGATTTTTTTATATGTATAATACATTTATAATACACACCATCCGTTTCCACTCATAATTTATAATTAATGTTTTCCTGACTTGGAATAGGGCTTAGAAATTATAATGAGGCAATAAGCTAAGATTTGGTGTCAACTTTAAAGAATTTAAGACGTGTTAGGACTATTTCTTCGCTCGCCGCCTCCACCACCGCAGGATCGCACTGCTCCTCTCGATGTTGCTTGTATTATAATAATGACTTAGTTGGTTATACAGGTGAGAGGGGGGAGGGGGTCCAGGTGTGCCGGCCACCTCCTCTCAGCGGGGCCCCAGGACGGAGCTAGGGCTCCAGCTTATAGCTATATAGCCGTCTGTCTCGTTAGAGCGTGTAAATAGAGTCTCCTCCACCTCCCCCCGGCCAATCATCTCGGACCAACTGCGTGCTGAGCCAGCCAGCATTCCTCAGCAAGGAGGTGAACCACACGTCACAATCATAACGAACACATAATGTACCAAGTAATCAATTTTATATTAATTCTTCTGTATCATCATTTAACAAATAAACAATAATTTGGTTATATGTAAATACACAATACAAATAATACAAATGTAGATTTAATAATGGTATTATTTTCTTTTTATTTAAATATTTAATAACATTAAAATTTAAAATGATGCTATAAAAAAAACATATAAAAAAAGTAAAAGACAAATATATTTATTTATCCCAAAAATGGAAAATCTCAAACCTTTGGTGTGCATCAAATCTTTTTTATGATTACGGGATCACTTCCCGAACTCCCGAATAGTATAAATATATATAGGATCCGACCGATGAGTTTTATTATACCTGCATGTATTTTTATTATATACATAAATTATCAAAAATGTTATCAATAGTATATATTAAATAATATTGCCGTTTAAATCCAATTAGAATGGCTTTCATGTGGTTTGCAATGCAGCTGCACTCTGCAGTGTGTGTGTCGAATGCATATAATATGCATGCACCCCGCTGAGTGGCAGGGCTTACCTGGCTCTCGGAGAAGGTCGGACCTGCCTAGTTAACAGTCGACCTCTCCGCCGCCGTCCGTCTCTCCACTCGGGCCTGCCAAGCGGAGGACCCCTTAACCTTTTTAATACACACACCAGCAACAGGCGTGAAATTAAACGCTGTAATTCAAGCAACAAACTTAGCTTGAATAATCGAGCTGTGCAAGCTGAACCACTAATCAAATCAGCATTAAATCTAACTATATACAAAAACATGATTTGAAAAATAATAAAAACAATTTGTTATAGCTGTAATAATAATTGGCTTCTTTTGGAGACGCTTAAACATATTATTTTTTTATTTGAATAAATTAATATTTTAACATGTTACTATATAAGATTGCAGCTATTAAATTACATGCTATACACTTGTATAATATATATAAAATAATATTATACATGAGCATATTACATATTCATTGAAAATTTAAAGCGGTACTTTTTATTGCTCTATATTGGCAGCTGATGAAAACGTTCCTGCATGTATATTATACACAATTTTAGTGTTTGCAACGAACGTTACATACTTTTTGTTGAAGCTGCATGCTTGGAAAGTGTTAATATTATACAAAGAAACATTACTAGGAAGTTTTAATGTATTGGCTACACTTGCTGCATTATGCATTTTCAGTATTAGATAATCGTGTGAACGATTAAGCCCCGGGGCTCAGACTCCTGACTGTCCCCTATCCCTCCCCCTAAACCGTCACTGGGATGCCTCTGATTTAAAAGAGTTACAAATATTTGCAGGTTAATAATGTATCATGCATACTTAACTAGTTTTTATATTGCTGTGATTTACATTTTTATCATTTTGTATATATATATTATAGTGTCTTTCGATATCACAAATAAAGTTATTAAGGTTTAAGTCATTGTATTAAACATCTAACTTTCCTTAAAAAATTTTAATATAATGGTTCAAACTCAATTCCGAGGCATCAGAAATGTTGCTTTTATTTAAATTAAAGTTTTAAACTATATTATAAAATTTCAAAGTCAAAGGTGAGTAAAAAAAAAAAAAAAAAAAGAAAGAAAAAAAAAACAACAACTAGGCTTCATCCTATTCATCCTAATGTAAAACATTTTAAATGTAAATATACATTTTAGTTAAATGACGAGATAATAATTTTTTTTGTTCACTCGAGATTGAGATGGCTTCGAGCCAACTTAGCCATGGAACCCCCTTTATAGCCACTTGGGTCTGTTATAGGTTTCAACTTAGGCCCCTCTGCATATTATATACGCGCCGAGTGCATGGAGAATTAAACACAGATTTGAAGTATTCCCAACTCCAGAGTCTTAGAATACTTCTATTAAAGAATATTGAATGGTGTGACAATGGTGACAAATATTGACAAAAATAATAGTCTAATGGCGATTTTGTGATTTGGAATATCTTTTCATAACGTACCAATTTGTCAATGTAATTTTCTTAATAAATAAATATATAATTATATATTAATGTATAAAAAAATTATTATAATAAGGTTGTAAAAAGATGTGTAATTATATTATAATATCTTATATCTTTTTACGCGATGATGTGGACTCATATTTAATTTATAAAATGAGGATAAAAAAGTGTTAAATAGAGGTAATATTATATTAAATAGATAAATAGGGATAGCACAAATAGCCGTGGTAAATATTTTTTTGGATGTTATATAATAATAATTATATAATAAGATTGAGCGGCTCCGTCTTCCAAGAATTGAGAACTAAACCTTTCAATACTACACATACTATCCGGCCATGATCCTTGCAATCAGTTTATATGATTGTATATAAATACGTTTTTACAACTTACACAATCCTTAGCGGTCATTTTAATAATTTTAAACCCTATACTGTGTTTACTCGTCAGGGCAAAAAAGAAATTTGTAAAAGAATTTAAAAATTTTCGCCGAGGTGGGACTCGAATCCCCATCTCAATTAAGCAATTCGCGTGCACCTCGGTGAAAACTTTTAAATTTTCTGACAAATTTCTTTCTTGCTTGGCGGGGGCACGGTAGGGTAATATAATATCTTTGTCTCTTGAAGTTGCAGCTCCAGCTAATCAGGTAGGGATATAACGTTCTTTTTGCTGTCCAGAGGTAAAATTATTAATAGTAAAAATGTTTGGTTCTTAATTGTCGGTAGTTAATGTCTTTATTTAAATCACAGTGAAGATATTTTTTAGTTTTTTATCCATGCATTATGCTCCAGTATATATTAAAATATTATAGTTTTCTCCATATTGCAATTGCAATAACTTTTCTTTCAACGTTCAGCCAAAGGTATTATATTAATATGTAGAAACTTGTGTCTAGTATGTAGATATAATTGTATAATTACAATTTGCAGTCAGACCGTGCATGCCTACATGCAAAGGAAACAAGGAGCATTCGGGACCTGGTAAGACAAAAGGGATGCTTTTATTGTTGTTGTTATTTGAACTACGAAGTTGTGCGTGACATATATAAACGTCATATAAAACACATAAAAAAGCACCCATGATCTCTGCATACAATAACAACACACAGATATTATCTTCATATGTCATGAAAGAAAGACGCAAAGATTTAGATTGTATGTAAATAATTGCTTGCAAATTTTTCTCATTTGCTGAAATTGCATCATCTGACAAATTTTAACATAATTTATTTTAGAGTAAAAAGATTAAAACTGAAAACTGATTATTGTGATATTGTTTACTATTATACAGTATGCATGTCTATATGATAATGTTGTACGAACTATGAAATATAACCACCACGAACTTTACTCTTGCTCTGTTTGTAGGCGTTGCCACGAGTCTACAGAGCCAAGGTGGCAACGTGAACTCCATGAAGGCATGAAGAGTACCCAGTCTTTAGCCATCCCAAAAAGTATGGTGATACTTTTTTCTTACCTCCTCCAAAATTGTAAAACTGAACCTCTTTGTCTCTTGGAGTTGTAGCGCCAGCAAATGAGACAGGAGTAAAGTTCGTGATGTTCCGAGGTGTATATATACATGAATATAATATATAATATCTAGTTATAATAATATATTTAAGGCTCTGGAACACACAATCGGCCTCATTATATATATTATATTTACTCAGGGTAACAGCAAAAAATTAATATAATTCTTTGGTAACAGGAAGACATATTACTCATGATATTAAAGGCCTCCTGATAGTTGCAAACCTGCATGCATTGCTAGTATATATAGGCAAATTGTATAATAATAATAAAAAAAAAAATCAAAGTTAGAATAAAAATAGGTTGCCTAAAAGTTTTTGTCCTATATATGCATCCAACAATTAAAAGGGTTGTTTTGCTCCAGTAATATCTTCTGGTATCCGGAGAACTCGGAGCGCGGTCAACTGGGAACCGGACAGCTCGGAGCCAAACGTGTTTCTAGGACAACTCGGAGCACGGACAGCTCGGAGCGCGGACATCCTGGAGCCAAGGCAGGACAACTCGGAGCACGGACAGCTCGGAGCGCGGACATCCTGGAGCCAAGGCAGGACAACTCGGAGCACGGACAGCTCGGAGCACGGACAGCTCGGAGCACGGACAGCTCGGAGCGCGGACATCCTGGAGCCAAGGCAGGACAACTCGGAGCACGGACAGCTCGGAGCGCGGACATCCTGGAGCCAAGCAGGACAACTCGGAGCACGGACAGCTCGGAGCGCGGACATCCTGGAGCCTAGGTAGGACAACTCGGAGCACGGACAGCTCGGAGCGCGGACATCCTGGAGCCTAGCTAGGACCACGCTCCGAGTTGTCCGGGAACCATATCTTCTGGCTTTCTGCATCTGACGTCACACAGAAGGACCTATATAATACACACTGTCATTAAAATATAATTATGTGCACTGAGACTATACATATACAGACTCTATATAATACATTATAATGCATACTGCATTACTTAAAAAGCTGCATTACAACACCAATTTTTGGTTGCAGCAATATTTGCTGGTATCAGCTGACCCTTTTGAAAAGACATAAGAAAAACCCTTTTAATTTTTCTTTCGATGTGTCCATGATGGTGTTGTTAGTGGCTTGTGCTGCCATCGCACGCACTCTGATGGACGTTTCTTGTTGGAATGTGTTGTTAGTTGCATGGTATTAGATCAAGCGGCGGTGGTTCGAGTGACGCCATCATCCATGTACCTTGAGGGCCTGCTGTAAACTCATGCACGCACCACCATGGGCTCTGTGTTAGGTTGAGATTTCAAGCAGAGTGTTGAGCGTGTCCTGGCCAGACAGACAGCGGGCTATCCATCTTGCCAGCACTACGAAAGCAAATTAGTATTGTTAGGGGATAATATATATTCCCCTTCGAGCATCTATATAAACAATATACGGCTAAATTAGATATTAACATATTATTATGCACATAGTGTGACAAGCAATAGACAAAAGTCCTCATCTGAAAAAAAATTTTCTTCACAAATTTACATTTTGACAATTATGTTTACTGACTTACAAAATCACAAGTCTAGCTTACAGATCATCTTTTTAGAGGTCGAGTGTGGCGCACTTCATTGACCGGTTCTCGTTAGATCACCGAAGTCAGGCTACGTCGAGCGTGGTTAGTACTTGGAAGGATGACCGTTTCAAGTAAAAAATACGCTGCTCCCTTCCTGGGGTAAATTCGTCTCGCTTTCCACCCAGTGCAGCGATGCACTTGTGTGTGGTTCTCCAGGCTTTGGACATCGCTTTGGTCCATTGAGAAAAAGTAGAGGTGTCCGTCCTGACTGAGGTTTTCCACGGTTCCCTCAGTCTCACCTCAGCGAATGCTGGGACGCGTAACAGGCCGTGGCCACCATCCGTTCCCTACCTTATCCCTACCCATTACCCCGCCGCGAGCTGTAAGCTCTTAGGGGTGTATCCTTGTAAAAAAAAATAAAATAATAATAATAAAAAATAAAAAAAAAAAAGAAAAATAGTAAAAAAAAAAAAAAGATAAACCAATACAATAAAGTAAAAAAAGAAGAAAAGTGAGACAATAAAATAATCAATTTTTAATTCAATATGATAAAAAATTGTAAATGATTTTTGGGTGAGCGCTGACTGTCAAAATAACGTAAAAAGAAAAGCAATTAATTGCTGAAAAGAAAAAGCTGCAAAAGATTAAATTTTTATATATTAAATATAACATGAAAAATGTTTGTTACATTTTATATTCGTTATATCACTTAACATTAATTTCATTATTGAACAAACACGCCGCACTTCCTCGTGCAGTAGACGTGTTTTAAAAATAAAAGAATTGCAGTCGGCAATTTTCGGGATGATGGCATAATTAACAGCTTATAAGTTAGAAAAAAAATCACATAAGCAGGCTGCTTTTTGCATGCGCATGGTGTTTTAATCGGGTAGATGACGGCATGAATATTAATTTTGACATTTATTACGTTCATCAATGCCTCAAGAAGTCAAGCTCCATTATATATTATATATATATATATATATATATATATATATATATATATATATATATATATATATATATTATATATATATATATATATATATATGTGTGTGTGTAATAAAAATATAATAATATGACTTATGAAAACAACATAATATTAATATATTACTATGAAAAACAAGATTGCCGTTCAAATATAGCATCAGTTAGCAGTCGACAGAGACGGTTGTGTGTAAAAATGTAAGATGATTGTAAAACAGCACCTACCTATAAGGCTTCCGGCCTTGGTAGGACTGCATTGTTGTTTTTTATCAATAAAAATATTTTTTTTTTAAAAAAAAGAAAAAAAATCTGGTAAAAACAGTAATGTAAGCTATTATTTTTCTTACATCATCTGTGGATACGTTGAAATCAACCTCTAATGCAAATGTCAAGTGCATGGTTGTGGTTGTCTCATATGATAATACAATATAAATATATTATAACTTAGTATAATTATTATATTTAAAAGTATATATATAAATATATTATTTTAGGGCTGCTCATGCTTATTTTATTGTATACTTATATACACATACTGTCTGTGCTACTAACTAATACACTAAAATATCGAGATTTGTTATGGCACGAACTGACGTGAGTATACTAAAACAAACAGTTTTGAGGGCAAATACGTAGAAAAAAAGACTGTTAATATTTATCTCTTAAATTACTTTTGCAGATTATATGCATATATATTAGCTTCAAAACATTTATTTTTATATAATTTATATTATATTTATTTATATTATATTTAAATGCCCTTTTTGCTAATTTTATATGGATAATTCCTTACATTTTACAAAACACTATTATATACCTTTGAACCCAAGACGATTTTTTGAACCTCCGGACTGCTGGGACCTTTAGCTGGTCAGACTAACCCTAGCTGAGTCTTGTCGTATTAATTAATTAACACACCTTTTTGGATGAAATTTTTTAGGATAGTAATGTCATGATAATTTGGCAACCGTATGGTCCAGCAAACGAGAGTTCGATCACGGAAATGACGTAATTTCAGTAGTTCTTGCTTCCGGTTGCCATGGTATAACCCGCAATCGGAAGTTCCCGTACGTCATTTCTGGCAATTTCCATGGTCGAATTCTCGCTTGCTGGACTATACCATGCCAGTGTATAGGACGTTGATGCGACTCATTGTCAGTATAGATCTGTTTAGTATTTATTTCATATTTGCTGCATGGCTGTGTGCATGAGGGTTATCAGGAGGGGCTGGGTGGCCATGCAGACCCATGGAGACGGGCAGGTGAGAGTGCGTGGGAGGGAGGAGGACTATGGAGGATGCTTAAACGAGCTTTCGGCTGCTGATGGGTATATCTGATAAGGTGTAAGGTATACGATGCTTGCCTGCCTGACTGACTGAATGCCTCCAGCAAAATGCTAGCTCTAAAAGGAAAAACAAGTTTTAAAGATCAATCACTTATCCTTTATATCCACACGGAGTGACAACTTGGAGTGTAAAACATGTTGAGACCAGAACAAAATTTGTTTGCCGATAAAAATATCATAAAGAGTTTGAAGTATACAAACTTAAATACAAAATAGCGCTATAAAATAATGTATAGAGCTAATAACATATTCATTTAAAGGTGAATATAATTATTAATTTATGATTTGATTGACGTGAGTCTGATGTGATTCAATTAAGTGCCACAACTTTATCGCTGACACCAAAGCACTAGAATTTTTAAACCCGAAAATAAATAGAAGGAAAGCTGAAATTTTTGGGACTGGTGGATAGAGTTACCTTATACCTTCTCTATTATATATTTATATTTATTTTATACCATAATTTAATTATATATACACATTACTGTGTGTTGGCTTATCTTGAACTCCTTGGTATACCTCTGACATGTTGTTTATGTATTCACGAGGAAAATATGATGTCATGTAAATGAAAAAAAAATATATATATATTATAATACCACTTTACTCCCTATGATACCTGCATGCGCGCAGTACACCTCGGGACTGCACGAATGCTCCTCTGATGCTCTTTAGGGGGGCTGGTGGAGAAATGCTGACTCCCCGAAATTTCAAATTTGGCAGTATATTAGAAAATTCTCCCACCGCCCCATTTGATTAACATGACCTCCGAGGCCGTCTGTCCCTGATTTTTTTTTTCTAGGTCCACGACGTAAAAAAATATTAAATATCGTCAGTGTGAACTTTTTTGTATCTCCATCAAGTATGACGTCAAAACAATGAATTCTTTCTATGTGCTGCGTGCGTATAATTATTTTAACAAAACTGCATGTGTTTGGATGCATATAATTATGTGTCCAAACTCCAATTCTTTTTATTCGTTCAATTCCAAGTACAGAAAATATATCAATATAGCAAATAAATAAAAGCATTACGCATGGGTAAGATAGTATTCCTCATCTACATAATATAATAATATATAGTATCCATATACTGTATAAATATACATAATATATTATTATTTTCTTAATGAAGGCTGCAAGAATTCTATCATCATATGAGATCTCCCACAGTATATTGATAATTATAGAAGAGTGTTACATATAATAAATAATCATGGTATTAATAAGAAAAGCTTGTGACTTGACTTGATTTTTTATACTACCATTATAAGATAAGCAAGGAAAACTAGTCATTGTGTCTGCATGTAACCACAGTGAAAACCTGATTATTTGCTATGTAAGTTTACACATGGCTGTCATGCTTCATAATTACACTATTATATACAACCGCGCGAGTAAATTTGACACCTTTTAATTATTTTTTTTTATAAAATAAATTATAATTTAATTGTTTTCGAAGACAATGGACAATTTACACGAAAAATTGTATTGTATATGAGGACTTCGAGTTTTGTATACTATGGTTTTCTTTACAGTGTTTTAACCCTCTCAACACCATTAAAATCGTGCTACAAAATGCTGTGATGTCATAATGATGATATTTGACACGCAAGCATAGGGAAAGACGTTGCATGACTATGACGTCACAGCGTCTTTCCCTTCGATTTTGAGGGTGTTATAGAAAAAATTCTGAACAAAATTGACAATGCATAACTTGAGGTGTTCTATCCAATTATGCAATGAAAAAAATGCATGATGGTTTGTCCATTGTATTAAATAGCAGTTCATATAATATAACATAATATATAAAATAATATTTTAATGTCAATTGAAGGCACTAGCAATATTGATTCTGTCAGTATATAAAAGTAATATATTACACATAACACCACATATTTTTTTCACAGCATCCAAGCAAATGGTTATGTTATATAGTCAGAGCGAGTTGTCTGCACCCGGCTCGTATTATACAATTATGGACCTCACTGTGCGTTATAGGGCGACTTCTGCTTTCACTTCATCGATTTATAAATGAAAACATATTTTATAACCATTGAAAGGGGTGGAGGTATGAAATCGTAATAAATAAATTGTAAATAATCAGAAAATAATTTAAAATTTGGTAATGGACTTTAATGTTATGGAAATGAGGATATAATATAGAGAAAAAATAGTTGAGTAAGCATATAATATAGTATATATAATATAATGAATGATCTTGTCACAGTAATAAGGCAAATAGGCATGGGAACAGTTTAGTATAATTATATTAATACATGTTAGTATTGTTAACCATGTAATACGAATTCTTATGTTAATGATCAATATGTATATATATATAAGGTTATATATAAGGTTATATATAGTCATGCAGCTGCAGCAGGTATGAACACAAAGCAGGTCGAACATTGGTAACTTGTAAAGAATATTACAAGTTATTAATAACATAGCACCACTCATCAGTATGCCCAACACTGAGAAAGGAGAAGGAGGAGGCTGTAGCGCGATTACTTCCTTATTATATTGATTTATGCTCAATAATTCACGGGGCCTATTCGACTAGCTAGCCTGCTAGAATGTTGTTTGTCTTGCGACGTGTGATTTATACTTAATTGGCCTCTCCATGCCTCTTCTGATTTATACCAAATTGCCTGTTGTTATTTGCTGCCTCCCCGTCCGGAGCCGGTTGGACGCTCCAGGGGCTCCGAGCAGCCCAGGCCGGCCATGCAACAACAGCAGCTATAGTGTATTATAAGGACTAACTAAGTGAGCAACGAAAGTATTGCTTGTGAGCGAGACACTACACGTTATAAAACTACTTTCAATAACACAATTCATCACGTAGTAATTCCATGTGGAAATCCTCCTCTCAATTTAACATCAACTTTCAATATCTATATAGTGTGACGATTTAATCAACAAGATGCATGCAGGAGGTATAGGTAGTTGCCAGCGGTGCTGGATAAGAGACCTGCATATTATTTTTTTATGATTTAGATTTACTGTAAGCAAAAAATAATAACATAATAACGTTGAATTTTCTTTCACATAAATGTACAGTATGTTACTGAAATATTTAAAAAATATGCATTTTTTTCTAAAATGTTGCTTTTTAAATTGAATAATTAAGGTAGAAATAACGTCGAACAGCTGTTCGACGTAATCCCTTTTGATTAACATGTAAACCTTAGCAAATTGACAAAAACCCTGAAAATTTTTTGAGAGGCAGATATTAGTGCCTAAAAGCCATAGAAAAAGTTTCTCAAACACATTTATTGAGCCGATTTCTTTAAATTAATTTTTTAGTTTGGCTCTCCATGGGAAAGCCCTATGCTGAAAATTAAAAAAATTCATTAAAAAAATCGGCTCGTTAAATTGTTTTGAAATTTTTTCTATGGCTTTTAGGCACTAATATCTGCCTCT
Organism: Siphlonurus alternatus; assembly: GCA_949825025.1. Taxonomy (NCBI): domain Eukaryota; kingdom Metazoa; phylum Arthropoda; class Insecta; order Ephemeroptera; family Siphlonuridae; genus Siphlonurus; species Siphlonurus alternatus. The sequence continues at coordinate 49,449,336 of OX463788.1, read as the reverse complement.
GAAAAAAATTTCAGAATTTTTGTCAATTTGCTAAGGTTTACATGTTAATCAAAGGGGATTACGTCGAACAGCTGCTCGGCGTTATCTCTACCTTAATGTGAATACTATACGCATGATCGCGATGCTCATTCATTTTGTCCATCTCAGGCTTAAAAACACAGCAAATTGAATTTACTAAATTTTTTTTTTTTTTTTTTTTTTGCTTAAAAAAAATGAAACTATTTTACTACATTTTTGACCCCAGATTAAACATTTGAGTATACAGCTTTTGGCTATGAAGCGTTTTCCTTTATTATATATGAACTCATCGGTGCTTCAGAGAAAAGGAAATATTGGAAATCCAGAACATTGGAAAATTCTGTTTTCACATAAATTATGAGGTTGAAGGTGAAAAAAATTCATTAAAAAATATATATGTTTTTAAATATTTGTTACTTATGTAATTAAGTAAATTCATGCAGGTTGTTAATTGAAGTATCATGTATGAAGCTAGTCATTTCCATGCAGAGTTTTTATTGTTTGTGCTCCCCACGTCAATCTGCTCTGAATGCACATATCTTCAAATGGAGCTCAGTTTGGAAGGTGTATCACTTCTGAGCATGTAACAAAATATGCTGCTTGATAGCTTCTGTGAACGCAGTGGCCCAACAACCAAGCAAGTATATAGCAACTCTCTCAGGCGTATCTATACAACTGGGGAGGCGTGCTGGAGGATTATAATTGATGGAATATAATCTGTATTAAGAGTTGTAATAATGTTGCTATAATGTTAACAATACGTTTAAAAAAAAAAAAAAAAGGATTTAAAAAAAAAATAATATTAAGAGGGTGAGGGAGCAATAAAGTAAGCCGTTTTTAGGCGGGGTCTTTTGGTTCCCGCTGCCCGTGACAATGGAGCTCAGTGCAGCTGCCAGCCAGCATCTCTCTTACAGACTCAAGTCATAAAATGTACCTTTTTTTACAGCACAAATAATAACTACATAAAAGATATGTAATTTTGATGTTTTAATATTACATGATTAAGTGAAGTGTTATTAAAAATACATTTAAATATTTAAATGCTTTTTCGTACGACGTCATTTAAGTATTATTAAAGTATTATAAATTATAATGTAATAAGATTAAACTAGCGTTTGATATGTTGTGACTCAACAATTTAAAATTTATGATATAATTATAATTTTATTACAAAAAGAATTAAATTTAACTTATTATTTTATGGTCATTTGATTTATGCAATAATCAATATGTAAAAAAAAAAAAATAAATAAAAAAAATAAAAATAAATAAATAAATAAAAACGAAATATTGTATATAAAGCCGGTATTATATGATAAAATTTTTCTGATTATTGTATACAATTTTTCCTTGCAAGAAAATTTCCTCTCAATACAAACAAATGGAGATTAAATTTTCTTGTAAGGAAAAATTGTACACAATAATCAGAAAAATTGTATCGTGTAATACCGGCTTAATAAAATAAGTAAATTCATACAGGTTGTCCATGAATTGAAGTGTGTGTATCAAGTGAAACATTTTCAAGAGCGTGATTTGCATGAAGTAATTGGTTTTGCACCTGCAACTATAAGAGATATTATATATTATAGTAATCGCAGATGGGAAGGATGCGCAAAACAATAGCTTGTTTATTATATATATAGTTGTTTCTAGGAACTGATCACTATACACAACGACTTCACACCTGACTCATTTCAAATTTTTTACGTAATCAACAAGGTAGCTATAAAATTTGAATTAAGTTCTATGGTATGTACTTAAAAAAATAAAATATGAAACAATTTGATTTTTTTATATGTTCAAATGTAATTGTGGAGAAAACAACACTATACACTATATACAATACATCCAATTATCCATGATCCATGGCTGTTTATCGAGTAAATTCAGTTAGAAAGTAATTTGAGATAGAAAGATGATTAAAAAATAAATAAATAGGTTTCAATTTAAAGTAAAACTATTTATTTTCAAATTGTTATTTACCAAAGATAATTAATCAATCTAAAATTCAATCACACGTATACAGTAATTACTAATTAAGACTTGGAAAAGGGTCGAGTACCTGTAACAATCACAAGAAAGAACGTAATTAAGAGTTGCCATAAAAGTTCTTTGTTTACTTTAGATATTGTCATGGCTGCACCTGTCATGTATTATATTATAGTCCTTTGTTCTATTACTCATATACTCACATATAGACATTTTGTTGGCATAAATTTGCTTTAAAAAAATACTATAAACCTTTAAACAAATATTAACAGTTCTCGTTTTACATGCATGGTTATACTGTCGTTCCTTGTTCAGAAACTGTGCTTTTTACTCACTCGCATAAAATTGAATTATATATATATATATATATATATATATATATATATATATATATATAATATATATGTGTGTGGGTGTATAATTTACCTATATATTATGATCATATAATATAATTTTATTGGGGGTTAAGGTTTTTGCAAAAGGTGGCAGAGTAAAATTTTATTTAAGTCAAAGATTTGACTTTTTTTTAAACACCTATCGACACCAAAATACCGTACACGTGGGACCATAATATGATTAATATGACACCACACTGTTCCTGGAAGAATAAAATTATTATTATAATGATCGTGTAATCTCTGTAACTGCAATAATTTTTCCATAACATTTATTGCAATCATTGATATTTTTCGATCACTTCATTAATATAAATGAAAAAAATATATATTGGTTGAATTTATTACACAAATAGTTTCACCTTTAAAATTATAATTTTAAAAATTTATTACATAATTAGACATTTTCATACACTTAAAAATTACAAAAAAACTGTTGTTGAGACATTTCAATATAATATATATAGCTAGAATATATTTTACCAACTTGGATATTTTCATAATAGGCAACGGTCATTCACATATTATGTATTCTTTTAAATAAAAAACTGGCATATATTAGTGGTTCCCATATTTTTGTGTCTATAAAAATGTAGAGACAAGCTCTACGTTTTCATTTAATTTTAATCTTGATTTGAAGATTTAAACGAATATGTATGTAATTTTGATACTATTCATTGGCCACATTTTTTTTTTTTTTCTTTCTTCATATCATATTTTTGTTCAATGCAATAAAGAGGAGTCATGTTGAACCAGCCTACGGGTTCCGAAAGAGTCTATTGTTAAAGTTGTCTCTAAAGTGACGACTCTTAACACGGTAAGAATGCAATCAGAAAATGAGATCTCTTGCTTGAGTCGAGGAGGGCCATTGTGGCATACTGCCGGCCGGCTGCCCGCGCTAAGTCACGTTTACGCACCGTCGAGCGCGGGAGGCCCCACCACCTTGACTAGCTTGCACCCCCCCTCCCCCCAACCTCCTCTTTGCCGGCGGCAACTTGGGAGTTCGCCATTGTTAATAATTTTAACCATGTTTACTTTAAAATTGGCTTTACTTTTATACTAAAGTTGTAAGCAATTTACCGCGTGCTATTACTAGTTAAAAAATGCACATAATACTGTAAAGGCATTTTCTCTATTACAATAAGCTGGAACTAATGAATTTCTATACCATAGTTATTTTTTTTTAAACATACAAAATTCTTCTAAAAGTAAAAATATCTTAAATATTTGTTAAACATTATAATAAAAGAAGCAGTTACGCATGAATGTACTGCAATTAGAGTTTACAAACATTTCCATTTTAAAATGTATAAGTATTTAAAGAGCCTATAGAGAATGTTAGATCACGCCCGAAAGGTATAATATTATCATTCTTTTATGCTAACTCAAGTGAGATAGATCAGTAGGACCAGATGTTGATATTTTATACTTTCAGTTTCAAATTAAATCATTCCACTTCTTATGTTGCTTAAAAAAAATGACAAATCATGTGTACATTTATTTATATATGTATACATACTATATAATATATATAATCTTCTATCGTTCAATGCTATAAAATATTTAATTAAACATTAAATTTTTGTTCAGCCGTTGCCCAGATTAACCCATTAAAAATTATCAATAATAATCAATCAATTATTGGTGTATTGTTGGAACAATCACTCCGTCAATGAGTGAAATTTTCCAACGCCATGTGGTAAAAATATTATAGGGATTATTCATTAAATAACTTTGCATAATTATATTTCAGCCTTATATTTTTAGTACTGGAATTTCCTTACAAAGTTAACTACTTTTTAAGCTAAATTATATATTGCTCGGTATTATAGCTGTTATTACTCCCGCCGTTACGGAAATACAAAGGCAATTTAAGTTAAATAATATTCTCGATTCATGATCAGTAAAATTTTTTGGACCAAAAACTTGACAATCGTAAAAATTTCATTTTATATAAAATATGTACTATACGTATAATTATTAATCATAGTTTTTTATGAATATATTTATATATTAATGTTTTATTAAATTCTATAAGTGTCACTTTCTATCACGATGAAATACAAAATTCTATCTGGCACCTATATGTAGAATTTAATATGTTGGTAATTGAGATTACTAGATACAAAATAATTAAACAATTAAGTATTTTCTGATGAAAGAGTTAAAAAATAAATTAGATGTTAAACTAGCTATAATAAATATACTAGAGAAAATGTATCATACACTATAGAATTTTATAGTTATAAATACATATATCCTTACATGATTATATATGGTATAGAAGGTGAATTATCAACTTCTGGAATTTTAAACATGCAATAAAATCAACCTTAAAATCTTTCATCACTCTACTTAATGTTTAATATATATGCCAGTTTTTGCATGAAAATTGCATTATAATAAAAACAGTGCATGGTATATATATATATATTGATATTACTATATTTATATATTATTAATATAAAACTACGAGCTTTCATGCATGTTTCAATAATTGTGTTTCCTTTAATTATAGGTGGATACATCATCATGTTCTGTATACATAAGGCTAGACTTGCAGAGGGAGATAGGGAACATAATAATATTATAGTTGACATAAAATATTACATAAACTGGTTGTGCATATACGTTGTTATATATTACAATTTATACCTGAGCCGGGATGGGACTGCACCGGACGCTTATCGTATAGAAATATGCACTATACGCGCGTGGTGCTGCTGGGATAATAATGTTCTCCATTCTCGACCAGCATGCATCAGTGTGCAGTTCCTTATCAGTGCAGCACTCCTTATTAATAGCTTACAACGATAAAGAACAAACATTATGTTTTTATAATATATATAACGATCACACTGAAACAAAGAAAGGTATGTATACAGGACAACCGTTACCTCTGCTCAGTTATGGACAGATATATTATTATTATTATATGGCCTATATTGGTAGACTATTTAAAAAATTGAATGACTGGAAAGAGTGCTCGTCTTCCTTCTTTAAGCAAAGGTTAATTACATTCATACTTTTCTGCTGTCCCGAGGTGATACATAAAATATAATATGACAAATAATTATGAATTTTTATTTTATTATGACCAGTGTATATATGGGACGCATACAAATACACTGTATACATGGCATACAAATACATTGCAGATACATTGAGACTATATAGAGACATGTGGACATTGAGACTTTAATATTTAATAAAATAAATATAATATAAAACCAAATGTATCAGAATGGTGCGGCAAGACGAACTATTGTTAATAAAAGGTTTAATTAATAAGAGAGTGAGCAATGAATCAAAGACATACATATAATTATATATATTATATAAAGATGAAATATAGTAAGTTTTTCAATTTAGAGACATGGGCAGTATTTTATAATAATTTTAAACTTCTACCGTGTTTACCCGAAAAGACAAGAAAACCACCTCGGAGGACTTTTAAATTTTCTGACAAATTTTATTTTCTTGTCTTGGCGGGTAAACACGGTAGAAAATAAATAAATAAAATAAAATAAATAAATTCTTATTTATTCGGCAACAGTTACAGAACCAATGACCAAATATAATAAAGTCAATAACACAACATATTATACAAAAAAAACAACATAATAATAGTACCAATAAAAATGACTATAATATAAATATAAAGGAAAAAAAAAAAGTTTAAAATTATTATTTATATATATATTATATTTGCATGGTGTCATGGAGTACAATAGTGATCATTATTATTAAATCGGCAGCCGCCATTATGGTTTCTTACCCGAGTATTAGGCAACACACTTTACTCCATATCCCTGAGGCATGGCTGAGCGGGGAGGTAATGTTCTCGAGTACACACAGGAAATGCAGACAAAGGCTTGCACAGAAATTAGCCTACATTTGAAACTGCAGGCGCAATGGCCGTCGTCAACTCTCTTCTGATGTTTTGCCTTGGCCTTGGTAAATTACTTGCATATCCATGTTAAATTATAAATTAAACTAATAAAAATTCAAATTAACAACACACTCAAAACATAATAATATATATGATTCTAAAATACCAAACAGCATAGAGACAAACGAGAAATATTGACCACCATAATCCGATATCAGCAATTAATTAAAATTATCAATTCATGGTACAACATGCAGAGAAACAATTTTTTTTATGGAAATGAAGTCACATACATCTTTGGCAAATTAAATTTCATTTTTTAATATCAGTGACGATAATAGAATCTGAAAATCTGCACGTTTATTGTCTCTCATGCCATGGAGATGCAGCAGTAACGTTATACTGCTGCTCCGATGTTTGCAAAAAGTAAGAACTTACTACAGTCGTCCCCATTATCTTTGTTATGACGTCACGAACCTTTTCCTTTGCTCTCCAATGCAATTCTAATGGGAAGGTCGTGCGTCAAACCAAAGATACGACTGGATGACTTTACATCATGTCAAAACTTATATTTATAATATAATTATATATGCTTAAATGATTAAAACAAAAAAAGAAAAAAATGAAAATAGGAATTGGAATTGCTTTATGGTTTAAATTCACAAGAATATGTTTTTAAAATTATATATTACATACTTAATATTAAAAATTATTATTTAATATGCTTTATGTAAATATAATGTAAAATCACAAATTTTTACTTATTTAAAATTCAAGTCAGTATATTTATACGGGAATTTTTAGATAAATTAAAGAAAATTACATAGAGCAATAAAGATGTCTTTTTGAAATGAAAATAAAAACCAACCTTTTTTTTTCTATAAAAATAAAGTAATAATGATTCTCACATTACTATAGCCGCGGCTTGTATAATATTATGATGATTCTCGGAAATAATTATTGTGTCATTAGGCGTAATAGCAAGTTGCTGTTTACGTGCAATTAGTTCTCTCTCTCTCTCTCTTTCTGCCTACCTGCCTACCTGTACTAGCCTATAGCTAAATTACATACTGACTATAGCAGCACAGCATGTACTAATCCACGTATATAAGCACCGCAATTTATTAGTGAACTAAAGTACTTACACGGAAAAATTTATTACCTTTTCATTATTTTACTAAATTTGACTCCCGGATATTTCAGTAATATATTTTATAATGCGCTGTCATTATCAAGTCCTAAGGCTAACAATAGAACTTAATAATACATTTGCCTGTGAGCGATCTTAAGTTCTTTTGTTTGTTTGTTTACCTTGAATACATTACCAACAAGCACTAACAGAAACCCATCATAATAATGAGCATATTTATATTCTTTTGAAACTGTATAAGTATAATATACAGCACAAAAATAGTCAATAATATATTCAATAAAAAATATATATTAATAATAATAATTCAAGCAGAATAAACTATTTTCGTTATAAGCTGCATTGTGCAATACAATACACGTATGCCATGAAAATAATTTATATTATGTCACTTACTGCAGCTATAACCTGGGGAAATCACTGCAAAGATTTTCGATTTAAACGAGATTTATTTGTCTGACCCGAACCAGATAAATTAGTATGTACTGTATACCTCAGGACAGCTGAACAATACTCCTGTTTTCTCACAATCTATGGGGAAGTAATCTTTTTTGGGATAGCTATAGACTATTATAAGTGCTCTTCTTACCTCTCCAAAATTGCAAACTTACATCAAATTGTCTCTATAAAAGCTGCAACTGCAACGCATTGGAAACGCAGGGGAAACGTTTGAGCTGTCCTGAGGTGTGCCTTCAGTTTTTTTCTCCACTTTCATCTTGTGGTTATATACGATCCAATGGCATGCAGTGTAATTAATATTTATGATTCCAAGCATAATAAATGGCTAGGTAATAGCCGGCAGCTATATAATAGGTTTTGGTTGAATGCTCTGCAATCTGTTTTTTCCGTGTACTTGTGTATATGGCTTGCTGTCTGGCACAGCTTGAGTGACGCGAAAGCCCACTTAATTATACAGCTGGTGGAATGTAGCCGCGCTCCCAGCCCCTCCTTTCACCCATCTTTTGGAGTGGTTAAAAGAAGTATTTAATTAATATTATAGCTTTTTTCAAAGTTAGGACCTATTATATAGCAACAAACACCTCTTGCACTAATTTACTTGGTAAATAATGTGTTATTATATTTAGGCCTTTCTGTATTATATAAGATTTAAGGTATAATATATAACAGAAAACTCAATGTTTGCCTCTCTAATTGGCCATAATTTTAGAACAAAATTTACAAGGTTGACAAACATACAAGTTTTTTTTTTTTATTTGTTACTTGACAGTTGGTTAATAATGTAAATTAACTTTACCTATAATATACTACTTACTTCATTGAATAATTCTAAAAATTATATTTTCTGATAGTCGCTTATTATATAGACATATGCAGTAAAATTTTATAAAATTAAACAAAATTAATTAAAGAAGAATATATACTTAAATACTCTGACATTCATCATGAAATAATATTCTATTAATTCTATATTATTACATTAATGATATAATATGTACACTTTATAAATAAAAAAATGACTTTGCATGTGACGTCACATCCAGAGTAACAATGGAACGAGTGTGGAATTGATTTATTTATCCTCCTGTGGCTGTACATGATACAACATAGAGACAAAAAAAAAACATATAGCGCATCTTAAAAATTAAGCATAACATCATAATTTATGATCTTAAAATTAGTAGTATTACCTAAAAACGAACATGCACATATATAATACATGGTACATCATAATATAACCCTATTTTAGAACAGAGTCCAGCATTACAAGGAATTGTATAATTTGATCTCTTAGACTGTTACCTTCTTTGCCGGTGTTTAGTTAAGAAACGTCAACGGTAAATTCCGGTAAATGTCCGAAAGAGCTAATTATTCAATAATTCATTTGCACGTAATATATTTATTTACTAATAATAAAAGGAATAAATTGAAGGAAAAAAAATAATTTTTGAGCAATAACTTGCAACATTAAAACTGAAAATTTTATTACTTCACTTTTTTTTCCCTTATTTTTTAAATATTTTTTTAAGACTTTATTTAAATATTTTTTTCAAACTGCGCGTGCATGCATGCTGCATGGATTTGTGTACCGTATCGGTTATCATAAACTCACATTAATTTAGGAATACCTTGACGTCACGTGACGAACCTTTTCTTTTGTCCTCCAATACAATAATAATGGGAGAGTCGCGTGACGTCACATTATTGGTAAATGAATATGAGTTTATCCTGTAAAGTAGACTTAGTGCATTACCATCTTACACATCTCTCCATGATTTGATGATTGTAAATTGAACGGAATGGACACATTAAAAAAAATATATATATTTACATTAAGTAGGCTATACACCTATATAATACACTTTCTAAACACACACATCACCATATATTATTTGTAATGAATTAAATTATTATTATAACTGTTTGTTTTAAATGTTCGTGTAATATATTAACTAAATTTAAAATCTAGAATGATAAATGTATTAAGAGAAGCAATTTGAGTTGATGGCGAAGGGTTGAGAAGGACATGCACGAGGAACGTTTGCACCGGCGCGGCTTCGCACTCCAGGCGGTCAGGCCTCCCCCTCCCCCCGTCCCGCCGCAGGGCAAGGGCCACATCATGCAGACTGACGCCCCCTATAATGTTAATGACGCAGTAATTAGCCGACCAAGCTATAAGGGACTTGCCGCGGGTCATGTATAACTTGTGCCCCGTCTATATACTGCAAGGTATAAGATGAAATTCATCCAGTTGTTTTAACTTTTAAGTTATATATCATCATGTAAACTCTGAAAACGACTGTATATAGCATAATTTTTTTTTTTTTAATTTCAAACTATCAAATTTAGTTATTTTTTTTTACTTCCTGTTTAATTTGATGATTCTGATGATCCACTATTTATACGTACGGCTTAAGCTTTGTATTTTTTTAAAAGACAAAGTTGTGAGTATGCTTGAATGCAAAACTGCAGTTAAAATATTTTTTAAATGATCTCCGAAAGGGTCCTATTGTGAAAAAAAAAAATCGATCTTTCTGTTGGAATTTAACGGGGAAATTTTGTAGCCAAATTTGCAATGGTACCTGTTTGGTGCATTTATATATTATGAAGATTCGAAAAACGAACATCAAGCCCAGAATCCTTGCACTCTGAGCTACTTCCGGAAGGAATATGAAATCTGATTGACTGTACGGACTTAATCATTGCACTTTTGTGCTGCAAAAAAAAATGCAATGGTTCCACACCACTGACGTCCACACATGTTATATTTGATGTATCTTTTTTTACCTATAGATGAATGTTATTATATGCATGAATTTCCAGCACGCATGTACTGCAGTACATATATAATATATATATATATATATATATATATATATATATATATATATATATATATATATGTTTGATGTATATAATGCAGCCACGCGTGGGTGCAGCAAATGTTGCGTAAGTTGTAATGACAAGTAATTAATAATGAGCATGTGATGCAAGTTAAACAGGTTGCATATATAAATATCAATTAAGAAACGCATGCAAGATTGTACATAATTACCTCTAGTTGTACTCTAGTATATAATTACAAAATTATGCAGCAACTAAAAAAATGTTGTTTCAATTATTATTTTAACCTACGAGTCCATAATAATACATACAATACTTAGAAATTAATTTTATATTTAAATAAATTTGAAATGAAACAGCTGGCTCAAATCTCGCCACAAGACTTCCAGCTGTGCAGGCATTTTGGTTGAGATGTTCTCAACTCCAAGCTGTAATTAGAGTCGATTTACTAATGTAGCAAATAATTAAGGATCATATTTAAAAAAAATAATGATAATTCATTTAATGAGTGTGAATAAATTTTAGTATATATTTTTAACATACTTTATTATGTTTTTATTATTAATATGTATATGAATTGGGACTTACTTAATGATCTAAAATTACGTGAAATTAATCAACTCTCCTTATAATAGTAATTTTCAAAACAGGTCATTACAAGTTAAAAATATTATGTAACTTAAATTTAAAAGCTGTTATAAAAATAGCGTAAAAAATGTAGACCTTTTTTCCTGGCTATGTTTTGAGAGAGTTTAACAGCTAATAAGAAAGAAAACCGGCCGCTGCTGGGTTGCGTGCGATAGTTGTAAACGAGTGGGCTCGAGGCATGATGTTAGGCCGCCACTATGACTAAAATGCAGAGCATAAAACTTGTGTTTAACCAGCCAGAATCTGAATATTAATTGTTAGTGTCATAGCTGGCAATAATAATTAAGAATCAAGACCGGAGAAACGAAGGCAATGACTTTTCAGTCATTGCGATAAGGAAATATATATTATATATATATATATATATATATATATATATATATATATATATATATATATATATATATATATATATATATATATTATTTAACTTTTTTCGGAAAGTGTAAATATCAGGTTTTGATTTGATCCGTGGCATCATGTCGTGGACTTTACAACCCCTCATTACACTTCTAGACACTAACATTGTAGTAAAATAAAAACTCCATTAACAAGTAAATGTCAAGTTCATACATTAGAATCGCCCAAATTTTTTCTGCAAATGAAAATTATAGCTATATACATTTTATAAACAACCTAGTGTACAATGATTTTGAAGTATTTGCTTTTCAGCATGTGCCCTGGAATATAAATGATTTGGGGTGGGGGGGAATATTTTTATATATTTATATAATTCATTATTTTTGCAGATCATAAATTATAACTATATTTATATGATATCAATCATGTTCTGTTAACTAATATGTTGACAATAAATATTTCAAACGTGTTATTAACGTTATGTAAAAATTAATAATTAGGACTATTTTTCAAAATATGCTTACAAAATTCAAAGCAAAAAAAGAAACAAAAAAACATAATGCCAGTGAAGAAAGAGTTTAAGAGATATTTAAATGAAGAATTACAACAACTATAAGAGTATTCACTGGAGAAATTGTTGACTATGCATAAAACATCAGTTCTGAACTCCATGTATTGATTAATAATTAGCAAGTATTATAATAGTAAATTTATTAATATATTGTTTAGAAAACTAGTGTAGCAACAGTTGCATAGCCACAAGGCGTAAGAGTGAAATAACTCGCTTTTACGACGAGCGGTAACTTAAAAGTGTATACCAAAGTGAATACTTTTTTTACATATTCGGGCAGCTAAGAATTATTCTGGTATCCCAGTGGCTCAATATTTTCGTATGATACCTAGTTATTATATATTTTACAATTAATTATAATTATTTTATTATTTAGTTTGAAAAGTGAGTTCAAAAACCGGTGGTTGATTTAAGTCGGTGCGCGCCCGTAGCAGTTGCTGATACGACGAGAATCGGCTGCAGCCCTTTTGCACCGCGGGCAAAATTTCTTGAAAAAGGTACAGGTCTTTTGCGCCGCGGTTAGTATAGGTCCTTTGCACCCCTATACAGCAGGGTGCAAACAGGACGATTACGCCGCCCGGTTTGGAGGCTGTGACTGAGGTTTAACATCAACATACTTGAAACTTCTTTTATAGCTACAGAACCATGCTATCTCATTGCGATAAATTAAATTCAACAATAAAATTAATATTAGAGTACAATGCAGTATATATTAAGCGCAACTATAATATTTAATTTCATAAAAATTTCATGTACTGAATAAATAATCTTTGTAAGAAATCCACGAAAGAGGTAAAAAAGTATTTTATGTATGTACATAAAATAGTGATGTAATAGTGATAATATACTTTTCTGTTCAATCTTAATCCAAAAATGCCAAATACTAAAATTCAATGGTAATTCAGTCACTAATACTTACTTTTAGAACTATGCACATGAATTTAAATTTATTCTAAATTTGTAAAAGTTGTATTCTTTTAAAACCATTCATAAAAATAATTATTATACATTTTAATTAACAAAGATTAAAAAGTTCACTGCTTTAATTAACTATAACATTAAAACATGAATTACATGATAAATAATATTTTATAGTTATATATTATATATAGAGGCCGGGAAGTATTGCTAAAAAGTTGTGCGGAGGTGAATCGGGGGAACCTCCTCCCGCCCCCTTCTTGTCGTATTACAGAGCGTACTAGAATTCCTAATTCTAGTACGCTCTGTGTCGTATCACCGGCCACTGCGGGCGCGCACCGGCTTGAATCAACTAACGGTTTTTAAACTCACTTTTCAAACTGAATAACTATTTGTAAAATAACTAGGCATCGTACAAATATATTGAGCCACATGCATGCAGGGATATCAGAATAATATTCTATAGCTGCCCGAATATGTAAAAAAGTATTCACTTTGATACACCTTTTAATATAAATTTACCAATCCTTCTTACTTTTGAGGACCCCCAGACACGGTCACGAATTGTCACTTTTCCCCTTCATTTAATCCTGCCATAGATAATATTATAGCAATAAAAAAATATACAAAAAATCGTGCGGTTCCGCAGAGATTTTGATTACTTTTGACTTTTGAGGGTTCCGCCACTGAAAACTTTGAGAAGCAATGGTGTAAATCGTATTGCATGACACCACACATCACACGGACCGTTCTTTTATAAATAAATAAAACTGCACGTGCCCTTGTAATTAAGTGAGGAGCTATAACAAGCACTGAAGCACAAACATATAGATAATTATAATAATTGCAACACCTTTTAGTGCAAGTACATGCCAGAGCAATCAATGTATATATATATATATATATATATATATATATATATATAATATGTGTGCAGTGTATATGTGTATATAATAATAATGCTCTGTAAGTTACTTGAGTCAACTGATTCGAGACTAATTATAAATTTTAGTATAAAAGTTTTGTCACTGTGCAGTCTGATCGTAACGATTGGAGTTCGCATTTCCTGATTCAAATCGTCAGAAAAGACAATAGCACGTCTGAAAACAAGAATAATATTTAAAACAATGAATAATTCATGTCACACCAAACACGAAACAAAATGCTGATGATGGTGGTTGGTCTTAATGTGAACGTTTGCTGTGTCCATGATTGTACTCATAAAAAGCACGCTGCTACTGCTGGTATATTATAGTGCATTATACAGCCGCCGCTACCGCCGCACCCTGGTGCGCTCGTGCAGGTTGCATACTAAACACATACATAATGGTCTCGTGATATACAACAGTGCCTATACAAACTACAGGAATTGGAACAATACGAGAACTGTTATAAGTAGGGGCTATAAACAAAATGAAGCTGTATATAAATAAATATATACAACCAGTATTATATAGTTGTGCTGGGTGATATGTTACAAAATTTAGAGACCATTCATATTCTAATAAGAAAATGATAAGAAGAGCTGTCATGATGTAGAAATCATGATGAATAAAAAGGTTAATAAAATAAGGTAAAGGAGTTCTTATTTATTACAAGATTTAGACCGTAAGGTCCACTATTACGTCTTACCATGAGAATAGGGTAAGGGAGACGAACAGGAAAGTTTTTTGAAGACATAAATTGAAATTCCCCACTGCACTAGCTTTTGTCTCATTTTAGTGAGGAAACGTGGAAACCTCAGGATGGTCGGTAGTGACAGAAATGCAGTCAATTTCCTCGAGAAAACACATGAGGATGCTGAATAAAGTTAAGATCACTGCAGCACCGGGATTCAACTCGCTACCCTTTGATTCTTGATTACAAATTTGTTACCGAGACCAACATAATATATTAAATATATTAATTGCATGCAAACTTCATTCAGGGGAAGTGTAAAAAAAAAAAAAAAAACTAAAATCTTAGCTTTCTTTGAATACTTGAAAGGTAATCTATAAAGATGTATACGTTGTAAATAAAAATCAATAAAAAATCTCTATTTTGTGTACATTATAATGTATTATATGGAATTAATGCCATACCTTCACGGTTTTTCTTTATTCTGCAATGTACAAGTGGAATATTTGTGATAAAGATGACATTTAATAATACCAAATATTTATCCAATTTATATTCCTTCCCCCCCCCCCTCCCCCCATTCCTGTTAACTGTATCAGAGTCACTTTATAAATTCTGAATGCCAAATTGTTTTATAAAAAATTATCTATATAATGTTATGGTAGAATGTGTTAATGCCCATCTATATAAATTTATGTATAAATAAAATTATGTACTACAGTTTTTATGTTTTAATATTATTGTTTATTGATTATGCGTATACCATTTATCACTATAAAAATAATATAAAATCAATAATAATAAAAACTAATGTGAAATGGAATGCCAACTTCCAAGGTATACTGTCATATAATATAATGTCATTTATATTTTAACAATAGAAGTCTAGCAGTGAAAAGGTGTTAAATTAGGCAGCGGCGGGCTACGATCGTGCTATATTTATTTAATTCTTATGCTGAACGCTTATGTTGTATGCAACACACGGTCCGTGTACCACGCGTGGGTAAATTATTAGACTCCTATATTATATATAATATATATCTCCGTTAAATTTAATAAAATTTTCCTGAAACATGCTTAAAATTTTATGATTAGTTAATTGTATTAATATTTTATGATAATTTGTTTTCCGTGTGCTCAAAATCCATAAAATGAAGGATGGAAAACATAATCTTATATACTGTCACAGAATATTTTAATATAGGTTTATAGTGAAAAATTAACATTATTTTTATCATTACCATTGAACTGTATATATTATATATATATATATACAGTATAGCTTCGGGTGAGTTACTAAATATATAGTTATTGTATATGTATACAATACATAACAAAATAAATTGGTTATAAAGGACGTACGTGGGATGAGGAAATGCGGAGTAACTTTGTGTCCACCATTTTTCCAGCATGGCGACGTCAGCCTATGACGTAAAAAAGTGGAAAATGTTATATTTTAGAATATCGAAAAAACTCGTTAAACCATGAAAATTTAAAAGTATAATGCTATTTTTCCGAGTTACAGTACAATTTTTTTTTACTATATATAACTGTCCTAGCTATAAGAGTGTAAACGAGATTGAGAAAAAGTGGTGAGAAGGAGAAAGAGAGAAAAGAGAGAGA
This sequence comes from Siphlonurus alternatus, assembly GCA_949825025.1. NCBI lineage: Eukaryota > Metazoa > Arthropoda > Insecta > Ephemeroptera > Siphlonuridae > Siphlonurus > Siphlonurus alternatus. The sequence goes on along the minus strand of OX463788.1, from coordinate 49,432,852 downwards.
GCAAGCAGCTACTGTATGTGAACACGGAGTTGCTGGGCTTGTTGTGATCCGATCACCACATCTGTTTTCCCAGCCCTGTCTTGCTAACCATTATCACTTACCTAACAACAAAGCATTTTCACCGCTCTCACACAGTTTTGTAGAAGTTAAATAAATATATTAGCAGCATGTTTGGTCCTGGTGTTGATCCACGCCCAAATCGCAAGTCAAGCAAGCATGAACCTCTTTCTAGCTTGCAGTCCAGCGCCTAGACACTCACATGAGGGCACATTTTATAGTGACGCATAGAAAGCAAAAGCAGATGTAATCTATCAACTTGCTTTACTATTTAAAGAAGCCGCTCAGTTAATTGGTGCTGAGGTGTATGTGTGTGTGTTATTAGGCTCTTCCAAATGACGTTATATTCAGAGTTTCAACGGCTGACGACAGCCAAGTTGGTATAGAATTTACAGGTTATCACATTACAAATATATATATATATATATATATATATATATATATGTATATATATTTTACAAAATATTGTGGTTACAAAGTGAAAACAGTTTTTTTTTTTTTTTTTTTCAAAATTAAAGAACGAGTTGATAAAATAGATAATGTGATGCGACCCCTGTAATTTAGACATTATAAAATTATGATCAAATTGTGTGGAACAAATTGTACACCAACATGCTGGGGAAAATTGGCTATAGCTGAATTAAGCATGGAAATGGCTTTTTCCATGAAAGGGACCATTTTTTTTTATTTTAATTTTAGCTTGAGTTTTTGATAACTTATTTGATTGAATCTCTAATGGTTAAAATTATGAAACTATAGTCATGCATAAATTTATTTGTTTTTCATGCTTCAATGCATACTGCCAATGGACAGTGTGGTCTTCAATTAATCGCTTGTAATATTTGTGATAATTTAAGCAAAATAAATAAATAAATAAATAAATAAATAAATAAATAAATAAATAAATAAATAAATAAATAAATAAATAAATAAATAAATAAATAAATAAATAAATAAATAAATAAATAAATAAATAAATAAATAAATAAACAAACTAACTGTCTTAATACCACCAATTAAGTAATGAGAAACCTAAGGTTCAATGATGGTAATTATGTTTTATTTATGTTCACATTGATTGATTTGGACAGCTATAATGAAACATTGGAGTTCCAACATAAACTATTATAATCTATAAATATAAGCCTTGCCTAATTTTTAAATTTAATGCTCAAAATATATTATATGATCTTGTTTATTTTAAATGCCAAAATATTATTAATTTCAAAAGTTCTATACGCATAAATATTTACTTGAATAAGCCTCAACTCAAACAGCGAATGGCATGAGTACATTTTCCTCCCTACGTGGAATTACAACGATAGCTTAGGGCTTTTGCCTAGTAATTATAGCATATAACTCATTTACTGGTGGCCTTCGAGTCAGGTAATGAATTGTACTTCTCCTGCCTCTCAGCGGCGTTCAGGCGGCAGGTAAGGGGAATGGAGGGGGCGGGGGGAAAGTGGGTGGGAACATGTAGTGCATCACCAGAAATTAATTGACCAAAAACGTGCAACTATAGCATTAAATTTCTCTCTCTCTCTCTCTCTCTCTCTCTCTCTCTCTCTCTCTCTCTCTCTCTCTCTCTCTCTCTCTCTCTCTCTCTCTCTCTCTCTCTCTCTCTCTCTCTCTCTCTCTCTCTCTCTCTCTCTCTCTCTCTCTCTCTCTCTCTCTCTCTCTCCTCTTCCCTCTTGACTTAGCATTAGTAGCATTTTAAAACACTGATGATAATAATAATATTATCTATTTTAAAACCCTTATCACATAAGTAATTGAACAGGCTATTTTAAAAATTCTGACATAAATCAATATTCATTATTTAAAAAGAAGTATGTATTACGTACTATAAAATATTGGTGTTTATAATTCAGCGGCAACTGCTACGTCTTTATAATTATATATAATAGGTAAAACAACTATGTTTGTTTACGCGTAATATATATAATATACTATGTTTTAGTATAATTTATATTTTTAATTAGCTAAAGTTTTATTTAATTAATATTTAATTCCCCTTTTTTTTAATGTGTATGCCCGAAACAACTCTCCAGGAAAAAGGCTATTAATTACAATGAGTCTAACATATTAATATACAAATTTAATATTTTACCAAAATATATTTTATTTCGATGCACAATTAACATTAAGGTATTAATAATAATAATAATAATTTTATTTCGATTACTGGTTGTATGTACAAGTCAACATTGATCACGTCAAATACATTAAAATTAACATATCAGACTATCAATAAATATTTATACCTACAAAACACACTTCACATTTGTTGCATAAAATTACAATTACAATATACTAATTTTCTTGGCGGCAAAGTTCGGAGAGTTTATTTGAAAAAAACATTTTAATGGAGTAAAATTCTTTCTTTATGAGTACACATTTAAGCTTGGCTTTAAACATACTGTCACTCTCAATATTTCTAATACATGCTGGTAAATGATCATACATTTTCCCATGCAGACTGATACAATGGGCTTTTTTCTATCAGAGCCGACTTATGGTTTATTATAACAGTTTTCTCCTTATTTCTTGTTTTATAAGCATGATTTTGATATTCATATACAATTCAGGATGTGTTCTTTTAAACAATGCACAACTTAATATATACATACAGGGCAATGTAAACGTTATTATATTTTTTTTTAAATGCGACACACAAGATTCTCCCTTTTTAAATCTTAACATTGTTCTAAGAGCACGTTTCTGGGCCACAAATGGTTTGTTAATAGCTTGCCCATTTGAGTCATAAAATATTAAACCGTATGATAGGTGTGAATACACATATGCACAATAGATTGAAAACAATGCTTCTAGAGATACATGGTCCCTTATTGAATATAAAACAAAGTTCCCTGAGTTTATATTTTTTATTATAATTTTGACATGAATTTTCCAATCCAAACTTTCATGTAAATTAAAACCTAAAAAAATTGTGTGTTCTAATCTTTTTATAGTTTTATTTTTAATTCTAAGATGATAACTATATAAAATATAATACATTGTATTATTGGTAAATAGTATTATAACAATTATTATTCCTTTCACGCGACAACAATAAGATATCGTATACTAGAAAGATGTCTTGCATGTGGAAAAGGTGTGATGTTTTTCAGTTTAAGGATTATTGTCACTATGGTAATTATTTTTTTATGGTAAAAAAATATAAAATTTAGATCAGAACATATAGAGAACAAAATGACTGTTCACTTTCTGAAGTAAAAAAAGTAATTATTCGGTCCACTTTTTGAGATATTAATTTTTTAGTTGAAAACGATGCTAATTTGACTTGAATTGACTAATGGCCGCCAGATTTCCAATGATATTCTCACTATTTATATATCCTTTATATTTCAAAAAACTAGACCAACTATTGCTCCATTTTTTTTTGGCTGAAAATTTATGTTATAATTAAGTATATTATTCTCACAATAACTGAAATATGTATTTTTTGTATTAACCTGTATAAATGTTGTTAATTTAATGTTTGTTCATTTTATAGTAACACCTTTGTTTTTTGTTTTTTTCTAAATTTCATTTATTTTTTCTGTAAATTCTAAATTTTATGTGTTTTGCCATCATATTTGGATCTATGTGTATTTGACGTTCCCCGTATATGAGTTTCTAACTCTTGGGGTTTAATTACCATACAATTATATTGTATTATGTATTAATGTATATGTGTTTTCTTCATGAATAAACAAATTAAAAAAAAATGTAAGGAAGGTTTACTATAATTTTCGGAGTGATTCACCATGGCATCTACTATATAAGACTATTAGTGACATTAATCTTTAATATAATAGTAAAAGTAAACACAAATTGATATAATATTGGACACAAAACGTAGAAACATGAGACATAAAATGGGCAAAAATAATAAATAATGACTGTGATGAAGCTATAATTCATATAAATTTAAGCCCTCTCAATCAACACTGATCTGAAATTACAGCTAAAATACATGACAATGTGATATCAGGACTTCGTCCTATTTAGTGTAAATTATTCACTGTTCACATTATTCACAACGGATAACACCCTAAGCTAAATCAAGCACTATAATTATAATATGCAAGGTATTAAAATATTAAAACGTTCATGCTATATTCTGCATTATTACTGTAAATTTTTCTTAATTAACATAAATGAATCATCAATGGCGTGTTATACCTGTGATGTTAAAAATTTATGTTAAAAAAAGTGTATACAATCTGAAAATTTTAGTAATATGTCTCTGTTCGTAAACCCTGCTCGGTGTACATTTTCTACGCACCCAATCAACCTTATGTCCATGTGCATAAGGTCGATTAATTGGGTGCAGAAAGTGTACACCAAGCAGGGTTTACGAACAGACCTACTATAATTATATGTTTAGTATTTAATTTAACCGTTGAAAAATTTCTTCATGACCAGCCTTTTGCAAAGATCTATTTTTTTCAAAATAACCCTCTCATAATAGTGTTTTTTGTGCATAATTTTCGGATGTATAATATATTATATTTATAATAAAGAATACCTTTACTCATAGTTTTTCTTACACATTTGAATTATTCAATATTTATTATTTATTCTCTATTGCTTTTTTATCACCTCTGTCTCTCACCAGTAGAATTTATATATATATATATATATATATATATATATATATATATATATATATATATATATATAAAATTATACTATATAGTGAGAGCTATATAGCCTTATATTAAAATTTAAACAGGTTCAATTATAAGATCGTACTAAGTTGTAGTTGTCACACAGTTTATTAGATATGCCCCAAGGGGTAGTACAGTAGCAAGAGCTATATAGCTATAATAGCTATAAGGAACTAAGAATTAAAAATGCTGTGGCAAGTGCGGTCAGCAAGTATATAGTAGACGAAGAGATGGCATTGTGCATCAAATCGAGTAGGCGTGGCCAGTGTTAATGAGTACCTGTCAGCAGTGGTAGTCCGTGAGAGGGGGCTGACAGCTACACACAAACATCACAGCAGCATTAGAAACAGTCGTATCTCCACGAAACCTAGCATCATCATGGAGGTGAGAGCGTCATTAACCTAACTTGTAAATACTGTTCGTCACTCAAATTATTTAGTAAATGGTAGGTATACTTGTCTTAGATGTTATATAATGTACAACAGTTTCAATGTTATAAAGTGTATAACATAATGACTGTGTTTTATATATACGGTAACCAATGAGTTGATTGTTTATTACAATGTAATTTTTCTCCCAATTGCATGATCAAATTCCATACCTCCTGGCTATAACTTTGGTCAGCCTGTTCACAAAATCTGTCAGTCTCTCGAACATTTCCTGCAAAATTTCAACATGCAGGATTAAAACAGTGGCATATAGCATTAACAACCAACACTCAGTTGAATATTTTATATCGGTGACACTTTATAGTTTTTGTCTAAAACAATGGAACAGAGATGATGTAGCGCAGGCACAGGTCTAGCAAAAATTTATTTTGGGGAGGGTCGAGAGTCAGCCATAATATGAAAATTATTTGCATGAGAGAATCGCTTATGCTGAAAATGTTAAATTTAAAATGCAGTCGGGAATGTTTGGGCCATCACGTCTCACCTCCTGCATCCATGTACCCCTGGCAAGTATAAGATTGAATTAAGACTGCATACATAATTTTAAAAATTCACTTTATAAAGGTATAATCCTTTTATTTCAATGCTTGATTGGCTCCCCTATAACACTCGTGTCTATAAGACTTCACGGCAGATGTACACTGCATGGCAAAGTCCCTTCTGTTTTCGGACCAGTTAATACATTTATATATATTTGCAATTATACATTTATATATATTATATAGTTTTTAGTAACAACATTTATTTGTTTCTTTGTTGTTTTTTTAGCCGCATAACAGTATTTTGTAAAATTTACTGATAAGAAGATGTTCGATTTCAAACTTGCAAAATCAAGCTGCAAAAAGATCACCATGAAAACTAAAGAAATCAAACATTTTCTTTTTATATAATTATATATAGCTGTGGAAGTAATATTGCTGCTTCAGTTGATTCTAAATTTATGAAATTTATTATTTTTTACAAACATTCCAATTACTTTTACTCTCTTTTGTAGGTCAAATCATAAATAAAAACACTTTGAATAAAATTGTTAATGTTATTTATTTATTAATATTTTTTTCCTCCAAACTTTGAATTTACTATTTCATAAACAATTATTATTGCGTTAATTTAATAAAATGGTATAATATGCGCCATGCAGTTGTGTATATTTATAGTTAAAAATCGATGGACATAGAACAAGTTTGTATTCGATTTGGTAATAAAATTAAGTCAACAGTATAATATTGGTTACATGTAATTTATACCTGCAGAGTTCTAGGATCATGTTAGGGAGCAGAGGACCATTTATATTTAAGACCATATTAACACTATATATTATATAATATAAAGATACTTGTATTATATTATAGTGTTCCCACGTAACACCATTCTAATTATTTATAAACACTGAAGGGGCAATCAAGTAAAGACTTTAGACATTGACGTGCAGTTTAGAGAGCCCCTTGCGTGAATCAAACTTGAATTGGAATGTAAAACGCGAGAGAGTGAATGCGACGGATGGGACGACGGGATTGGAATGAGCTGGGGCACCATGAACAAATGTAATATTGTGTAGGTCTCCAAAGCATGGACGAAAGCAAGCGGGCCATGATGCTAGCCGCAGATTAGGTAGGAATGTCAGCAGCGTGAGACCAAAACACACAACTAATTTAGTGAAAAAGACAGCGCACAGGAATGAGAGGAAGAAAAAAAAATTTTCAGCGAGAAAAGGAGCAAAAGGTATAGTTAGTGTGTGTATATATATAAAACTGTACTATAAAGACCTTATACTATGGTTAGATAGATAGCTAAAGATACCAACCTTACCTTTCAGCTTAAAAGAGAATGATGACCCACTAAAACTAAGAAAAGACTTGATCTTTAAGACAGCTGTGGAAAAATATCAACAAATTTAAAGAAAAAAATATATACCAACCTTAAATAATTTGGTGTCATTTTTTTTTCTGGGAATATTTCAATCACTTTTTTTTTCTAATCTTTTTGCACCATAATTAATTAAGAAAGTTTGTGCTATAAAAATAAAAAACAAGAAAAACATTATGATTGATTCTTTGCAAACATTTTAATATTGTTATATAATATTATATATTCATAATTATTCAGTGTATGACAATAATAACTATTATGCCTGTATTATACATTAAAGAATTACCTATATTATATTCTCTGATTATACGATAAAATTTTGCGTACAATTTTTCTTTACAAGAAAAATTCATCTCCATTATACAAACAGATAAAGTTGCAGTTTTCTCGGAAAACATATTGTATGCAATAATTAAACAAAATGTATTGTGTATAATACCGGCTTTATAGATGAGTAGTAAAGAATTTCATTTTTTTGACAGCATTTGAAGATCCATGACAATAATAAGCATCTAACTCATGGAATAAAATTTTTATGAGTAGCCATTACATCAATTAACAAGAAGTAAGGATTTTAATTTAAAATGACAGTTTAAACATTTCAGAGTATTAATAATATAATTATATTATTTATGAATAGAAAGACTGCAGAGACCTTAATATGTGTCTTAAGTCGAGATTTATTAAACATGACAAGAAATTTTCAGTAGTTCATCATGTCCTCTGATAATGGCATATGCAATGTATATATCAGTCTCCTTAACATAAATGTGAACATTAGCAATGACTACAACACTGTATCTGCCGCTCATTGCCAATGAGCGGCATACAGTAATGTTAACATTTATATTAAGGAGACCGTACATTCATATATAATTAATATATTTCAATAACATGTATAAAGACACACCTTTATTTATGATGAAGAATTTTATTGTTGAATCTGTAATTTTATTTAAATATAAGGAATATTGTTCAACTCAAAGAAGGAGGAAAATAAAATTCGATTCACTTTCTGTTTTTTCCATGCATCCATGCACAGCCAGCATAATTATATATTAATGTCCCCCATATGTCAGAAGAAAATATTTATTTTCATATTTTCTACTGAATGAATGGAGTATCGACCTTAAAAAATTTTATTGCAGAAATGGATAGAAGGTGCGAATAAGTTATGTTACTCTTTCAGATTTTTTAGAGTTCGGGAACTATTTTTAGAAAGTACAAAGAGAGAGAGAGAGAGAGAGAGAGAGAGAGAGACGCTTGTTGACAGAATAAGAACAAAAGGAGCGTGGGATCAAACCCGATCTCGGGAAATAAATTTATATAGCAATACTTTCCGGTCTCTAAAAAATCTGAAAAAAATCATAGAGTAACTTTGCACCCTTTATTCATTTTTGCAATAAAAAAGTTTTGAGGTCGATAATCAAGTGTTTTTAATATTTTTATATACAGATATATATATTTTTTGTATAATCGAAAAGCAATTTATTATTACATTATACCCCATAATCATACAGTATTTTGATCATATGTCTAAAGTTATTTTAAAATTTAAATGGCTAATATACGTATATTATATATAGTGCATGCTTTTCATTTCAATATTGGTAAATATAACGCCGAAAAAAATGACTTTTTTTATCATCTGGCCATCAGGACATGCACGTCTCATCGAGATTTGCAACTGATCGACATCTGTTGTGAGGAATGTTATAATTTTCAAGTACTTCAGCAAAATTATAATAGTACATCAGATATTTACATAATATTATTAATGTATATAATAAGCAAACGTATAATATATATATTATTAAAGGTGTTTGAATTTTCTAATTCAAAAATTTATTAACATCAGGTCCTCTAAAGCGAAAGTACATATTACGAAAAACGCGAAATTTAATTGCATACACTAATTTATGCCTTCCACACATTCTTAATTACATGGACGGTTATTGAAATATTATATTTTGAGAAGAATGAAGAAGTTCATTATTTATTTAATAGTGAATATTCCATTATAGAGTCTATAGGGTGAGAGGAAATCGCTGTTTCTTTTGCTGCATTTATGATTTATTAATATATTTAAAATACTGTATTTATTTGAAAAAAATTGCACTATTGCCTTCGAAAAAATTCTGGGATATTTTTTTTTTTTTTTTTTTTAGAAAAATTAATGTTTCATATTATATTATAGTAAAATACTAGAGCGTGCAGATACCATTAAAATCATAAAATTAGTAATTCGTTCCTTAATTGGAGGTAGGGGGAGGGGGCTGTGTAAAAGTCAACAACCTTAATTTTGAAGCAACAATTTTTTCAGTAATTTAAACAATTGTAATCAGAAAAAATTGTAATACATGTTTCTAAATTTTAATTCCATGAGTTAACACTCAATGAAAATAAGATAAATATTAATTATAGTAATTAAATCATCAGCACAAGAAGTAGTTTTTATTTTGAAACTGGTATATCGTCAGCAGCATATTGAATGGAGAAAATATTCCCACTAGCGATTATTAGATCATTTTTTACATAAATTATAAAGAGCCGTGGGCGTATAAGGATTGTACTTTGATCTATGATATGCTGTTTGTATTACCCAGTAAATTAGATTGATTCCAGCTCACGACTACTGATGAATTGAAACATGTTGTTTACGATTGCTTTTATAATGTATAAAAAATTAATAAACCTTAAAGGTATATATATAACGTATAATTTACACCATATTTTTAAATAAGAATATTGTGTTCAACACAATCAAAATGCCTAAGATGATTATTAAAATTTCAATAAGATAAAATGAGTTTTGCAAGTGATCAATTTACCTTTGTAGTATAAAGTTAAATTGAAACAAGATGAAATAAACACACGAGTATTATAATAATATAATATGAATAGGAGGAGATTATGCAACATAAGTTGTTATAATACACGATGCCTTGAGATTGGATACTATTAAGTATGAGGTTTAAAGTGTCTGTTTTAATTGGTTGATTGTGTTTAATTTTCAAAAGAAAAAAATCAAATAAAAATAAAATGATGTTGTCGTATCATTTTATTTAATTTTATTTATATATAATGTATACATATAACAAATTAATTTTATTTTCATCGTAAAGTAGTGTGTCACGTTTAATAACGGATATAGCATCTCTCGGCTCAGTTAGCAGGGCAGCAGTTTAATCTGCCCGCTGATCCTCTCTTTTCTCTCTCTCCTTTGTGCCAGCTTGAATGCCTGGCGAGTCAACTATAATTGACATTTATACAGAGAGATGATATCTTTATCCGAAACACGCCCAGAGTCTAATCAAAAAAGCCTTTACAGCGCTGCATGCCCCCCCCCCCCCCCTTCATCTCTCTGTCTGGAGAGAGAGTGACAGAGACAAGAAAAGAGAGAGATGGAGAAGACAGAGAGAGGCAGAGGTGGCCGGTGAGAGCAGCCAGCTCACCAAGCAAACACGCTCCCACCTGCTGGCTGCTGCGGCTGCTTGGGTCGACTTGGAAGGCGTGAGGTGTGCTAGCTAACGAGCCACTGATTCATGGGAGCCGCGCCAGACGGAGCCACCATCTTTCTCGATATTAAACTTTTTTTTTTTTTATATGAGGTGAAAAGATTTTTGGTTGGTTTGTTTCTTCTTCCAGCATATATAACAAGCTACTCACGCCTGCCCTTAACAAGACGATGATGTGTGGTGTTGCGAGCAGAAAGTGTAAGCTGCCACCTCCAGCTAGCGAACTTCAGCTCATATCCACTCCCCCCCCCCCCCCCTACTCCTCCATGTCAACTCGTTCTATATTATCATGTCTTATTGTCTACCTATCTTTTTTTTTTTTTTTTTCTTCGTGCATATGAGTTTAAACCTTGTTTTGAAACTTTTTTTTTTATGTATATGATTTAATTTTAATTTAACAACAAGCCAAACAAGTTATCACTATTTTCCATTTTCGTAGTCCATCACACGCCATGAGAATCATGTAAATAATCCTCAACCCTCATCATCTTCCTTCCATATTTTATATTATTATTATTATTATTATTATTATTTCCATCTCTCCAGCCAGTCGTTCTATCTGCTTGCTGACCGGTCCTACTGTTTCTAGAGAATGTGACGACCCACGCGGCTGTCCGGAATAAAGATTATTATATTATTATAATATCTCTCAACCATTTTGATAGACACGTACAGTAATGAACAAAACAATTCTTTTATTTTTTTTTATTTACTATTGAAAGTTGTTTATTGTGTCATCAGTGACTCAAAATAAGACGAAACGCGATCCCTGTTGCATGATGTTATCTTTCTTAGCAATGTGATGTGATATAAAATGGAAAAGGGGCAGTTTTTACACTCATCATGTAAATTCTTATGTATTATATATAATATATATTATGTATATAATTATCATGCTGAATATAATCATTTTTGAGTTTGTGTGTGCTTGATAACTTGATTACAAGTATAGCACCTCTGGACAGCATGCTCTTTTTTGTTTGACTCCCTAATATAGAGCTGCATCTCTCCAAGAATAATGAACTTGTCAAACTTTGCAATTTTGGGATACAACCCTGTCTACCCATTTCCAAAAAAGTAAAAAAGATGGAAGATTATAGACATTAATAAACAATTAAATTACTTAAGTTTCACCGAACACCTCGTGACGTCACAAAAAGGACTTTCAATCATTTTTTTAAATACTTCCAGGACTGTAAAAAATCTGAAAAAAATCAGGGTAGCATAACTTTGCACCCTCTATCCATTTCTGCAATAAAAAAATTGAGGTTGATACTCCATTAAGGATATTATATACTTTGGGAACCAAGCACGCTCTCATTATTTTATGTAAATGCTTTACTTTGCATTTAAATTCTATAATATGTACACCTCTGGACACCATGAAATTTACTCCTGCAGCTTTGTTTGTAGGTTTATAACCCACTGGACAGAGTCTATGGAGGCGTGGTGAACCAAAACTCTTTTTGATATATATAGGTATACTGGGTGATCTTCTTATATATATCTCCCAAAATTGCAACTCCCTGCTTCTTTCTGTCTATTGGCGCTGCAGCTCCAGCAAGTGAGGCAGGAGTAAAGTTCATATTGTCTAGAGGTGTACGCAGGCGCGGATTCAGAAAACAATTCGGAGGGGGCTGCCTTCATAGGGCTAATGTTGAAAAAAAAATTGAAGTGGGGGAAATGCCTATATTGCTTATGTTAAAACCAAAATTTCGGGGTGGGGGGGAATGCTGCAGCCCCCCCCCCCCAGCTCCTCTACTGGATTCGCGCCTATAATAATAGTGTATTATTATAGAATTTTTGACATGAAATATGTTACAATATGTATAAATTTAAGGCATATAATACCATTTTAAATTCAAATATTTTTTTTAGTATTTGTTTAGCTATATCCTTTATATATTTATACATATATATTCTAGGGTGACCAGATATCTTAATGTCCAAAACGGTACATGCCCCAAAGATAGAGGCCTGAAGGGCCAAAACCCCCGCCCTCCGGGAGGAACGATTTTTTTGGGTGCCACGCCCCCTTTTTTACTTTTTTTTTTCTTAATAGATTTTCAAATGAATTGTTTTTTTATTATGAAGCCGTTTTTCCCGAAAAAATTTATTTTATTTGAAAATCCATTAAAGAATTTTTGTCATAGATTATACGTAAGTATTTTTTAATTGGTACCATAGTTCAGACGAAGTTTGAGTAAAAAGCTGTTTTCTATTCCATAAGGCTGCATGTTTAAGGGCTCAGGAAAACAAACTTTGGGATTTTTTGCGATGAAGCTATTTGGAAATTTTTTGGTTTTCATTTCTCAATAAAGCAGGGCAGGTTAAAATATTTAAAGGAAATAAAATAATAAATAATGCAATCGCTCACTCTACTTTAAATAATATAAATAATTGCATTTTTTTATACGTTACATACATTTTTCATAGAATTAGAAAAAAAGATATTTATTATAGTCACCATGCAAGAAAACTGTGCCAGTGAGTTGATTTCCTAAAATTAACCTTTTTTCTTGGCCTAGCTGGCCACGATCCTATTATGTTGTAAAGTTGCATGTAAAATAAAAAGAAACAAAAGCAATAAAAGAAATTTATACTCAAAAAGCATAACTTCGAAGGATACTTTTCCAATAAAAAAATATATTTAAATATTTTAAATTTATTTTTTTATTTTTTTTTTTTTTAATTTCGTTATCAAATTTTCCGTCTCCATTCACAATATTTCTAAATGTACGTGTTACTTAAATATTGCATTATATATTTATTTATAAACAAATAAAACTAAATATAATGTCACGAGATAAATTATACAAAAAAAATGTAGTTAATTTGAATTACTTTTAATCGAACTGTTCATTTTGCAAATAGTGTGAACTCTTGTTAGAGTGAAATACTGTAGCTGAAGAAGTTAAATTGAATTAATTTATAGCATTCAAATTGGACTTCATAACAGCTAAAATTACTTGATTGTATGAATAATATTTGTGGCGTTTTTCCCTCATATTATTTTCCATTTATTTACGTAATATCCATGCACGATTATTGTGAAAAAAAAAAACAAAAAAAAAATACATAGAAGAAATTTTTGTATAAGCCACGACACAATGCATAAGAATGATTTTTTCAATTTTATATTTTATTGGAAATTTCCATCGAAAGAATATCATCAATATCAAGAGATGATATTTTTGTGTAAAGTTTTTACTTATTTTTTATTCAAAATTTAATCGAAATGTAGTGACTTCATTTCATGTAGTATATGCATACTTGCGCGTAAATACAAAATATATCTATTCCGCAATTTTGGAAGAAATATGCTGTTTTGCGAATGCGATCGAGAAAAAGGGGCATGGAGTTGCAAAATCATTTGCATCCGTACATTTTCGTAAATATTCACAACCACATTCCTATGATTTTTTTATGTTTTTAATGATAAAAATTTTAAAAAATGTCCCTTTCTTAAATTTTGTCCGAAAGCGGTACATTTAGGCGTCCCGAGAGCCTCGTTGGGGACACCGGAACATGGTACTCTAAAACGGTACTGTACCGGTCAAAACGGTACGTCTGGTCACCCTAATATATTCTGAACACTGTTGTTTGGCAAATTTTTAGATGCATTGCTCAAATTTTGAAAATCATGTTAATACAAGTAAAGTATTGAATGTATATAAGCATGATTATAATTATTATATTTAATAGTTTATTATAGCAACATCAAATAATATGGCAATATTAACTGTAATTAAGTTATATACAGTAAATAGAAAGATTTTGATTATTTAAATATCACATGCAGATGATGATGATGACGGTGAACTAAGGAGAGCATAAATTTTAATTAATTACATTGATTTTTTATGATTAATAAAACCAATCAATTTTTTACATGATGCCTTAAACCCGGAAAATTTGGTCGAAGCGTCCTTGCATTGCAATGTTGTCACAGTACATACATCGGTGCTATTATTTCCAATGTATATCTTTATTGGCTCAGCAGAAGTTTTACGGGGTAATTAATGGATTTACGAAGAGTAAAAATTAATGTTTTGTTACTATCATAGTTTAATTTCATGGACAGTTTGATTATTTATTCATTGAAAATTTAAATAAATTATACTTAAATTGCAATGAGCTTAAGTTAATGTGTCTGAAAATAAGAACTTAAATACTTTGAAATGAAGTCATGTGCAATTTGCATTGTTTTTTGTGAACAGATACTATATATTATGCAAAGTATATTATATATATACCATGAACCTTGTCATTTTTGAGACATATCAATTTATCACAATAACAATTATTAAGTCGTTATAATTAATATTTATATAATTAACAGCAAAGTGGTGACGCCCAACTCTTGTAATTTAAAACATTTTTTTAACAAATTAAAACTTTATGCACCACGTTGATGATCACTCTTTAGTGCTGTTATATATACAAAGTAGCTCTTTTCTGCATGCATGCGGTGTAAAAAGGTGTTTTAAACCACAAGGTGTAGCTATATATGTTTGAAGCAGAAAGTGATTATATTTTATAACTTATAATAGTTTATTATAGCTTGGCAATTTACACTGTATGTATAATTTTACAATACTAAACTCTTGTTCTGTTACTATATTATTCACTTTTAACCTTGTGCATACTTTAAACTTTAACTAAAAGTGCATGCTTTAGCCGAGTTACTTTTATTATACTTAAAACGTACTGTATATATACATGAGAACTCAAAAAAGAAATTAAAAAAAAATTCTGCATGCATTTGAAGATGGACCATCTTACTTTTCCCAAAAGTTATATATATATATATATATATATATATATATATATATATATACAATATTCTTCAAAATAATAATTATATAGATAAAAAAAAAGTGCATGTCATGATATTGCGCGTTTAGGAAAAAACAAATTATACTGCATTTACTGGCAATAATCTTGTATAAAATTTATGGTTGCTATTTCTATGAGTGAATTTTAATTCTTTTTATGAATTTTTGTAAAATGTCTTGTTTGAAGATGGATATATGTATGATATTTATTATTACAATATTATAGAGATGATTGCTGTTTATGTGTGCTCATGAGACTCGTGAGGGGAGGTAAAATGTTATTTGCTGTATCTTGTACTCTTTGCAGAAGGAGGGAGGGAGTGGAGGGCAAGATTTTGTTAAAAAACATAGGAGCAATGACAAAAAAAAAATAAATAAAATAAAATACTTTTAACAGTTTTTTGTTGACGATATTTTTTCTACGCGTTCTATCGTGTACTGTTCTATATTCTTACAGTATTTCAATCAGAATTATAATTATTATTTTTTTAAAGTTATTAAGTAAAAAAATAATTATACACTTTGTTTATAATGCCAGTGTGTACATTCTAGTTCACCACAGCGCTGTCTACTTGCCAGGGGCATGACGTCAGCGCAATCCCCTCTATAATACAATGTATGCTATCTCCTTTACACACTGTTTTGTCCTTTGTTTTTATTTATTTGACTTTGTTTTTTGAACCATACAGGCATTCAAGCAAATAATAAATGTGACCAATTAATTAGCACGTGGTCAAAGTCAGGAAAACCAACCCCTTTCAACATTACCCATGTAACCTCATCATCCTTGCAAAACAATAAATTGTACCCTTATTATATGATTTTACTTTTAAAACCAAAGTATGGAACCAAATTTTTATAAATAATTTTATTATTATTATCAATTACAATTAAATTATATGCAACAAATTCTGAGAATTGTTTCTATTTACAATCCACTTTGACGCTGATGCATTCAGGGTGGCATGTGGATGCAGTTTATCTGAGAATTGCAGTGAATACAATACATGCAGTAAGATGTAGAACGAATCAAGATCCTCCTGAAATCAGCGGCTGTACTATTATATAGTGAAGCTATAAACAGGTAGAAACACTTCTCATGAAATCCGCTTCCCCTCCCCCACCATGTTTGTTTATGTAAATTGAACGAGAGAGAATCTGTTGACGCTAGCACGGTTTGAGAGAGGGGAGCTTGGCGTATGGATAATATGGGAGGAGATTCGTTGATGCCTTTAACTCAAGATTAATGGCTTCCACGTTGTTTCAAGCAGTAAAGTCCTGCTGGCTCCATGCTTCAAATAAATCCTACCTACACAATTGATCTGCCTATTGTATACACAACTAGTATTAACTATATAGTGTTTGTTTTTTTATATAATATTAATTTAATACAAATAAAACAAGTTTGGAATTAAAGATGGATTAACATTTTGAGTGACGGTTGCGATGTAATTTCAAAGTTATACTGCATCATGGGACAACAAGATTAACAAGGATTCAGCAAAGATGGCCACCATTTGATTTTCAGAGCAAGTTTAAAATCTCTATAAAGTCTACACTAATCTTTCACTTTGTAGTACATGCAGGTACTGTACAGCCAAGTAATCGAATTGCATGACAGTTTGTTTGCCTTACATGACGATTTGACCAATTTTCGAAATAAGTGAGGATTAAATCCCATGATATTACTCTCTGGTATTATACAGTCGTCGTCTTGGAAAATTTCCCATTTGCAACCTTGTTACTCACCATCATGTCCTGTGTTATTTTTACGGTGCATGGTGATTAATAAGGTACAGATATTAACACGCCCAACAATGTTACTAAAAGTCCCATTCATGAAAATTATGAATTTTTTTTTAAATGTTCTCTTTTACATCCCCTATCAGTAGCCAAAATATCAAGTATACAAATTCGAGCTAGTTTTCGAGTTAATAATTTTTAAATTTCACTAATTTAACATGGAGACATGGAATAACTTCCATGTTAAATAAGTCAACTTTAAAAATTAATAACTATAGAAAACTAGCTTGTTTTTTTATAACATAACCTAATATTTTAGCTACTGATAGGGGATATAGAGGAGAGCATTTTAAATTTTATTCATAATTTTCATGAATAGGATTTTTATTAACATGGGGCGTGTTATCTCTACCTTAACAAGACCAAAAAGGGAAATTTTCCGAGGTGACAACAGTACATGAACGATTCATTAAGAGTTACTAAATGGAGTGGCTTAAGTTTTTCAAAAGTAAAAAAGGGGGAAGGAAAAGGTAAAAGAAAATGCGTTTTTCACACGCACTGTTTTGATATTATGGATTTTATTGTTGATAAAACTTAAAAAAGGGGTAAAATTTAATGTATATTAATTTAAGGATGAACCCTGTATGCGTTTTGAATCCTTTATTATTGTTTGCTGTTCTGAAGAATAAGGGTTTCTCTAAATGTTTTTTTGACACAACCCAATGAATCATTATCTATCCATGCATGATGTTTGAAAAAATCAAAAAACACATGCAGAATTGCATTATGTCCATCAAAATGTCTGCTCAAGCCAAGGAAGTTTTTGGCTCAATTAATGATATAATAACTTTTTGTGCCATACAAGTGATAAAAAAAATTAAGAAATGCCATATTTAGCAACAGTAAAAAGCACTCAAAATCAACCACATGCAGAAAATACAAGCATAGCAGCTACAAATAGAAATTAAAACAAAAAAAAAATACTTTCACCAACGTTGTGCTGACTCGGATTTACACGAAGATGGTCAGGCGCGAATCCAGGGAAGGGAGGGGGGGGCTGAAGGGACCGCAGCCCCCTCCCTCTTTCTCCCGAAATGTTGGATTTAACATGGGCAATAATGGCAATATAGGCATTTCTTTCACTCCAATTTTTATTTAACATTGGCCTTTTAGAGGCAGCCCCTAAATCTCACTGTATGTATATCTGTTCGTAAATAACCTCTTTGTTACCTTCCTGCACTCGAGTTCGACACATGGGCTGAAGATCGTTGAGTGCATGCAGAAAGTCAGGAGTTACGAATATATAGTCAGTAGAAATCATGCATATAGGTCAGAGTTACGACGGATAATCCAAAGTAATAAAATTAAGTTCACTGAAAATTTAATCTAATTTTAAGCAACATAATCATGAAATCTCTTAAATTAACGTTCTGAATTTTACCAAAAATATTATAATACATCCACTGTCCACTATAGCAATTTATTTAATTGCTATAATTTTATAAGCTATTATAAAGTATTCACGCATTATAAAAATAAGCTCGAATTAAATTTGCATCAATCACAGCGGTTGAAAGCAGTAATTACACTTACTTAGCTCAACCTTCTCCAGTCCGGCACTCTTCAACAAGCACAGCATGCACGAAGGGTTGCGGAATTCAGGCGCTTAGAGTATTTCAACGCTGGATGCAATGCGAAACTTGTTTGTATTGGACTGTCAAGTTTTTCATGCGAAGAAGATTCTCGGACAGAAAAATAATGCAGAAGAACAAAACTACTAGCTCTATTGACTAAATACTAACTTGTAAACCTTGTTCTGCAATTTTCATTTTATTTTGTGTTATTTTCATGTATTTCCCTGTAGTTATTTTAATTTTTATATCATACTACAAGCAATTTTGTTAAATTATTTCACCCAATTTCAAACAATACGAAGTTAAGTTGTACTACACAATAACTTGTAAAACAAATAACATTAATAATTAAAATATAATAAGATAGAGTGGGTCATGTCGACCATGTTTGATTAATTAGAACTAAAATAGTAAATAGTAAACCATATATATATAATCACAAGAATTGTTCTTGTTGTTGAAACATTTAACACCCCTTTAATGTAAAATGAATGCTAAAAAAATTAAATTCCATGGATTATTTAAACAATAGTAAAAATCAGCTTCTAACTGGCTTTGTATAACTATAAGTTTACAATCTATTTCTTCCGTGTATATGTGTGTATGTCCCCCACTATTATTCAGGTATTATATTTAACAAGGCATTCAGGTAACAGTTTACTGCCTATTACCAGTATTACCACACAACACTGCAACTGCAGCAGCTATCATCCTATAATACTCATGATAGTATATCATATTATAAATGATAAATTTACTATGTTTTTTTGAATATTGATATGCAAAAAATAAGTAAGTAAATTGTATATATTTCTGCTTTTCCATGTTCTTGTTTAATTAGGTGAATAGACACTGTATAGTGATTTGGCTGTTTCTGCAGCCGTTTCTATTTGCCCCATAGGCTCACATGTTTCTATCTTTTATTGTATTTTCAGCCTATGAAAGATTTAATAAATAAATAAATAAATAAATAAATAAATAAATAAATAAATAAATAAATAAATAAATAAATAAATAAATAAATAAATAAATAAATAAATAAATAAATAAATAAATAAATAAATAAATAAATAAATAAATAAATAAATAGTACTAAAGTACAATACAGTATATTTAAAGAAGAAATTTAAATCTTCAAAACGTTACCATGGCACGATCATTCGCGATTTTTCAAAGTTTAAGCAAACATTTGGCACAATATATATTTTTTTTCTGGTGTCAAATATTTTTGCTATCGTGTTTATATATATATATTATAAATACCAGGTGGAGTAATTAGAGCATCCGACTCATAATCTGATATTTGCGAGTCCAACTCAAGGCACATCGTTGAATTTCATCCTGATAGAATGGTTGTTAAATAACCCACTTACTGCATGGTATAATGGTATAGTAGTCACGCTAGAAAATTTCCATTTTGCAGCCTTGTTAACCACCATTGTGAGTATATCACAAAGCGAGGCCGCAAATGGAAATTTTCGAAGGCGACGAGTGTGCATCCGGGAGGTGATTGATCGAATCTTTCATCATTACTAACTAACCTAACTATAATAATTATATTGACTCATATTTCTATTTGTTTTTCCTAAAAAAAAAAAATAGGCAAATGCTGAGCCATATAAACATTGTTGCCTGGTTTGGAAGGGACTCCAAAAAATAGTATTTAGGTCGAGTCCACAAATAATAGGGAATAGTACAGTACATCAATCTAATAAGTATGTTAAAAATTAAAATAAACAATTTGTTTTCAATTTATTAATCATCAAAGCAAAAAAATTATTTACTTTTACGATAAAAAAAAACTTATTAAATATCCATATCATTTTTTTTCCCATTGCATATTAAATTAGTTTTTAATTAAACTATTAAATTTACTACTAAATTAATTTGTTTCAAAGTTTCATGATAACTTGAGCACGTGAGTTGAACTTTGTATGAACTTAAATATCTCAGACATACTTGTAAGTATGTTTCGTGATGTTGATGTGCGGTCAAGTATATATAATATTATAAAATACAGTGTACATTTCTTGTGTATGGAAAAAAAAATAATATAATAAGCCTAACAAATTTATATCAACTCAATGCTGTTAGCAATAATAAGTTGTTATTATATATAATGATGGCTTCCCGCCTTAATCTGGGCTGCGTGTCCAAAGTTTCCAGACCATACATTTGTATAGCGATCAAGAATAAAACTTGTTGTTTGCTAACATATTCAAATGAACATCTTGAGGCGATAATATTATGTTATTTTAAAAGAAATATATTATATAGCTATAAAGAGCAGCTTGGGTTACAACAAGGTCCGTCTAATACTTATAATTTGTTAATATTAGCCTTTAGTAATTACTGCTTTTATTATGGTGTAAGTATTTTTTTTATTTAATAGTCCTAATTATTGTAAATTATATTTCTTTTAAAAATATAGAAAAGAAAGTAATTTAACTAATTTATACTATATACTAATATAGTATATTTAAGTATCATATTATAAATATACATAGAAACGATAACTATATATAACACGCAAGTCGAACAAGAATTACAATAACTATAACTTGGTATATAGTAGTGTGTGTCAACATTGCACATGTATAATTAATAAAAATAAAAAATTAAATAAATACAAATAATATAAATTACATTAGTATTAATTTATTTATTATTGATGGTGATCATTGCAGCTATAATTTATATTTATTGCATGCTGTTAAGCTGTATCCTACACAAATAGATAGAGCTCGTTTTATACAAATAAATATGTAAAATGATGTTATTACAGTGTTTTAAAGGAATTCAAATGGATTGTAAAACTAACGCAAAGCAATGTTCTTTACAAGCTGAGGAGAATTTTATGAGCCTGTCTCCTCAAGCTTGTTAAATCACATCGCATAAAAATCTCCTACGAGTTGTGGTAAGTTTTACTTTTTTATGTATACGTGTTAGAAAGGCAAGAGAGCGAGCATCCCAAGGAGAGGCAATTGGTGATGGGACGAAGGGTATTAGTGAGGGCTAGCCACACTTAATATCCTGTGGATAGCCTGCAATTACCCCCTCCCCTTTCCCCCCGCGCCCACCGCTTGCTCGAGAGCTGCCCCGCCCGCTGACACAAGAAAAAAAAAATATTTTTTTTATGAAAAGCCCTAAAGCATTTTTTTAAGTAGTATTTAAGAACAAGGTTAAGGTAGTCACGCCATCAGAAATAAATAAAGTAAAAAAAAAAAATTTATGGGTTGAATTATTTATTTTTATTATTAGAACATTTTTAAACGTGTTATAATATAACAATAATAATTATTTATAATCACAGTAAAGCATAATGGCAACACGCACACATTTATATTATAAATATATAATTTATAATAATGCTTGTACATTATATATAAAAATAATACATTTTATTTTTTAATACAATTATAATTTGTTTTGTATATAATATAATATTAACAGCGTTAGAAAATTATGTTCTTAATCTCAATTTGCAAGAACAAAACCATCAAAAAAATTCAACACTACTACATCAAACATCACAATACAGTGATTCCTCCTCCTCCTCCTAAAACATTTGATTTGTTTTATTTATGTTGTCGGCCAGTTGTGGTGATTTATTACCCGTGCTGGCTTCAGGTACGGGGAGGAAGGACTCGCTGGCTGGCTGCTTAGCTTGGAACACTCAAAGTTGCTGCTGCAGGTACAAGATATCTATCTTCCTGCTAGTGATGATGCGAGAAGGGAAAAGGATCATAATAAAAATAAACAAAAAAAAAATATGCTTGGATCGTTGATATACTTGACAGTGTAGACAAAAGAAACTGAGACTTTTTGAATGTAGTCATTCTTTTGTTGGAATATAAACGAGGTAATATTTTATTTAATAATGTGTAAAGGTTTAAGCACAGTTATTAACTTGAATTGTTGTAACACACATTTCATTTGTCTTTTTTTTTTTTACTATTATTATTTTACTCTGTCTCTATCTCTGTCTCTCTCCCCGTTTATTTCCTCTCTCTCTCTTTCTCTCTCCCCTTCTTCACCTCTCTCACCATGTAAGTTTAAAGATTAAAATCATAATCTGTGCTGTAAAGAAATAATTAATAGTGTGTGTAAGCCTGACGTGAAGGTGATACGGATATATATTTATATATATATTTATATACATATCTACACTGTATATATATAATTTGATCCGCCAAGTCACCGTTAAAGCATTATATTATTATTCTCTCTCCCCCCCCCCTCTTCCCTCTCTCTCTTTCTCTCTCTGCATGTCAGCCCAAACTCCCACTCAATCCAGTGTTACCTGTCCAGTTCTGTAACTCATGTTTCATCTTCTTTACAGTTGTAACAACCATAATACATAATTTATTAAAATATTGCAGTGCGTATGCTGTAGAGTTATATCTATATAGTCATAATAAAGAGTGAGGACAACTAATTTTGATTAAGACTGTACACTATTATATAACCTTTACAAATATTTTGAAAGTTAATAATATAATAACAAACAAGATTGTACCTCAACAAAGTGCTTACAAGTCATAAATAGTTGATTGCTGTTATGTTGTTTACTTGAGGCGCGGGAGGGGTAGTCTCTATACCTGCTCGTTGCGAAGGAGGGAGGGAAAAGAGAAAGCGGGTGGTTGAAAATGTTTTAGAAACATAATAATATAGGGCAGCGCCACGAGATTGTTGGGTTGCCTACTTACAGGACAACGCTGTTAACCTCCCCTCACTTTTCCTACTGTTGTCTTACCGTAGGCTCTAAAAAAGCATTGAAAAAAAAAATAGAAAAATTGACTTTATTGCCAGCTTTAATTTAATTATTTAAGGACACAAATACAAAAATGTAGCGCATTTTTTATAAACTAGCAGATGATTTTGAAACGATATAAATGTAATAATTGCCGTCTATAATTTACAATTAATTTTTTTTTATTGCACTATAGGCTCATTTGTAATGTTATACGGACGCTATCTTTTGACCCCACCCCCTTAATTTTTTCTTATATAATAAAACAGAGTAAAGTTTCCTGATTCTAAAGTTTGCTTACATGTAGTCCGTTTTTCACTTATATTATTTACGTGCTAACATTCATTTTTTTATATAGCGTCTGCTGGTCTTCGGTCTCAAAACATCTGCACGCTTTGAAGACCCCGCTAACATCATATTATGCTCATCAGGGTCTGTCATCAGAGACCTCCGTGTCTTACAACCAGAAATTTTACCAAAAATTGCAGTAATTCTAGCGTTCCAGAGACACTGTCCGCGTGCATGTTAAGCTGGAACTACTACAATTTTTGGTCAAAAAAGTTTCTGGTCATGCATAAGAAACGGAGGTCTCTAATGATCTCTGGTATTTCCACCTTCTCAAAATCTGATGAAATAATTGTCATTATATAGAAGCGTATAAGGAAAGATCGAAGAGAAAAACGAATTGAGAATAAGGAAATTTTGCTAAAAAGGTGGAAAATTTTGACCCTACCCCGTTACCTGTTTACTCAGGTTTCCTGGAAGAAATGCAATTGTCAGTTTTTTTTAAATCCAAGCCTCTCTTCTTTTTCTTGATTCGTTTTTGAGAATAGGCCTTATTAAAAGCCAACACCTAGGCACAAAATCCAAATCTAAATCCAAGCCATAAGCTATACTTTTTTGAGAAAAACTTCACAATGCAAATACATTGCGGATTGAGAGATTGTAAAGTGTAATGATTGCCTTCAATAATTTATTTTATGTGTAAAATTTTTGTTTTTCATTTAAACATCAATTTTTGTTTTTGACACCATTAAAAATATATTTTTTGCCATTATATATACATGAAATCATTAATTAAAATTTATAATACAGTGTGTTTATTTTGTAATGTGACGATCTTTTTTCATTTTCCCGAAAAAACATATACCGTATAGGGTAGCGCCACGAGATTGTTGGGTTGCCTGCTTACAGGATAACGGCCTGGTGTTTACCTCCCCTCCCTTCCCCTACCGAAGAGCAAGAGTATTCGTAGAAGCATTGAAAAAAAAAAAAATAGAAAATGTAGAAAAAAATTAATTATAAATTATAGACGGCAATTATTACATTTATATCGTATTCATTTACGAGTACTCTTGCTCTTCGGTAGTATAGGGGAAGGGAGAGGAGGTAACCGTCAGGCCGTTATCCTATAAGCAGGCAACCCAACAATCTCGTGACGCTACCTTATATAGCAAGGAGATTTAAGAACTCAAAATTGCATTATACCTTCCAGGAAAATTTAAATGAGTGAACAAGACTCTTAAGAGCGACTCTTCAGTGCGATAAATTGAAATGTACTGTAATAAACAGTAAAACTTATTCCGTACATCATGCAGGTAAACTGAAAATGTCCTGAGAAAAATATATGAACAAAGCATACAAACTTCATGCACTTTCCACGATAATATTAAAATTTAGCATAAAACTTGTGTGTGAGTTTGTTTCTATTATAACCTTCCTTGAATTTTTCATCATCTTTCAGTGTAAGGAAAGTGAGTTTGAATGTTCCAAGCCCCCTGCTGATGAGCACATGCAGGCACACTCTTATATATATATATATACGACTTGAGCTGCTGCTGCTGCTGCTGCTGCTGCCACCTTGATATACACTTGCCCTCTCCGTTTTCAATCTCACATATCGTGTTGATGTACCACAAACATGGCTTTATTAAAATTAATGTAAATATATTTAGTAATCAATTTTACTAGATATCCGCCAGTGAATATAACTATAATACAAAAATTACATATCTTATTTCAAATTTACGATATACATTTTCTTTAAATTCTTATTTTAATAAGGTCATAATTTGAGCAAAAAATCCTCTTAACCTAAGTTCATATGAGAATTAAAAAAAATACATTATCTTAAGATAAATATGTATAAGATATCAATATTATTCATAAGACATTTTTGCGTGTGTTAACTAATTATTTTATATGACTTGTCATAATAGACTCATTTAACAAAGACACTGGTCACGCCTGGAGCTCGTTTTGAAACGATCCCATCCATCTAAAGCTGTAGCGAGCTAGGAATGCGATGGGGCATCTGATAGCGTTTTGTGTGTGCTTACTCACCTTGCTGCGTGGAGAATAAAAAAAAAAAAAAAAAAAATCGCTGTCTGCTGGCTGACCGGCCCCTGCTGCGACGTAACAACGTTGTTTCCAGCGCAGCCGGCAACACCGAGACAAATTGATTAATAAAAAATTATTATAACTAACTAACAATACGCTTAATACGCTTAATTAATTACCAATTTTAGAAAAAAAGTTTGTAATTAATATAGCATGTTTGTTGTAACATTTATATATAAAAAAAAATATTGGATATTAAATAAATGGAGCTCAAGAAACCCGTATCGGTATGGCAGTTTTATTTAACTCAAGATAAAGAAAGGTTCAACAGAGCTGAGGAATTGGCATTTATATATGAGTGTGGTAACTGTACTATAACAGAACATATTTGAACCCCAAATAAGAAAGGTCATGCGTTTAACATTATAATTATGTTATTATTCAAACATGAAATTCTAATATACAAAGGGTGGATCAAATCTTGAGTGCGGAGGAGGGGGTGCCTTATCTATATAATTATTTTGCAATATTATTTTTCAGGCAGGCTTTAGGGGGGTGGTTGCTCCCCCCCCCCCTACTGTGAATCCGTCATAAAAAATTAAGAAAATGACGAATCTACATATTAACGTACGCTGCGTGATTTCATATATTATGTTAAAAGGATTAAAAAAAAAAAAGGAAAATAAAATATATAATAACAACTTAAATGATTTTGTTTTACATGCATGCATGGAAATAAACTATAAAGGAATGATCAGAATGTGCTTATTTATTAATTTATTAATAAACAAATATTTTTTAAATATAATTATTATATTTTACTATTTATAATGTTACATGCAGGTAAATAAATGTTAAATTTTGAAATTAAATTTTAAATAAAGCCCATACTTAAGCCGGTATTTCATGATACAATTTTTCTAATTATTGCATACAAATTCTCCTTTCGCAATTAAGAAAACTTCAACTCCATTTTAAGGAAAAATTGTATCATGTTTATAATACAGTCTCTAAATGCAATTATAACCAAGCTTTATTGGACACTTTTATTTATATTATACTTATATAGATTATATATATAATTTTAAGTGTTTCTTTTTTTTTTCTTCATATTATTCATAAAATTATAGTATACATATTTATATTATGCATATTTTTATGTTTTTTTTTACAATTATTGTAGTTAATTTTTTTATCAATTTTAATTAGTTTTAGATTGATCTTGACGTGAAAGATTCTTGAGTAAACATTTGAATTGATGAGAGTGCGATAAAGGGTACTTACAAAATTAATAGTTAAAAAAATATATAATTATGAAAAAACAAAGTTGTAAGTTATACACAAAATGATCAAAATGTATATTTTTAAATCAGAAAAACAATGAACAATATAAATGAAGTAAAGAAATTATGTTTCTGCATCATGCAGTTGGATGGAGAAAGTATAATATGATAGCAAGAGCTGCTGATGATGTTAGCAGCATCAGTATAATATATAAGCAGCAGCTTATGGTGGTGTGTTGGTGGTGGTGCAACTATTGATCACACTGGCAGATCGCCTCCTCTGCCACCCACCACTGTGATGCATGCAGCAGGGAAAGTATATAGCCGACTTAACACACTGTAACCTCCCCTACTCCCCCTAAACTATAAAGCTTCCGTTTAAAGGGTAGAGATGAAGAAGGGAGGAGGGTGGGGGAGGATAAAGTAATAGCGAGCTTGTTTGCACTGACAAGAGCCGCAGTAATTGAGTCTTCCCTCCCCCGTCCTTCCGTCGAGATCATTTGCCACAATGCGCTACTACTGCCGCTACTGCCGCCCCCTCCCTCCTCCTTCTTCCTCTACATCGCCACTCGCCGGGGATTCAGCAGCATCGTTCTGTTCCGGGGACGGCCATCTTGCTCAAATGGAACTCATGCAGCCTCCTTCTCCTCCTCATAGTTTACTCTCATAATGGAGTTATTATAACAAAGATGAATCATTTTCATTGCCGTCTTATACTACATAACATTTAATACCATCTATATAAAGCTCGACAATTGAATGCATGATGCTATTAAAAATACATAAAATATCGTAATTTAAATATTATATTTTGGTAAATTCTGCATTTGTTAAAAATAATGAATACTAAGTATGTGCGAAAATAAACTTCAATGACTTAATTAATAGGTTATAATTAAAGAAGGATGATAACGGCCACAGTTCTCATTGTTACACGACCAGCCTAGCATGCTTGACTGCACAAAAAAAGACAACATTACATTGCCACTTTTCATTTGCAGATAATGGCAGTTTAATAGTTAGTAAGCTCATTAAGGACATTTCAATATTTTCCATTTTAATAAATTCACAATAGTAAATTAGTACAAATTATTAATGACAAAAATATAACAATGGCCCAGGTAATTGTGAATCCAAAGTAATCTCATTATTGCCATTATAATAAAGTAAACATAACATTAAATTTATTTGGAGTTTAAATAATACAGTAAAGCAATTCTTATTTTAACGTGAAGTATAGAAAGGGGGGGGGATGGGGCAGGGTGTTCAGGTGAAGAGTGATATAAAAAAATCTTCCACATGCAATTAAATTGAGAAAAATATCGAAAGCTACTCATGCATGCATGTGGCAAAATGATGCATGATATAGCTGCACTGCATGTATATGATGGCTAATTACATATACTATAATTATAATAATAATAATAAAAAGGCATTCGCATGGCGTAAGTATATACTCTTGTCCTAGCTCGCTGTACGCGTCCCCCCGCGCCCACAGGAAGGACATGCGGGTTGGGAGTTGTCTTGCGAGTGTGACCTCTGCATGGCCCGTAGTCTGTATATGGTTCTTGAATTCTTGAACCACAGGGCGGCCAGGGCATTGGTTTGGGAAGCCCAAAAGCATCCCCACCTCTAAGTACCCTGGTAGAAGGCATTCGGCACCCCAATCGCTCGCGGAAATGGAAAGGAGCTATAGAGGACTTGCCCGAAAGGCTGTGTAATGGGTTATTTGCCGGGAATCTCGGGAAGTCCGCATTGCCCGCAGCTGAGAA
The DNA here is from genome assembly GCA_949825025.1 of Siphlonurus alternatus. Taxonomy (NCBI): domain Eukaryota; kingdom Metazoa; phylum Arthropoda; class Insecta; order Ephemeroptera; family Siphlonuridae; genus Siphlonurus; species Siphlonurus alternatus. Next base: position 49,403,920 of record OX463788.1, on the reverse strand, counting down.
GACGCTGGACCCATAACATCCCTAACAAGATCCGGCGGGCGCCTTGGCCCAATTGGGCCCGGTGCTGGTGCAGCTTAACCACCTCAATTTGGTTGGGAGTTGACAACCCGAATAATAATAATAATAATTATTATAATATATATGTATATAATTTGTATTTCATATATATATATATATATAGTTAGTTCGCAATTTTTTTAGTTATAATTTGGAGAAATAAAATATAATTATGCTAAATTATTATTGCACAAAATAAATATATTTTATGTACATTTCCTTAAGGTTAAAAATCAGTTTGAGATTTGGCTTGCTAATTAGATTGTATGATAATATACTACATGTTAATATATTATAGCATGCATCAGTTAAGATATTTCCACTTTATATTTTACCAATGATAATTTTCAGCATTTTTAAGTTAGTGTCGCTGTTTGTTCTTAATTCAGCGTACAATGTTCAAGACATGACTATATCCATATTAGGCTATTGCGTTTCCTAAAAAAACAAACGACCCGCCCTCTAATTAGTGGCCATCGTCTCCAAGCGTGCCACTTAAAATTACTCATGACGTAGTTAAAAAACAGTGGTTCAAGTAAAAGTCTGTTAGCCATGGCAGAGCAAACGTGCAAGATCGACGAGAATTCCATTATTTTTAATTACACATCAGTGCCATATGCCGACTTTTTATTACTAAGCGTGAAATATTAACAATAATCCATGCATCAGCACGTTTTCAATTATACCTTCGTGTTATGAGAATTAGTTTGTATTTTCTGCAAACGTTGCAATTTTTTTTACACATATTAATAGTATAAAACTTAAGTGTATAACTACCTCGAAGAAGAAAATACATCTATGCCATGCATGAAAACACATCATTGATCGAAGAACGAAAACTTATCTATATTATATTATGTTATTAAATATAATACATTGCTGATTGCCAGCCATCTTTATTTAATATATTATATTATAGCACTGCAATTTTTTATTCTTAAGCTCATGACTCATGATCGCAATTTGAGCAAAACCAGAAATAAAGTTTTCAACTTTTGTTTGAATGGAAAAAACCCGACAATGACTTTTTTTTTATTTAGTCTTTCATATTCCTCTTTTATATGAAAATTTTTACAATTTTTTTAGCAAAATCTGAATTGAGTTGTCAAAATTTGATTAAATTCGTTGTTTGAGCACCTAACTCTCTTGCATGGCATGCAGTCTTCTTAATATATATACGTCAATAATAGAAGGCCCTGATGCATGCCTTATTTTTATTCGTTTCCAGTATATACTTTTACTTATAATTTTATAAGAATAGTTTATTAATTTTTATGTATATGTAATGGTAGTCTTATATTTAAATGAAAAAGTAGCTTTTACATGTTGTGACATGTACGGTGCCAATGGTACAGTACCATTTTTTACCTGGTAAGTAATTGACAATTATTTTATTCAAAAACATTTATAATGTAATATTTATAAACAAAAAATTAAGCAAATTTTAGAACATAAAATAGTATTCTCTGAATGTATAATCTGTGTCGCGCGATCTTAGCTATCAAACTTTGATGGAAAATTGTTGTTTCAATTTATAATAAGTTATATGTTATATAATTATTATAAAATTGATAAAATAATCAATCAATGGTTTGGAAATTCAATTAAATTCAAAATACATAAATTTTGTTGTTTGTTTTTACAATACATATTTATTATTGTTATCTACCATATTATGCGTATACGTGTACGTACGAGACAGAGGCACGCATGTTTTGTCAATTAACAATGTCATCACCATCTCAGTCTGAAAAAAAAAAACGACATTTAAATTTAAATAAATTAGCTTAATCTGCACTTATAAAAATGATAATGCGTGAATAACGAAACTATTATTTTCAACTATAAATATGCATGCTGTTATAGGATATTCTTCATGCAAAAAAATTGCATAAATATATAATGGGATTAATAGGTGCGATTCGTAAAGCCCAAATATAATAAATAAACAAAAATGAATTTGAAAACGGGTTATTTTTAATTCCATAAGTTTCACAAAATAGTATCACTATAATATATATATATATATATATATATATATATATATATATATATATATATATATATATATATATATATATATATATGTAGAAATTACTTGAATGTGCTGTCGAAAAAAATGAGTCAGTAAAATGAACTAAAAAGCGTCCGACGTATTTCAGATTGTCGTAAAACTAACTTTTGTAGAGCAATTACAGTGTGTGAGCTTTTTTTTCTTGCTTCCTTTCCACAAAGTATAATTCATTAATGGCATTTAAAAATGGTATCATGTGACTAAAATTTTGTTTTATACACTTATACACACATTTGGATCTAAGGTAATATGTATTATAGGTTATATATAATGTTCTTATTGTTCTTAAATGCAAGGAACCTCATGGTTCTTGCTTCATAAGATACCTATTGCTGAGTTCAAAATTGGAGGTTGAAATTTTTTTGAGATTTCTGAATTGTAGATACATTACAATATCTGATGTGTTAACCACTAAAATCCTCTATCAGAGCTCTGATCCTCTATATATTAACTGCATTTATATATGGAGTTTATTATGTATTTATGTATATAAATGTGCCTATCGATATAGTTAGTTATAGTTAAGTTAGTCGATGGTTAGCATATTCCGAGAATGTAAATTAAATTTAGTATTATAATATTAATCTGTGATTTATGTTACACACGCAGCTGCAGTTTAAAGACGTGCACATTAATTATCGTATAATATAACATAAAAAAAAACACTAAAAAAATCTTCGGTGATAACACTTGGCGTATAATTGACAAACCATACAGCAGATATTATCGTGCATGTCAACATTTTTTTGAACCAGAAATGTGTAGCTATATATATAGAGAGCGCAAGCATATACAGCAAAAGAATTAAAAATTATATAATACGCAGCATGCCAGTCGTATATATAATATACAGATTTAGAATAGTCCCTCGTTGAAGTATACTGTATGTATGTGTAAGCCTAACAATTGAGTTTTTTTGCCAACTGTATATAAAATAAAATTCAACTTAGTAGTATGCAATGTAAATGTGATATATTTTATAACATTATTACTTGAAACATTGGTACATTTGGTACATGGGCAAGATATGCACCTTTACTTATATAAACTAGCTGCTTATATATATACCATATATATTATGCATACTTTAATTTTATTGTAAAACATTTAAAAAAAATGCTATATATTTTGTGCCAATAATAACTTAACTTCCAATCAAGTTATACAATGACTTTAGAATGCACAATAAACCACGAGGAGTGCATGTATATATAGGTTCTATTTACTCTTGCAAACGTTTCAGGTTCTTTTTTTTTCTGTTCAGCCTCTCGTGCACAGGTCGTGTATTGAAATTATGAGAGCCAATGGTGCAAGTGAACCAGCAAATTGATAATTGAGTCTATTATAACGGATCGGTTCAGCTTGGGAAAATAAACACAATTTACAATCAAAGTTTGCCGCATGATTAATTTAAGTATTTATTACTATACATTTTTAGCATGCGTTAAAATAAAGGTGGGTCAATAATGCTGCAATGCAATACGAATTTTTATGTATTAAAAAATAAATATTATGGACTTAATTTGGAAGGTTTTATGGTCAATTGAGACTTATTTCAACCAAACTAACTTTCCATCCTCAAATAAGAATTTTAAAGGTTCATTGATTGCTTGCTTAACAAGCATGCAGTAAACGATTATCCCATGAAAAATGGAGAAGGGCAGTTTAGAACTATAGTTGGATTAAGGATTAAATTCAGTGGTTAATGTAGCAAGTGTTGGCTGATGTGAAAAATATGAAGTCAAAATGTATAGCCTGTTTGTCAATCCGTCTTTAAGTGTTAGTAAATATAGAAGTACGTATATGCTGGTATATTGTACGTACATGCATGCATCTTTGAACAAAAAGCATACTGTATATCATGATAATACATAATCTCTGCTCTGTGATGGTGGGCATTAAGGCATGCCATACATAGACTTAGGCTTTGATGGCGCGATAAAAATAATTTTGAGAGTAAAATATAAATGATATATATATATATATATATATACGTGTTTAGGGCGCGATTCACGAAGCAGTTAGCTAGGTTTCTAACCACGTTTAGGTTAACCACGTTTAACTAGGTGGTTTAACACGTAAAACAGTTATAGTTAAACGTGGTTAAGCTAAACGTGGTTAGAAACCTGGCTAACTTCTTCGTGAATCGCACCCCTTCCCTATACCTCAAAATTGAAAATCGGCATCGCTTAAATGTCTCTTCTTATTATTGTTGCATGTAAAGATTGAAGTTTTCATCTCAGCTTAATTATTAGAGAACCATTTTACATGCATGGTTGGCCAGTAATGGCACTAAATAAAAAAACGTTGAAACGTAAATATAATTCATATATATGTATTATACGCGAAATTAATTTTAAATTGTAATGCATTGTTATTATATATTTATAATATTTTTTTAAAATATACTGGCTCTTTTGTTTAGCGATTGTTTATTTTATTATACTGCGACACAAAATCTAGCACGTCAGTATGCAGCTTTGATGCATTTTCTAAACTAAAGTGAGCTTGACTAAAGAGTTGCTGAAAACTTTGATCTGATTAGTTCCAATGGCAAAAACGCATGGAGCATCCGCAGCCATAACTTAATGAACATTTGCTAAGAGCAGTTTTCCCATAGTGTACAGTGTACTGTGAGTTTTTCATTTTTCCCCTTTTAATATTATTACGACTGATGTTCCTCAACTGTTTTTAAATGGCAGTGCACTCTTCGAATAATTCAAAATCATAATATTAAAGAATACATTCAGTGCATTTTGCATTATAATACGCCGGACACCACAAGACAAATACACTCTGCCAAAAGGGGGCGGCTAATTAATCTTCCGACTGTTTAAAACTGTAATCAGGCAGAGGTGACATTTTTACTGTCCCGAGTTGTAATCATGGCAGACAGGGGGTGTGTTCCGAATATCTCGAGGTATATAATAACCACAGGTATAGGGATAACGTTTCAAATTTATCGAGGTGTAATTATGCAGGGGCAACGTTCTATCATGTGGTTTACCTCAATTTATTCAATCGGTATAATTTTGCATTGCAAATATGGAAAAATCAATCTTAAATAAACAAAACTTGTTATTTCTTGTTCATTTTTTATTACTTTTTTAAACGTTATTAATATACTGTCGGGCAGCAGGGAGCAGCTCGTGGCTCACTGTATACATTATATTATATATTTATATCTACAATATAGTGAGGCTCACAACCAGTCGCCTCCTCCTCCTCAAATTTTAATATCCGCTCAAGAGAGAGTGTTGAGACAAGTAAATAAAGCAATTAAAATTTTAAGTATATAAAATATTTATAATCTTTATCTATACCTAAAATTAATAACTCAACTCTTGAAGATATTTTAGTATGAAATATTTTTATTACCAATCTAAATAACTTATACTGACAACTAATATTTAAATATACACAGAAAATAACTATTTACATATTAGATCTTACAGTAAGAAAAAAAATGGTGTATATATAATAATGTTGAAGTTAGGATTATTAGTTAGGGGTTATAACTTACAATTATGGATCGTGGTTAATAATTAATAAGCGTGTGATTGGGGCCTTTAGCCTTGAAGGAATATAAAGCTGAGTTGGATGTTATCTTACACAGGCCTGTTAGAGAGAGAGAGAGAGAGAGAGAGAGAGAGAGAGAGAGAGAGAGAGAGAGAGAGAGAGAGGTTCCATTATACACAGCTATATAGGGCCTCACCTCTTCCAGTATAATACTATGGCTAACTCGCCTCCTCCTTCTCCTCTCAATATATATATACTGCAGGCTGGCTGTCTAGTTAGCATCATGATTTACACAGTTTTAAATACTAGGTTCATGCTATAGTGTAAACATAAGGCTACGGAGATCATAACTCAATGTTTTGCGGTTGTCGGTTATGATGAAGCGTTAACAACGAGAAACTCTTATACAAGCCAACACACAAGTATATAACTAACCTATACAGTATATAATGGTTAGGCTATTAGTGATTGTTGCTTAACATGACTGCCTCAAACAATATATTTTACACACCCTTCATTGTAATTCTTTTTTTTTTTTTTTGGTAAACTTTTTATGTAGTGAGTTATGGCTGAGAAAACGTTTTACAGAATTAATGAGCTCTTGCTTAGTTGACATCTCATCAATATTATGTAAACTAAATTTTATTTCATTCTACTGTATAATATATTATGCAATAATATATTTTTTATTTCATATTCATTATTATTATTATTATTATTACACATGGTAATTATCTTCTATTTGTTGCTTTATACTTTTCTCAGGAATATGCAAGATTTGCCTGCATATTATTATCATATGGTAAGCTCAAGAATGCTATGTGAAGAACATCATTATTATTACAATATAAATAATATATTACACTTTATTTGTTATACAGAAGACAGCAAAACGTCAACAATCTATAGTAATTAACCGTTTCAATACATATTATTTGTCTATTTGTTTATCATTTTTTTTTTTATTAAATTTATTGTGAAAGATAAATGAGGAAACGAGGTCTACTGAATGTCAGTTTAATGTTTTAACACATTTTAAATGCTGCATGATTTGCTGTAATATAATATACAACACAGCACTCCTCTATATGTGTACAATGTGTACATTAAAACTACCTTTTTTTTTACCATATATATATTACATACATGTATATGTGAGTTATTGTTTAGGCCAAATTTACATATTGTTCACGATCGCAGCGGGACTTGGGAACTGATTGTAGAAACTGTCAGCAGCAGTAAAGTGTCAATAAATTAAAAATTACATTTAATAGCTTGCATGGCTTGGAAAGTTGGTTCTTTTGGAATGTAGGGGAGGAGAAGGAGCAGCCATTGACGATGATCCAGCGTCACCTTCGTCTCTCCGAAAAAATAAAAATAATAAAAAAAAATCAAGAAATACCGGCAGGGCAAAAAACAAAATCAATTTATTAATAAGACCTTAATTCCATAGAAGATAGAACATTAAAATACATCATGCTGGATTCCTATAGAATTTCTATAACGTTGTCATTTGTGTATCTCAAATGTTTAAGAGATATTTCCATGCACATTACGAAATCATTCTCCCCCCCCCTTTTCCGTAGCAGCTCTAAAGACTATACCTAAGAGACCATTATATATTATATACCTACCTATATAGTATCGCAGAGGGGAGAGGCTCACAACTAATAAACAAGCTTAATTGGTTGGGTGTTTGGTCCCAACCCCGATAAGTAGCAGGTGTAACATTGATTTTTACATAATACTGTGATAAAATCATCTGACAAAAAAATATGCAAAATTTTAATAAACCACTATTTTTTATAATCATTTCTCTATCTCAATTATAACCTAATTAAATGGATGAACATCGATCGATGAATGAAACATGTTATTTAAAAGAAATAAAAAAAAAGAAAGAAAACACAACACAACCATGATGCATGAGTCGATCAAGAAAGACAGTTGAATTGATTATTTTATTTTAAACACACTAATCATTAAATATAATTTCAAATTTATTGCTTATTATATTAATATAATAAAATTTTACTAATAAAACAAATAGGCGTGAGGTATAATAATATATTATATAATGTATAACCTGGCATGAAATTTTTTTGTTGTGCAGAAAGGCTTATTATAGAACAGAAAGCTCGTTTAATTATAAATTATATTTTACAAATAATTTAGTTTTGAATTTTTGAAAAAAAAAAATGACGTACATGGCTAATTAATAATTAATATTAATGACAATTGCAAGTACTATAATCAATGGAGTATCGACCTCAATTTTTTTTATTGCAGAAATGGATAGAGAATGCAAAGTTATGTTTCCCTGATTTTTTTTCAGATTTTTTAGAGCCCGGGAACTATTTTTAAAAAATTATTGAAAGTTCTTTTTGTGACGTCACGAGACGCCGCTCCTTAAGAAAAATATAGGACTTGCCGCCGCGTGACGTCACAGAAAGGACTTTCAATAATTTTTTTAAAAACACTTCCCGGGCTCTAAAAAATCTGAAAAAAATCAGGGTAGCATAACTTTTCACCATCTATCCATTTCTGCAATAAAAAAATTGAGGTCGATACTCCATTGACACTACATAATAGTAAAATTAAAAAATTATACAACAATCAAATCGTGTGACGCATTGTTTCGGTTTCACAGTTTAATATTATAATAGTAATTATAAATATATAGCAGATACTTGTGTGAATCAGTGCCTAATATATTAGTCTAATCAGCCTAATGGTGTCTGCTTCATTTCGTTCATGACTGTATGTATTTTTACTGCAGTTTATTGTATCTGTTGTTAATGTTGTTATATACTGTATAATTTTGTAGTAATAAAAATATTTAAAAATTATAAGTATCTGTTATACTTGATACAAACTGATAAATCTAATATAACTGTGCGGGCTGGATGGAAAACCTAAATCCTACACCCAATAAACACGTTTTTATACTATCAATAAATATTTGAGATGCTATATTTATATAATAGCAGGCTGTAGTTCAATTTTTCATGACAAGGGCCCACCCACTACAACGCCTTCTTTCTTTCCGTCATATTGTGTGCTGTAATCTTCATGTTTATTTATTTATTTATTTATTTATTTATTTATTTATTTATTTATTTATTTATTTATTTATTTATTTATTTATTTATTTATTTATTTATTTATTTATTTATTTATTTATTTATTTATTTATTTATTTATTTATTTATTTATTTATTTATTTATTCATTTATTCATTCATTTATTCATTTATTTATTTATTTATTTATTTATTTATTTATTTATTTATTTATTTATTTATTTATTTATTTATTTATTTATTTATTTATTTATTTATTTATTTTTGCCTGAGGCAATTAACACATGATACTATATAAGATAATACTTGATTACCAACTGTATTAGTGAGTAAGCTGCTTTAGAATGAGATAAAGTCTCCTAGTAATCTAGAATGGTATATAATATAAATAATGCATTCTAAAACGACCGGTATATTACCAATTTTGCTCTATATTATATAACTGCATGCTGAATGGTTATTATAACAAACGAGTTCTGCGATACCATTTCATTTTATTTGGAAAACTGTAATATAACTATGGAATAAACGTAATAAAACTGATGATTGAAAACCAATTTGATATTTTACTGCCGTGAATACTATGTATGTATATATTTTAAGTATATAGTTTGCACATGAATACGTACAAGTAATCTGTTTTATGGCCTAAGCTCGTGAGTGGTGGTATATATCGTTGGCTTATATAGCCTTGCTCTTTACTTAAGTATCCATCTACATTACGTTTAATATATATATTTACTATATTATATATACATATATATACGTCTTGATAGGTCGTCATTTTATGCATATATTATCGTGAATGCCAAGTCAATTAAGCGTGATTAGCTGTGTAGATTGATCCCGCTCGATTGAGCAGCACGACTCAATCTACATTCAAATTACTGACGTTGTTAGGCGGTTAGTGCACGCGTGATACCTCCTACTTTCTGTGAAGTCTCTGGTCAATTTAGCATGAGCTATTGGAAACTAGCCGTGCACATCACATTTCTAGTAACTACGATAATGTGATGCCACGCTCGCAACCCCTGCTGGACTCACGGACCCATGGAGACCCATTATATAGAGATGAAAGCAAAATTCTGCATAGACACGCAAAGGTGAGCAGGTCTAAATTAATATAGTCATATTATATATTGTGTCAACTTAATTCCTCTTCTCTATCAGGCTATTCTTATACACTGGCCGTCATGTTCATTTTGATCGGAGATGCTCGGAAGTTTCCGGCTCGTGTTTGGCCAGTTAGATCGTTTGTTACAAAATGTCAACCAATAACCGAGGACATTATGATACAAACACGGCAGAAAAATGTGATGCGTTTGATAATCATGATCGCTGCCAATTCAGCATTTCTGTATTGTTGCATACTTGTGAAAATCTTAAACAATTCAAACAATTGTATAATTTTGTAATTAATTAGTGTACTTAATACTTTGGTGATGATGCATAGCGGACGCTTACAGCCAATTAGAATTTTAATGAATCAATTCTATATTGTTGCATATTTTTTTTTAAAGTATTTGCACCTCTTCTAAACAGTGAACTTAAAGATTATTTCATTGTTTAAGGAAAAGCATATTCAGTATAATTATAATAACCTGTGCAATGTGCAGCAATTGCATACATATACATAGATCATGTGCGTGTTTATTCAACAAGTTGCAACGCCCGCCGGTAATTAATTACTTGGCTTTGTGGCATCTCGCGGGCACTGTAAACATTTTCAATATGTAGCAATGAATTATTGTCTACCTGCATACATGCAATTGCTGCATGTAGTTGAATTTGTACTCAGAGAAAAAAAATATATGTATACAACTCTTTTTGAATTTACAAAAAAAATATATATACTCGAAACGAATCACGGGTCGAAGAAAATTAAAATTTATTTTAAAAACATTATAAATTTACAAAAAAATCTATCACAGATCTTTGTTTGCTATATAATGCGGATCAATAATTAATGTGATTGTTTGTACAGGGACTTCTCTTAGTTTTGTAGACATCACGGAGTCGAGTGCACGGTGAGTATTGAGGAGGTGGTGAAATTGGATTCATTAAATGCAATATGGAACTTCAGTGCATTAGAGTGAGGTGAGTAAGATTTAAATGAATTAAGTCAATTCATATAAATGGGGGGCATTCACAAAGCATTTTAACCCCACTTTGGTCTCAATGATTCCGGGTTAAATCAAATACTAAATAAACATGGCATAGTTCTAAAAAATGTGAGCTAAATCGGTGCTACGTATTTCTTTAAAATTGCTTAGTACCAATTTAGCTCCCATTTTTAGGGCCATGTTTAGCACCTGGTTCACAAAAATCAAGACTAAAATGGGGCTAAAGTGGTTTGTGAATGCCGAGTGCCCTCCCCACCCCCATATTTATTTGAACATTGAACTATACAGTATATTATACACACACTATTAAAATAACTTATGCTTGCATACCTAAAGAATATGGGTATCAAAACCTTGTTTTCAGCAAACCATAATATAGAGGTAGAATGGACAACATACATGAAAAAATTTTATTGCAGAAATGAATAGAGGGTACCAAATTATGCTACTCTGAATTTTTTCAGATTTTTTTGAGACCCGGAACTATTTTTAAATAATTATTGAAAGTCCTGTGATTTCAGTTGTCACCCCTGCAGCCTTAATAAAAAGGATATAGACTGGACGCCTATTGACGCCTCCAGGGGGCGTGGCCGCACTTTCAATAATTATTTAAAAATAGTTCTGGGTCTCAAAAAAATCTGAAAGGATTCAGAGTAGCATAATTTGGTACCCTCTATTCATTTCTGCAATAAAATTTTTTCATGTATGTTGTCCATTGAGAACTCCAAAAGATGGCTCTGTATACGCTGAAATTTGTGAATATTATTTGAGGATATGCATGGCAATACATGACAATAGCATTTTGTGAGAAGAATAAAAGAAAATTAAATGAAAGGCATCATTTTGTTAAGCTGAAATGTTTTTTTAAAATATTCTCATATCTGGAGGTAAGTCACAACTAATATAGACTTATAATGATGATTTTATTGGGTGCGATTCACGAAGCAGTTATCCAAGTTTCTAACCACGTTTAGCTTAACCACGTTTAACTATATATGTTTTACATATTAAACCACCTAGTTAAACGTGGTTAAGCTAAACGTGGTTAGAAACCTGGCTATAAAATGCTTCGTGAATCGCGCCATCAATGGAGTATTGTCCTCAATTTTTTTTATTGCAGAAATGGATAGAGCGTGCAAAGTTATGCTACCCTGATTTTTTTCATATTTTTTTGAGACCTGGAACTATTTTTAAAAAATTATTGAAAGTCCTTTTTGTGACGTCACGCGGCGGCAAGTCCTATCTTTTTCTTAAGGAGCGGCGTCTCGTGACGTCACGAAAAGGACTTTCAATAATTTTTTAAAAATATTTCCCGGGCTCTAAAAAATCTAAAAAAAATCAGGGTAGCATAACTTTGCACCCTCTATCCATTTCTGCAATAAAAAAAAATTGAGGACAATACTCTATTCCGTAAATTTAGCTGTTGCGTCTATCAGAGCATTAATTTTACATGATTTTACAATATAATTCATATACAAATTGTATTTTTCTTGAAGAGGGTGTAGTTTGAATTTTCACCACTAGGTTCTCCACTGAGCTTTATGACGAGTCATTGTGTTGAAGTAAAAAATTTATCTAAAACAGGTAGTCTAGCTTCCTTGTAAATCTCAGAGTATAGGAAATCAATTGATAATTAATCAGTATGATATAACACTATTATAATATCAAGTAATTTGAATGAGGTTAATATACCATTGACACAAATGGCACTATTAGATTAGATTCATAATAAATCTCATTTAAGTAATACTTATTGAAGATGCAACCCGCAGGATTAATTAATCAGTTCATATAATACATTATTATATTCACTATTATATGAAGTTAAGCACTTAATATAGTTATAATACAGTATATTCTTTCGTATACTATACACCACAAACACATTGTTTTGTGTAGTATAATCTGATTATAGTTGTATACTAGCTGCGGGTGCCTTCATTGCGAATATTAAATTTGCATAACTGCATCATGTGGTATGGAAGTCGATAAATAATGAGTCAATGACTGCGCAAGCTACACCACACCAATTCATTATATAATTGTATACCCCTGCACATGAATATTAAAGGATCATCAAACTTACGTTGTGAAAGATTGCCTTGCAAATATTTCCTGGAGTACTATTATATATTATATATGGAGTAAAAAAAAAAGTTGTAATTTATTACTTTCCCACACGCAAAATTATCAAGGTAAAATATTATATTATAATATCAAGTTTCCATTATTTAAAATAAGCCTACAATTTATCATCTTTTTTAACAAATTGAATGATATGTTATTTCACAAACATTTAAGTTAAACATATTATGATATGAAATAATTAGTGATGCATCACGTTCAATTTAGTCTGTAAATCACGTCCAATACGCTTATCAAAGTGCGGAGGGGAGACAGGTGGCGCGCCCCCAAAGCAAGGGTGGGGAGACGATGCAGCAGTCAACTATATACTAAGTGAATGTTAACACGCGACTTTCACAACTGTTATCTAGACACGTGCTTGAAGGAGGAACGTAATTAATATCTCAATTGCCGTAGCTCACCACACCATAGACGAGATTTCTTGATCGATACACATTATTATTATAAATATAGGAACAAAGCCAGTATTCTCTATAACAGCGATCACAGTGAAATCTGTGAAATGTACACCTATAATGAGCATTTATATACCCCTGCTTTGTTTATGAGCGTTGTAATATAATCTACTATATAAGGCGTGGTGCATAATAGTGAATAATTTTGAAATCAGTTTCGTACTTGGTTTTCTTATCCTATACCCAAAATTATAAATCTGACTTTTTTTTTTTTTTTTTAGACCAACAAATCAGGAATAGGTAAACTTATTTTGATTTTCCGAGGTTAACTTGCAGTAAAATAAATTATTATTTTATTAATTATACACACACATCACAATATACTCATTGATTTGAATTATGATGAAAATTACATAATTATAATGACACCCCACCAAGTTACATAGAGCTTTACATATTTATAGAATATATTATTATATATTACAAACTAAATATTGAAAATTTTATGCATGGAACTATAATTAAATATACCACCATGGAATCTTATTTTTCAATTAATTTACAGTTATAAAATATCATTGTATTTGAAAAAATTAAATTAGGTAATATTTATAAAACTGTTACACGTGTGGTATATGCATGGCATTATTTTAACAGAAACCAGTTTTCATATAATTATGTAAACAATTTGAATAGGATTTTCAAGGGGGGGGGGGAGGAAGATTCTGTAATGCCACTAATAATTTTTAGAATTACTTCTGAAGAAAACCAGCTTGAAATATTTAAAATATATATTATATAATTCCAAAAATACTTATAACAGTTATTATAATGTACATGTTCACTATTTAATATATTATCTTTAATAAAAAGCCGTATTTAATCATTTCAATAAGGGTCATTTTTATCAATTAAAATATGAGATGATGAGCCTTTCTTAAAATGGACAAAGAAGCTTTTGAAATTTGTGGACAAATTAATAGAACCAAGCGCTTCTTTTTTCTAATGAAACTAACTTCATTAATTAATGCCTTATCAAAGCACTCAAATAATCTTTAAAAAATCTAACTAAACGAATTGGCTCAATTAATTTAAAGTTGCTTAATAGCTTTGCTTTTTTTTCCGTTTTGTAAAAAAGTAAAAAACTTATTAAATATATATAAAAAAAATTAAAACAATATTCAACTTATATAATTAAATATAAATTACAATTATACTCAACTATTTTATTTAATTAAATAATATTATTAATTATAAAAATATTTAATCAGCTTTGACAGCTGTAACATAAAAAAGATGAAGAGCATGTGTCATGACAGTATTTTGATGATAGGAAGGACTTTGAGTGATTCAAGTACGAGGATGGCACCTTCCTTATAGCAAAAGGTACATACCTAACAACATACTGCTCTACGGGGACAGGCGTAGTCGTCTAATAACTCTCGCCTCCTTATAATGATGCGCTTATGACAGCAGTATCTGCGGTGTCGATCGATAGCTAGCTAGCCTCTTGAGACCTGCTATACGTCCAACCCAACCCAACCCTGCCTGCCTGCGTGCCTGCACAGTCCATAGAGATGCTGCGCCAACCATCAATAAAACATCATCATATCGTTGGTCTCAAACAGAATAGAAGCACAAGTGAAAAATAACAAGCTGTTAAAAATATATATTATATATCTTGGATGAAAAAAGAAAGGAAAGAAATAAAACTTGTATAGTCTAAATTTGAAATATGTGATTTATTATCAACTTTGATCATAATTGCTTGAAAAAAAAAAAAAAGTTTAGCAATATATACTATTCAACTTTAAATAAATCTTTTAAAAATTTATAACATTTAAATTAATTATATTTATATTATCATATATTTCAATTTAAAGTTATGTTAAAAAAATATGGAACATAATGTATATTATGCCAATTTTATTTTAAACTAATTATTCTTGATTTATATAATAAAATTATATAAATTAAGAATAAGTGTATAATATGTTAAGATGACAATAATTTTTTTTCCTTTTTTTTTACCTCCTTTTTTTTAACTTTAGTCTATTGTTATTTGGTTGAATACAAACATCACATAAATTATTAAATTTACCTATCATATTATATCCCAAAAAAATCTTTCGTTGTAGCTTTGTTCCACCAAGTGTATATAAATTGGGTGGGTCCTAACTATGCATATATATGATGATATTAAATCATGAATCGTTTCTGATTGTTCGTGGCTTGAGGCACTTATAAGCATCAGCTCATTTGCAGGCTATATTTTGTTCTCATGAGTCCATACACCCTCAAGGGCTGATGCGCGGTCCGGTTTACATGAGGTGGGTCCAAAACTGAGGCGGCGGCGGTTGTGGCAGCAGCTCATGCCGGTTGGCCATGGTATGCATGCAGCTGGCTGGCTATACCCGCTGTGTTCACGATTACCTCGGCTGGAATTAATTGTTCAAGTGTGACTTCATGTGGCGATAGTCATCACCTTGTTAAAGTTATGAGATATGCCTACGAAACAGTCGACCAAATAATTAATTTACTATTATAAATATATATTCAGACTAAAGAAAAGAATGTATAATATATTATTTTCTATAATTATGTTAATTATCACTAAAAGAGTTTCTTTAAAGGAGGAAAAAAAAACAGTTCATTTTTAATTTGTTAGCATGTTTGAATAATGATGGTCGAAACAAACCTTGTCAGCTTGAATTGCCTACATCAGGGGCGTCAAACTTGATTTTCATGTCGGCTTGGAACACCACGAGGTCAAAAGTCGCGAGCTAGAGGGCCAAAAATTGAAGGGGAGGGGGGGGGGGGGGGAGATTTATGTGTGTTTTATACCACTTGTATATTGTATGAAATATTGTATTAAAAATCGACCGTAAAATTGGTATTGTAGATAAATTTTTACAATTCTCCTGTGATTTGTTTTTTAAATCTATAGAAATAATTTTTACACTAATTTTTAATGAAAATTGTCTTCTAATAATTATAACTGCTCTCCTATAGTTTCAATATAAGTATTTTTTTTATCTATAAATACCATAATGGAGTACCGACCTCAATTTTTTCATTGCAGAAATGGATACAGGGTGCAAAGTTATGCTACTCTGATTTTTTTTCAGATTTTTTAGAGCCCGGCAACTATTTTTTAAAAATTATTGAAAGTGCAGAAAAAGTGCCGCCTCTTTCCGCCTCTCTTAATAAAAGATAGGACCCAAAAGTGACGTGGATTCGAACCCGACCTCGCCAAAACTTTTTAGCAATACTTCCCGGTCCCTAAAAAATCTGAAAAAAATCAGAGTAACATAACTTTTCATCCTTTATCCATTTCTGCAATAAAAAATTTTGAGGTCAATACTCCATTAAAGTAAACTATGCAAAACTTAAAAAAATATTGTTGATATAAATTAAGAATTAATCAACAACAAAAAATATATAAACATTTTTTTCAAATTCCTAATGACACTGGAATTTTTATTTATTGCTACATGACAAATAAAGTTTAGTATTTTTTAATCATATTAACTCTTCTTTAACTGAACTGTGTTTAAAAAAAATCAGTGATTTGACATTTATTTTTAATTATGAGAAGAAAATTATCAATCTTGTTTTTTTTAAACAACTATTATAGTTCAATGTTCCTGCTATATTTTTAGAACAATGAATTAAATATATAATATTATACTACATTTAGTATATTTTATTACTGTCATAAATTCGTCACATGCAAAAGGATACACATCCATTTTTAACTGAAAATGATTTCGTAAAAATTAATTATCATATCATGTGTTGGTTGCTGCATGCTATCAAAATGAAGTATATATATATATGTCCGTTTTGCTGAAGATCACATTCAGATAATAAACTGATAAGAATGGTTTTTATTCAAATTGACTCTAAGATAATACAGTCAGCAGTAGTTAAATAATTAATTTTTTTTCTTATCGGAAGAAAATTTGTAAAAAAGAAAAAAAAAACTGAAATATAGTGTGATTATTTAAATTACTAATAAATACTACTTACTAATAATATTAATATCACTAATTAACGTATCATAATATAAATAATTCTTAGAATTTATAGATTTGTATATTAATAAAGACTAATTAATGTGATCTTATAAAACAACACCATTATAAGTATTATATTAATAGAAGATAATTTTAAATATTACATGCTTGGGTATATATGTAGATATGTTTAAATTTAATTAATTTTAGAAAAGCTAATGTTAATTAGAAATAAGCATTTTTGTGTAAAAATTAACATGATCTATATAATACGCTGTACATCTCATTTGAATTTTACTGAATAAATGACGACACGTTACTGCATATACAACCCGCTCCATTTGGATGCTGATCAAGTTGCATAACATCAAGGAGCAACATTCTGAACCGGTGAACACATTATTTGTTTGAGTGTACGTACACATCAAGGCCCTTCATTGAGATGCGAGGTTATGACAGTCATGCATGCTGGTTGTAGCATAGGAAAAAAACATTAAAACATTTTTGTTTTTTTAATATTTAATTTCTAAGGTAAGCAATAGTTTGCAAATTTAAATGTTGATTTTTTTTATTCACTTCATTTTACATTTTTTTTTTCACTTTTTTTTTTTGTATCCATGATTTACCAACATGGTGGCCTGTATACAACATATCCTGTAAAGTAGGCAGAGTGCGTTACTCATGCAATCCTCTTGTTTTATTAATCTAAGAGAAGTACACTCGCTGGCACGGAAGTTGCTCCCATACCTAGTAACCACAGCTGCTCCGTGAGCTCTTCCCCTCCATCCTTGCAACCTCGATGAAACAGGTTTACTTAGTTATAATAGCTGCGTGAGGTATCTCTCTCTCTCTCTCTCTTTCAAGTCAAATATTAACTCTCATAATCATCTTGATCAAACGTTAATCCCTCCCTATTTCCCCGGCAGCCACAAAAACTTTTTTTACATCATCGCAATCAATTAGTGTAAAATTGCAGGAAGAATTGCATTGGAGCTCAATAACACATCAATATAAATGGATGCAAAAGCTGTATGTATACCATGCAAGATAGAGATAATATATTGTTTTTTCATCGCAATACTTCATTATCTTTAGTCATTGAACCGTGATGACTCAATCATTTTATTATTTCTCTTGCTGCATGGAGGCTTTAAAAACTTACAGTGTATAATGGTCGGAGTTAGTGTTGAGACTAACTCGGCTATAGTGCATTTAATGTTTGTTATATAGTTAAATACCACACGTGTGTCAATTAACGCTGAGCATGAAATTATAGGCCATTCAATCACTACGTTTACATGACGGTGTTTAATACTTATTCGTTGACGACGGATAATGTTATTCTTATGAGGCGTCGTCAACGGATACGCATTAAACACCGTCATGTAAACGTAGTGAGTGTATCAAATTATTATATTTAATAGGACATGTAAATAATTAAAATGCATGCTTAATTATTTAATATAAATATTATGTATTATATGTTACCAAGATTTTAGTTTTGTAATTATTATTTTTACGTGTGTATTTTAACTATATAAGAATTTGTTTGTATGAACTGTTGTATTCTTTAGAATCGGATCACCGGCCTAACCTGCAGTAGTCTGTTTTTTAAATAAATATAATAAATAAAATATAATCCATAATTTTAATGTTTTGTAATGACGAATGGGAGGAATTGTCTCACTTTTAAAAGCCTCATAAACATTTTAAAACTTTTCTCTTGTGTCTTACATGAACGTGCTTATAAATAATATTTCTAGCAGTTTCCCTTTGTTTTTGAAACTGCAAAGTTTAACATCACTTTTCTGAAAAAAATTTTAGCTCCGAAACTTTACAATATTATAAGAAAATTCATGCAGCATATTTTGGACTTACACCATCAGCTATAACACATAACAAATCATTATTTTAAATACCTGCAATATATTATAATATATATTAAAATACTATAGTGATAATCTTTTAAGTTTGGGACTAAAATTGTCCTATATTAGTTTTATACTAATTTAAAATAATATATAATTATAATACAGCGATATTAAATAATTCCAACATGACCCTTCTTTCATTACTGATAAGATTTTACTGATATGAAATGCAACAAAAAGGGTTGGAATTAGTCGATAATGTTGGAATTATGTTTATTTATGATCTTGTTATATAAGCTTTTAAATAAATACTTGGAGACATCTCTTTTTTTCGGAAGAAATTGGTTTGAATTTATATTTAAGCTTCAACCGTGTGAATTTTATTAAATGCAGATGTACCTATTTTTATTGATTGCATATTCAAGTAATTACTTGCATATTTACCACGATTTTCGAAATTGATCAATTAGTCACATCATGCCTATATTATCATGGAGGATTTTTTATATACTTAATTTATTTTAATAAAAAAAAAGTTCAAGTACTTGAAAAAAAAGTTCAAGCAATCCCATGAAAAACAATAGCATCTTCATTTGTGTGACTCGGAATCCCCCCCACTCCCCCCCCCCCCCACATCCTAAAATAATTATAACATGGGCGCAGAATAAGCATTTCCCACCTTATTTACTAACACTGACCTTACAGGGCCGATTCTCTCATTTTTTTTTTTTTTTTTTTCTTCTGAATCTTCGTCTGCCTGGCCCTGGTCAAGCCTTACACTTGTAACACACAATTAAGTGATTGCGGCGGCTGCCTCGTTAGAGCATGCACTCGACTATATAGCCAGCAGCCAGCTGCGGTAACAGCCGATCTCTCTCTCTCTCTCTCTCTCTCTCTCTCTCTCTCTCTCTCTCTCTCTCTCTCTCTCGCTTATCTCACGCTCCTCCTCAGTTTGGTGGCTGCCTGCTATAAAGTCCTGGGGCCGTTAATAACAAATAGCCGCTCGTTAACAATTCTAAAGAGTAGAGCTGCTTGGTAAACATAGTCTGTAGGTATTGGTGATCTAAAGATGAATGTCTATAATAAAAAATAATGAAATACTGGCCTGATTTGGAAATCTGATAATAGTTTGCTAGAGATATAATAGTTGTGTACCATGTACAAAAGAAGTTGATCCTTTCCCAAAATGCTAGAGGATCCTTTATTTTTATTGAGCTTATTTAAGCTATATATAGTTAGGGAGAGTTTTTGATGGGCTTGTATAGGGACCACATAATAACCATCATTGACTCGAGCGATGTAATTTCAACGAGTTTAGTTGTTTATAATAGCCCCATCAACAATACTTAAGATCCATTCAAAAACTTGTGAGGAATAATTTAAAAAAAAAATATTCAGTCATAAGAAATTTAAGACTATGAATATTAGATATTTTTTTATTATTTATTTCTGCTTCTCATGTTTGAAAATAAAATTAACATAATAATGCTGAATTTAAAATATATATATTCGTATAGAAAGCGATTTTAAAAAAAGGGAACCTTTAAAATATACATATAGAAAGGAAATAGATAAATCAAAATGATTAATTTTACAAGTTTATGTTTTTTTCTTGAGGTAATGCAGGAACAATAATTTCATTATAATATTTTCTCTAAATGTATACAATTTATAGGTTTCATCGATAATGTAAGATATACATACTATATACAAATAATAATGACTAATGTATACAGTATAATTATATATATATATATATGCCAGGGGCGTCAAAAACGGCCCGCAGAATCGATCCAAGTGGCCTGATGGCCCTCACGAGGTTTAAAAAAACAACGTAATGTGAAAAAAAAGGAAAAAAAAATAAGTATCTATAAAAACAGATAAATGTAGAATATAATTATGTTATCGTATTTTCGATCCCGCATATCACCTTTTATATTGTCTGATGTGATAGCTGATTATAATATATAATTATATATGGGTATATTATATCATATATAACACTCTCCAATTCAATGCGATTCATTATATCAGTTACTCTAGATAATTAAATAAAAAGGATGATTTTTTTTACTTATTTTTCACATCTTTCAGAAAATAAAGAAATAAACTCAACGTTAAAATTTATATTTATTTTTAATATATGTATATATATATATGAAGATGACATATAGTAAGTTTTTCAACTTACAGACATTGGCAGTATTTTATATAATTTTAAACTACCGTGTTAACCCGCCAAGACAAGAAAAGAAAATTTGTCTTGGCGGGTAAACACGGTAGAAATTTAAAATTATATATATATATATATATATATATATATATTATTATTATTATTATTATGTTGGCACCAATGCCTGAATTCGGGCAAAGCCTGAAAAAATAAATGCGCACACCTAGGTATGCCCCTAGCGATTTGAGCAAAGCCCAAAATTAACAAATATTTCGTGCTTTGCTTAATTTAAATTTGATCATTTCTAGAAGTGCTCCAATCGAAAAAAGCAAAGCCCGACGAGAAGATATACTCATTTAAATTTGATAATTTCTAGAAAAGATCAAATCGGAAAAAGTAAAGCCCGATCAGAAGTTTTATTTCGGGCTTTGCTCACTGTTATGAACGTTTCTAGAAGTGCTCAAAGCGAAATGAAAGTAATAATTGGAAATTATGTCGTATATTATATATAGCAAAAAATAATAAAACAATAATAATAATAATAATAATAGGCCTTCACCTTGGCCCAATTGAGCCCGGTGCTGGCGCTTAACCACCCCAACTAGGTTGGGAGTTAAAACGCCCCCATAATAATAATTTAATATGAAATTAATATAAAAAATATTATTATATACAGTATATGCGACCAAACTTATAACAAATTAATTGCAACTTGCAACCATCATTGTACATAATTATGAGTTTTATAATTAAGTGCATAAATGTAGCATTATGTTTGAAAAAAATATGACATATAATTATTGGAGTATATATTATTATTATTATAGAATTTATGTTTACGGCGACGCAATGAATATTTTCCACGCTTGAATAAAAGGTACGTGTAACTTTTTGTATATCTCCATGCAAGTACAAAAAATGGCGTCAGTTCAAGCGATTAATTAAGCTATCCACTTATCATTATATAATGCGAGCAGTTTCTCGTATCCAGTTAGCATTCCTTATATACCATGGCATCACTCTTTGCTATTAATATTGTTTAGAAATGATGGCTATAGGCATGTTTTTAGTGATAAGTTGAGTATGGTTGAGTAACGAACGCTTGACTTTTTTTTTTTTTTTTTTTACTTACAATGTTAGAAAATAAAAATTGTAAATATAAATAAGTATATAAGTTTAAGATCGTAATAGAGCTAGTATATAGACTATAAAACGGTAAAACTCTTTAAAAATTAGGAAATAATACCCATACTTAAGTTGCAAAATTAAAATAAAAAATAAAAAAAAGTCTTTAAAACATCATGTCGTTAACTTAACCATGCCATATATTTAATAGTCACTTTACATGCTACATTCACTCAGTCTGAGGCTGCATGGTTTTTAGAAATGTTCAAATTGGGGAAAAAAACAAACAAAACAAAAAAACGTAAGCGTGGCTAAAATAAATTTAACCAAATCTATATATAATTAATATTTTCATGGAAGGCAAGCAAAATATAATGACTTTTTATTTTGCTTGTATATAATTATATTATTTATAAAGCATTTGAATTAAGTGACATTTTTCATGAATTAACCTTTTTAATTTTCTTGATGACGAAAACACAGCCAAATTACTTATATATTTAATAAGTTGTAACACATTATTTGTGAAAATTGTATTCCAATGTTATTTATGAAATGATTTATCAAAAAAGAGGGAGAAAATATATTACCATCATACCATATCATACCATCTTATTTAATCACGCCTTTCATCAGCTTTCATTTTTTTATAATAATTAATTCAGCTTAATACGCCTATATATAAATGTTTTATTAAGAACTGAATAATACATAATTTAATACATAAGTGTACCCCAGGATAACTGTTATTCAAATTCATTACTTGAACACTATTTAGCTAAACATAATTATATTATATAGTATGGCTATGCATGTCAACACACACTGCATACGTTCATAGAATAGAATAGAATAGAATAGAATAGAATAGAATAGAATATTTTTATATTTTTATTTTTATATTATATCTATATAATCTGAATAGTGTTTGAAAACGTTTAAAGTTGATAACGAAGAATTGAGACAAACCGAATTCAAATAATAACACCAGACCTTTAGATTTGGTATTGCATGCTAATTTAAGTTACAATGGTCAAAACAATAAAACCTTATTAAGCATATATCATGCATGTTTAAAATAACCATCAAATTGCAGGAATACAAAAATTGTATCCAATTACTTATGAATTTGAATAAAATATTTAAAGAATATTACTAAAATTATACGTGCTTTTTTTTAAACATTTCAAATAATAATTCCTGTGATGGTATAAAAATAATGTACACATAATAGTACTATTAACATTTTGAGAGTAAAATTATTTGAAAATTAGCAAATTAGCATGTATTTAACAAAGAGTTTTTTTTATCAACAATTAAATGCCTAAGATTCATGCATATTTTCACTGAATTAAATTCCACGATGAGAATAATGATCGTGCTTCATTTTACGCGTGACAATGTAAACATTATTACTATGAAATTAATCAAATTTATTTGAACACGGGGAAGTCAGAAAAAATTTCCTCGTCGGACCTTTTTTTTTTTTTTTTTTCGATTTGAATATTTCCTAAAATTATCGCATTTAATTGAGCAAAGCCCGAAATAATGGTTAAATTGCACGGCGGTGACTTTCAGGTTTTTGCTAGCTAGAATCGCTAAGTATTATATTCAGTGCATTATGTATTACCTAGGTAAAGAAATACATACTTAAGAACAACAATGTGTATTTTTTCGTACCTTGTCTGAATTCCATAATTCCATGCAGCTTTCATGCATACTATATAATAAAATATACATATTGTGGGAAACTAAAATGAACAGAAAACAATAAAACATTAAAATAATTAGGATTACTGAATTATTAATTATATAATATTTTACTATATTATGGCTATCATACTTAACTGAAATAAAAATACCAAAGAAAGAAATAATTGTCAGTGATTTAGTTTGTATATATAATATATTCCGCGTATTATAACATCAATTTAACCTAAAAATAAATATATAATTTTGGGTATTTAATAAGCAAATTATAACTAATTTCTATACATAATAATATCATAATGTGTATACATCCATATGTATTTATGTGATACAACATATTATAGTATATAAGATATTATAATAAGTGATGAAAAATAAAAATAAAAGAGGTCGAGAGCTGCGTAATGATTATTTTTCATAGCCTCTGGGTAATTATACATGTTGGGAAGCTATTAGAATATATTAATAGTTATTAGGCCTTAGCTGGTTGCTGTGAGGAGGTTTTTCATGTGATGGAATCAGTTGGAATGTGCAGCCTTGTTGAGGAGGAGGAGGCTTGTTGCTTCTGACTCCTTATTTCTGAGTCGACCGTGCATGGCCACCATCGTGCGGAGGGGAGTTGATACCATGCTAATTGCACCCAGTGTAAGCAATTTAATCCTCCTCTACCTATATAACAAGTAAAAATTCCATGCCTTTGGATTATAGAACGACGTTTTTTTGTTCGTTTGTTTGTTTGTTGTTGGTTGTCGATAAATTTATGTATTTTTATAATGTAATCATAATCAACCATCTTACTATATTATGATAAAGCCTTAATTTGGTTAATTCAACAAAAAATATATATAAATTATATAAATAAATATTATAATATATATCAGCTTATTATTCATAATCAAGTTATAATAATTAACATAAATAATATAATGGTAGCTTTAATATTTAAATATGTTTTAATGAAATTCATAATCATAATCACGATCCCCCTTAGTCATTTTAATATTTCAATCTTAATTTTTAATCATCAAATCTAATAATAGACCACCTGTTACTTTCTTTCTTCTCCTTCAAAATTTTGATTTTAATATGTACATTGAAATTTACAATATTTTCATACTGAAGTATGTGTAAAAACATACGTACACCTCTGGAGAGAACAAACGTTACCCCCTGCTCTGTTTTTCGCCGTTGCCACGCAGTCTAAGGAAGCGTGGGGAACCAATGTTTGGGGGGATTTTAGGTTGGGCGTTCTCTTTACCCTCATTTATTACCGGTCACTATTTTATATTTTATTTATATATTTCAGGTAATAATTGAAAATATGAAAACTGTTATTCTGCGCAGTAACTACTGATATCTCTCAAAAACTTTACTTCCCATATATACTAGACTAGTACAAAAATTCTGAATCACAATATAATTTTTCTAAACTGGATCAAATGTACCTCTTCTGATTCATATAAAATATATATGTATTTTTAAATTTCTATTGTGTGCAATTTTTATAAAAAAAAAAATACTCTCCTTTTATTATAATAATATTTACAGACTAACTTAGTAGCATCACTATTATATATATATATATATATATATATATATATATATATATATATATATATATATATATATTATATATATGTAATAGTTTTGATCTCCAAGTTCTAAAATATAAATATTTTTATTTTAGTTGATAACGTGGAACACAAAATAAAAAACATTCAAACAATTTAATTTATAACATTTAAATATCATATTATTATATTTAATAATATATAATAAAATATACATAAAAAATTTAATTTAATATTTAATAATATTATAAAAGTGTTAATTATTATAAGTATAAACCCTTTCTACTAAATATACACAGCGTACGTGTATCATAATTAAGTGTAGTTAGCACGTTAAAAAATTCTGCATTCCTTGCAGTTAAGAATAATTAAGTTATATATAGTATTTACTTACCATCTTTCAAGTTTTATATGTATTATATGTATATATAATATACCTAATTTGCTACTAACAACTAAAAAAAGACGCTATAAAACGTATGCCACCATGATTAATGCGGTATATACGAAGTAAGATTAGTAATTTCTAATTTAGTAATTAATAAGGTTTCGTGATAGGAATTTGAATATTGCTGCAGTTAAGAAATAAAACACTTTGTATCCTTTTTATATAATGCTCTACTGTATTATTTACACACATACGTATTATACAAGTGAGCAGACATCACCAAGTTCAGCTTACTTATCTGTACAACACCAATACATTACAACAAACATTAGGCAAATGACAAGCAAATCTCTCTACTATTTTGGCTATTTTATTGTCAAAGCTTATTTTAAATTTTAGCTTTGATTTGAACAGTCATTAAAATTAATAACATTTATAGTTTTTTTTTTATAATATTACATGATATATATTAAAATTCAAAATTGACAATAGACACTATATGTATAGAATGGCACCAAGCTTTTACATTGTTTTCAAATACATTCTTCGTTTGTATATAAAAATATTATTATTTAAAAAAAAATAAAACAAAAATAATTATTATTAAAGCAGTTCAATTAATAAAAACGGGTCGTAGAACAATTAAATTTATTTTCAGTTCACTTCGAGCCGACCTGTATATAGTAATGTACAAACTAAATTGAGTTACCTGCTTTTATTATGGCTTGAATGTTTTCATCAGTTGAGTATGGCAGACTATAGAGACACAAAAGTGAATATCTCCAGCACAGACCTGCCATTGTCTTTTCATCGTAATCTTGCACATTGAAACACCCCCCAACAATATATGGTCAGCAGCAACTGCTTGCCACTCACTGTTGTAAATGGAAACGTAACAACACACAATTTACTCTTGGTGATAAAATTATTGTAATAATTATGAGTAAAGTATCATCAGTGTTTTAAACAACCAATATCTTACAATTAGATACATTATAGTGGAAGTACTCTTTCAAAAGTAACTAATTGTTTTATATTATTATACAATAGAAAAAAAAATAGAAAAGAAATCTCAAAACCTTTTCAACTCGACACATTTAATTTTAGGGACAGAAAAAAAAAAAAAACAAAAAAAAAACAGTTAAATAGCTGATCGATTTAAAAGGTATGATGAAAAAATACTTGAAGTTTTTCTAGGGTTTGTTGAGTGTTCTCTTTTATACACGTTCACAATGTTCACATGACATGACGTTCGCATGTAACGTATTCGTTGACGACGGATAATGTTATTCTTATAAGGCGTCGACCGTCATGTGAACGTTATAGTGTATGCCATCACGATCTGATAGAACTAAAAGTTAACAAATATAATTATGAAAATAAATTAAGAATTGGATATGAAGAAATCATAAAAGAAGGGTTTCATTCCCCTGACTAAATTTGATGTTGCGCATATATTTTAATTTGATTTTGTCTGTTCAGGCATAAAGAAATAATTGACATTTGCATCTGCATGGATAAGGAGTACTTCCACTATTTCTGGAAAATACATAATCTGTGGATATATTTATCATTTATATCACTAAAATGTACTTTAACGTATTCTTAATAACTTGTTTTCTTTTTGGTTGGCATTTTTATATATTCGTTTATTCAATTTGTTTCATTTTAATGAATATATGCTAATGAAACATGTCACAGTGAGCAGCTTGCACTTTCTCCAGGTAAGAAGGGTGTCGTGGTGTCACCAGCACGGGTGGATCCAGCACCATTTGGCTAGAGGGGGCCCTATCCCCTAATGCTAATGTTGATGGAGGAGGTAGGTGATTGCTCCCCCTCCCCCTTCCTATGGATCTCCCCTTGCTTACCAGTGCTTGGGATTTAATTTATCACACTTATATCCAAGACAGAATGTGACATGCAGGCCAATTAATGGAACTGTGACAAGTACATTGGTTTTTGTATTGTTACAATACATGTTAAGTAGTTAAAACAAAATTAAGTATTGATATAGTTTTAAATGACTGAAAATCGGAATAGATTTTTTTTTTATATATACTAAAAAATTACAAACATCAATGTTTTGTATTTTTTTACTACGAAATTAAAGTTATAATTTCACCTAATATGTTATATGCCATGGATTAAAAATGCAAACGAATTTTAAAATGAAGACAATGATGAGTCTAAATTATTTTATTCACAATTCTGGGGATTTTACTGTGTAGAAGAACTTCATTATCAATCAATTTCAACACTTGTACAGTTACTAAAAACAAAAATAAGGTGTACCACAAAAAAATGATTAATTACATAACTCACGCATTCAACAATATCACTATTATATGAAGAATAATATTACTAAATATTGAGCTAATTGGTTCTGTTAGAGTCATTAAATATTAATGCTCGTCAGTTGGCCTCAGCTATATAACTATAAGTCTAGAGGTCCGACTGCACTGAACTGCACGAGTCATCGTCCCGTTCGATGTCCACAAGGTGTCTGCTACCACTGCTAGCTTCGCTGCCTCGCGAACTAGGCCGCGAGCAGGGCCGCGAGCTCTCCGCACCAACCCCCTGGTTGGTCTCCTGCTTCCACTTGGTGACGTGGTGCGACGTTTTGCTGGCCGCCGCCGCTTGTGCCTTAGCTTCTTCTTCTTGCTGCATGCGTTTGTGCTTCGTCCGGCGGTTTTGGAACCACACTTTCACCTGAAACAGCAAAGTCGAACGTTCATTACTCATACTTGCTCGCGTACATTTGAGATGATTGCATGGAGGATGTCACGTTGTATCCCAGAAACATGACACATGAATGTTGCAGCCTAGGCCATCAGGCAAATGAGAAACAACGACACATGCAAAAAGTATTTCCAATTGAGACAATTTATCATTACAATAGCTACTGATACCACAAGAAAGACGTAACATTTATACTTGTATTCTGCTGATAGTGTGATTAGTGTTTATTATTAAAAATGTATATATATTATATATAGTGTGTTATTCCAAATTTCATTATCAGACTAATTTTCATAAAAAATGCGAACTTCCAGCAAACATTTTTTTTTCTTTTTACATGTGATGTACATGGCATAGCCACAGTCTTTCTTAACTCGATTTTCAAATTACTCTTAACATTCTCTCCCTCTCCCCTCCTCCTACAACCCACAACAAGCTCCATTGGAGAGTCCTCCTGTCTATTTGTCCGAGATTCTGTATATCCATGCAGGTAAGCTTAAATTCCTTGCGATTTTGCCTATGTAATCTCAGAGGACCATAACATGCAGTGAAATCCTGGCAAACCTGAGAACTCTCAAGGAACGCCATCTAGCGCGCATCTACCCCTTGAAGGATAAAAAGAATAACCCCTAAAATAGTGCAATTGTTGGAGGTTGCGTGCCCGTTTGTCCTGCTTTATCAGTTTGCCGCAAATACACATCATAACTAGAGAATAGGAATGTATTATATATCTTTTCTGTCATAGCATTTGGTAGATATTTCGAGGAGTGAGACACTTCAATATCAAAAACCATCGCAGGGAGGTTTTTGGAGGTTGGGCTCCACTCATCCAGAGGATGGACATCAGTACACTTGAATTCCTTTGGGTGGTTAGATAACAAATTGGTGACTTAATTTTAATTGTCTCAAATCACAGTGATCGATTTGTTGAGGTAACGTGATAATGTGGGCTGCTATGGTGGGCGCGAGCGCTATGAGCGCTGTGGGTGAGGGGACTAAATTGTCATGGGCGGAATCTACCAGATCGGCTCAAAAAGACGTGGTACTGATATGTTTAATTGCAGCATGAATGCCCGCGCATCTATGGCAACAGTCCCTCTGTCTGTCTCTTTTGCCGGTTTTGGACTTGTCCGGGATCCTGTCTGCAAATAATTTCCCTTATTCATGCTTTCTGCTGGCCAATAGAAAGACTTGCCAAAAGGGTGGGTGATACAAAGAGCTCTATAATCTATACAATAAACGGTGCTCGCGGATCAAGGGTAATTGCGGGTTACTGGGCATATATAAGGTGGGAATAATAATAATTTATATAATAATGCATGTTATTGATGTCATGCATCAGAAGGCTGTAACTTTTAGCGCGAAAATTTTTCGCAATTTTTTTATACCTGTAGTATATTAGTGCACTTATAAAAACCATTAATTATAGCAATATCTCTTTCTTCGGTACACATATATATAATATGCACCTTGTTTCAAATAAGTCTGCAGTGTTTGTGTGAATTAAAAGAAAAATCATAATAATTGAATAATAATAATAATTGATAGTAATAATAAAATTCAGTATAATGTTGAGAAGAACACCCACATACTTATTGGGTATATTATTATACAAATTATAACATTAGTATGCAAGTGAGGATTTCAAAAACATTATTACTTCTTTTTGATTTCTTTTATTTATTTATTTATTTTTCAAACGAATGGCTTAACTAAATAATAACTTATAATAAATACTAGGATCTGTCATCACATTTTTTGTGGTGTTATTATTTTTTTATACAATGTGTGAGGTGCTAATATTTTACTATAGTTTGACAGCACGATGACGAAAGTTGAATGGCGTTTTTGGCCTATAGCCATCATATATAATAGTGTAGCCTAGCTGCCACGTGGTATCTGAGAGAGAGAGAGGTAGGAGTGGCTCACCTGTTCCATTCCTTGAACGTTAAGGGCAAGGCTTGCAAAGGTGACAGCAAACAGCAAGTATGGACAATGCACGCCCTTTACTTGTTGGCACTGAGTTTAAAATGAGCCGTAATCCAAAATGTCCGGTGTGTGAGTGCATGTTTGACATGTCTTGTAGTGATAATGATGATAATAATTAATTCATCTCTTACTGATGGAGAATATATTTATGATAATAAAATGCGAATAATGCGATGTGCATGACAAGGTATATTATGTAGGTGCGGGTATAGAAGACGTGTCTAGCTGTTTTATTGCTACTATTGCTTCGTGATTGTGACAAAAGCTCACATGCTTGCCTGAAAACGTCTCACATAAATTTACCCTTGCTCCAAGTGTATATTTAGATGAGCTATCTACTAAAGAGCAGACACGTTCACTGAGCATTTTGCATGACCCAGCACTGCTTGAGGAGCGCCCGTATTGGCGTCACGTTTTACAGAAGGCGCCATCTTCTAACAATCAAATTTTGGGCGGACGTAAAATTCTCCACAGAGCTTTTAAATTATGCCTAGCATGTGTCCTTAAAAAAACAATATTTTGTCCCCTACATCTATAGACTCCACTCATCCTCTTTAACAATGGTTGAAAATTATTCACATGAGCCCTTTTGCACAGCGGTCAGGAGAAGAGGGCACGGCTAACATCTCTATCGAGCAGACGAGAAATAAAATGACAGCATGCAGATTTATTTATACTTTGCAATTATTTCCTTCCTTATAATAATTCCAAATTGAAAATTTTAATAAACAAGTTGTCCAATTTTAATTAAGTGCAAATAAAAAATGGTGTAGTTAATAAATATAGCTGCATTCTTTATTGCTGAACATTCCCTATAAATTGAGAGTGTTTGTTTAAAATTATTAACTAATCTATAATATTTCCCTATGACATAGTTACAATTAAGTAACAAGTCAGAACCAGGAGATTTCAATAAAAAATAATAAAGAAAAGCATTTTGGAAAGAAAAGGTTGCGTATAGAGGAAATCCCTTATTGGAGATTTAAAAAATAAAAATATTCATAGCAAAGTATCACCAAATTATCATATTACAACCTTCATAAATTATAAAACAGTTTCTTCAATTTAGTATTACCATTTTGCTATATAAGGTGTTCATAATATAACAAACTGTCAGCTTAAATATTCGTACAAACGTGCTTAATTGTTGTTGACAGTTTTACATGTAGAGTTTATTTTAAAAAAAAAAAAGTGACATTATAATTATATCACTTCAGAGCAGGAAATGGTTAATATATTTTAACATTCTC
This sequence comes from Siphlonurus alternatus, assembly GCA_949825025.1. Classification (NCBI taxonomy): domain Eukaryota; kingdom Metazoa; phylum Arthropoda; class Insecta; order Ephemeroptera; family Siphlonuridae; genus Siphlonurus; species Siphlonurus alternatus. Next base: position 49,371,690 of record OX463788.1, on the reverse strand, counting down.
GTTAATTCATTAAATGAAAGTTATGCTATTATGAAACATTTATTTGATGTTTTAAGCATATTAAAAAATTTAAAAATATATACATAGTTTTAACTGTTTCCGGCAAAAGTGATAATTTTGATGTCAGAAATAAGTTATCATATGGCTTGAAAGGCAGGACAGCCAATTGATTCTAACTTGTTTTGCGTGGACTTGTACCAGCTAATCGTTGATTCTGGAGGCATCAACGCGTTGCAGCAAGACAATACAATAATGAGCGCGAGTTAGTCGTGCTGTAGCGTACCGATCGACTTGCTGCGGCTGCTGCTGCCGGCCAGTGAAATTGGCCACCACACAATAAACCAACAGTGGCACAATTTGACATTATACACTTATATGCTATTATTCACTAAAAGCGCATTGCATGGTTACTAGCTATTACGTCGTTTGATGCATTTATAAGGCAATGATAAATCTATAATAGGAGGAGAATAGAATGCAACGTCATTGCTACAACAAATAACTATTATATATATAAGAGTTTGGAGGGATTGAGCAATTATGATAATCACCATAGAATTTTAAGGGGAGAAAAATACTGTACCGTTCCGACTCATAAAGCAAAACAATATATAAGCTACAGTATAATATTTTAGCATTTGAATGCAGCATGGCTTTAATACTGCAATTACACATAACGTTATTAAAAATGTAGGTAAAAGTTTAATTATTGACTATTAATCAATAAAATAACAAATTATTGAATTGAATTGTTTGAATTTCTGCTATACTGATGTACATGATATTTTTATTTCCTAATTATTAGGGGAGTATTCCAAAAGCAAAATACCAGTCATGTATAACTGTATATTACACATAGTTTGGTCGTTATATTATTATAATATCCTATATATACCAAACATTAAATGCTTATTAATTATTTCAGGGCAATTTTTGAGCGTATAAAATAAGAAGAGATAACCAAATGTGACTTAACTTGAGTGAATATTTAAAAACACGTACAATATGAAAAAAAAAAAAAAATCCACGTTTTCGAAAAGGTAATAAAATTGTCAAGAACTTTTAAGAGTTCATGACCACGATATAGCAATTTATAATAACAGGTGAAAATTGCTTCTGTTTCAGCTGTTCCTTCCAACAAAATCCATCTAGATCAGTATATAGGACATAATTTAGATTCTATCATTTTTACTGGTCCATCTGGATTTTGATACAAGCATAGAGACAGCTGGAACAGAACGTAATTTCACCTGGGTGTCTGTCTAAAAATTTTAGTGGAAATCTCATACGATAAAATAATTGTTATTGAGCATAAAAACAAAATACAAAACAGTCAAAATGGGAGAAAAAAAATGACGAATTATATAAAAATTTGGGCCCATAACATCAATTTAGGTTGCATCACAAATAATGTAAATTGCTTGTGTCTACAATGAGAAAAAAAATATGTACTTATTTTTAGTACAAATTTAGTATGATACAACACATGAATAATGAATTCATTATAATTTTTATTACAAGTTTATGATCGTATATACGATGGTGTTATAAATGATTATTTACACTCACCACGTCTGCATGATGGTATAATAATCTAATGTGAATTTGTTGACGATGGCTAATGTTTTTCTTTTGATTCGTTGCCAACAAATCCACATTAGTCGATGTCCTATATAAACGTATAATTACTATATAAAACGATTAATTACCTATTATAGCTTATATTATATTACTAAGACATATCCACCCTTTTGTTAAAAGAATTTAAATGTATTATATGTATTTCATTTTATCCATGAGAGTAACATTCTGCTGAGATGCTGAGATATCTCACACTTTCGTTAGAGAAGTGCATCACATTTGCCAGGTGCATATATGAGGTGGGGGCTGCAGTAGCCTGTCTGCTGCTGACTGCATATAAAGAAAGTGACAAGAGGAGTATGTAGGGAAGACAAAGGTGTGGTCAAATAACCACAGCGCCGGATGTGCATCCATCTCTTGCAACTAATGCATAATGAATGCAATGGATATAAATAATATATGTTATATAAAATATTCATTCATAGATTTTTTTTAATACCATGTGTAGCCTTATAACACTCATTCCCACATACTGTGCCAACATTTAATGCAAATGACATGTTATTTATAATATATATATACATATTATATGATCATATATCTATATAAAACATTATGTTTATTTAATTATTCTGTACATTATAAATAATGATTTAACATAGTCATGTAATTCAACGATTTTAATCAATTTTAACTATAAAATATTTATAATTAAGTTGAGACGCGATCCAAAATTAAACAAGTAGATAACTTCTCGTCAAAAATTTAATCAACGGATGTTATTGGCTAATGTCATAAAAATTTTGGAATTGGAAGCACCAATTATGTAATTATTAATAATTTAATATTGATATTAATAATAAAATACAACATCACGTTATAATTAACCCAATCAATGAATAAAAAATGGTATAAATATGCCTTTAGGCCCAATAGCTATATATAATAATGAATATTCAATACATAATACATGCAGTGATGATAATAATTATACATATATATATAATATAAAGAACCTATAAAATAAGTATAATTATTAATTTTTATTATTTCTGTTTGTTTTTAATGTACCTTTAAAATTACTTTTTTTCCTTTATATAGTTATGGATGTATTAAAAAATAAAATATAACATTTCTATTACTTTTATGTTACATATAATCTATTCTATTTAATAATACTATTATATTATTATTATAGTATTATAGTTGATGAAAGTTTTGAATAAATGAATGTAGCGTATATGTAAAGCAAACAATTTATGTTTCTTTGATTTGTTTTAAAATAATCCAAGACTTAAGACATTTTTGAATCGCATGACGTTACAGAAGTATTAGATATATGATTATCAAATTAAAAGATAAGACTTTACTTTATTTCTAGTAACAGAGATTACTGAAAAACTTCATCAGAGCAACATGACACTTCTCTGCTCTAATTATTCATATATGCAATAAATGAATTACATATAAAAACTATCCAGAGTATATATATATATATACAGTATATATATCTATCTATATTTTTTTTTAGCTTTTTAACTGAACCCTAGTACAGGGTACTGGCCACAATTAAGTGACTGAATTTAACCTCCCGGCTCTTTGTAGACCCTACTTTTGTGGGTCCCTTCCAAACCGGGGCGGCCATGGCTTAAGCAATCCATCCCAGCATTTGTCTGGTTGTAACTGAGGAAACCATGGAAACCTCAGTCAGGATGGTCGGCAATTGATGGAGGACGCCATCAATCACCTCCCGGATGCACGAGTGGGTGTTCTTTAGCAACCGCCACTTGTGAAAAGTTTGGCGGTGCATGGCTGGGATCGAACTCACGACCATCCGATTACGAATCAGAGGCGTATACCACTGAGTCAAGTGCCCGGTATATACAATGTATATTATATATGATTGTATATTGTTGATAGAAATTTAATAAATATAGCAATACACATGCAATCAGTAAAAAAAAGAATATTTATATTGCTGAATACATCATGCCAACTCAGTGATATGCAAAAAAAGACATTGTACAGTACATCTCAAAACTCCTGATCAGGCGGAAACCCAGAAAAAAATCATATAAACTCCAAAATTAAAAAAAAGAAGGCCCTAAATATACCTCCAACGTTAACCCCCAAATTTTTGGGTATTTTTGTGTATATATTATACATTCAAAAAGGTATCCCCTCTCCTATTCCTGCCTGATTTGCTGAAGTTAAGGGACCATTCCATAATATAAATTTCACCACGGATTGTGTGACCTGCACATCAACAAACAAAACAGAGACACATGTCATAATGTCATAATTCATAATGTATAATGGCAGGGCCAAGTTCATGCTGATCCAAACATATTTTGATATAGGTCTTTGTGTGCAGATAAATCATATTTTATGTTTTTATAATTATTTTGCAGATATATCTAATTAGGTGCATGAAACTTTTGAATTTCTAGCCTCAAATTTGTTCTTTTTGTTTCGTTTAGCAGCTAATTGAATAAAATGTAAATTAATGTTATAATAATGTGGCGCATTTACGCTTGCCCCAATTTATAAGTGATACAATCACGATCATTGGTTACTGGGAAGTCTGATAGTCACAATTTCCTTCGGTTTTACCCAATGACAGATTAAAATTAAAACAATTAAAAATTAAATACATGTTTATACTATATTAATTATTTGATTTTAAACTCTTTACACAAAGTGCTACATATAAGTCGTATATAATTATTATATTTAGCAAGAGGAGGAAATAAAAAGAAAAACTATTAACATTATCAATAAAAAAGAAAAGCAAATATTAGATTATAATTATAATTAGATTATAATAATAATTATAAAAAACATTCTAACCATGAGAGAAGGAAGAGATAGTATAATGTTAAGTCACTGAGAATTAATATTTATACAATATTAAATAAACAACAATTTTATATTTATGTAATGAAAAGTTGGAGGGTTTTTACTGGCGATAGACGATCGGGCTGTACGTGCTGGATGTACATACGAAAAACTGCAGCTTGTTCCTTATTGACTGCCTGCTGATGAAGGAACTTACAATGACATGTACTAACACTTTATTTTCTACAGTCTGCTGTTTCGTGATCAGTCATTCTATTGTGCGATCAAGAAACTTCTACCTCTATAACTCTATGATGATAACATGCATTAATATATATGACCCTCTAGCGTTACTGAAATTATAATTCCTAAAAAATCGTATATTATATAATAGTTTTTAAATATTTTTATTGAAATGGTAAATATTTCGTCCCATCAGGCCAGAAGGCATTTTAAGCATTATATTTAAGGGTCCATAAGCCAAAGTTGTGGGGAATACAATTAAATTTATCTTTTATACAAAAAAAAAGTAAAAATAAGCTCATCAAAATATACTATATTTTGATTGATATATACTCTTGTATACACTTGATAGCTTAATATCTTTTTTGTTTTGTTTTTCCGGCTTTGAAAATTGTTTAAAAAATATATGGAAATATAGAGTTTGTGGCATTAGTGGTGTAAGAGCATACACACAATACTCATAAACATGAGTGTGCTAAATTAACAATATGCATACATAATATAATTACATACATAACATGACGCCATTAATATAATTAATTATGATATAATTATGTAAAACAAATGGGTTTGATTGAAGGATTATCAGATTTCTAACTAACCGTGGTTAATGATAAACTGCTTATAATTTATATAATACAGTATATAATATGACCATTCAAAGTAAATACCATTATGTATAATTTCATTTAATAGTCTATTCTTTTTTGTTTTGTTGGTAGCAGTACAAATGTGCAGTGCCTCAATAAATACATTGATTGTTTAATTCATCTAACCTTTATGACGTAACTGAAGATTGGTATTGAATTTTAAGTTTTTTTTTTATTATATAAGCTTTACACTTACTTTATACTAATATATATTATATCCTCTCTCTCTCTCTCACTCTCTCTCTCTGATTGTCTGTCGTTTTCAATAGCTTATTGTGATAGCCTGCTCGTATAACAGAGTAAAGCTATCAAAGTGTCAAGCAGCCAGCTTTAGACGACTGAGAGGAATAAGTGAATAACCAGCACCATTCGCTTTATACGTCACAATCCATTATGCCTATATTATACATGGTGCGTGCGCAGCTTCAATGTAATTATGGAAAATAACATAGCATACTGCATGGTAGTAGGAGACTCAACTCATCTGATGCAAATTTATTGAGTATATTTCAAAAATATATCAAGTCCTTTTGAAAAACATGATTATTTGAGAAATTTAAAACGGGAAGTTTCTCTCCCAAATCGACAGTGAATTTAAATATTGTCATGTTGGGATAAAAAAAAAATGTAGAATTTACAAATAACAAATTATAGAAGAAAAAATATGTTATGACTTATGACTATCGTAATGAATTTAATTATATTGAATGAGTTAGCCAGACAAAATGAAGTTAAAAATTTATGGTGTAAAATTTAAATTGAATTATAGTATTATTATAGATAAAATCTGTGCACGTTTATAATAAGAACAATAATGCGGGTTTTACAATTGCAACAAATTTTTATTTCGCAGTTAATATAATTATGATTATAATCTATTTGAATCAGGCTTACATAACTGCTAGTCTACGATATAATTATTTAATTATGCTCCCCCCATAAATACAATAAATATATTTAAACTGCATGCATTTAAACAAATTTAATGTGGTAAAAGTGAAAAATATTTTTATTTCTTTATAACTCAAGAAATTCGTTTGTTTTATATCGGCTGCACTTAAGAAAACATGTCTTCCTTGGATTAAAACTTTTTTATGCTATAGTTACAGTACTTTTTTTCTATATTATACATTTATTAATAAATATTTTTAAATTAGTGAAAATAAATAAATATGACTTTCCATCGCTGATATATAATTATATTTGCTTAAAAAAATAATGTGTTGATTTATGGTAATAAATATGAAATTAAATGTCAGTTTGTTAATTAAAATTTTTGATATTATGTAATAAGATATTAATCAAGCAGCAATAATGTATATATATATACATATATATAACTAGTCGTAAAGATTACCTGGGCTGGCCTATAAAATGAATATTTATGATTAATAAAAAAGGTAAATAAAATAAAAAATATATAAATATCACTTGAGGGCATTCGGTAGAGGTTTATAAAAAAGCAATTTGTATGTAAAATAATTACTTTGAGGATCATAGAGATGATTGAGAGACATACAGTAATTTGTCTACCGTCTTTTGAAATTAGCCAAGTATTATAATTGTTCTTAGTTAGTGCAGACACTTTGTTATATAATATATACCGAAAAAGCTAATATCAATATTTGTAGATCTGTTTCAGAATGGAATAAGTTACCTCCAAATATTAAGCAAGCAATGGGTAAAGAGTTATTTGCTAATGATGTTAAGGAGTATTATATTTCTGTTTGATATATTTTTTTTTCATGAATTTTCGACTTTAACCTAAAGGTTAATAAATTATGTTCAAAATTTTCAGGATAACTGCCACTTATGTGTTATAGTGTATTTTTACGCTTTGCATGTAATACCCACACTATATATTATGTTATGACATTTGTTAATTGTATTGGGTGAAATAAATAAATAAACAAATAAATAGAAAAATTAAATTTGTGCCGTATACATTTTTAAGAAGTTACTGCATTGAAACTTGTTCCAAAATATACTAACTTCAATTAAATTTGTCTCTGACGTTTGATTTATTATATTTAAATTATAAATAATTAAAAAGTGCAGTTTCATTTTTATTAAAGGTATACAGGCCTCAAATTACAAATTAGACAGACATTAAGTGTTGCTCAAGTTTATAATCAACATTCGTATTATTTTTACCTGCGCGCGGTGCATCTGTGCGAAGTCGCGCTGTAAAGAAAGTCCTTGCTGACGTCACAACTCACAGCTAGCACCGATTAGCATTGAGTTGTGACGTCATCAAGGACTTCGTGACGTCATCAAGGACTAAATTTCTTACTTTGAACTGCGACTTCGCACGGATGCATCACGCGTGGAAAAAAATGATGCAAATGTTGATTATATACTCTAAACCCATGCACTTGGTGACTGTCTAATTTGTATTTTGAGGCCTGTATGCCTTTAACATTATATACTTCTTTTAATTGTGTATTCTATTATATATAACGACATTATGAAGGTCATAATTGACAGTAACATGTTCTTAATATGAATTTATGATGATGTTATAATAACATAAACATGATATTTAATTATGTATTTTGTGTTTATGATTATGTATATATTTTTATAATATATATTGCGAGTATATGAAAACGTTATTATTATATATTTCATATTTTTTATACTTTTGAAGTTTCTAAATTAGAGAAAATTTAGATATCATGCAAATCAAGGAATTTAAAGTATTTGATACCTTTATATTTGACCCTTTTATATAATATCCTAGAAATTGCACATTTTAATTCCTTGTTTAAAAATGTCATCATCATTAAGAACCGAGCAAATTTGAAATGTCATTCAGCAGGTGAGACGAGTTTGGCTTATAATTAGTAAGTATATTAGTCTTTTATTAAACACAAAAAGTGTAAGTATATTGGACCATAGAGGTCGCCTTGGAAAATTTCCCTTTTGCAGCCTTTTTATTCACCATGTCATTCTTAACGGGTGATTAACAAGCATTGCACGCAAAGGGAAATTTTCCGAGGTGACGATTGTACATTTATATTATAATTATGAACAAAATTCAGTAAATTTATTAAATGATAATAACACATCATGAGGCTTAAGAAAAATAAAATCACAACTCAAAGTTAGTCGGAAGTGAAGCTCAATTAAATATTTAATTGTTTGCCGGGCTCTTTTCATTATTTCAAATCTAAATAACAAATTACAGATAATTATACGCCTTAATCTATGTACTTCAGATTTTTTGAGTTTTGTGTTTTTGAATGTTCATTTATAATACATTAAGATCACAATCCTTTACATACTGCCGAGAGTGTTAACTTTTTTTGTCGTACAGAGTATAATTATATACTTATTATATATTATCTCAATTATCTCTCAATTTATTTTAAAAAAATTGCTTATAACTTATTTACCAGAGTTATTAATTAAGTCCTGAAACAGAATTTTCTTTACATTGTTTTTCTTTAAAATAAATATTATAACACAATACATAAAAATAAGCACTCTTTGCAGTTTAAAACATTTTAATTGCAAGAATTAGAAGCAGATGATTGTATTAAAAACATGTATATGGTAATAATAAATATTTTTCAGATGAGTGAGGAACTAAATATGTTGATATAGATTTAAGACGTCGCAACAAATGGCGTGGAGGGTACATTATCTCATTCACCCTCCTACCCTCCATCTTCCATAATAGCAGTAATAGCACTGATATAGGATATACACCTCAAACTCGGCTCTGTATCCACCAGCCCTTACTCTCACGGCATCGTATTAATAAATTATATTTAATAATGAGCACGATTCACGAAGCAGTTAGTCAGGTTTCTAACTACGTTTACCTTAACCACGTTTAACTGGGTGGTTTAACACGTAAAACAGGTATGGTTAAACGTGGTTAGAAACCTGGTTAACTGTTTCGTGAATCGCACCCATTAATATTTTTTTTTTTTATGAGAAGCTAAATACTTTTTTTTCTGCTGTAATTTTATATTCTGATGTTACACATTATCAGTCATATATTATATCATCAAGCTGAGAGGAAAGGTCAGTTTTGTCAGTTTTTTAGCATAATATATATTTTTTATATATATAATCAGCTGTAAGGAGAAAATATAACTATATATACTGAGGGCAATTCACGAAAGAGTTATTCAGAAAGTTATCCAGCTTTGTCACTTAATTACCACAGTTATAACTGTGGTAATTAAGGTACCAGCCTAATTCAAATAATTTTGCTAATATTTGAACGCGATTCACGAAGAAAGTTTTCCATGCAGGTTTATCAACCACGTCATTGAATTAGGCTGGTACTAACTGTGGTAATTAAGTGACAAAGCTGAATAACTTTCTGAATAACTCTTTATTATATTTAATATATATATAATTATTTATAAATAATGCGTGATTAATTACAAAATTTGTATATATTAAATAATTACGCAAACAAAGGGTGATAATAATGAAGCTTAAATTTGTAATATAATATATACGAGATAATTATGAGTTTATAATTATTTGTGAGATATTTATTTTTTACTCTTAATTTAACATTCGATTTCTGTTCATGCCATAATAGACTCTATTATAGACCGTTTTTTTTACAAATAAAATTAGCGATATTCCTCGGAGAACACAAAGTGCTGCACAACTTCACCATGATATTTTAATTGCATGAAATACACACATATAACAGTACAAATAGAAGGAAGTGTTAACATTGTTCTAATCTTTTTTTTTTTTTTTTTAATTCCAGTCTGTATATTATAATTATATACAGTATATTATATATAAGCTTGATAAGCCATCCGGGCCTTTCAAATCAAAATCAACCGTGCACATGATTCTTAATATACACTTTGTCACAGATCTAAAATTTACTACTGTATTTAATAAAAAAGAATCAGGAAATGATTCCTAAACTTCTTTATCGACTTTGTCTTTGTTTATGATAAATTTAACGCTATTAATGAATTAATTCATTCATGCAAGTTTGTTTTAAGGAAAGATTACTTGAACATAAGTCATGTATACGCTATCTCTTTTTATATATTAACATTAGTGCTAATTACATTTGTGCGTGTGTATATAATGTCTTCGTTTTTATATATATTTATATCATGTTAATTGTATTATACGTATAATATAATTCATGTATATATTCATTTTTGTGTTTAAGTTTTTGTGTTAAACGTATATTTTTGCTAATCATATTTTTATCATAATTATTTTGTTTTGAAGTAATATGATATATTAAGTGATATGAATTTAATTGTGATATAATTAGATAAAACAACACAATTAATATGAAGGGTTTCTTTATTTTTATATAATACTGTTTTTACGATTATGGAATTTATTAATGATGATGATCCAAACCACAATGAGTTTATTTGAAATCAATTTGATGGATTTTTATGTTGATGCATGCCATGACTAAAGCGCCGTCTCGCAATAGCCTGAAACACCGTCATTGCCAGGTAATAGCTTTGCATGACGTAATTCCAAGACAATGTTGTTAACTGCAACATGCATTGCAGCAGCAGCATCAGGATTAGATGCAGATTTAAAGTAACAGAGTAAAATAGCGGTATTAATAGATACCAAGACTGCCATTACTGCCAACACATACTACTATATATTTAGTTATTAAATTATTACATGTATAATATAAACTGAGCATTTTGAATTAAGGGATATATCATCGGTGCATGGCGTATAATATATTAACGGTGACATACAGGAAGTGTTTTTTTCAACTACATTCAACAGATTCAACTACATTCAACTACCCTTTCCGCACCTTCGAATTGGTCGTGATATAAAGAAAACTTATATAAGTAAATTTAATTCCACCTTTTCGCCACTCACTTTAAAATACCCTCCCCCCCCCCTTCCTCCTCTCGAATGATGAAGAAGCCCCTCTGATTTTTTTTTTTTTTTTTTTTCCTGAGAATCAAACGCCACTAATATAGTTTAGTCTTGCCATCCATTTCCCTACCCTATAGGCTAAATAATAAAAAAGGGATCTGTAATTACGGTGCAACGGATAGTCCCCGTTGATTAGCCAAGCATGAAACTTGCTTGTGTGAAACATTACACCCTGACATAAGCCATCAGTGTTAATTGTTCCCACCCCATGGTCGTTAGGATACAATAATCTATGGCTAATTATTATATATTCCATCGTTTATATAATCTATAAATAAATGCACAAGGACCAACATTATAATATTATAAACAATATTTTACATAGTTTAATGAACTATATGATGCAGAAAGTAGCTCTAATTGAGACGTAATGCAAGGATTACAAAACAAGGATGGAAACATTACAGAGCGTGTTGGCGGGGACGCACGCTGCATGGCCCCCCCCCGCCGTCCTCGGGTATAATGCTGCTGCATATAATATGAGGTGCTCGGACCAGCCTGCACGGTAATAATATTATAAGTTCATAATATAAGCATCTCAGTATTCTCTTATTGTATATTATATATGTTTTATATATATATATATATATATATATATATATATATATATATATATATATATATATATATATAAATATATATATATATATAGCATGTGGCATCAAGCTTGTTTGCTGTTGCATGCAGCCAGCTTCACAAAGTGTTCTGATTGGTCTGTTAGTTAGTATAATAAAGGCAGATCTGCAAAGGGGATACGCCCATGTATATACTCTGCTTGCTTGTTATTATATGTATATATTTATATATTATGTACCTTGAGCTCTCTGCTGGCTCAAGCGCCCAGCGGGTATTCAGAGGATCTGCATGCAGCACAGGAGTGCAAGTATAGGCGAGAAAAAGCAGCAGAAGGGGGAAGAGCTGGGAAAGAGAAGAGGGGAGTGTTTGATGACACAAATTAAGGGACGCCCGTATACTGGCATGTAAATGACACCCCAGGGTGCTCCAATCATCTGGCAGCTCTTGTGTGACGTCACATCACATTTAATACGGCAGTTGGTTATAAGCATCATTATCACCACCAACTGCATGAACGGTTCTTACATAAACTGAGGGTGTTATAGTAGCCATTATTATTATTAAAGCTGCATCAACAGCATGTAATGTGTCATTTTTAACTTTCATAAATTTTATTTTCTATTATATATATAGTTGATAACATTGATAATATTTTTATAACATTATGTGTATAATTTTAATGGATTTTTTTTTATTATTTTTTAATTGTATTTATTACCATAAAACGTTAATAAAATTCAATTCAGTCAAAAACTGAAGAAAAAATTGTATAATATATGATTAGTCAAATTCAGTCAAATCAGCATCTAAAAAGAAACACTAAAAAATTAATGACTCAAAAAATTAGATATTATTATTTTTTTTATATGATCAGTTTAGTCAATTTACTCAATTTGTCCTTCATTTGTACATAGGACATTTTAGGTTTACTACAGGAAAACAGTGAGGCTGCCAATGGAAAATAAAAATCAAGAGTGAAAACTAATAAGTAAATAAATATCATGCATAAATAATTTTATGTTATAAGGTTATAACCTTTACACAAATAAATAAAATTTTAGTTATTTAGATATATAATATAATATCACTTTATTTTTCACTAATATTAATGTTCTTCAGCATGCATTATGATGTATTTAATTCATTGCCTCACTGAATTGAGTCTGCGGAAATTCTATTGCTGTTAAATCTATAATATACTATAATAGACTGAATGAATTGTTTGTCAAATTATAATTTCTATTATATTAAATAAATAACTATTCATGACATAAAAAAATAATATGAAATGTTTTCGACTCTCGTTTCATATATTATAATGACCATTATTATATTAATTCGATTTTTGTATAAATAATATGAAAATTCTTTTTAAAATCACAACGTCAATATTATCGTCTCATTGTTCAATGATATAAAAGTAATAATGTATGGATGTGTCATATGTGGCAATTTAACTATACATGCAGTTACTCAAGAGGAACTTCAAGCAACAATATGCATCAAATAGCATGTCGTATTGCTTATCAATTGCGAATTAACTTTCAACACCGAACCCATAAGCTCAACATGTGCATGCATGCCCGAGAAATTTGTGTCCTGTTTTCTTCCCCTATAATAGATAAGACAACGAGAATCAAAACAGAATAATAGTACTTTGTGTTGTCCTTACCCGCTGTGAATGCATTGAAACTGACCTTTATTTACCGCAAAATAAAATTCAGTTGTCCTTTTTTGAGGAAACACGCTTTTTTTTTTTTTTTTTTTTTTTCAAAATCCCATAAAAATTCGAATACGAGAGTATACCTTCTTTATTTATTTATTTATTTATTTTTATTTTAGCTAAATATATATCAAGTATCAAATGTTTCCTTAAAAAAAAAAAAACGAAAAAAAAAAAACGTTGGTTCTCGTTGGCAGCGTCCGGCAAAAGGAAATGTTTTTACTTTTTTTTTTTTTTTTTTTTCTTTCCTCCTTTTAACGCCAATGCTTCAGTTCATTTTTTAATACTGCTTTATAAAAATCGTTAATTTGTTTATATTATTACAAGAATAAGAAATCGAGAAGAAGTTAATTTTAGTTGAAGATGGCTCCAATAATGTTTGCTTCTCTTCTTACTCAAAAAGCCATTTACATTTTGTTATGACGAAGAGAGTATATTATAAGTAAATGGGGCTATAGTAATAATAGGCCGCGAAAATGCGACGAGCAAGAGTGTAACGTTGTCTTTTGTTTGCGTTCGTTGATGTACGTTGTCATGATGAGCCACTGCTGTATGTACGAGCTGCTCCCCCCGCTAAGCTCGTTGATCGCCTCAACCCGGCAAGCCGGCACGAAACAAATTACGCGCTGATCCACCGTCGCCATCCCTTTCCTCCCTTTCCATCAGCCTTGGCACAAATGCAAAAATCAAAATACACTCACAACTAAATTTTATTGAGCTCAATGCTGGATATTGTAATGCATGATGTGTATATATTTTCACTTTTAAATTTATTTTTGTAAATAGTATACTGAAAAATAATAAAGCAAATCGATTACTTTTTGTTATAGCCTTTTAATTTAAATCTACATAAAACAAGAAAAAAAAAATAAACACTTGCTGAAATTAATCAAAAGTATACAGATGGACAGTCAAAAATTAAGCCTGCTATATGTTATTGATTACACCTCTAGACATTTGGAACGTTATACGCGTATATATGCATGCTTATCAGTCTTATCACTACCGGGACAGTGTAGACAAAGTTTTACAATTCATTGCCGATAAACTTTGTTTGAGTGCAAGAAAATTCAATTTCTCTAATTGTTTAATTATTATTTGGTAAAATGTCACTAACAGTGGATTTTATTTATATATATAAGCATTAAAATGTATTTGAAATGAAAATTCAAATAAAATAAATCTATGCAGAAAACAAATTAAGATTAATTATAACGTATAACTAATATAATTACTCTATTGTAATATTATTATATTACCATTGTACTATATCATGTATCCATAATATGGCATTTCTGTATTGGATCCAATAAACAAATCAAATTAATGAAAGTCATGCAAATTTGCAGTATATGTGACATTTATTAAATAAGTAAATTAATTGGAAGCACTATATAAGGAAATCATGCACGCAGGACTTCAGATTGACGTTTTACACAGCTGCATTAATTGTACAGAGGTAAGGTAAACGAGTAAAGAGTGTCCAAACATCAGTATATTATATTATTATTTTATGTGAAATAGTTTCATTCGATTGTTACATTTGACTTAGAATTAGACCTCATCTATATTATGCTATCGGGTGTTTGTATTTTCCTATAATATAAAGGCCCCTTAATTGGACAGGCCGCCTATTACAGCTCCAAAGACTGCGTGACATCACTTATAAAATGACAGGAGTGACGTTCTGGTGTCCCCGGGGTGTACATAATGTTAACAGTGTTGATAACTTTATATAATTATATTGTGTATTATATATAATTATCATGTGTTGATGCAGGGTTTTAATTAATGTAATCTCAATTGCAATTCTAATTAATTTCACTATCGTGAATTATTGTACTCGTATATAATGAACCTTGTGCCAAGCAAACCTCCGCTTGCT
Source organism: Siphlonurus alternatus (assembly GCA_949825025.1). Lineage (NCBI taxonomy): Eukaryota > Metazoa > Arthropoda > Insecta > Ephemeroptera > Siphlonuridae > Siphlonurus > Siphlonurus alternatus. The sequence goes on along the minus strand of OX463788.1, from coordinate 49,356,275 downwards.
GCATCCATATGTACGCAGGGAAATATTATATACTTTTTTAGTTTGAATAAATTAATTTCAAGACTTGTTTAGTTGCATCATTAAAGTACATAATATAACTTTAATATACACAATGCGATATACAATATAAACAATATTATTTTAAGAGGAGCCGCTAAAAAATTGTCACCATAAGAAACGTTTCCCTTTTTTTTTCAACATTTTTTTATATCATATAGTATTTTAATAAGGAGACAAAATTTACATTTTGCCACGCCATTTTGTATAAAATATTAAAAGTGTCACTTACTTTTCCTTCCAACCTTTTACGTTAATGTTTGCTTATGGATTTGAGCCTGCCTTTGTTCGCCTCCGTTTTATAAATTGCTGCTCCCCTTCTCCTTCTCTCTTACACTTCCAATGCAATGCCCCCCCCCCCCAAAAAAAAAGACAATCCGGCTCCCCCTTGGCCCCGCTGCTCGTCGCGTTATTGAAGAGCGAGTGTTACTGTTATTCTTCAATCTACGAGCCCTCCTAGCTAGATCCATGCAGCCACAAGCTCTTTATACGCTTTTCCATCGTCGACTCAGCAAAGCCAAGTACAAACAGAGTAACAAAGTACGCCATATATTATTTATAATCACACATTCATAATTATTTTCATTAAATTTTTAATTTATGTAATGTCATACAATTTTTATAGAGTGTTGATTCGTTTCTAAGGATTTAAATCAGGTTTATTTAAAAGTTTATAATGTATTTTTTTAACACGTAACCCCTATAAATTAAAATACCATCATGTATGTACATGTGAAATATACTAAATTTAATTTTCAAATGCTGAAGTTTTTTAAAAAAAAAAAAAAAAATCTTATTTTAATTGAGTTTTATTAGTTAACACTATAAGCAAGATAGTGAGCGTATGCTATTCCAGTGCATATAAATATATTAATTATTATAATTATATAGACTCATGGTATAATTATGACCAATATTGCTCATATCTGAAAATACTGTATTTTTCTATTTTCGTTAAAAACAAGTAAGTGTAAGAAAATACCTTCCATATTATCTGATTTTTTTCAGATACATGCATTAAACCTCAAGGCTTAACTAATTAGTTAAAATTTAAGGTATCAATATCACCACTTATATTATATATAGACACTTCAACACTATAAAACTTTTTTTCCCCCGTAAGCGTGAAAAACCCTATACTGTATATCTATATACATACAGTATCATATAAATATAATATATATATTGTATAAAGTCTCAATTTTTTTTTTATTTTTTTTTTTATTATTATTTTTTTTTTTATAACAACCAAGACTCAGCAAGTAACATTCTTAACTATATTTGCCGAGTCTATATTTAAGTTTTATTTTTAATTTGTTTTCAGGCAATTTAAATTCAATTTGTTTCCAGTCAAATTCTATATTTAAAATGAGTTTTGATTATGTGGAAGTGCATGCATGGTATAGTAATATAGTGCTAATTTATTTATTTTATTTATTTAAACGTCTTTAATATTCATTAATCATGATTAAATGAATATTAAATATGCCCCCTTATATTACTCAAGTTAAAATATTTCAAATTATTTGAAAATTATCAGTATTTGCATCAATGGAACAAAATAATTGCTACCCGAGCGTTACAACTACTTATATAATATACAATCATACATTGTTTCAATTTATTATAAAATCAAATAAAATAATATCAAAATATTATATTACAGTAATTTTGCTGCATATTACAAACAAAATGGCAGACAAAAGACCCTACAAGAGACTATAAAGTTATTTACGAAGTCTGCCTTCAAAATATAGTACGATGATGACTTATGTGAGACGCCCTAACGCCAAAATGTGTAAATGTCAGCATGTATAATAAGCAGAAGACTGTAAGGAAGATGACGTATTTTTATATCTCCTCCACTCCACGAATCACATGCGTGGTATATATTATAGCGTTAAGCCAAGTGGTACGGCCCATAGATTTAAGGAAATATGTCCATGGCTCGGAGAGTTGCTTGCTTGCCTTGCTTGCAGCCGTTCTTGCTTAATGGTGTGAATTGTGCCGATCTAGCTGCTAAAAAGGGGGAAGTGTCAAGCACAGTATAGCATATAGCAACTGACTCCAAATGACTCGCGTTAAATTATAACGATACAATAGACAACTTATTCACATTGAGGATCATTAAATGATAATAATTAGTTATAAATTATTGCTGATTTAATTTAAACATATTTGTTACATATTAAAAAAAGTTTACATCCGATCTATATAGTGAAGAAAAAAAATTTTTTGCTATCGTATTATATAACATATAACATATTAATTTTGATCCAGAAATAAGTATTGTTATAATATATATACCTAATATGAAACTGATATATGGCGTGTAAATTGTTTTAATTTAAATAGGAAACTTGTTATAAATGTTAATTATAAATTTACATCCTTAATATGTACTGTAGATAACTGATTGATTAATGACATTATATATATAGTACGTTTAATATAAAGTATAAAGCCATGTTTTTTTCTTGATTTATGAACAATCTTATGCAACATCTAACATCTATATTAAGACAACTTAAAAGAAAAAAGTTAAGTTATAAAAAAAAAATTAATTACATTTTTTTAATAATTTTGGATGTTATTCCACATATAAATTTAATATTTTCAGTCCCTGTTCCTTTTACATTGCATTTTATTCACCTCAATAATTATTGGTTTTATGATGCAGTATAATATAATTAATATTCATGGACTTGGATTAATATAAAATAATGTGACAACTCGTGGTTCTACGTTGTTGTTTTTATACACTGCATTCTACATAATCTAAGGATACATTTCCAGATAAAACTGCATGCTATGGAAATAATACATGGCATAATTTTATACTTTTACACACCTCATGCATACTAAACGAATGTTATATTATATGTATATATTCTGTTTCTGCCTCAATCTTATAATTCTTCAAGTTACGCAAATATTTTACCATTCAAGAAACTGGAATATTTGTTTTCTTGCTTCAATTTTGTTTAATTTAAATTTTTAGATTTGATTTAATATTATCATAGTATTGAAATATATTAAATACGATAATCATGCAGAAAAAAATTTACTGAACACTTTTGTTAATCATTAATTATTGAAGAAGATTATTTTTGTAAATTTTTTTGGCTTTAATTATCATTATAATAATTAATTCCATATTTATTTATATATCTTTATCATCAAAGTAATACAATAATATATCACTTTATATAATACAAGTTATATAAACTCACGTTAAATCTTACGGGAGCACCAGAAGACAAGACATAACTTTGGTCAACATGGCTGCTCATTGCCGGCTCACCCACCTCTATATACGTTATCTCACTGATGTCAGTTTTACTTGTAACAATGCCATGTGTCATGAATGAGAACAAGGAGTGACTCCGACTATTTGGTAACTTCAATTTAACCACAAATAAAATTAATTGTCTCAGACTACACCTTAACATCACTACCATGCTCAAATTAATAACTTTTCATAATTACTATAACTATAAAACATTCATTTTTGTGGAGAAAGCATGTGATCTGAAATTCAGCTAAAATTAGTTTTTATTGTTTTAATAATTTCTGCATGGTTTTACATACTGTTTTGAAATATTACTTTATTCCATTTATGTCATGATGTCGGCCGCGGCCTAAAAGGATTCCGGACAAGCCATCAACTGAGAAAAAGACAGACAAGAGGACTCGCAACCAGTGGCGTAACCTCAAATTGTGAACCCTGGGGCCGGTTAACAACGCCCCCCCTCCCCCCCATACCGCAGACCAGTGAAGTTTATAATTATTTTAAATATTATATAATAAAGGATTGAATACACATTTAAAAACAACAATTCTCGGTTCACTGACTCATCTTTCCCTTTCACTTTCTTTCTGCATAAAAAATAACTTAATAAAATGTATTTTAGTGCCTGTGATACTTTGTGGCTAACTTCATCCCACATATTCTATGGTATATAGTGTAGGTTTCTCATGTTGGTGATAAATCAATCAAATAAATGAGTATGCAAATAATGCCATCAGGTAAATAATTCCTATTTTTGTCCTTGTCTCATTAATACTATGTGCTTCAGCATGAATTCAGTCATAATTCCTGTTCGTTATTGTATTATAGCTTATATGCAGGACGACTCTCTATTATATAGAAATAGCATGGTTGATAATGTTGGTGCTTACAGTATTTTAAATTGAGAAGGCTAGAGGAGAGTATGTAAATAAATGTGTGACCTGTCGTAATTTTTTATATAGTGATGAAAAGTAAATATACGGAGAATATTTTCATTCAATATAAGAGACGATTTTCAGAGAATACAGAGACGCAAGGAGGAAAAAAAAAAATGTCAATAAGCACACAGTATTGGGCAATGGATAAATTACATGCAAGTTGGCAATATACTGCTTTGCTTGGCAAATCAAAGAAATCTTTTTAACAGTGATAACGCAGCTGAATGAGAATGTCACCTGATATACCACCAGCCATTGTAGGAGAAACGGAGAACAAGCATAATATGATTATACTGCAGCACATGTTGCATACGTTACAGGGGACACAGCGCTTCACAGTGTTTGGGAGAAAACAAAAAGCATAATACAAAATATAAATATTAGGAAGCAATTATTAATTTTTAATCAATTACTTTTCCTCTAGCAATTAATTAATAATACATTAGTCCTGAGTTTTAGTCCTTAAATAATTAAAGTTGGCACCAGTCGATTATTTATTTTCTTCCTAGTTTCTGATTATGATAATTTAAAACTGAAGTAAGAGGCGTAAGGTGACCCAACCCCTCATAAAACTATAAACAGGGATATTATTTTCTCTTTATGTCTCGGTACAGCAAGTGCATCAGTGCATTTTCCTCACCTGTGTCTCCGTGAGGCTGAGGGACTGCGCCAGCTGCTTTCTCTCAGCTCCCACAACGTAGTGGTTCTTCTCAAAGGCGTGTTCCAGCTTGAGCAGCTGGCTGGGACTGAAGGCAGTTCGGATCCGCTTGGGCTTACGAAATGGCTGCAGCAGGAAACCGGGGATGTCGGGACCTGAAAAAAAAAAAAAAAAACACTTATGAAACACTTGTCCCTAATGTTTAACAACATTATAGAAATCAATGAGTAAGCTATAGGCCACTTTTTCTTCAACCAGATACCATGCATACCCATATTTATTTATAATACAAACTATAAGGATACCACGTGAACCCTTTTAGTATACAGAAGTTGGAAAACTACCATAAAAGTATAGCTACAATTAATTGACACGATGCTTAACTTGACGTTGCGTAAGTGACGTTGCAATGCGTAAGGTACGATTGAAGGTGGTTGTATTTGAGCAATCCTTATAACTTTTGCTGGCTGCACTAACTTTTGGATTATAATTGCAGTGATAAATTAAGATGCTATAATGTAATAGAACGACAATGCTTAATTGATGGCCGAGAGCTGTTAATTAATACTCATTATACTGATGCACATTCAGACGTTGTCATTCTAAATTGTGTTAAATTATGCACTGCGTTTGGTTCACCATGATGTGCAGAAGCCAGTCATAAGCGAAATTGCAGACGCAATATGAATTTTTATTTAGAAGAAATCAGAAGTTAGTATAAATACTTTAATATAAGGCCAGGTGCCGCGCCATATTGTTGTGTTGCATCAGCAGCGTGTAAGGGGAGAAAACGTAGAAAAAAATTAATTATAAATTATATACGGCAATTATTACATTTATATCATTTCCATATCATCTGCTAGTTTATAAAGAATACACAAACTACAGTTTCGTGTCCTTAAATAATTATACCTGGCAACAAAGTCAATTTTTCTAACTTTTTAATTTTTTTTTCAATGGTTCTAAGCGTACGGTATGACAACAGTAGGGGAAGGGAGGGGAGGTAAACAGCTGAGCGTTATTCTGTAAGTAGGCAACCCAACAATCTCGTAGCGCTGCCCTATACACCGTAAATAATATACAGTGATCACTTCAAACAATGAGAAATTGTAAAGCTTCGAAATTTACCTTATCTCGAGGAAAGGTTTGTTTATATATTAAGATAAACTGTCGAGACGTTTATGGATAAATTTGTTTTACTCAAATATTCATTTATGCTAAGCCAGAGGAGCCACTCCACATTTGCGGTTGGACCCTGTGGCCAGTTCGACCTTTGTTCAGTGCTCCCCCGAGCGCGCTGCATCGCATAAAAATATACTCCGTGTAACATGATGCGCAGACCGTGTTATCATAGTGGGAACTTAGCCACATGCATTGCACCTTGAAATATTTTAATAATTTTAAACGATAAGACTAATAGGTGTGACTGACGTGCCTCGCATTTACTTGGGAATATAACAAGACCTGCAGCCGAAGTTAATTGAATCGCCGATTAAAGGTATTAAATTCAAAATGCATCAAAGATATAAAATTGAAGGGTACAAAAAAATCGGAGAGAATGCATGAACATTATCCCTGCCTCATTTGCTGATGCGCAAGAGATAATGAGGTGCGGATTTGCAACTTTGGGAAGGCACGTCTCAAAAAGTTTGAGCTCACTTTGTTTGTAAAACACTGTGTGATATGCTAACATAAACAGAGCTGGGACAACGTTCGTGCTGCCCCGGGGTGAGCATGACCAAAATTTAATGTGATATAATTTTACACAATTATATAAAAAAAAAAATCAAATGCTTTGGAATTTTTTTAATATTATTATCATCCCCTTAAGTTAATTATATTAACTTGAGAATTTTTGTAGCATTTTATGGAATAATATTATTTCCTCATGCTAAAGAAAATAGAGTAGACAGAATGAACGAAACTGTCGTCGTTTGCATATATGAATTAGACTGCACATCCGCAAACCAACGGTGTAGACATGGCACGATAGCACTGTAGACAAGCCTTATGACTCCAGCATGCATTCAACTATTACAACATTAATTACTCAATATTATAGATTAATTATTATTATAATACAGAGTGAAAGATTACATGATTATCATTTAATTATATATAACAAACTTAATATATAATATATCATTTTTAATATTTTATATATTTTCAACTTATGTTCATCATTTCATCACTCACAATAACCATAAAATGTTATGATAAAATTATACAAAATGTATTATATGAAATTATATGCAGGAAAATTAATACACATTATTTTCTACATAGATTTTTTCCGCAATATTGTTTGTTAATTATTCATTTGTTTCCATCGTTACTATGATAACACGTCAGAGGCGGAGGCGAAGACTTTCGAGTAATCAAGATATTATAATATGACTTTATACGCAACTGGTATACATTGCGTGTATATAATTATTGAAAGCTTTGCAACATTATAGAATTATTATGTACAATACCAATCAAGGAAATAACTCTAGGAAAATAAGTGTTGTAATAGCCAGCTAGCCAAATTTCGCTTTTTTGAGCAAAGAAAATCATAATGCACTATGATTTCTCTGTGCAGTTGCGAGCAGCAAAAATAAATATATATATATACATGACATACATTATAAGTTATAATTAAATAATTAAAATATAATGTATGAAATAAAAGGTACTGAACAAATAACGAGAGTAAAATTTATTTTGGTTCTCAATTGTTATACATTAAAGAAAGAATGATGAGTGCATGGAAGTAATGTAGATAATCATGCAGGAAAATATTAATGCAGATTTCTCGCTAGCCGTGGTTATATAGTGACGGTCATTGAGTTAACCGTGGTTAGTGAGAAATCTGCTTATCATCTCCTTCGTGAATCACGCTTAAATATATATTTAACTTTGAATAAAATGTAACACTTAATTCATAGCTTCGATCCAGTAACTCCCAGAATGTGTATAATTATATTGCTGAATGCATGTGATGCTTGGTTTGCTCCCGGACGTTGATACCATTATCACATAATTATATAGTTAATTTATATAGTGCATGGCCTTAGAACCCTTGGCCATCGAGGTATATGCCATACTGTAAGTTCTGCAGGATCCCAGAGGCGCCTGCTCGCTGCATCATTCCGTTCGTCGCCCTATCACCGCCGCTGCCCCGGCCGCCGCCGCAGTAGATGCGATAACCCCGGGCCGGCAGGCAGCATGCACACAGCCAGCGCTATATTGCCAGCCTCCGTGCATGCCCTTAACAAAGGTCAACTCGTTTCCTAATACAAGCTTGATAGGATTGCGTTATATAATTATCAGTAATGTAATTCCCTTCTGATATGTCTCTGGTTTTTACAAGTCATGTAATAGCTTTGAAAATTTTCCCAACATTTATTTTTTAAATTATATCTCAACTTTATCATAATTGATTTTTCAGCTTCCTCTTGTTTGAGTAGGAGTAAAACCATAATAAAATTTAACTAACGATAAAATAAAAATACTGAGACAAAAAATATATATATATATATATAAATAAAATAATCTGTGCATGATAGCACAATTAAGTCTATAGCGTTGTCAAATGTCAACAAAAAATAAATTATAAAATAATTTCATAGCTTTGAAACACAATTATTTATAATTATTTTTTAATCAAAGGTTTTCTCCTATTGTAACCAAATTATTTTACCTTATTTTACACTTTAAAGGGGAAGATTGTATGATCATCAAATTAAAATATACCCCATCGCTTCTTCCGATATTATACTACCCTCTTATAGCAACGAAATAATTATCCTCAGCGCAGCTATTACATACGTGATAAAATGATAACTTAATATGAGTTATCAGAAGTGATCAAGTGTCATGAACCCGTCTAGCAACGATTCTCTGACTGGCCAGAGTCACACTGTTTGTTGGCATGTCCAAAGGTGAACTCACGGCTTGCATGTATTTCCATGTAATGATCAACAAACCTAGAGTCAAGTTTATGATGTTTCTTAACACATGATTACAATATATATAATATATATATATATATATATATACAATCTGGTGCAATAATTATTATCCTGCAAAAAAATAATAATAATAAATAAAAACAAATAAAAAAAATAACAAAAATTAAATTATTATTGTTTAATTTAAATTTTAAGAAATGCATAATTAAATATTATACATTAATGAATATTTTCAAACACTCTAACACCAACTTAATACTTTAAATATTTTATTGCAATTCTTATGACAAATACAGTATATACTATATGGGCGCGATTCACGAAGCAGTTAGCCAGGTTTCTAACCATGTTTAGCTTAACCTCTTTTAACTATAGGTGGTTTAACATGTAAAACAGGGATAGTTAAACGTGGTTAATACTAAACATTAAACAAATATATAATTGTATTCGAACATCCTGGTTAATTTTGCATGGATTCTGTTGGTTCATAGTTATAGCAAGCCATCTCAGCATTTACTAATTGTGACTTAGAATTTTATGGAAACCTCTAGCAGGATGGTCGGTAATTGATGAGAGATACCTTAATCACCTCCAGGTTGCATAGAGGAGACAGAGCGATTGTTGCAGTACTAAATGACTTATAACTACGATTATATACGAATGCAGTTAGTTACATAGCTACTGCTGCCTTGATAAAAAAATTTATTTTTATTTTAAACAACCCTCTTTTGAATTCCAATTTCATGGCACAATAGCCTGTTAGGAAGCTAATTAGAGTAATTAGTGTACAAACATCCTATCCCATTACGAGTAAGAATATATGGAAAATTATATGATTATAATATGAGTATAACATGGTGCATTATTGACTTGTGAATACAAAGTAAACAAATTGCTAATTACAACATTGGTTCGTACCTATAACAGCTTATAGCGCTTATATATATATTTTCTATTTTGAGAATGAAAAATAAAAAATATAAATTGAAAAGTGCAATGTATATGTACATAAAATTTTCCATACATGGAAAAACAAGTTGCATTTTTTTTTTGTATTTTATATTGCCACCATCCCGAATAGTCATCATGCTTCAATTAAAATATTTAAACAAACGTTCAGATGATAGCTTGGAAATATGTTTTGACCATTTTGAGGAAAGCTTATTTATAAGTATAATATGAGAGCGTCAAGTCCCGCTTAAGTTGAAGTTTTACTTCACACCTTATAGTTTAGTGTTTTGAGCATGTTACACACGTTTTCTTCGTAAGTGTTTTTCGCAGGTGAGTCATAGATTTCAACCATCACTGAAAGCGATATAAATTCCATTTGAGCTTTGACATTACGTTTAAATTTATTATGGCAATGGCAGCCAAATTTTTGTCAATTTTTAGCCAACAAATTTAGTAATTGTAGACATACATTTATGTATAAAGTTATAACTTTTTGGGGTATCTGGCAGCTATATAGGCAGCGAAAATTTGGCTATATTAGCAAAATAAACCGTGAAGGTTTGTTCATAAACAGGTGATCAAATTCTTGCTTAGAAGAATCATGACTTTTGACACTTTGGCTTTTCTTTCAATGCAGCTTTATTTATGATTATTTTTTATTGTTGTTTTTATTTTTTTTAGAAAACAAAAACGTTATTCACTTTGCAGCTATTATTTATATAAGTAAGCCTCAAGAATAATAAAAAAAAAAATAAAGAAAAATCGTGACTGGTCTGTTATTTGTCAAGAGGTATTATTAGACAATGGTGATGAGTTATAGATGTTATTAAATTAAGGAAAGAAACACACAAAACAATAAGTATAATAGCTGGTAGTAATAATGTGTTGAGATAGAAATTAATAAAATAAAAACAAAGTGTATCAATAACAAATTACTTAAAAATATTTAGGAAAAAAAAAGCATTAATAAAATCTGGAAACGTAATTGGAGTAAAATAAAGTAACGTAATATAGGCATGAAAGCTGTTATTTTATTCTGTATAATTATAATCATGTTTTTTTTTATACTGTACGTAATACAATTTTATTATTATTATGGCATTTCATAATTTAACTGAATTAACATTTTGAGTAAGTAACAGTTTGACTGAAATGAAGGAGTGTTTGCATAATAATATATATAGTTTTGTTATTGATAGTAAAGATAAATATCACACATGTCGCTTTTGACTCTTGATAACGTAAAATTATCAATTAACACTATACTTATAAATGCATATCCAATCACTTTGCTACATCAGTTAATATCAATTTGTCTGAGACTGTAAAATAATAAAATTATAATATAATAATAATTACAATAAAATTTGTATTATGAATATGGCTAAAAAAAACTTGACGTGGTAACGTCGAGATCCTTACAAATCTTACCATATACATGTATGCAGAATGTAATATATTTATTAAATGAGGGAGATAATTAATGCTAATATAATTTTAGTTTGAAATAAAAAGCAACATTACAAAATATAATAAAAACAAGTTACGAAATTATGCAAACAAAAATCTGAAATATCAAGCAAGATTCACTAGAATTTATATATATATATTATATAAAGAGCCCAAAAATAAAATATCATGGAATAAATAAAAAGACAAGCACATACTGTATTGTCGTTAAAAAAAAATTAAATAATAAAAAAAAGTTTCATGTATCATTAGTATGGATAGCAATCACACTAAAAATATGAATATATTGGTTATAATACAATATTAAAATGACCTTATATATTATAGCTGCTGGCTTGAATTAACCTTGCACTACAGGGTGTATTAATAATATTGTATCATTCAATATGTGAGAATAAGTAATAATATTTATTAATAATAATATAATAATGCTTCTATTTTATTTTGTCTATAATATATTGTTATTAACAATAAGGACATTAAGGGATTGCAATAAAAACTATCTCTATATACTCGTAGCATGCCAAAAAATGGATTCATATAATATACCATGCATGGCATGCTATTTTTTCTCTTCGTTTTTTTTTTTTTTTTTTGGGGGGGGGGGGAATAACTTTTTATATACTTGCTACTATACCCCCTTTTACGAGCATTATTAACTATAATTTTTGATATTCCACTTTTCCAAGTTCTCTTTAAAAATAACAATAATAAATAAATTCATCTTTCATGAAAACAAAATAAATAATATCCAAATCCAAATAACTGCCTCCCGGCTGCCATTTTCTAAAATTATTGAACTATCATTCCGTTGTATTAGAAGTTTAAACATAAAAGGGTGAGCATGAATTTACACCTGATAAGTTAATAAAACATCCGAATTGGATCTACTTTATAGTTTAGTATATATTGCGTATGAGAAAACCATTAAAATTTTACGATTTTAGTACACCGTTTTTTATTATAGTATAGATTATTAAAATTATTATATCTTTATTATACAAATTGGCAGATTACGGTACTATATTATAGGACACAGAATATTTATATTATTATTTGTATTAATTTAGAATAAAATTTAATTAAAAAATATTTCTTTATAACTTGATATAAATATATTTATAAAGTATTAATTAGATAAGAACCTAATTATTTTTTCCATGGGTAGGGTTGTGGCAGGTGAGAATGCAAAGTTGGCATCAGGCAGTTGCCCATGCATGATGCCAGAGGCGGGGTGTATATATGTATATACTACAGTTACTCGTTTGCTCTCTGTGCAGCTTAACTATTATATATAATACAGTGCTTGAGGTGACCTTCTATAACATTGTAAGTCGGCCGGCAAAGTGTGCGGGTTGCGAAGGAGCGACCGGCCCCACTCGACGTTAAACTCAACTCGGTGGTGGAAGGGGAGCACTAATCAAATTGCCATTAGCGTGCTAATAAACTAGCAGCTATAATGGCGGTGTACTTGGAATGTTATGGAGTAATACCTTGATACCATAATTATGTAATTATATATATATATATAAAAAAATCCATTCATGTATTAACACAATTGTATGAAACAAGAATACATTAATTACCTTTATGGTTACGTGTCATTAACGTACAGATCGTATTATATTATATATAGTTAGATCAGCAGTATAATATATGTTTGTTGTATGTATATAGCCATTTTCACTGAATTGTGTATTTAATTATTAGATGTAAATTATAATTATTTGTTCTATTAACTTACGTGATATGTAATTGACGAACTAATTTGCTCTGATGCACTGTTAATGTTCACTTCCAGGGTGTACAAGTATAAATGTATAGTTTGCATTGAGTATTCCGGGTAATTATGTTGTTCATTACTTTGTAATTTCATTTTTTTTCCTTCTCCTAGAACAATGCAATCTTAAAGTAAATAAAAAATAGGTAATTATATTATTAAATGTTTTTTATATTTTTTCGGAACGCATGCTGAGACTTTGTATGGCGTCCATCACGCCAACCAACATACAGGACAACAATTGCTGATCGAAAGACAGAATTTGTCGTAAGTCAAAAGCAATACTTTGTCAGTCATGTTCTGTTGGTATGTCTCTCTCCACAGCTGGGGAGGGGGAAGGGGGGGGGGTCAAATAACAACGCTTAAGAATTTGCGTGAATTTATTCTTTGTATAATGTATATAATAATCAGGTGTATACTGATGACCATCCTCATCATGAACGAAGAGTGGACCCAACTTCAAGAACCAACCCTGATGTTGCAAACAGGCAGAGGTGAGCATGCTCTCCTGAGATTTTACTTTTTAATGTTAAAATTTTAACTGTTATTTGTTTATAATTAACGTTGCCAGAAATACAAATTAATCATAATGAAAATTAAAGGAGTTTACAATATTAAACATTACTGCAAATGCGATATTTTAATATGTATAGGAGTATATATCATTGGGTGCGTCAATATATATTTATTTAGATACTAGGGTGACGATATATTATTATATGTTTTAATTATATCATAAATATTTAAAAAAAATATTATAATATATTCTGTGTGCGTCGTCACATAACATTGTTCTAAAATACAATTTTTTTCAGTTAAATATATATTTTTTTACTTTGTATGTATACATAGCTAAACTTTTACTTTTTTCAGATTTTTTTTTACCAAATTGCGCTATTAAAGCTATGGTTGTATTGTTTTTTTTTGTTTTTTTTTTTTTTTTGCAAGTTGCGGTTCCTCATATGGTGAGAGCATATCAAGCAAGGAACACCGGTGCAAGCAGCCAAGTATCTTTCTCTCTCGCCTGCCTTGCCGCGCGGTCCCGCCAGCCTTGTCGGCTTAGGCGAGTCTCATCAATTCATCAATCGGAGTGACACTTGATTGATGTCCGACCAACGTAGGACACTCGCCTGGCCTGTACAGTAACAGCCAGCAGCCGCCCTACGGCTTGTTTGTACCGAGGCGCGACAAGAAAATATCCTTATTTCTTCCCCTGGAGACATATATTTATAATATTTATAATGTATTTATATACAAGTTTCATGCATATGTTATCAATGAAATTTTTAAATTTTCTTTAATTGACAAAAAAAAAAAAAAAAAGAGATAAAGAGAGAGAGAGAGATCACAGGGGAAACAATCTCTGACGATGCATCGCGTTTATCTGGCGTAAAAGTAATTTCTTGGTTCCCGCTAAAATACAACAATCTTATTATAGCTGCAGATAAATAACAGAACATAATATTAATATAATCCAAGTATAGAATCAACAACTTCGATTATACTGTATTTATATGGGAAAAAAATTTAAATCAATAATAATTAACAAGTCAATCAGTGTTATAACAAGCGTATATAATGGAGGTGGTGTGATTTTCGGATTGCAAAATCGCCTGGGTATATAAGGTGAAAGACTTTATACTGTATAATAGGGAGTAAGTTAGTCTATTCTATATATTAATAATATAAGCCATAATCTTATATGGCAAAACCACCCTAGTTATATTATGCAATTTACTTTTTATCAAGTTAATATTAAATATTATTCCTATAATACATGGTAGTTGAATGCATTCACTTGCATTTTGAGGGTTATATTCTGAATGCAATCTGCTTTACATACAGTAAAATACATAATATTATATAACATGAAGAAGGTAAATCAAAATTAATATTTGACTTTTTAAGATCAACTTTATAATGATCGCCATATTGATTTATTTTTCTACAATCATTATATAATGATTTTAAAAGAAAATTATTTATATTATTACACTAATAGTATAATAGATACTATATATAATGTCTATATAACTCGATCCATATATAATAAATTTAATGTTATTATAACATTATTATATTGTGCATGTATATAAGCGTAAAAGAACTTTTTTTAGAACCTCTTTTTAAAAGTATTGTATATACAACACATTTTTTGTTGGTTTATTTGTACTGAAACGAGTTTCCAGTAGTCAATGCTGCATGAGTCTTGGGTATAGTGTGTATTATACGGCTGATTAAAAATGGCATACACACTCGCACCTCCAAAGTCAGGGGCCTTGAGAGCTAAGCCTTTTGAAAAAATAAATAAAAATAGAGGGAAAATAGCGCGTTATTATTTTTTATCCACAGGTGGAAATTCAGTGAATTTAGGAAAAATGAATTCTAAAAAATTATTTTTTACTTTTTTTTTTTATTATTTTCATTTATATACTAAATATTTTGCATACTCGTACATGGGCTTCATCATTTCATCCGATTTCAAAAAATATTTAAAATACACAGTGCCATTTAATAAAATAGCACTTTTTTCAGCAAAGGCTGCACTATATATACAGTTTGATATTTTGCTGTCGTTTTTCTGTTATAAGGAAAAGAAATATTAATTAAATACAGTATATTACAAATAAAGACGCACTCCTGTATCTGGTCTATAGGATCTAGTCATGGATTAAATGTTACGACTGAGTGATACCATCTCATTGTACTTGTTTTGCCATATTTTTTTAAACTCGTTTTTGTTATTTTCAATAATATTTTGATTATTGAAGAAATGGGAGCAATTTGATAAAAAAAATTGTTGACGTTTTCTATATGCAATAGATTAAAAAGAAATCATATGCGTCATTGTAATTAATACGAAAAACAACATGAACCCAAAAACTGAAATGTCCTCTGTGACCCATATATAGCATGGCATAACATATTTTGTATTTGTTATTGAATAAAATAAATGTATTTGGAATTGTGTGCATAAAGTAATTTGAAAAAATCCTGCGTCCCTGCACTGTCCAGCACGAAGTTGAGCTTCCAATGACTCCCAGCTGTATATGCAACCCACAGTTAGTCTACGAATAAGTGATGAGACTTCAAATATGTATATGCACACTATTAAATTATTAATTATTAAATATACCCAAACATTATACTATGTAATTATGTATTCAATATTTTCAATATCATAATAATGATGATATAGAACTATATTGAAAATTGCAGGTAAAATTGACCAATAATAAGTAAATAAATAAATAAATAAATAAATAAATAAATAAATAAATAAATAAATAAATAAATAAATAAATAAATAAATAAATAAATAAATAAATAAATAAATAAATAAATAAATAAATAAATAAATAAATAAATAAATAAATAAATAAATAAATAAATAAATAAATAAATAAATAAATAAATAAATAAAATATCAAAATGTTTGTGGTGAAATATTTGTATGAGTAATTGCATGTGTTTGATACAAGCTGATGATGATGTTACATAATCATTAAGTTATCGCAGTCGCTGCAATTGACCTCATAAAGTACCAAGAGATGGCATTGAAAACAGCCTCTATAGAATCAGTATGACTCAACTACATGTGTACTTTAGCCAGTAGCAAAGCTCAGATATCAAAACAATGACACTTTTAGAATCACTCAGGTAAAATCCACCAGATGTCCATACCTGTCTTTATGACGTCAATATAGCTAAACACATGGAAGGGAGGGAAGGGAAGAGACCAATTTATGGGGGGTTATCGCATGGCGTCTAGTCAACGCTGATGCCTCTCCTTCCGTTTGAGTAAAGCGTAATAGCATTGCATGATAAACTCGTGTATATCATATTTATATTATCAAGTGTATGCGCAATATATGTACAGGAATCAGGCATAACACTTTGCTAATTACTGTATTTATAATGCTTGCAACTTATTAATTGCTCCCCTGTCTGCTGATTTCAATTTATATTAAATATCATCGTGATCAAACCAATAAGTATTACAGCAATTTATATCACTTGAAGTATTTATAAATAATATAAATTATTTATAATATTTGCATATTATGGTTATTTATACGTTTCCAAGGCTAACTCTCAGTTTATGTTTATATATCATCAAGCTCTAATACTATTATGGTAACAAGGCAGCCACACTAAAACCATAAAATTTGACGATTAATAAATAATGTCTTGTTTTAGATGCATGTAGCAGCAACACACTTTTATTGCATAGATTTTTTTTTTTTAAATTTCGGAACATTTTTTTACACAAAGATAAATTTGAAACACCATATAATCGTGTATCACGAATTATGGAATTATTGCATGCTTTAATTATTTTATTTTAATACTATAATATACATTTTTTAACACAATTTACTATAATTATTCAATTAAAAATAATTTATAAATACAACAAAAGTTGCGACTGATAAAATGTTATAACTATAATAAATTTTGATTAATTAAATCGTTTCAATTCACTGTTTCTCATGAATCTACATCGGCACCTTTCTTGACATATTTGATATGTTTATTAAATTCAATATAGACAATCATGATGTTTGCAAGGTTAACTTTTTTTTTTTAATCATCATCAAAAGCTCAAGTCACATTATCAACAAAAAATTTGACGGTTAATGATTGCTTTGGTGAGAAATTCATAAGTACTGTACAGTACATACACCCATTATACATGACTTCTTTATTTTGTGTTACTAAAACTTCCTATATATAACAGGCAGACAATCGCACCAACGCAAGCAAGGAAGCTGCTGCTGGCCTCTGATAGCAAGCAGCATATGCAAGCATGGCCAAGCAGCAATATCTACATTATATATCGGGCTGCTGCCGCCGCCTCTCGTTAGTGCATAATGATCTGACGCCGCCGGTCCCACTTATTATTACCATCGTTTTAACATTTTATGACTCAAAACCTTTAAAATTGCTTCATCTTTAAATAATAAATATATATATATATATATATATATATATATATATATATATATATATATATATATATATATATATATATTATATATATAAATTTAAGCAGTTTTCTACAGTATAATAAGAATTAAGGTATGGTATATATATATAGAATAGGTAGCAAGGCCAATTGTAAAAATATTTAACAACAAAATATATATAATAATAAATTAGCTCTTTTTTTTTTCTTATTTATGAATAAAATGATAACTTTTATGAATTTTTATTATACTAAAAGTGATGGTTTAGTCTAATAAAACAACACCGCTACTATAGTATATAATATTATATTATTTAGTTAAAAAAAATAATAATGTTATACAAAGTATTTTATATTATATATAATTATGATACTTGAAAGAGAACAGATAAACAGCGACACGATTTTTTTTATAAATTAAATTTATCTTTAACTAATTATTTTTTTTTTTAATTCCTGTTTTATATTTATTAATAATATTTTTGTAAAAAGTATAAACAATTATACGTTTTTTTTTTATGTACAATATAAACTTCCCTGCCATGGTTAAGTGTTTTGATTAGGGTTTAAACTAACAGACTGATGGCGTTTGTTTAAAATGTCATGACAATATGACATATAATATATAAGGTGGCGTTTCAATGATGAAGCATGTGTTTATGTGGTAAAGAATATGACATTTCTTGTTCCATTTTTTTTTTTTTTTTTTTACTGTCTTCTTATTATAGCGGCTGATGCCTTGGGGTCAGCTTATCAGCGGGGCTCGCTCATTAAACGTCGACCGCGCTCTCCGACACTAATTTGGCTGCTCTGGCGCAAGTCATCAGCACTAATAACACTTCAGTGAACAACATTTTAATTTATAATTTAACAACATAAAACATTTATACAATCTTCGATTCATGGACAGAATATTACTAATTAAGCAAGTAATCACAATTCTTAAATAAATAAAAAATTACCACAAAAATAAATATATATAATTCATTATTAATTACAAGATTTTATATATATTTTGAGTGAATATGAATATTTTTTTAGTGTTATTTATGTATTATTATGTACAAATATGATATATGACTTGCTGTCATATACCGAGGGATTACACCAGTTATATATATACATATATATACCCTTTGGGTTGCCACTTGGTATGTAATATTTAATTTAACATTATATATTATAAACAAAGTGGTTCATTTAAAATACAATTTATAATTTTTATTGCTTTATTATCTCGTTATAATATACAAGAGCATAAAAATCGTTTAGTTTAAAATTTAACATTTTTTGTGATGTGATGCAACTTAACTTGTATTATAGCTTGAACTAATTAATGACGAGTTAAACGCACTCTTTATCCAGTAGATTAGTCATAATTTATTATAGTTGTTTTGAATTCATATTAATTGCTGTTATAGCCATAATATTTGCTGCAATATTTCAGAAGGAGTATCCTAATTAATAGAGAGGGGTTTAATAATTGAACGATAATTAAATTAATCAACATTGGCAACCCTTGTATTTTGCCCTGTGTTGAGCTTAATTCAAGGGTGTGATATTGAACCGTATTGACCTCCCCCCTTTCCTTTAAAAAAGTGCCAAATGAAAAAAAATATCAACAATAAATTATTGTTCAAATATATATTGCATGCACAAGCTCATTAAACAAAAAATACTTGCTAATTATCAGAAGTTGGAGACTTTTACTAAAGAGGCTCTCATTACTTATGTATAATATGCTATATCATATTATATATATACTATGCATGTTATACCATATTAGACGACGCACATCATAGGTGTTGCTATAGTTGAGTTTCCAAGTCCTATAATTATGTAGTTATGATTGTTCAAAGCAAGCAAGCAAGCAAGCTGCTATATAGTCAGCTCAACTCCCTACTCACATCAACGATATATTAGTGGCCTTCATATACGTGTGCATGCTTTGATAACTTCATAGTCATGGCACCGCAAATCGACGACGTGCTTAATGACACCATCTACCTGATTGGTGCGCTTGTGTATATCTTTAATGTAAGACATTATTTTTAACATGGTCACCACATAATTATGATTGGATAATGATAATAAAATGTTCTGGCACCAAAACTCGAATTCAGATAATTGTTACTTATTTTTTTTTTTATTTAAACTAGTTATATAGTTAAATCAAGTAAAACAAGCACTGAATAATATGTACTGTATATAACACTTTAATATGTCAATTTAGAATTACATTTTACACCTGCAAATAATGATGAATTAATGATTGTGTGTATAAAATAATAAATATAATTAATAATTTTTATAAGCAAAGGAAAATAATAATTAAGTAATTAATTTAAATTAATTGTATAATTTCTTTTTAGATATCTCTTGCAAACAAGTAAAATGTAAATAAAGTTTGCTCTCTATATATTAGTAAAGAATTACAGTGCATGCTTTCAGCGCGCAACAGTCATGATGTGTTCATACTTTTTATCCTTGAAACATCAAAAATAAATTTATTTTAGCTCATGCAACTACGAAGTAAAGAAAATTTAAAAATATCACTATTGTATTATAGTGTCGCGATTCAACTTATAAACTTATACTCTCTTAAGCAAACTGAAATGGCCAAGACCCAATTTTATTTTACATAATACATTATTTTATATATACATTATATAAATAATATATTCTAAATTCGTGATCTAAAACACTATTATAGTTTTGGCTAAATTGTTCAATGATTGTCAGAATTATTGTGCATGCATGCTATAATATAAGACCTTCAATGATACATGTGCGTGTATAATACACACATAAGTATGTGTTATGTATACATTTCGTACAATGGGTTCAAAGGTTCAATCCCAATATATTCTTATATAGTACCAGAGCAATGAGGGCATTAAGTAGTAACAACAGAAAATGTGTACATGTATATATTATCCAGCAAGTACTCTAAACTCTCGCCCCCCGTCTCTGTCTCTCTTTCAATGCACGGCGAAAGAGTTGCGTGTGTAAAGACGATCAGTTAGCACGCTATATTACTTGTGACTCAAGTTAACACTGTGTCCAAATAACAACTAACTATACCACGTCTTTACTATATCCTAACATTGTGTAATGATTATTCCACTGCAGGAGGCTGCAAGTATAAGACAGCCGCGTGTATATAATGAGAAATTAATGTTCCCTCACGACTCATGTAGGCAAATCCCTCAAAATACAATCTGATTTTATAGATGAAAGAAAAAAATATTAAATAAAAAAAAAGTAAAAAAAAAAAGGTGCATTTAGTCGAGAGTTATAATTATACACAAATGTTAATATTATATAAACGAGGTGTTAGTGGAACTGCCTGCAGACAAATTAAATGCAATCTCGATGCATGGCATGAAAACTCGCGCGGTGTCGGACCAATGTCACGCTGTTATAAGTTTCGGCAGCACGCTGCTGCTATATAATATATTTATAATAACATCACACCTGCCTGCTTGTTGGTGCTGCTTGTTACTGTGGCTATATCGTGGCAATTAAGTGGTGTAATTTACACTTGCTTGCTTGTTCTCTCGCTAGTTAGCGTTCTTTCTCCCTGGGTTCCCACATACTAACACGCAACTTCCAACATCAAGCAAACTATTCACTTCACACAGAACAACATAAATATTATATTAGCCAAAAAAAAATATATATATCATGATATTTTAATATTATTAAAAATAAATTATTAGAAAATATAAATGTTAAATATTAAATGTGTATTATTAAAATACATTTTGATTGTCAAGAATTAAGATGTTGTTATTGAATCTATAATACATATATATAAGATACAAATGACTCCAAGAAACTTTTATATTGGGAAACAATCAATATATAGTTACTTTCTTAATTCTTATGTATATCTTGGAATATATAATATATATTATAGCATTTTCATAAGTGTAATTATAATTATACGGAGAATATAATTATTAATTTATTCATTTGATATTTTTTTTTTTATTATTTTCACACTTTTCAGTGAAATATATATATATATATATATATATATATATATATATATATATATATATTATATATAAATATATCTACATATCTGTATGTATGTATATAGTGTGCATGCTTATATTATAATATACTGCATACTTATGTAATTAATTATAGATCATAAGTATCATATCTTAAAATTCTCATTTGAAAATGTTGGTATTGTTATTTTATTATTTATTTAATATTATCTGTACTTCCTTGCTTAAAAAATTATCCATTAATTAAGATTTCGACGTGTTTAAATTTTAAATTGTATTTTATATTTATGTTTTAATATTTTTGTCAAACAGATTCTATAATGGAGAAATTATTTGCTTGGATACATTTTTTTTTTTGTGATTTTGCCGTGCGCTATAATGCTTTTCCTTTTTTTTAAGTTGTTTAATGTATAAAAATGATTGAAATGTAATACAACTTCGGACACAAAAATATTGTAACATTGATTTAATATTCATTTGTTCCATTGCACAGTTTAATTATTATAAAAATGTAATATATCCTAATGCTGTCTATTATATTTATATTACTGTATTATAATAAATATGTTATTATTGCTTAGTATTCCAATGAAATAAATATTCTATTATGACTTGATAAATTGCATGGTATATATTTTGATAATAAAGAATTCATTGTGATTTTACTTTTACAACGGCCGATAAACATCATTTTTATGGCAAGGTACTTAATATATAATGTAAAAAATATTCTTTTACAATCTACAAGAATAAATATTAAAAAAAATAGTCAAATATTATTAAATTTGTTTAACTTTGTCTCGTAATGTTTATTATTAAATTATTATAGCATATAAACTATATATAATTATATTAAAAATGCAACAGAGGAAGTATGCAAATGTTATCAAATATATTATTGTATAAAAATAGTATTAATGTAAATAACTGTGGTCAATGGTTTTGCGTAACGAAAGGAAACTGCGGTGGTATAGTAAACGGAAATTATATATACAAATAAGTTAAAGTGTAAATATATTAATGAGAAATAATAAATTAAAATTTATAAATATGTAACATAATAATATAATTCATAATTATGAATATGAATGTTTTAATTTTTTGCTAATATTTTCAGTATTATTGTTGATGTAAAATAATAAAAATACATTAAATTAACATTTATTCTAATATATTAAAGTAAAAACAGTTATTAAATATGTAACTAAATAATTTTTAATGCCGCACTAAATTGGTAGACATTGAATTCATAAAAAATTTGTATAGATAATTATATAAAACGTGTATTTAAGCAAGGCTAAGCGTATATACAAAATATTATATGTTAATTTACGACTGGACCGGCGATGGATTAATATTTACCGAGCGGCTATTGGAAAACCATTTTTCGCTCGTTAAACTCTCCTGGGTATATATAAAAAAAATATCGACTTATTCGTCGGTTGTTTTAAGCCGTCGGTTTTCTTGGTGTTACGATCTCGCACGGAGGCGCAGCGGTAGTGGAGGAGGAGGCAGCGGCGGTCAAGAACAAGCATGCACCCGTGAGGACCTCCCTTAAGTAAACAATTTCCTTTCTCTAAGCAAAAATGTCACTTTCTGTCCATTGTTACATTATAGCACAAATACTAACAGGTTCTTCAAATTGATTTGATTTTTTTACGCTTGACTTGTTAAGAGAATTTTAAGCTGCTTACAAATAATAATAAATTTTTGAGTAAATATATATATTAACGTCCAAACGTGAAAAAAAAGGAGCAGGAAGTACCGTACCAGAAATATGGAATACGGTATTATCCGAAATAAAAAAATTAAAATAAAGTTTAAATTAATCTTATATGAACATTTGGAAGTGTCATGGTTATTTGTTATTATAAAACTTAATCAAACTATTAATTAATGTAACAGAACGTTTCTAAACAAAGGACCGCTAAACGAAACAAGGATATCCGCGAAAAAAGAGCCAGGAAAGTTTTATAATTATTTACATTAACTCTACATCCTCTTAGCTGAATATTATGAAACATTTAAACGATTACTGTTCGGCAATTTATAAATAAACGTTTTAATTGTTTAACAACACATGCAAAGTATTGCGCATTTAACAACAAATACCTAAATTACTATACACATAACAGACGCCAAATGTTACTTATAATAAGCGCACTTTTTCAACTATGCTATATGCATGATATTGCAATTACTCTATAATTATGGTACGAAACTAATTTTCCACCGTTGTTAATTTGTTACTTCATAGAAACTCGATAGCACTTTTTAAGTAGCTTGCTTAGGGTAAACGTGCATGTTGACTATATATCGACTTACCGGCGGGAAATCGGTGCGGGAATATCCTTCCGTGCCTCGAAAGTAGCCAGGGGTACAGTGGGTACGAGTCTCTGGGCAGTTGGTGCGGCGCGGGGAGGAACACTGGAGGAGCGTGGTGGTGCGGGTGATGGTGCTGGTGCTGGGGAGGAACACCCCCTTGCGCCTGCTGCTGCTGTTGTTGTTGTTGGGCGATGGCAGCAGCCAGGTTTGCTTGGAAGTGGTGTGCGGCGGCTGCCAGGGGGTGCTGTTGGTGAGGCGAGGGGTCTGCGGGTACGTACAGCGCCTTCAGAGAGTCCGGGTACGCGGCGGCAGCGGTGGCGGCTGCGAAGAGTGCAGCCGCTGCCGCCGAGTCCCGAGAAGCTGCCGGCCTTACCAGCGTAGGAGGGGAGCACGTCACTGAAGCTGCAGCAGAAGGGTTGTTGGAAGAGATAACCATTGGTCTGGGACTAGGAGTTCTATGGGCTTTATCAGAACTGGCGGACGGGCTACCGGGGTCACTGGTAGTAGCTGGGGATATTCTTTGTGATACACCATTACCACCAACAATCGAATCGATTGAAAAGCCAATTTTAGGTTTTGAAGGTACTGCAACAATTGGTGTAGGTGCTAAAGGCATCATGATTTATTCACACTCTCACTTTGTCCTAAATTTTTTTTTTTAAATAATAATTATTACTGTGATAACTATTATAAGAGATGATCACTTTATGGCCATAGTGGAATAATCACTGGTGATCAGCAGCACGTGCTGGCATGGCACACTCAGCACACACGGAGCTGGATCGACGACGAGCGACAGCTAAGGCGCGGTTGGAGCGACTGACTAAGGCCCTATCTAGCGCCTCCTCTGGCTGCCTGCGCGGCGGCCCCCGGCACCTCGGGGGCGGGCAGGCAATCCTTGGGGGGCAGTCCGTCCATTATCGGCCCACGGCCCCCGTACCTCTGATTGGGTCATTAGAACACCAGCCCGTGTGATGGAGTTTAATGGCACTCTCCCATTGGTCCAGGCTTGTACTAACAGCATCTCTTACAGCCTCCTACCACTGGCTATACACAACATGTCTTTACATCATTTTAAAAGGAACTTTTATTTAGCGTTTCCACTAGATATAAAAAGTATATATAAAAAAGTCTATTATGTAATAAATTATATATTATTATCTTTTGAAATTCTTCACAATATTTTTTTGTCCAAAATACAACTTTTTTTTTTATCACAACAAGAATTTGGTGTTGCTATATAGCGACAAGAGGCATTGACAATATTTGCAATATAGATGGAATCAGCTTATTAAGTGTACGTACACCTCGGGACAGTTGGAACGTTATTCTGGTCTATTTTGTTGTAATAAGAAATGCAGGTCGATTTTCAATTCTTAATAGGGTCCTTGATAATAGTCCTTTAAAAATAATCAATAACGCCACGCCTATACGAAGAATATATTAAATAAAATCTGCGTGGCAAACAGAGCAGGGGTAGCGTTCGTATTCTCCAGAAGTGTTTTTTAAAAGGAAAAAGAATAATCAAATTTGAGCTAATGTGTATGCGCGACTGCTTCAAATAATTCTTTAAATGATCTCCAAGTGGTTCATGCATTCATAAGGATATTATGATTCACTTATATCTAAGGATACTTTTTTTGTATACCGTAAGTCTTTAATTATAATAACACAATATAATTATATAATATAATATTATGTTCAGCTCGACAAAGGGGTGGAGGGTCTAACGAATCTCAAATCGCGAGTCCATGAGGGGAGGGGGCTAATAAATTAAATAAATAAAAAATGTCAACAAGCGCTCCATGCATGTACCATCGGCGTCCCGGGAAAAGGAGGGGAGGGGGGGGGGAGGTAAAGCCAGATGTAGATTTTTTTAAAGATTTTTATAATTTTATAATACATATAATTACAATAAATAAAAATGCCAAAACTAACTTTATATATCTCTAAACTGTTTACATTGAAATAATATACAGTATAATATAGCCTAAGGTCTATTACATTAATATTTACGTTAAAAATATTAAAATTTAGAAATTTACAGTAAAATGGCGCATTTTTTTAAAGTTTTTAATCACATGGCAGGAATGTTGCATAACTTAATAACTGCTGTAATATAATACCATGTGTATGTTTGTTCCATGTCCGTGTGACGCGCAAAAGCTCCATCATGTCAACATTTTGTTATCTTTCTTAGAGCCAGCGACATTCATCCAGGTGTTCCAGGACACGTTGTTTTTTGTTTTCCTCTGCTCCCGGGACTGTGCGTTTACATGATGAGGCGCTGCCATATTTAGTAATATACTCCATATGTAAGCGCAGCTTGATGAGATTCTGATAATTAACCTAGATTTATACAAACTTAATTATAAATAAAATATATCGTTTACATTATATGTATGCATGATACTACAATTTAGTTAACATTAACATTAAACACTTAATAAAAACTGGTCTATTCTCTATGATTACAATTTTATTATAATTAAATTAAATTTAAATATATGACGTAGATTTTTCTCAATGCTGATGCAATGAAATTTTTAATATTTATTATATATAGCAACATAATTTAAAGATAAATCTTTCAAAAAGGTTTGGATTTGAGCGACGTGGATTTTGCTGCAAAATTGAATATATAAATATAATATTTTTATATTTTTTCACTTAAATTAAACGTTGTTGCTATACATGCAGCCTGGCTATCATGGGGTGAATCCCCCTCTTTATATAATTATAGTTAAATTGGTCCTTACATAACCGCCATTCCTTCGCACTGACACTTTGCTTATATACTCATACTCATATACATGTTTAATGCATTACGTATAATATAAATAATATATATATATATATATGATTGAGTTTTATTACATAATCTCATGCATGGTGGGTGGGTGACCTTTATATGGATTAAGACGTGAATTTACAAATTCTACACCATACACTCAAACAATAATTAAATGTCCGTTTAGCCTTATCTCCAGTAAGTCGTTTGTATAGATAATTCACTCAACACGCTACTTGTATCAACGTATTATTTATAAAGTATATGCCCCTTATTGGTATGCAACTTTTGGTGCACCCGCATGACTGGAAATGAATCTGAAGTTACATACTCTTGAAGTCATGCTTTAGAAATTATCAATTAAGCAGCTTGAGTTGGACACTTGATTATTAGCTGCATGAGTGTATACACTTCGGGACAGTACGAACGTTACTCATGCCTTGCTGGTGCTGCAGCTCCCAGAGACAAACAGCTTCAGTTTACAATTTTAGAGGAGGTAAGAAGAGCACCCAGTTCACAGCTATCCCAAAAAACTAAATTTTATAAACTACAAATAAAGCAGGGGTAAAATCGTGATGGTGTCTCGATCTCGAGAAATCTAAAACTTAGATTAAATGAGAGTCATATCTGACAATGAATCTGACAAAATGCTGCGCGTTTTTACATCGCTGAAAGATATTGAACGGTTTTCTCCGTCGTGTAATTTTCTGTAGAAAATATATTTTAATATAAATTATATAATTTAGACAAGTTGAACGAAGTGGTTTTTGGTTACAGCTTATATGCATGTCATGAGGAAAAAAATTATATAGACCACCAGTTCATCCATAGAATAAAATTGTTATAGATGATGCAATGGTTTATTGATTTTTGAGATATTATTCAAGGGTATAATTTTTTCAATGGCATAAGACTCAATGTTAAATGACTCGGCAACTTGTACTTTGTACTTTTTTTTTTAACTGACAAAGCTATTACATAAAGAAGATATTAATAATGATATAGTTATTATATAGATCGCTTTTTAGATTCCAATGTGTTGGGGGACCATTGTCATAATTTTAAAAAATATATAGCAACTATATTGGTATAAAAATATGATAAATATTTAATTTTACATAGTTATAATATATATTCTCTTTGTATTCACAGATTATTTTAAATACATTGATATTGACTGTTATTATTATATAACAGTAAGTATAAGATATAAATTTTAATGAATACTTGAAATACTAAACTTGTTCATTAAATTTTTAATCATTTTTTTTCCCCACACCAATATTGTAGCATAAATTGTTGTGTGTATTATACTAAAATGTTGTAAATTAGACAAAATAAAGCCAATTAATTTAACTAGTAAGAAGTACAAATGAGAGACGATTTGAATTCATTAAAACAATTTTGACAATGTAATGGCTTATAGAAGAAGTTATGCTAGCATATAAAAAGTATAGGTGATTTTTATTAGTTTTTCCAAGCTGGGATCAATTACCATAAAACATCACTGAAAGGACTATTTTTTAACAAGTGCCTGGTTGGGACGCCGGTTTATGTTTATGTTATATACTTTGTGTTTTTATAAATATTTTCTCATATGATCGAAGATTAAAAAAAAAAAAAAAAATGAAAAATATAATTTTATATATATTGGATCGATCCAATGTTAGAAATGTTAGAACAGCTCGCCAAGCTGTTCACGGCTTCAATCATGTAATCTGTAAATCCTCTGGTTATCATAAAGCTGAACAATCATCAAATGTAAATTTATAAATTTGTATAGTATGTAAATTATGTAATGAATATTGTAGCCAATATCATTTAAATATCTGTAAATCTAGAATTAAACCTATCAGCGATTATGCCAAGGGAGATTTCATATAGTCTATATTTTGAATAGCAATTAAGCAATAAGTTTTTTATTCTATTTATTTTCTATGTCATATTTTGTTTTATATATGTGCTTATATATATGATATATTATGATGTAACAGGCTGTTAATATCATCTGTTATTTTATTTTACATTCTTTTATTATCATTCTCTATTATTCTGTAACTATTATATATAGTTTGTATATGTGTTTTATGTGTTCTATTACAGTGTTATTTTATAATGAATTTATATTTATAATACTATGTTGTATGTACACTTTTTGTGTTTAATAAAAGACTAATAATATTTATATATAACTAATTTTAATTGCTGCAAAGCAATTTATTCATCTGAATTAAAATAAATCGATACATTATTACACTTAATCGTCTTAATCACAAGAAAATATTAACTGCATGCATTATATTTTAGTATAGTTTATGCCATTGAGCTCTACACAAGGCCTTGTGTAGAGCTCAATGGTTTATGCATATAGGAATTTTGATTCAAACGACAGTTGCTTAGAGAGGGAAAAATATTATTATTTACTTTCATAACTTTGTTTATTTAGTTATTAAACCATCCATAATTATATATAAATCTATTTTCCAATAAATTTCAAGACAATAAACTATAAATATTATAATATTGTAAAGAAATATTTTGACAGTCCATGAATCAATTTTACACTGCTAATATATTTATAATATATTTCATAAGTTGCTTTGGGAAAAAAATAATGATAAAAAATAAAATTCATTTACGAAGTAGAAATGTTGTAAAAATAAATTATCTTTTTGTTTTACTTAATCTTAACAATATATATATATATATATATATATATATATATATATAGCTGTATTCAAAATATAATTGTAAGTATTAATAATTATATGCAATGGTAATGGAAGTTGATGATGTTGGTCACTAAATATCATGCAGACGAGCGTCCAGAAAACAATTTTGAGATTATAACGGACGAGTCGTAACGATATTGTAAAAAGTAAAATATTATATATAGGATTTGGGGCAAACCCTAAACACACGTTTGATCCAATTAAAACATGTTTTGAAATAAGTCTTTTCACTTATATTTCAGCATTACACTTATAATAATGCTATGCTCTATTGATGTCACTTTTTCCAACACTTTATTAGCAGTCAGTAAAAAAAATATTGTTGATTAAATGATCATACACTTTTCATTTTTAAGTAATGAAGCATTTTTAATTATTTACCTTGCAGCACTATTGTTATATACATTACTGAATTATTCAGTGTATTATTAATAATATATAATAATAATAACGAACCTGAATAATTTATATAACAAAGAAGAATATTATGTCGAAATACTATAGAAAATGAGTGATCCTTTGACTGTATTCAAGATCTGACTTGATGCATACAATCATCATGGAGGGAGAGGGAAGGTATTGTAATAAAGCAAGCAGTATAGCAGAAGCCCCGCGCTATATACCTCTCTCTTTCTCTCGCCTCTTTAGTGGAGCTATTGTGAGTGTCCCCGACTGGAAGCTATGACATTATTATATTTTCATTATGTGCTCTTTTGTAAACGTATAGAGACCTTGTAATTCACACCTTTTGTGGCTGGTAGCCATGATGTTTAGCAGCAGATGGGGAGGTCTCTTTCTTTCTCTCTCCGTGATGCTTGAAATGTCACAGTCCGCTCGGCTGCCACTTTTCCTAATTTCAATTATATTGTATACTATACAGTATATCTATCTTGCCAAATATACACACAAAAGTGCATCATCATCTATATATATATAAAATATATTATATATATATATATATATATATATATATATATATATAGTTTAATACCTTTATGTGTGTTAATTATACTAATAAAAACTAGAACAATATAACAACTCTCAGCATACTGAGACAAGTTTATTGTAACGCAAAAAAAAATGTATATAAAATTTAATCAAAATTAACAATCAGTTTTATATAATGAAGGAATCAATATTTTAATTATTTTATAATATCTAATAATATTATTGCGCATAACATCAAAACGTACGTTTTTATATGAAGAAACACATCAAATTCTCAAACTTTGTGGTTATCAGACTATATAATTGTGGTTTCTCTCGTCTATAAAACTAAATTAACACAATAATAGCCTGCAGATGAAAATGTATTTTTTGTTCTATAGCTTTTCCTTGTGACAATTCTGACAAAATCCATCAGATCATATATTTTAGGACCATCGTAATTAACTGGATTTTGATATAATACAAGGACAGCTGGACCAGCAGGTATATAACTTTTGTAATTGTAATGTATATATAATTTTACAGAGAATTTCCCGAAAATATCGTCCCTTCCTCGTTGTAATATATACTGTATATATATTACATAGTATCCCCTATATATAGTGAATTGCATTGAGTTTTACTGAATGTTACGTCTTGTATTGATATAAATTATATATATATATATATATATATATATATATATATATATATATGACATTGAAACGTGTTTTAATATTATATATAATATATATAAAATTATAGTTTAAAAAAAACACTGTATATAGTGTCCTATAATATATGTTGCTTTTTTAGAAAAGCGTTTCCTACGAGATATCTAATCCTTGAAATAATGCCGACTAAAAAGATGAGAAACCTTCCATACAAATGATCATGCAATTAGCAATTAATGCATAATTATTAATAATATATACATGGCGGTTTTAATTACGGCGGGGCAGGAGCTGAGAGCCTGAGATCGCTCCAGGCCTCGTGCTTCGAGGCCCAACACGTTATAAAATCGAATTGTGAGAGGCTTAATTAACACAAAGCAAAATCAAATTTTAGGCATTTTAATAAATAGATATATACATATGAAAATTTTTCTTCGTGCGTTTATATACATCAATACATTAAAATACATGTACATACATGACTTTGGACTAAACGCTAATACGCACAAAGATAGATCCAAAAGGGGGGATGAGGGACGATCGTCTTGAAATATAAATGAGATGTATTGACCACCCCATGCCCGTTGCCTCTTTTACATAAATAAAATATACTGCCTCCAAATTAACATCGCGTGGATAGAGCACCGG
The DNA here is from genome assembly GCA_949825025.1 of Siphlonurus alternatus. Taxonomy (NCBI): domain Eukaryota; kingdom Metazoa; phylum Arthropoda; class Insecta; order Ephemeroptera; family Siphlonuridae; genus Siphlonurus; species Siphlonurus alternatus. The sequence continues at coordinate 49,324,085 of OX463788.1, read as the reverse complement.
CGTGATCCAACTCTTTATAAAGCTGGGAACTGGCATAGTCGTTGAATGCTAACTAATAATGGAATCTTATTTAATTTTTTAATGAATACCATGAACAGCAGATATTTGTTTAAAATTGTCTACACTTTTAAACTTTAATAAAACTAAAGGATGTTATTTGTTATATGGAGAAAAAAAAACTAGGTTACAAAGTGAAAATTCGCATAAATCATAAATAACCATTCTTTTTAATTAATAAATTGAATATTCATAAAAACTTCAAAAGTGTTTATTTAACAGTATAAATTAACAACAGGTATGCGGTGTATTTGTTTAAAATTCTATATTAAAAATATAAATAATTATGTTATACAGTATAATAAATTAAATTTTAATAATAATTTTATAAGCTGATTATTTTCATGAAGTTATTTTATAATGTGAATTACAAATTACAATTACCAATCGTAATAAAGATTATTATATGATTTAATAAAATTTCTTCATTAAAATGCTCAACAATGATCGCAGCTGTATTGCAGGAGTTAGAATGAGTTAGTATTTTTTTATGTTATAAAATAAAAGAAAAATTGAAATTGTCAATTAAATTGCACTTGATTCGTGTGAATGTGTCTTGGGCATTAATTTGTATAATAAGCTTCCAGTGTATCATTAAAAAAAGGACCATTAATATGGGGAATTCTAAACCGCTGTAAAAGTATTCCTATAATTAATTTATAAAATAAGCTTCCACTGCTTCCAGTATAATATCATTAAATGAGACCCATAAATATGGAAATTCAAAACCACAGTAAAATTGTTATTTACTAAGGATTGCTTTTATATAGTACCAAAAATATATATAGAGATGAATATATTAAATACATGCTATAATATATAATAAACTTTGACTGCATAAATTATTAGTATTATAACGTTATATGGCTGTGATATGAACTTATGCCTGTTTTGTTCTTAAATTACGTGTCTTACCCTTGCATGATACTATATGTATCACATGCTGTATGTTTGTAAGTTTTTAACTGGAATTTTAAAATAATTAAAATTTTAAATGTGCTGCAATATATATATATATATATATATACAATTAATTATATTATATATTCGATCATAAAAATATATATAGCTGAATAAAATTAAGTGATCACAAAACAAATTCAAAAGTAAAACAAAAATAATAAAATATTAAAATCATAAAATATTAAAATCATAAATTAATTAAATAAAAAAAGGGCCGACAAAAGTTGAATAAGATATAATATTTAAAAATATGCCTCAGAATGCAAATTACGTAACTACAATATATATATATATATATATATATATATATATATATATATATATATATATATATATATAATTATATATATTTGTGGCGAATATATATAATATTCTGCATGAGATGACAATATTTTTATTTACAAAACTAAACTATTTTACTTTCTGAAAAGAACCATTTTTCTTATTTCTGTACGTAAAATTGACCTCTATTGCAATTTATGTCCTTGTTTTGCCTCTCGCGGTCTTACAATTATAATATAATCAACTTTCCGGTCCTCTCCCCTCCCTGCAATGCCTCACATTGTCGTTTCACACCTCAAGCGGTCAAAGGCCAGCAGCAGTCCTGCGGATTATAACAAAAAAATATTTAGAATGTTTGGTAATAATATATAAAATATTCATGTCTATATACTCACAGTGCAATAAATTAACAGATTTAATACACTGCTAATTACATGGTTTAGATGTAGTAATTAATGATATCTATACTGCTGCATGCAGATAGATATAGCTGGAGATACGAACTGGCGTCATCCTCCAGGGTAGAGCTATTATATAATTTATATAGGGATATGATGCAGGTGCATGGCGGGGCCACAGATAATTAGTCGGCCAACAAGACTACCACGATATAACGTGCTGCTGCTGCTGATATCGGTGAGGAGGCTGCTGTTGAATTGTATATTTTATTTAATATGGTTATAGGCGCCCACTTCTTTTCATCAGCTCCAATAAATGATCCTAACGATAGCAAGCACAATTATCTATACTGTCAATAATTTATCTATATCCAATGTTTATTGATATAATTATATTTTAATAGCTGCAGGTGGAATAAATATAATACAATGTGTTGAGGACAATATGCTAGCTAATAAAAATATGTTTAATTTCATATACATGAAAATTATTATCTTTAATTTAAAATGAAATTTAAGTCCAACTATTATATCTTTAAATCATTAAAAAAGAAGAGGTCCAAATCATGATAGCAAGTATATAAAATTAGACCTCTTAGACAAAATAGTTCGATTTCGATCTTTCTATCAATCCCCCTTGATCAATGACACGCTTTATCAGGCCTAGCTGCTGCCATGCATATCATCAGCAGAGTGTTCGGAGACTTGCTGTTTACATCATGCAGAAGGGTGCTGATGCATGAATGGTACATAACAATAAACGAAATGTAAAAGAAGGCAGATTACAGTGCCTTGCTGGCTATATCATCTCTCATCCAGAATAATGAGCTATCTGCCTGTCAAGATTTCGTTGCAATAATTAGCTATCTGCTATTTCAGGGGGGCAAAATTATAAGCTGAAAACAGGTATAACATAAAGTTCATTTTTGCGCTCACCTGAAATAGCAGATAGCTTATTATTCCGGACGAGGGACAATATATACCAAGATTCCACCATGAATACTCCAAGACCCCACCCTTTGCGTCATAACATATCCATTATTAGTGAAAAAATAAAATCACTGCGATAGAGAAGATCCTGTTCCGTAACATGCTCATTTTTTTTTTTTTTTATGGTTCGCAACTATTAAGTGTCCCTCAGTTCTACACATGTATATTATTATATAATATATAACAGAGCGAAGTGTTTGGTTCTCGATCACTACCTTGATCACCAAACTTCAGGTAAGAGAAAGGAATGTGGATTTAATAGACAACAGGAATGAAGTTTTCATGGTATAAAGAATGTGTAATAAAAATGTGACTAAGTTTAAGAAAAAAAATATGCAGAATTAAATTATATGTAAGATTAGTATTGCGACATGCAGTCAAATTAATTCAAATAAACTACATTTATCACAAACTTTTAACCATTATATAACAAATTATTTTGTTTTTTATTAGTGGCAGGTAATAAATTTAATTAAGTTAAGATGCTTTTTGATCTGATCTAATAGATATATATACAGAAAGAAGTATGCAAGATATTTCAAAATACACCATTGGTATTAGGTTTTATTAAGTATAAAGTATCCTTATACGACTGCTTTAATAAAGTCATTAATAGGAGTTTTCTTAACGATGTTATTAATTAAAATGTTACTATAGTTTTACTGCTATTCAAATACCTCTGTTGTGATGGCAGATGACTTGCTGACTTGCTCTTTTAGAACATATTATATAAATATATATTATTTATACTATGCGTGCTGCGTGTCATTTACGCTTTACACTTACAGAGTGATGGTTAAACCGAGTTCTCATGACTCATTTTTGGCAGGTCTTTTGCTTCAATAATGGAAAACCTGTAACTGCAAGATTTTTTTTTTCGCAAAAATGAATACAGGACATCAAATTATTCTACTATGATTTTTTTTTCAGATTTTTCGGAACTCATTAAGTATTGCTAAAAAGTTAGACAAAGTTTAGGTTTGAACCCATGCACGCCTACCGTACGACGGCTAAATATTGACGTATACCGTCAATAATTTTTTAAAAATAGTTTTTGAGCTCAGAAAAAAATCTTAAAAAAATCATAGTAGCCTCTATTAATTTTGTGTGATAAAAAAACACATTTAGTATCGTCCATTTGTTAAAATAATGTTTAGATTTTGAATTATTTTGATGGAAGACGTGAGCTTGATTTTACAAAGCTGCATCATACTTAATAGCGCTTCTTAATAGTGTTCACATGGTCGTCTATAGGATATTCTCTTACTCCAATATTATATAAAAGATCTTATACATTATATTATTATAGCTTGGACTGAGAAAAAGTATTAAATTTGTTAAAAATTAAAATACATTTACATAAATCTTTTGTCTCAGGTGGGCAAACAATAATAGTTAGTGTGAAACAAAATATATTTTTAAAGTTTTAATAAATAAGAGAAAAATCTTCACATATTTTCAACTTTTTTTTTATCTTCAGGTAAAAAAACACAACCAATTGCTGTAATGATGGTGATTAATTAATGAAGGCTTGTCGATCGAAAATACACACTAAACCATTCAGGTATAAAAAAGGTCTTTATATGTTTACGAGGAGATAAGAAGCTGTAAATTTTAGTGAAAATAGTTTACGTCTATAATATTTTTTACTACCAGACCCTCATATGTATAATATATATTGTAATATATGAGAGGTCCTAGCAATCAAACAGGATTAAGAGCTATTACAAATAAAGGTTAGTTTCTAATCTCATTTCACTGATATTGACTTAATTGTAAGTGAATATTTATTTGTCACTGGGTCCTAAAAATATTGCATTTAAAAAAAAAATCGATTGATGTAAAAAGCTAGCGAAGCACATCATGTATACAAAATTAAAATGCTGGGAATTTATTTTTATCCGTAAATTTAACAATAACAAAATATGGTAGAGCCCATGGTAAAAACGACTTAATGTCACTATTTTTTTTTTTTTTTTTTTTTGCTAAAAAATCAATTGACTTTGATAACAATATCTGTCAAACGCTGACGCGAGTAGGCTTGTTGAAATTTTTACATTTATTTATATGGCTTACAAAATTAAACGTGAAACATTTTATGGCTCATTTAAAAAAGAAAACGTTTTTCACTAGAGTGCATTTTATAACGATGCAACGAAGTCACATAATTTTTGTTATTACCTTTACGTAAACATCCAAATGACAGTTTACTGTTCATTTTATTACAGGCTGCTTTTTAAGTAAAAATAACACACATTTTTCAATAGCACAACATATAATGGAAAAAAAAGTCACCTTTGTTAATAAATATAAAGGTATAATGTATTATAAGTTCTCATTCAGGTGCAAAGGTATTTTTATAGTTTTTCATGAACTACATTTTACAACAACAACAAAAGCTAGAATACACACAGCATCCAATATAGAAAAGAACTGCCGTTCTATTTAAAAAGTTAAGGATTTGTTAAAAAATAGAAAATAGGGTGGTTATACGGCAAAATGATGTAGGTTTGAGGCTTGTTATGAGCTGTCAAGCATGCTGTCACACCAGTGACATTCCCAGCTTGTGATATTGCCAGCACGTCCCTCTCACAAAATTGCCCTCGGAGGCAACGTCGGCTCAAATTAAAATTATATTCCTGCAAATCCACGTTATTCATTTTTTTTTCCACTCAAGAGATCACATTAAATTAAAATGATTTGCTTTTTTCAGTTTTGATTTATTGTGGAAATATATTATTATTATATTTAGAGATTATCCTTTTTATATTTTTTGTGGACAATTATAATATATTATTAACTTATTTGAAATCTTGATAATAAAAAAAGGAAAAAAATTCACTAATTTATTTAAAAAAATATCACTATTAAAGAATATATTATATTTTTATCTTCATATTATGTAATTATCATAATTCTACATGTCTATAAATACTACACTGCAAAAATCCAGAAATATAATTTATTAATTATCATGCATGTACTTTTTTTTGTTGTTGTTGTCACATATCAAATATCATACATGCACTGATCTCCAGTACTTCTCCATTTCCATTCCAGCCACAGATGTATAATATATACACAAGACAATTATAATAAAATTTATATTGGATAGAGACTGTATGGTATCTGCATCATGGGCCAAAGTAAAATATTATATAAGCTCATGTTGAATCAGTGAAACAATTAATATTTTTTATGGCAACGTTGCCTGATCGCCTCACCGTGAAATTCAACCATTGTATTAACCGATCCGATTGAAGACGTTGCCCCTGCTAAATATGCAACACGCTCCATTTAGATGCTGAACAAGTTGCCTAACCTTCCGGTGACACGTTCTGGTGAGGTGGACATTTATTAATTGTTTGAGTATAAAATGTATGCAGAATAATTATAAATTTTGCATGACCAAACATGAGATATTTCTCACTCTCTGTAAATAATTTACACCTCGAAAATATATTTGAACTATAATAAATAATAGAACATTTAAATTATTATTATTATTTCAAAAAGTTATTTGCATTTGTCTGCTTACGATTCTACATATTATGTTTATAGATAATGTTATGACGCTGATGTTATATGAGTTCTAATGATTTTTTTTTCATTCTTTTTAACCTATGGATATTATTATATACCCAAATTGAGTTAATACAGCACAATGTAAACTACAACTGCCACTCTATCTTGAGTTGAGTGCACGAACAGTACGTACATGAATGTATATCTAACTAACGCTTATGAGAGAGATTAAAAGAGGAACAGAAACTGAAATTTCCAAAGTTTTGAAGATTTAAGAATATATATTTTGTAATAGAAGACTGGCAGCAGTTTATTACTTAGCACTCAAGAATAATTTGTTTTCATATTGTCATCAAGTTGATATATCAACTTAGCAATAACGAGAAGAGAGAATAATTAAAAAAAAAAAAAACATTTTGAAGTTCTTACTTATCGAAGTTCATTAATTAATTCCTTGATTTTTTTTTTCTTAAAAAGAATTTCGATATCATTTTAAAAACAATTTCTTTTCCGAAACAATCAGAGTACATAATTATAGAATATTTTTTTACTTTCATTTAGGCAATAAAAATTTAGAGCTCAATAATATATTACTTTATTGTACTTTAATTATTATAATATTTTGCCTTCAACAACGTTTCATTTTAATCAACTCAATTTAGTTTCATTGATTGTACATTGAAACCTTCAATTATTTTTAATGATATATGTTTTTTTTTCCATTTAAAAAATCATAACTTTTATTATTATAGAGTTATTAAATTATATTTTAATTTAAAATATTTTTTAGGTTTTTAAAAAAAAGGATACTATGTTATGACAAGAAAAGAATTAGATGTTGTAACTTTATGCGGTAACTAATGTGGGGGTGAACCTCACTGATCGAATTGCAATGAAGTGGAAGAGGCAACACACAAACATAACAGCTGCAGCCACCTGCATCATGCTTCACATCAGACAATAAGGCTCGAGGGTTATATCATAACGTATGCATTATGCAGGTTATACCTTCAGAGCTGCACCTGTCATCACAAGATATTCGGCGAATATCAGCTTCATTAATATATACCACAATTATCGCCTCGAGGAATAAGATTCCTCAACCACAACGTGTGAAACGTATTAACGAGAAGTACAGTACATTATGTAAGTTTTGTGTCCGACTTGTAATATGGATCGTTTCTTAAGCTTGGGTTTGCCAACTATTGCATGTATTTTTTTTTTCCTGTGTGACATGCCAGCTGGCCACAACATGTATTTGGAAGTTGCTAATCTACACTTTGGTGTTGACTGCCTTGATGATGTTGGTTTCCTATCACCAAATTACCAGTGGAATATCAATCTAACACTGCAAAGCTGCAACCATCTCCTTACTAATTTTACTTACATAGCAATCCTATACAGCTCATACTTTATTAATCTTCTCAACCCAATCAAGGGTTAATTGTCGTACAACTTGTGTATATGGGCCGTTTACTGTGGATTATACGTAGAAAACGCAGGTGCGGAAACAACAACAATTAAATCGGGAAAGGCCGACCCAGTACGGTTAACTTTAAATAAATGGAGAGAGCTATAATGTCAATTTTTGTTAAATTTCAGTGGGGGAGGGGGAGGGGTGACTAATCCTCCCACCATCATATAATACGAAAAAGTTTAAAAAAAAATCATTACGACTTTGTGGTAGCTTAATGTAACTCTTTTATCGACAGCATTATGTCACTTGGCAGCCCCGCCCCTTTCCGGTGACACTTCTTAAGTAAAAGGGTAGAAATTTGACGCCGGAAACACGTGCTCGTTAAAACTGTACCATTAACTTTAGTAAAAATATCTCCAAATCACATAAAATCTAAATGTTTTCCAGATATTCACAATTTTTTATTAGTTTATCCTAACTTTAATTTAGGTCTACGTATTGCCACCTATTAGTATACTTTAGGACAGCTCATATTTTAGCCCTGCTGGGCATATATGAGTGATGTTATTAGAGGCATGGTGAACTTAATTTTTTTTTAGCAATAGTAAGGAGGTCAGTGATTGCACTGATCACCTGACCTCCCTTGAAATTGAAAAATTATTTAAAATTTGTAGCTTGTGTAGCTTGGAGCAGCAGCTTTATATTAGTATATCAGGCATTTTAACTGTCCCCATGACATGGGTAATGAGTAAAAATAAAAAAGAATTTCTCCCACTTCCGATTTTTTTTATTGCCTTATGGGGCGGCAGTCTTACGACCTCCCTCCCCCCCCCCTTCCCCCCCATTTTGTTCTGAGTCCACGCCTGATACCCGCCGGGTTGTTGGGCACCTATCTGTTTCCGTACTTCAAGGTTAAAAAATAGGGGTCGGGGTCATGGTAAAACATGTCCCCATCCCGCTCTTTACTTTCATTATTATATTATAGCCAGTGAGCTCTGACTCAAAAGTTGAAGCTCCTCATCAAACAACAATTCCAATTAATAATGGCTGTAATGCCAATTTTAGCTATTAAAACACTATACTCTTGTGTTATAAGTACATATGTAATATGTAACAAAATTAAGGGAAAAAGTTGTTTATTCGATCCCCATTAAAAAATATACATTATTTGTCTTTAAAATATATGTTGTGTACCACGTGTCAAAACGTGGAAGGTTGATAAATATGCACTAAAAATTGTTGGTGCATATTTAATGTATTTAACAACAGTCGCGGATCTAGGGGGACCCCCACCCCCCCTGAAATTTTAGATTTAACATGGGCAATATAGGGGCATTTTCCTCACTCCAAATTACTTTTTAACATTGGCCTTGTGAAGCTCCCCCCCCCCCCCCCCCTTCGAAATTTGGTTCTGGATCCGCGCTTAAAAAACCCAAGCCCCGGCTTGTATCTATCCGTCTTTATATATATTATCTACAAGCTGATGACATCTATTGGAGGCAGCTTAAACTATCACATATGAATACTATACACGCCACGATCGAACTTCCAACTTCGTACGAATATATATTATATAGGCCTCAAGGCCTAAATGCAAAAAAAAAAAAAAACAAAAAAACACCAGGCACTTCATAAAAGATTCGAACTGTAGACAAATCAAATCTTAATATATAAATTGTTGACTTAATTCTTAATTTTAATTAAGCTCTCTCCTAATTTTGATACGGAAGTGAGGAACTCGTTCAAACACGCGGACGTACGTACTACATTTGATTATAATAATTTAAAATTTTTAAGTTACAGTAATTATAACACTTAAAAATTTAAAAAACAAAACAATTAAAATAAATTCATATTTCTTTATTTTTCTTGTGGGCGCTGTACATTATACAACATACAACATAGAGACAAGAAACAGAAAATATCTTAAAAATTAACAGAAACATGTATATACATAAAACCTAATTATTAATTATATAATAGGCATTACTCTACTATTATAAGACAGAAATGTTAAAACTTTACTGATTCCCTTCTCCCCATGCTCCCATGCACTCCCAACACACAAAAGTGAATATTATAGTTTATAGTGATAAAGATGCTGGGAATGCTTGAAATGTGCCAATAAATAATTACCTAAATTATTTTAACATAGTAATTTAAAATATTATAATATAATGTGTGCAGTGCGTATAAAATAAATATAGAACTTCATTTTTAATATTATTAAGTTCACTTTATTAAACAAAACATATCAGTTTTAATAAATTCTAAAAATACGCCAATAAACGTATAATAGTATAAAAAAATCCCATCATTATAGAACAATCAAAACTATTTTTTTCTATTCATTTTTATCATTTCTTCTATCTAATATATGCCATAGTAGTTGGACCTCCACTTTCTCTTTTCTATACCCTCCTGACCGTCCGTATACCTGCTATGCTATTTTCCCTCGTAAACAAAAACAGCAAACAACTCTATAAATATTATATTGGTACTTCATAACATGATGTAATACACACATGGATGTAACTGTTGTAATATTTTATTAAATTGTTATATACAGGACTTCTTGAAAAGTATAAAACAGATATCGAACCTTTTTTGTAAAATTTCAAAAATTTGTAAAATTTCAAAAATTTGTAAAATTTCAGTAATAAATTTAATATATATATTATAATATACACTATATTATTTATTTATTTATTTATTTATTTATTTATTTATTTATTTATTTATTTATTTATTTATTTATTTATTTATTTATTTATTTATTTATTTATTTATTTATTTATTTATTTATTTATTTATTTATTTATTTATTTATTATATTTATTCAAAAAACAGACTACAGGTTAGATAATCCGATTATAAAGAATTATCATAATTATTATTATGATACTATAGTCTCCAGAACGAGGAAATATATTTATTCATTTTATTTATTCGACTTTATGGCTAATTAAATTTTGACGTGATCTATGTTGTAAATAAATAAAGTTTCAAATTTGTGCACAGTACCGCTACGAGCTATAGACCGCTACAAACACACTGAAAACGACATCTACTGGAAGCAGCGCGAACTGATGGTGGCTCTTTTCTGGCTCAAGCTGACATCTACTGGAGACAAATTGAAACTTTAGGGTGGATAAAGTCATTATATTTTAGTTGGATTTCAAATTTCAACCACCGAGAAAAAAATCCCAAAAGGGTTCTTTCATTTACAACACATTTACTGGTTGTTAGGACTGAGATTGAGCGTGGCGCAGTGCATAATTATTATATATACATAATATATTATATTTTGACCGTTTTCTCGTAGATTACTGCATGAAATCAATTAAGCAATTAACGTTCGAGCGTGCTTATATACTAGTATACTTAATAGAATTTAAAAATGGCGAGTAAAAATTAAGTTGATTCCCACCTGGGGTAAATTAATCTCGCTTTCCACCAAATGTATGCAGGAATATATTATTATGCACTTGTGTGTGGTTCCTAAAAGACTTTGTGGTCATCTCATTTTTGTTCCATTAATTAAATTGAAAGTCCGTCTTGCATGACGATCGACTGAGGTTTTCCACGGTTCCCTCAGTCTTACCTCAGCGAATGCTGAGACGTGTAATAGCTACTAACTGTAAGCCGTGGCCACCATCCTTTCCCTTCGTATTATACCCCGCCTCCAGCTACAAGCTCATAAGTGTTATATATATACACCCCTGTATATTTTTTTTCTTTTTTAAATTCACTTTCTTCTTAACAAAATATATAGTACAATCAATGGAGTATTGACCTCAATTTTTTTTTATTGCAGAAATTTATAGAGGGTGCAAAGACTGCAAAGTTATGCTAATCTGATTTTTTTCAGATTTTTTAGAGTCCGGGAACTATTTTTAAAAAAATAATGAAAGTTCTTTTTGTGACGTCACGAGACGCCGCTCCATAAGAAAAAGAAAAGACTTGCCGCCGCGTGACGTCACAAAAAGGTTTTAATAATTTTTTAAAAATAGTTCCCGGGCTCAAAAAAATCTGAAAAAAATTTGGGGAGCATAACTTTGCACGCTCTATCCATTTCTGTAATAAAAAATTTTGAAGTCGATACTCCATTAAGAAACAATAAATTGACAAAATTCTAGTTGCTAAAATAGTGAAAGGAATTTAGAGAGGGTTGCAAGGGTTAAACAGAAACACCATATATCATGCAGTGAACGTATCTAGGTGTATACATATATATATCATGTTTACAGAAGTATGTTTGTTGGCGTTTTTTTCAATGAAGAAACATTATCCAGTTTTAATAGAGATAGTTAATTTTTGTGTATCAAAATATGAACCTTGAAGCGGAATGGATATACTTCATTTTGATAACAATGAACACAATATTGATAAGTATAATTAAGGGTCAAAGTTCAATCGTCACTGTGGCAATAATCTATTAAAGCCCCAAGTGGGCTCCAAAGCTCATCATTAGGGTCATATTAAGTAATGTAGAAAATTTTGTGCCTTTATCTTGATTGTTATTTTTTTCCTTCACTTCCTTCACGGGGAAGTCATGCGCAAGCAAAGGCCGCGGCCGGCTGATAAATTTCTACTGTCTTGTTGCGTATTTAACTTGTAGGTATTACTCTTCAATTAAATTTCACCTTATTCTACTAAAAAAAATAATAATAAATAAAATAAAATTTCACAAGCTCACTCTATATTAAGTACATGTTACACTTTAAGTCACAAAATTATCACAACGGCTTTTAATATCATATAATTTATGTATATTGAATTGCTAGAGGAAATATTTTACTTATATATTTTTTTTTCTAATTAAAGTTTATTCTTAATGACACTTTTTTTTAAATACAATTAAAAATTAAATTGGTTAAAATTTAATGTAACGTGACGGAAAGATTAATTCATTCGTTTAATTAATGGACAAAATCGTCCTGAAAATCTTTTATTGCATAAATAATGAATACAAAGAAAAATTTAGTTTTTAATAGTATTCTAATATATATAATTATGCTATTATTACAGATCATCCAATATTTTAGTGTACAATATTTTGTTTTAATTATCGAAACGCTGCAGTTTGAGAGGTTTGACATTTAACTCACACTATGACGTATGTGAACGTCATTCATAAATTGGACTTTCAATTACGTATATATATATATATATATAATGTTATAATGTTCACCTTCCGGAAAGTTGTGACAAAATTAGAATAACAAAACTGGTTCTAAAACTCTGTTTTATTCATTGAAGCAATAAAACAAAAACTTGTTGAGGCCGATTGCCAATTTAATGATATTTTTATGAGCCATGAGCTTGCTTTACATAAGGTGGTAAAATATAATACAATTAAAATATTATATTTAGAATACATAATAATGTATATATTTCATGCAGTAGGAAATTTATTTAAAGGTTATCTTGGCGGACATTCTCGTCGAGTCGCAAAACTGAAAATCGTCCATCCTCATAATATAATTGAAGTCGAAAATTAATGAAAAAGTAAAACAATTTAAACTAATTCCATTGCAATTTAATCTAAGACTATCGGTAACACTAAAATTCACCCCAATAGATAGCATAAGTCAATGTGATTAATTCTTAACTAACAGTTAAGTAACCAATATATTAAATTGAAAAGGTGAAAAAAATAAATAAAAAATGATCCTATTTTTTTATTATTTATTAATTAATATCGCTTTCACGGGTCATGATTATACAATATACACAATATTGCTTTTAGCTATATATCTATTTAAAGCAATGTATAATAATTAATAATACACAGTATATTTTACGAAACAAAATACATTAATATTATTTTTCATGCATGTATATATAATTATTATATTATTAGCAGAGAAATATTTAGCATTTTTTATTTATGAAAATCACAATAACACTCTATTATCAATCAATGTAAGGATGTTCTGTATAGGACTGTGTTAGTATCGCCTGCCAACTGTTATATTATGTAACAATCGGGAAATATAATAAATAAATAAATAAATAAATAAATAAATAAATAAATAAATAAATAAATAAATAAATAAATAAATAAATAAATAAATAAATAAATAAATAAATAAATAAATAAATAAATAAATAAATAAATAAATAAATAAATAAATATATACATAGCTCATGTGAATATTTTTTTTCTAACAAAATATTAAGAACTTGAAACTTAATATTAAGTTACAAAAAATTGTGCACCTCAACATCCTGGAACGTGCGATATTAATCATTACATTACGTAATGATGATGGTAATATTAACTTTAATGTTCATTTTGTGTAAACATATGGAATGAAGGGCGTACTGCATAAAGCTGACACATGATACTGAAAGCTATATTATGATAAAAATTTGTAACCATATGCTTTTTGTTGCATTTTTATGTAGCCTAGATCGTTCAAATTACTTTCTTCATCCAGCTCTGACAGAGCGTACATACAGACCACATGCATGTCAACTACTGGCCACAAAATGGCATAACAAGCACTAGTATATTCAAACTATAAATGGAGAAAGTTAATCAATTTACATATTTATAAGAATGCATAAAAATAAGTAGATTATTGCATACCTTTTTTATAACACCGGAGGACTATCAAGTTAATAAGATTTTTTTTTTTTTTTTTTAATCGGCAGTTCCATTTATACATTGTGCAAATGTATGAGAGGTCCCTTTGACTTACTTCATATAATTATAGGACCTCTATTTTATGTTTTCTGCAGGTTCACCATTGTCAAAGAGGGTTCATCGTATGTGCATGACCGAGTAGCAACTCCATCCTTGGGTGCGGTATGCAACAAGTTTACTTCAATTATTTATTGCAATAAGTAATTTGCCTTTACAAGGCAGTAGGATTGAACTTTGTTAGATTCAGAATGTTGAGAACTGGGGGAAAAAAAAAATTGCATAAATTTATTTCACTATTTACTTGTTATATTTATTTAGTGTTATTTAAATGATATAACAAAAATCACGACTAAAATCGAGACGTATCCATATCTTAATATTTTCATTTTGTGTGTGTGAAACTTCTTCTCATTAAGTTTAATATAAATTATATTACATTATAAAGGTACACAGAATGTACTATCTGTATAACGATCCGGAACTCACTTAATGATAGGTTTCCAAACAAAAACTCGGCTCTTAATGCATTTTCCAAGTCAATTTTTATTTAGAGTGAACAATACATACTAAACTTCTTTTCCTGCTTCACCTATTGCCATAATTACATCGTTTATTGAACATCTGCGCTGCAGTTGAGTCAAATTAATTTAAAATTCCCTCTCAAAGTAATCAAAATTGAAAAGGATTCTGGCCTTCCTATTTTAGATTTTAATTTTTCACTTATAAAGTTTCTCATCTTGTCAGCCTGTCGACAAAATTTCAGAATTCAAATACGAACAAGAATATCAGACACCTTTCACTTCCGGAGAGAATTTAAAATAAATTTGACCGTAGCTTCAAGTGGCACTCTATATAATATATTATATCATTATATTTTCATCCAGCCTGATGGTCGCGCGCCAATGTACCAGCATGGGAGAAGTTGGAGAAAGTGATAACCAGTAATGGCCTTTAATTATCCCATAGCGTAACATGCAACCAACTATTCCTTACTTAGAGGAATCAGTGAAATGGTAACATGCTTGAATTTTTATTAATTGAAATGTAATGAGAGAAAATATATCAAGATTATATAAAAAAAAATTAAATAATTGTGTCTGAATTTTTGTATAAGCAAAACTTCTTTCTGAGAGGTCAGTTTTATATAACTTTTTGCAGTGTCAACTTGCACACATGTATGTAATATACTGCCTGAATTTGCTAGCAACATTGTCTGCACATTCTCTTCCTGGTGCCGGCCCAGATTCTTTACGCTACGAAAGATCATATAGAAAAAAAAAGTATCTACTTGCTATGCCGCGCCTGATGCACGCAACTCATGAATTTCCTTAATGACCATAATTTGGGGCATGTAAGTCTGATGTTAAGTTGTGTCAACCCTTGCTTGAATTTCTTCACAAATCAAATTCTGACAATATTGTGGTAATAATTCACGTATAATATAAAATTTGGAGCTATTATAAAGCAAAATTAATGATTGAACATCAATAATTAACTTCTTTAATTCAATAATAGAATATCTCATTTCACCATTAACTCGTCTTTTATTATTCTTTTATAACTCTTTTAATTCTTGTTTATGTACACATGTTGGTGAAATAAGAACTTGGATTATGTGGTGTGCCCTAAAAAAGAAATGTAAAACATTGATTTGTTTGTTTGTAGTTCACCAAGTTCAACTTTATTTTCCATGTTCCAAAAATGGAGCACAGAAAATTTGCGCTAAAAAAGATCTAGGTTGTACAATACATTATACTTCTACAGTTGCTCCGTTAAGCGATGGGGAGAGGTTTATTTCTTGCTATTGTATTTGCATGTTCTGCATAATATACTCATATGTGTAAATTACTGCTGCATTATATTTAAACTAATGTTAGTATTGTTTAGTATGAAGTAATTATTGAAAGTACGACTTATTACCGGCGGCAATTGCTGCCTCTCCCTAATAAAAGGATAGCCGAAAAAGGAGCATGGTCTACAAACCTGACCTCGCCAAAACTTTTTAAGTATACTTCTTGGACTTAGAAAAATCTGAAAAAAAAAATAAATAAATAAATAAGTAAATAAGTAAATAAATAAATAAATAAATAAATAAATAAATAAATAAATAAATAAATAAATAAATAAATAAATAAATAAATAAATAAATAAATAAATAAATAAATAAATAAATAAATAAATAAATAAATAAATAAATAAATAAAAGTAGCATAATTTTGCAACCTCTATCCATTTTTGCAATAAAAATTTTTGAGATCGATACTCTAATGAGTTGAGTTGAGTGTTCATACTGAAATCATTCAAATCATGATTATTTTCGTTGTTTGATGCTGCACTGCTTTATCATTGTGTCAATTACAGACTGAGTTTTGTATTAGGATAAAACAAAACTCCGATACTAGTTAAATAAATATTTCAGTATATTAGGCAGCTTAATTTTGGCTAAATGTTTTTTTCCAAAATTACTATGCTTCTATTTACTCCGTGAAGCCGCATAATTTGGATCGAGGTACAGGACATAAAGGTGATAAAATATTTTTTATGAAAACCACATTTAGCAGTAGCAGTTTTAGCAATATTTAGGTGAATTAGGCTCGTGATACAGTTCACGTAGGCCATGAACTATTTGAGGTCATCAGGAGTTAGCAAGAGTAAAAGGTGACCAAGCTATTGAAGCACTTCCTCTTTTCAATTTAAAACTTCTCCAATAACTGGTTTATTTAACAAGATGTAAATATTTTTTATTATATTGAACGATATTTAAGAAAGAAAGAGAAAAGTCTTGCAACTATTATCATGCAATTATTTTTTTTTTTTTTCATTCGTTTCACTGTAAAATAATGTTTGAAGATTGGAACTTTTTTTTATTATATTACCTATAATATTTTTAATTTTATGTTAAATTTTATCATTTTTGTACCATGTAAGTTACAAAATTGTCAATAAGTTTTAAAAACAACATCTATGACAATTTATTTTTAAAAGCTTCAAATTGGGACTGTTAAATAATTATGTATACATGACTTTTTATAATTGGAAAATTGTTCAAAACGAACACCTTTTACAGAAAAAAATTAAATTAGAGGGGATGAATCAATTTTGTATTCTTTTATGAATTGCATCGACCAAATTACAACGTTTTAAGCACGCGTGTCCTTTCCTTAGCGTGACACCAAGGCATTCGCGATCGCCCCTCACTGCTTCAATGAGTATAAGTGTTAAAGATGTTTTGTCAATCTGCCCAAGACAGCAAAAGCTGCTATGTATATGTTCTTTACAAAAAATGTTTAAACTTCATAAAAAAAAAATGCTAATTGTGAGAGGAAAAGGCCCCGAGTCAATTTGTTCAGCTCTTTTTCTGAAGCCTTGAACATCCTCGAACCTAATTAAGAACTAAGATAATTGAGATGGCACTGTGTGGTGCCACAGTCATGTATGGTGTTAGATTATATTTGCTCAGTAAATATTTACGACTTATTTTAATAGTATTGGAGGCTTCAAAAGTTTTGTTAAAAATTGACGTCAATTAACACAATGGCTTATATTCACATTGCAATAAAAAAAGGTCATATAAGTTTTTAATTAGGTAGAATGATGTTGTTTTGTTGGACGACCTTTCAATTATCAGTATGTATAAGGTAGGTCAATCACATAGGTAGAATTCCCCAAACATTTCTAATGACGCACCGAGAGACTATAGAGTTGATTGCGCTGACGTCATGCCCCTGTAAATTAGGCTGCCCTATGGAGGACCAGAATGCACAGACTAGTATGTAAACAAATTACGTATTGATTTTTTTTTTCACTTTATTAAACAAAACAAATCAGGTTTAAAAAATTCTAAAAATACGCCAATAAACGATAGTACATAAAAAAAATCACATCATTATAGATTAATCAAAACTATTTTATTTTTTTGTCATTTCTCCTATCTATAAATGTAGCTGGACCTCCACTTTCTCTTTTCTACCCTCCTGACCGTCCGTGTACCTACTATGCTATTTTCCCTCGTAAACAAAAACAGCAAACAACTCTAAAGAACCACCTCCCAAGTTCTTTCTTGCATTGATTTTGCAGTGATCTTCTTTGCAAATTTTGTGCTTGTATTTACGAATAACTTGGTGGTATGTTAAGATGACAGTTACACACATGCTGCAATTTTTTCCTTGCAGGTAAAACCTTACTCTCAAATTTATTTACACTTCATTAATATTTCGTGCTCGGTCATTAGCTCCACCCAACGATACTAGGTGCATCGATGACCGTCCTCTAGAAGAATGAAGCTATAAAGCTTCAAAACACCAAAACCCATGCATTCTGATCTCTGATTATTAAAAAGAGGTGGCCGATTCCATGTGGACTCCCTGCAGCTACTATATAAGCGCAGCCAGCACCAATCGTCCCAACTGCAATAAAATTTACCTTTTTTTATTAAGATAATATTTATAAACATTTTACATTAGGATTATTATTATTTACCATCGTGAATTTAAAAATATTACATGTTCTTTTAAAATGTTAGTAACTTTGTAACTTTGTAATGTGTTTTTAAATAATATTTGCTTAGTTTTGTTTGCATTTCTCACATTTGAAACTTTTTTTTTTAATTTTATTTTTATCTAATATTTTAAACTCATTTGTTTGCAAACTCTACTACTCCAACCATTTTATATATGTTATTATACCAGTATCAAACCATTCTGGTATACATACAAATGCAATAATCAGATGGCGAAAAAGCACTAAAACAGTCATTAATAATTTAATATCACTACATCGTGATCGTACAGAAGTAAGAAATACAACAGAAAATATTTAAATATATTATTATGTTACATTTTTGCCTTCCATGTCTTTTATAGCTCATTTATCACAAATTTTCCCGGTCTTAAAACACGCATCCAATACTTAAAAAGGTTAGCGATAATTATAGCACTGAAAACTAACCTTCCTCAAGATCTTCTCTTGTTGAAATTAGAGCCATTCCGTTACATTAGTCTTCGAAAATATTGCCCGCAGCACATTTAATTTAATTTGTGTGTGATTTATTTTTAATTATGGGAACGCGATTCACGTTTGGCTGGCAAGTGAAAGTTATAGTCACTTGCATTCTCCGCTGCAGTGTTTTTTCTAGATCCTCAATGCAACACGACATACATTTGACATAGTATGCATAAACTGACTGCATGGGCGCACACTTAAATTATACGCATTAAATTTGTATTGAATGTAGCATTTTCTTAAAAAAAATATTTGCACAACATTGGTACTCGTCGTTGCATATGCTGGATCTCGGATTGGTCTAAATTAATAAACTGCCATTATTAACAGAACTTCGTTATAAACTCCCATATGCATTTAAACAAATTTTCCGGCAACAAATACACGTCCTCACCCAGTCAAATGAAGATCAGTACTCTATGTAGCTTTTCCCGACAAGTCATCCTAGAACCGAACCGTCCTGTTCGCCACCCTTAGCAAGTTCAAATACCTTGCTCATGAGGGCAATTGAATTCACCTTTACCTTGGATCTTTTATAATGCCTGAAGCAAGAAAATAATTGCAATGAATATTATCATAAAACTCTTAGTGTCATCGAGGTCTGTTCACTCAATTTTATGCCATTTAATCAATGCATAATTGTCCAACAAAATAATATAAAGTAGAACTCACTAAAAGAAAACCAGTTTTCTCACTACTCACGGTTAGTTTCATTGAGTTAAGCTGATGCTAACCACGGTTACAGAATTAAATCTTCCTTCGTAAATCGCGCCTATAATAAAAACATGCAAAAAATGTTAAGTTGAACGCAATATATGACATTCATGATTAAATAAAATTAATAATTTATCAGAATAATTTAAATTTATAGACAAATATAAGGACTGACGTAATCTCTATTTAAGATCAGATGTAATATACTGGCAGTGCATTATAAATGGGCAGTAAACGAATAAAAAGTGACCTGAAATTCTCAAGGTTCGTTTATCAGCGTGTTGATATAAAGGAGATTGTTTTGGCCCGTGTTGCTTCCCGGAATGTAAAGGTCAAGTTTGCAGATCTTGTTGGGGTCTAATAAGGAGCTTCTTGAGTTGCCGGACACAGTTCCCAAAAACATTACCATTGAGTAACTTATTAGGTAACTTACTTAAGTGGCAAGAGAAAAGTGCCCCATGTATTGACAAGTGGTGACCTTATAGTTGCTGCAGTTGGACGTGACCATGCAGTGCCATGCGAACCAGGCAGCGAGCCATGCAGAACCACTTGACTGAGAAGTGTCAGGGAAAAAAGCTGCAAGCTCGGTGTCACATATCGGTCGATCTCTTCTCCCACAATATATTCAAACAAAGTAATTATTGAATTTGTTTTTCTCAAGGTTTATTGCGTTCCTTTAAAAACTTAAGCCAAGAAAAAAAATAATAAAATATATATTTAGTACAAATAATATTTCATGCATGGAAAATTATTTTTTCATGACAATAACAATACTTTGTAACCTTTACGTAACAGGCCGTGGCCACCATCCTTTCCCTCCCTTATCCCTACCCATTACCCCTCCTCGAGCTCCAAGTTCATAGGGGTGTAACCTTGTAAAGAAAAATACTGTCATTCTAAATTGAAATATTGTTTTGCTTTATCAGCTATTGTAATATATAATAAGAAGAGTGATTTTTTATCCTGAATATATAATATTGGTAGGAGTACTTTAAAAGGCGCACCTAGATTCGTAGAGTTTGGCCATGAGGCGAGTTACTGCGTTGAAATTTTGAAATTTTATATAGAGATGCTGGATTATAATATATAATTATATTATATAATTATATGTGCTCTTTTTAAAAGACTCCTGTCGATAGATTCACTAGGCCCAGGTGATCAAACTTCATCAAGAAATAACTATACACTCATTTTTATTTGTTTGCCGGCCATTATTGTCTGCATGGGTCCCATATAAATCTCAAAGTTTTATTTTTAATACTATAGGACATAAGAAGAAAAAATGAAATAGCTCATAAATTGGAAAACAAAAACAAAACAAAAAAAAACATTAGATTTCTTATTCAGTAGTCATGAATGTCTTTGTTGATCGATGGCCCAGGCTGCATTTCTCTCTCTTGTTGCCCATCTTGCTTCGCGAGTGTGGAATCACAAAACGGTGGGGGTTTCCAAGTCAGTTCTTGGCTTTTCAGTTGATGAAATGTGAAGAACTTTACTTGTCTTGATATTTGATACCCAATGCCTCAAATTGTAGCAAGAAATTTAGTGCATGTTGTGGTACTATCGGTAAGGCTGCTCCATCAAATTAGAAAAGCAGAAAAGCGACAATATCGGATAACAAGGCAATTACCATACAATAATGACTCCATAAATCAACTGGATGGTCTGGAAATCCAGAAAATAAATCAAGTGAACTTTTCGGTCGTTCTGTACAGTCTAATTACTCAAGGTCAAAACCATCAGACGGACGGCACTAATCGCTGTGTCGTACTTTTATCAACTTTATAACTCTAACTGGTGGTTTGCTGCAGCTCCAACAGATAAAAATATTCATAATTATTTGTAATTTTGGGAGAGGTAAAAATAGTATCCAGTCTAAAAAAAACAAAAAAACAAAAAACAAACAAACAAACAATCAATTTCACAATGTCCCCTTTTAAAGCATAGGCAAATTCAGAGGTCTAAAAAATAATAACAATAAAAAATAAGGTTAAGCTATTTCAGCATAAATATAATAATAACCTTTAATATTTAATCAGCACACAAGAAACAAAAACAATGTCATCGAAATACATTTTCTTTCTTTTTTTTAAATAATCTGATGTTGACACAATGAGTGCATAAAAAATAAATTGCAAAATAATTGCGTATATGCAGTGTTAGCCATGCAAGTCGTCTATAGTTTTATTTAGTGTGCCGTAACTTGATTAATGAATTAATCGTATCATTTATTTCCTCACGTAAACGAGCGTTGCTGAAAGACGACAGACGGTCCACAAAAAGTGGGACCGGTGAGCGGCCGGTGATCAAGAGGGCGTTGTAACATGCCCACCTAGCATGCAGGATTACGTATGTGAGGCAGTGAAAGTTTAGTGGACTACCTTCCTTCCTGCAGGCCTCACTGACTGGACTTAGCACACTGGCCAGTCAAACTTGCTGCTACCAATCTGCTTTCATACACATATTATATTAAGCAATGTTACAACTAGTTTTACAATAATAATTGTGTCCATGAAAAAAAAAAAAAAAAAAAAAAAAGGACATCAAGAGCACAGGCATGCATATAGGCGGCGTCATGGTTTTAACATACTTCTTAAATAAAAAAAAAAGAAAAAACAAAAAAATTATCGTTTGAATTATGTAAAATTATATAGATATCTGCCATGACGTGATGTAATAATTGTAGTTCATACGTGCATGGAATAAAAAAAATAAATATTTATTATTACATTATTTATATTTATTATTACATGATCAAATTTGAAGTGTGTGGAAATAAATTATAATTACTCAAAGGCAATTTTATTTTGATTAATGATAGCACTTTAAAGATATCGTTGCGGAACACATCCGTAAATATATATTTAGCAAATTCTATGTGTATATAAAAAATACTGACAAATTTTATTATTGCAATTAATTTTTCCTACTATCAGGTATCTACAGTCTACAGTATATCTAGAACTACAAAAAAAAATAATAATATATAAATAGATACACAGAAAAACACGTGTCTTTAAGTTTTTTTACTCACAAATTTTTCTTTTATGCGTACTATTTCGCTAATGTCATTAATGTAGAAAGGCTACATGCATGGCAAGGTAAGATGCAATATTATAGATAGGCCAGCTGCAGGCGATGCAATCTTAGGAAATGCCATTTTTTTTGCTATTTTTTTTGTTTTGTTTAAATTCATAAAATTATTTAACATTATTGTAGAATTTGTGTAAATTGTTAAAATTCAAATGATATATATATATATATATATATATATATATCAGAGTCTTCTGCGCGCAATGTTTCTAACAAAACATTGTTCAATGTCTGTCGCGTAGCCCGATTATTGCGTGACGCTTTAGTTCCATTTTGCGCCCGCCAGAGTGACCAGAGGCGCCACTAGCGAGCGGTTTTTGTTGACTATGCGCCATTGTTTAACATAGGAAATTCGAGAGTTGACGCCTAAATGTAACGATAACTTCTAAAATATCACACCAAAAGTATGACAAAATTTCATTATTTCGTACTACATTGATCCAGGTAATGTAAAAAATTAATTATTAGTAAATATAACGGTAATTTATCTTATTTTTAGCACATAGAAAAGACGACGCAGACTGAGGTTGGCGTTTCATTGCCTTTAATGTGATTCTATGCAATCATAGACGTTAGAAGGGACTCCAGTCACTCCAGCATTAAAGTCTAAAAGCATAGAAACATGTAAATTATCGAATTACTGCTATACCTTTAAGATATAAGAAATTCAAAGGTAAAATTTTAATACCCTATTATATTGCTTTTTATTTTAAAATAAATCAACGAATGGACACTGGTGCGGCTGGTAAGGGCAGCCAAGTCCTGCCAGAACTGCTAGCTAAAAGATTTTAGAGCTTACAAGCCCTTGGGAACACAGAAATGATATACATTACTTACACCATGGTTATCGCTTCACATTTCTTCGACCGTTTCAATGATAAAAAACCGTTAAAAATTCTTAATTTTTTCTGTAAAATTGCCGCGCATGTTTCTTTCCATTTCACTTGATTTTTGAAAACATGTCCTCAATTTTCTAATTATTTCTATTAGTTTTTCATGTTATTCATAATGCTTTCCTTGATAATTACCGCTCGCTGGTGGCGCCGCCAGCGGCAAAAAATTGTAAACAACGGAGTTTGTTTACTTTTTTGCTTTCTCGCGTTCAACAATCGAAAATTACACCACGCGACAGACATTGAACAATGTTTTGTTAAAAACATTGCGCGCAGAAGACTCTGATATATATATATATATATATATATATATATATATATATACATATATATATATATATATATATATATATATATATATATATATATATATATATATATATATATATATATTGTCTATTTCTTCAACCATATTTACTGCAATTTAATTTGAGAGACTCTGAAGCTACTCCACTGAATATCTCTCTCTAGTTGCACCTATAGAAGAGCACTGAATAAATAAATAAATAAATAAATAAATAAATAAATAAATAAATAAATAAATAAATAAATAAATAAATAAATAAATAAATAAATAAATAAATAAATAAATAAATAAATAAATAAATAAATAAATAAATAAATAAATAAATAAAAGAGTGCAGACTGGATTTTGATTTTCCTTCCTATAGTTTTAACGTGCATGTTATAGTTGCGTCTGCACTCTGCATTCACTTTGAAAATGTTACTAATTTTTATTTATTATTTTCAGAGTAAGTTGAATTATAATTGAAACATAAAACCTGAACAGTTTTTATGGTTCCAAAGTGCATTTTAATATTATATGTGTATTTCCTTATAATGAATACATAATATTGAAAAAAAAAGCATTTGATCAGTGTAATAATTCAAACAGTATGTTTTTAGTCTTCCAGGTTACAGATTGAAGAACTTTTTGTGATACATGACGAAATTCCCTTGGAGAATCCTCGTTTACATACAGTGGCGTGTCGGGAGGAGGTTATGTTATGACTCACAAGTCATAGAAAGTAATTCTAAACTCGTTCCCCCGTTCCTCATCCTAAAAAGAGGCAAGAAATAATGTTATGGGATAGGGCCCCTTTATTCGTAAGTGACTGATTTCTACTTTTCCCCGAAATCGAATAAGAAAAAGCTCATAATTCTCCCCAAAACCCGAAAATGATGACGTCGAACACCTTACGTAACCCGCAAGTTATTTCAAAGCAAACCAGACTATTTCATTTTCTATCAAAGTGGTCATGCTTGTATATTATTTTTTTTAGCCAACTAACCTTTTGCATAATTACTACAAAATACTTGCTTTAACATTGTTTTGATGGTCAAATTTATCAAATTATAGAAACAAATAAATTTTCCTCAATATATCAATTAAATTCTAAAAACATGATAAATAATTAAATATAATGAATAAAATTATAGACAAAATAAATTTTATTTAATTAATTTAATATTTTGTATCCTAATATTAGTATAAAGAATAATTCTAAAATTTTAAGTTATACCAAATATTGTGTATTAATTGGATGTCAAACTATAATTATGTATTGTATAGTGCTGGAATATGTAATTTAATAAAGAACATGATAAAAGCGGAAACATAATTTGTGTGAAATAGCAACAAAAAATTGATCCTACTGATTTATTCTCGTCAATTTCTTCGCTACAAATAAGTCGAGCATTGGACCAAACTAGACCAGGTCAATATTGCAAAGGTGTTTCAGCATTAATTTAAATTGCGTAAGTAGGCAGGACAGGCTTCTCCATGAATAGCTCGTGACACACTCCATCTGCTTGTTTTCTATGCAACTGCAACTGCAGAACAATATCCATAAAATCAGGCACGGACTGGGGGCCTTCCTCAACATTTTTGAATCTAACGTAATTTAACTTTTTACACCCTTAAACATATTTTAACGTTGACTCTATAATCCCAGCCCGTTCTAATTTTTTTATGAATTCCTTCAGTATATGTTCTATAAGTTTAAAGTGTGTAATATATAATATTCATTATAAAAATATAAAAAAATCAATATATTTTATACATTTATTGGTATATACATATTATTATATGTAAAGAGAACATAAACTATTTAAAAAAATACAACACATAATGTTATTTTTTATATGCAAAACGTTTCATTTCCACAAATGTTCTATTTAAAAAATAATATAATATATTTTTTTATTTTTTGTTTTTTTGTTATAAACGTTATACAAATACAGTCCAACCAAAGGCCTTTTTTACTTTTGAATACGTTTAACTGATAAATAACTAAGCTACATAACATGCTATTTCATGCTTCATTGTAACTTATATAATATATATATTATATTAAATGAGCCGATTCCTCCAATTACTTAGTTTTTAAAAGATTACTGTGTAGTGTCGTTAATTACATTAAAGTAAAGTCTTTTAACATTTATATTTATTATTGTTTATAAAATATGCAATTAAGACAACTACAGTTTCAAAATTAATTATAAAATTTATTGTCATTCTTCTTCAATTATTGTATTATGTATAATTATGATGATAAAAAAATAAAATAAAAAATACAAAACAAAAAACAACAACAGGGAATACGAGAAGAGAAGGTATATGTTGCGTGAACTTTAAAAGGTCAAAAGAGGACACGTCCAACCTCTTTTTTATACGTTTAAATTCAACCAAACTTATTACACGTATCTTCTTTGAACTCTCTTGAAATATTCAAGCATGAGATAGGTTTTCCTGCAAAATAATCAACATATAATGCTTTTGCTTTTAAAGGGCCTTCGACAAAAATCTGCCATGTAATTGGTGATTTTTATTGTCTGAGGTAAAAAAACAAAGATATTTATTTTTTTATTTTTTTTTGTTGTTTTTAAACGCTACATAGTAATTTGGATTTAAAAAAGCAAAATTTAAAAGAATGTATAATATAACTGATTTAATGCAGGATTGATTTTCAAAATTTTAATACTATTTAATTAACATTAAAAGAATGTAAAATAGGTAAATGAAGGTAAAGTGTAAAAAAAAAAAGAAAAAAAAACATGCAGAAAATACGTTGACCGATTTGCTTAAAGAGTATTGACTTATAGTGTAACTAGGTTATCATGTAAGTACTTGTCATACCAGAAACTGCTCGAGTTACTTCACACCCCTCCAGACAGATGACTCGATAAAATAGAAACAATTTGAAACAATTGACGCACACCGCTGCACCATTCATGTATTCATGTCCTGATATATTTCTACTTTGTCAGACAGTTTATTATAGAAGCTTTACCAAGAAATATACTGCCTTCTGCTTTTTAATATATGTAGCTAGTATATAATATAATTATTTTTATAAAAAAGTAATATATGTATCGCGTTTTTAATATACCTTTAAATAACTTGGTTAATTGATCAGCTAGCTTAAGAAAGTGGACATTGAATGTATTTAAATTCGAAGCTTTAAGAAAAAAAGGCTGAAATAGAAATTATCCAGGTGCTTGAACTTTAAACTTTATAATTTAATTAGGTTGAAAAATAGAGTTTATGAGTAATAATATTTAATATTAACTCGTAAAAAAAAAAATGTTGGATTTTTGAGTTTGAAATAAATATTAATGATGGCTGAGAACAAAGGCTGAGAATTGGTTCACGCATCTTTGCTGGTTTTGTGTAGCGGGAAGATAGTGCGTTAATTAAACCATATTATAAACTGGGGATCTGTTGCGAAGGGCAAAAGTGGCAAGGGCAGCGACCCGGGGTGGCACGACCGGGAGTGTACCCTGCAATAGCACGTCCATTGTAGGGCATCTTGAAACGATATTAAAACTATATATATATACAATATATATATATTTAATAATCTCTCTTTGACATGTTGTTAAATTTTATCTGCAAGTTGCGGATTGGATTTGTGACATTCACTGAATAATAGATCAGCTTACGGTTTTGATATGGTCCCAGTCGTTGGGGTCTCAATGGTTTTGTTACCAAAGACTTACGGTCATCTGGGGAAGCTTGCTCGATCTTGAGGAACAACATATGGATGTGTGTCAGGCTGAGATTCTTGGCACGACTATCTTTATAATGCACCCCCTGTCATACCTTTAGCCATTTCTTTTTATATCTGGTACTCGTCCATGGTTCCAATGAGCCCGCAGAGTTTGTGATTTTAAAATAATAATAATTTTTTGTGATCTTTAAGCGGTGGATTCAGTTTGGGTGGGGGAATATTTTGCCGTTGGCGAAACCTACCAAGCCGTCTCAAGGTGCCTACCCATTTGTGGAGAGTTCCTCAGCAATTGCCCTACTGGTGATTATGAGAACATACTTTTGTTCTACAGGGAACAGACCTCGTGGGCAGGGAATAGTACGTTCCTAATCCATTAAAAAAATATATATTTTTTTAAATTTTATTTTACAACGTTAGCTAGTACAGCAACTACAGCATATTGTGTCAATGATAAGGTTTGAGGAGTAAACTAGACAGAAAAACGTGCAGAATGTTGATCCATGACCATTGTTACATCATATAACAATTTTAATTATTGCAATATTTTAATGTAAATGAATAATTAAAAATAAATAATCATTTTTTTAAATAATTAAAATTAAATTTGAAAATATGAATATGGTGTAGTCACTCAAGTATAATGGCTTTTTGTCGAGTATTGCATACATTTTGATAGTAAAAAAACTAAAAAATTATGCGAATATTGAATTTTTTCGAGTTTGAGAACAATTTAAAAAAACAAATTTATTTAATTAGAATATATAACTTTTTAATAACTATTCTCATTTTCATTGACAAAATCTTTTATAAAGGAGCAGTGCATCTTAATTAAAACCCACTTATTACATTTCAAAGAATTTTTGACATAACAATCCTCGTATACTAAAAAATAAATAAATAAATAAATAATTTTTACATTAATGCAGTATTTTTTTATGAAAATGGTATTAAATCTAAAGTAAAATTTAGTTGGACGATGCATTTGATTCATTCAATTTTGAAGTTTAATGTATATACACTATATATACAAGATCACAATTCCATGCTACTTGCTTCGCCTGCTACGGCATTACGCACTGATTTGAGGTGAAATTATGTATCTTGGTACACCTAACTAAGCTGTATATATATATATTATATATCTATAGGTTGACATTATACAGCTCGCGCGACACTGAAGTGTACGCGGTATTATTATGTAACAACTGTACGCAACATTCATGCATTCCTTGTGATTGTAAAATTGAAAATATCTCGTTTTATAGCGCAACCTTTTATTTCATACATAAACTAGTAAATGATACTTTATTTTATAATAATATTATATTTAATTATTCGTTGGTAGCAAAACCAGACATAAGATGATACTCTTAACAAATTCTTTTTATGAACTTTACTATAACCTTCAGGGTGTATTGGTTATGATTCATATATCATATATCAACAACTTCATCTAACTAACTTATATGTGAATTAGGTTATGGAGCTCAGTAAGTATTGATTAAGACAAGCACATTTAAATATGTAAAACTATATAAACCAACACTCAAGTATTAAAAATTACACGTAATTCTATATTTAACCATGATGTACAGAGTAAGAGCACAAAACCTTTGGCATATATAGGAGCAATAAATGTAGCACGTACGCGTCGTTTCATCGTTTTTTGTTATTGTTTACTAACTTTGTACAGTATATACGTAACTTATCCTTTAAAGTCTCCGCGTCATGTGCGTGGTTATGTAACCAGAATTACTGTATGCTTGAGACAACACAAAATTTATTGCCCCTGCTCTGTATGTATGAAATGTCACGCAGTAGTGCTAAACAGGGTGCTTCTCAAATTTGCAGATCTGTATCTCTTTGTCTATTGAAGCTGCAATCAGTTATAGGTGTGTCCCGGAGTGTGTTGTTTATTTTTATTATTTTTGCAATTTAACGCGTATTTCCCTTATTCCAGATATATATAACTTTTGGTGCATTATATACCCTAGAATAGATGCAAGGGTGTAAAATTGATATATACCCATAATACGTGAAGCTCATCAACAATGATGCAAATTGACACTTTATGATTGTTGGAGTTTACATTGAAGCAAGCAGGGTCGACTTTCATATTGGTCCGGGCTGCTGCTGCTGTTCCGCCGCCGCTGCCGTCGTCGCCGCACTCTCTCCAGGGGAAGGGGTCTCGCGGCCGGCGTCTCGATATAAGCCCCCACATCGGGCAAAATGGCATCAGTTCTGTTTGTAGCACCGTCACAAGACAACCGAAATCTACCACTATGAAGGTACGTGAGTTGTGATTAAAGTGCTTGCTGCAGTGTGTTTTAGTAGTGCTTCTACGCTTTTTAACAAAATTAAAGAGAGCGATTAGTAAATTAATATGGAAATCGCAATGCGTTTATCATAATTTTTTTTTAGGTAATTTCTGACGAAAGTGAAAATGAAAGTAGAATACAAAATTATTATACTTTGCAATTTATCAAGTGATATTTTACAGTTGAGTTTGTATTATAAAATACTATAAATGAGTTAAAATTAAATATATTGCTCTTTATATATATATTTATTTTCAATAAAAACAAAAATATCATACCTCTATAGTGTGGATATAATTAGGAAAATTCACAACTAGTAGATATTTTCTACTAGTTTATTTTTATCTATTTATTTTTATCTAGTTTATCTATTTTATTACATAAATTTTTATTTTGAAATTGAGATTGGATTGTTGATTAAATTAACATATCTTGTACACTTTTAATAAATATTTTCATTTTCAATATGAGTTGGAATTAAAATTTTCTTTGTTTACTTTTAAAGTGACAATTTTCTTCCATATTTATTTTCTCTTTGTTTTCTGCTTTTTTATTCAATTAACGAACTGCTTGAAAAATGTTTAATACTTCAAAAAAAAAAGTTGTTTCTTTTTACACACTTGCATTGAAAATCGATTGTAAATGTGTGTTGTGTAGCTTAATGCTTATTTGATTTTGTTTTTATCTGATGGTATTGATTGTATACAAAATTATTATAGCTGCTTCACAAACAGTTTAAATTGAATAGTCACAGAGAAATAGGGCATTGATAATATTGACATGATACGTACAACAAGTAATCTGATTTCTCTTTCATTACTGAGATATGAATTATTTAATTATCACGCAACTCGCTTCCGCTAGACTAATTTTACACTTTCAATTATTATATCCGGATTTTTTTGTGTAATAAAAAAAAAAAAAATGCATTCAATAAAAAATCAAATATTGCATCTAATTGTTCTAAATAAATGTATAATATATAGAACAGATTCGTGGTAGCTAAAATTTAATAAAACAATGTGCATGAGAAAGTTCCTAAAACATCGTATTAGCTTTTTTTTTTTCTTTCTTCGAAGGATACACTGCATTGCTCTCTTTTCTAAAAGCAGCAACTTTTTATAATGCTCTTACACATACATTTCTCTGAATCATGATATGCCAAACTTATTACGTATAAAAAATAGACCCTTTATAATCGATCTATTTTTATGCATTTCTCTGACTCGACTAAAAAATATAATCGATTTTTTTTTCTTTTTCAATTCTGCATGTCATTAAAAAATATATATACCTTTAGCCGTGCTGTGACTAGTTTATTATCCTATTAATATATATTTTTTTAAATAATTATAGTATTTTTATGAATTTCTCTGACTTGCATTAACTGATTAACTGTAACCACCATATTTTTATTCATGCAGTTCTCCGACTTTAGAAAACATTATAATCGGTAATATACTTGTGTGAGATCCGACATGCACTTTTCCAAACGTGTTAACACAGTGGTGTGGGCACCGTGAGAGAAGGCGTCAATAAGCGCGCTTGCTCGCACTAGCTCGCCAGGTCATGCGTTTAGAGAGGAAGAGTGAGAGTGAGAGAAAGGAAGCAGTCAGTTCACTTGCTGGTGCGTACAATATAACTTTACGTAAAAAAACAGATTCGAATGATATCAGCAGCGGGGCATTACAGCAGTGATATAACTTGCATGCATCTCTCGTACTCCGGAAACAATAAGACTTTCATACCTGTAATGCGATATCACCTGATGAGCTCATAAATGTTTCATACCTAAGTTACATTCTTGAGTGATATAATTTTAATTCTATAATTATAATTATGTTATAATATATTCAATTTTTTAACTTAATAAAATAGCTGCAAACCTTTTGCGCAAAAGATGTAATTTAGTTAACTGTCATGCAATGTATATAGCCAAATGTGCAAAACTTTACGTTACAGCATAATAAGCATTTTTTCAAGTCGGGTACATATTTATAATAAATCTCTTACAAGCAAAATTTTTTATTATAATATACTGCTTTTTAATACTCTAAGCGCCGATTGCATTAATTCTTATAGCCATCATCATCAATCCTATAGTCGAGAACGATATCGACACAAAAATACATGCAATACATGCATTATTTTTGTTATCTTTATTCATAAATTAACTTAAACTAGATCAATGTGTTCGTTTTCTAGAACAAATATAAACCTAAGAGTTTGTGAAACGCAGATACTTGATTGAGCGCGTAATGGACGAGTGAATGGTGCACTTGAGCCAGACGTGAGACTTCAATTTGGATTCCTCCGAATCCTTGCAAAGTGAATGACTGGGCTGTACGTTCTTGTTTCCCTATACGATGTAAGTGAAGGGAGCAGCCTGCACCAAGATGTGACTTTCATTTCAACCTTTTTTATAATGCATATCTTTCACTTCCGAGTTCCGACGCCGCTCACATGTACACTCCATTCAAATATAAATGTCCGATTCGGCTATACTTTAACGTGGGCGGATCGAACATTATTTGTATTCGAATGGAGCGTACACCTCGGGACAGCACAGACGTTACCCTCTACCTGATTTGCTACTCAATTTAAAGATGTGTGATTTTGTAAGAGGTACAAGCTGTACTCACTGTAGCCATACTAGTCATCACACAAAAGTTCAAGTTCAACTCCTTCATTCAGACTGATGCGTGTCAACACCTTTAAACAGAGTTGGGAGTAAAGTTCGTACTGTCCTGAGGCGTAACCTGTTGATTCCAGAGGTCATTTTTTTTACTTGTTTTAAAATATAACTAAAGAAAATTTGTTTTTATGACAGAAAATATTGAAACGGCTCTCATAAAATGAACAGTGATCGCCTGCATCATGTTTGTGACTATATTATCAAAAAGTGGCGCCCGTGACGTCATAAGTGTCATTTACGAATTTAAATTCCAAACTCGTAAAAAAGTAACTTAATGTTGTATGCCATTTGCTTCTCCTTATACTCTTCTTTATGTATGCAATCAAAAAGTTGTCCGTTGTATTACCTTGAATTTGACGCACGAGCTGCATGAGACTCGATCTAACATCAACAAAACAAATAGAGAGCTGTGCGTGAAGTGTTCTTATTCAAATATGGCTTTAAAAAGTCGGTCAACTTGAATGAATTTAACCATTGTAAAAGATTTCGCTATTTTATTACGATGCAATTCTATTGAAGATGATTCATTAAAAAAAAAAATGTCAACAAAAAATGAGGGTGTCGGCAACTTGCGCGTGCCAAGCCCATGCAGCACCTCTCAGCTATCAACTATGCATGTTTAACATTGTGGGAGTATCAACGTGTCTCATAATATATATAAATGTTATTGTTTAATCGATTAAGCCACGACTGCATATAATAGTTTTATAATGGCTATGCACTACATGATTTTATTGCTAAAATATAATTGCAAAATTGATCATACTATAGAATTAAATTCTTTGCTGATTTGAAGCGCACTTTTGATAAGATTTTGTGCTGATATTGACCGGTGCCAGATGCTGCATAGACCAAGAAAGTAACGCCGTCTTGATTCGATTTTATGTATGGAGAAAAGACGTGACATTTGACGTTATTACAAGCAGTTAGGGACAGGGAATAGACGCGTGGCAGAAATCTCAGTTAATCATCATGAAAGTGTTTGTTTCACACTTCACCTCGAGTCAAAACATCGATCTATATTGAAATTGTGGTTAGAACGGACATGCAGGTGAGGGGCCATGCTTTCTCACCGCATCATAGCCAGCTGCTCTACTTTTTTCAATAATAAACCCACTGCAAGCCAAGAACGATCCGAACTGGCTGCTGTCATCAAGTTTAGAATTACTGAACTGCAGCAATAATAACAGGACCCCCTAACTGTAATTTAAACGCCATTATATCAATTCCACGAGAATTTTAATCGTGAAAGTGGGCTCACAAGTTTCTAGTCTTTCTAAAATAAATAAATGAGCAAATTGTTGTTTTCTTTAAAATTATATTATTATTATTAAATCATTCTTATTTTCAATAATTTCAGTTGATAAATGTTATAGTCTCACTTAAACCAGAAACATTCTACACCCTCATATCATTCATTACAATACATGTCGAACCATTGACATAAGAATAACGGGCACCTGTGAGACTCATGCCCAACTGCATTTATAGGGTAAGGTGGCAGGCAGCTTGCGATGCAAAGAACCGCAAGTCTCAGAAATGTTCACTGAAGAACTACAGCGTCACTAATCACGAACACAGTTCATTTGCTAAAAAATATATAGTAGTATCAACAAATAAAAGCATGACAATATTGAGACTGAAAAGAGGGCAGGTCATGCATGTACCCCCCGTGCAAGAAGTAAATGTTTGTAAATTGTAAAATGGCTACTTAATTCTATTGTTGGCAACATTTTTAATATAATAACAAAAAGTAAAAATTATAAGACTAAATTAAATAAAAAGTAACGTTGCCATCTGATGAAACCCATGAAAAGGACATTATTTTCTCCTTGCGTTTCGGCACAGGATGAAGAGCAGATATCCGAATATGGATGAATAAAACACACTTGATAAATGAGTTTTATTATTACATTATTACTGTTGGTAGAAAACAAATATAATTAATTTCATGCTTTTCATAATATAATCATATAATTGACATCATAATCATGATGCGTGAAACTTAATCAAATATAAATTGTAGCAAGAATCATATATATTCCAATCATGCTTAATTTGCAAGAATAACAACAATGTGGCCATTGTACTATATAGTCATTAGGTGTAACTGCTTTGCCCAAGCACTTTCGTCATGCTTACAATTGTTTTAGATGTAATGACAGTCTCTTGATGGTAACTCAACAACTCAATGTCACGAAACAAATTTCCATCCTTAAGTCTTATAAATATTACATACGTAATAAGTCAATTTTTTTATAAATTATTTTTCTCTGCTTTTCTATTCCAAATTGATATATTATGGCAATGCGTGAAAGTATTTTATTACTTAACAAAAATTGTCTTTCAATTTGCTAGTTTTTAGTGGAACTTACATTGTAGCTTTAAATTTATAACAGTTGATAAGTGCGCTTATGGTTAGGTAAAAACTGTGAAATGACTGGGCACCTTACATGATACGGTAATACGACGCACTGCACGCCTATTACATCAGCGGATCGTGCATGTTGTACTATACGGTAGCTGGTACGAAATATCGTCACACCTGTAGTGCACGCCTGCCAGTTGGAGCGTATCAAATAATTCTCGCAGCACAAATTTACTTTAATTTGCGTTAATATTGGGACATGGTACTGCGTAACAAAACCATTTAATAATTTTATATAGTAGCCAATATACACGCTATACTGTATAAATCTTGTATGGAACTATATTGCTTTCCACTGATTTGTGTGTAATAATAGAATAAATTATTTATTAAAAAGTTCCTTTTTGACCCATGCTGCTTTGTCCTTGACAGTCTCAGTTGTAAAAAGATTACGGTAAGAAGTTGCAGTGGGAAGGTTAAGAAAGTTTCCGACATCGCAGCCGCCGGAGCTAAGTGATCTATAGTGGACACAAGAAGTGATCTAATAAGCGCGCCACTAGCCTTAGGCGCTGACGTAACGCTGTTAGCAGTCGGATATTTAGGTGACCAGGTGAACGTTACCAAATTAATGTTAGGAAATAAACTTGTCAAATTGTAGAGCTTAAGTTAGTTCAAGTGAAAATAAAAAATGTGAATATTATAAAATCCAGGTCATTTATATAGCATACCAAAATTAATTTTCATCATATTAAGTTTTAGATTTAAATATAAATTTATTATAATTTGAAAGTATTAACAAAATTATATATATAGACCAATTTTAGTAATTTCGATGCAATATTCCAAAACTTAGTATCCAAGGTTGAAACAATTCCTTGTAATTTAAATTTACTTCATTGATCTGATTCAAAATTATGGTAAATTATAACAAAGATTAACACATAGTTCATTTATTTGAAAGTTTGCTTCGCGTAGCGCACGTGCGTGCATGTAAGTATACACCTCGGGACATGACGAACGTTACACCTGCTCTCTGTGTCATCACGCAGTTTATTGAGTCGTGCTGAACTTGAACTTCCTGGAGATGGATAGACCGAATGAATACTCTCTCCTTTTCCCAAATTTTAAAGCTGCATCTCTATTGTCTTTGTTGAACACAGAAACTCTTGCAGGTGGCAACTTCAACCAGCTCAGTCAAGGGTAACGTTTGACCGAAGTATATAATGTTAGTTGCAGATTGCATATATTTAATTTCGCAGCTGCACGGCAACAAGTGCAAGGTCCTCTTCGTGCAGTACTTGAACTTTGAAATTATTTGAATATTCTCTGGAATCTACTGGAGACTCCAGAGCACGAGAGCACCTCAGACGTTCTCATCAAGTCGAGGGGTGAACGCTCGCTTACTTTCTCCTCAGCAGGGCAAAGTCAAGGCTGCAGTGGCGAAGCAGCTCACCAGATGGCGTTTAAGTTAGGACTGTTGTCTCGTTTAAATGCGTCAATTTGCAAATGAATATATTTTTTTTAATTCAATATTAATTGTAAAATAAGAGAAAAAAATCTTAATTTTTGTTACGGAGTATATTAGGATTTCCATTCTAGTAGTTTCACACAAACTGCAAAGTATGTCACACACAGGTGCGTGCTTGGAAAATGTGCAGCTATCACAAGCAACTACATAATTACGATGCAACTCGAAAGACATTTAATGTCATGTAACGCATTTTAATGACCTTTCTTGATATTGATCTTTTTAAGGTTTGTGATCAAATTATTTGTGCGCGAGAAAACTTTCGATTGTCACACCTACGTACGTACTATCGTATACACTGCTTATTAGTATTAATGATTGCATGGTGAAAGGAAGCGAGCAGATTGGAATGTCTTCTTGACTGATTTAAAAAACAAATTCACGTGGTGACAAAAAAATTAGTATTTTGAAAGTGAAGGTCGAGGTTTTACCCGCGCCAAGTCAACTTTCAAACGTTCAGATCCCTATTGTCACGAAACGCTTGATTATAATTATATGTTTTGCCAATGCCAAACCCGTGGAATTTGGGTTACAATAAAGCAGACGTGAATGTGTAAATTTCGAACGTAATCAAGTTTCTTTTAGGTGGTTTATTTATTACGCATCTCTGTACAGTTTCACTGACATAGTATCCTGTTGTTTCTAAGTCACCTCCCACTGTGAGAATCGACTTAAGTATTGATATCTCATGTTCAATGTCCATAAGACGAGTAATAGAGATATACAATTTTTTAGAAAATATAATTACATTAACAACAAAACAAGTTGATACTTAATCGCTGACTTACGAACACCTTAGCAGAAATTTATTAAGAGTTAATTTTATGGTTTACTACATCTTGCTGGAAATAAAAGAGAACGAGAAAGAAGCTTTTGTTCAAGGGACTTCATTATCTTTATTTTAGAATACCCGTCTCATTTAAGCCACTGATAATTGTATTGTAATTTTTGGTAATCAAATTGTTGTGTGTGCTGGCAGTTGTTGCTGGTTTGCCTGATGGTCATCGCCGCCGCCTCCGCCGCCTCCATTGACCCACGCCAAGAGGCTCAAGAGCTTCTGCGTGAAGTTGTCCAAGTGGACGAGGAGCGAGGCAAACGTGAGCTCGCAGCCTCCAAGAGGAGCTACTCTTCGGCCAGCTACGGAGGCGGATACGGCTACGAGCCCAACTTCGAGTACCACGAGCCCCATGTGCCGGTAAGCCCAAGTTTGTCACACCTATCACTGGTGAAAATAATACTTTGCTCTTTTGGAAAAACGTAATCATATTTAGAGAATTTTCATAAAAAAAAAACTTAACAAGTAATTTAATCTAGAAATTTTTAGCACCAATACCAGTGATAAAAATTGAGGACTTTATTTTTGTTAAAAAAATAACGTACTAAATTTTAGATTCTGTTCATATCGGATTATAATGCGTACTGAGATGGTCCTCGTGATCTTGGAACTGCATTATTTTTTATGACTTAGTTTAGTATGTCCATTGCTATAGCCATCTCCTCTTAAATAATGACATTAATCATCATTACAGGCGTACCCTGCGTCCAAGTCTTTCGACCTTTGGGGCTTCAAGAGCGCCATCTTAGGAGCTCTGTACAACGCAGTCAAGGCCGTGGCTGGTGGATCCATCGCCGTCAAGGGGCAGGTCATCAAGGGCGCCGGTAACGTTCTGGCTTCGACTGGCCGTGTTGTAGCCAGCGGAGGCCAGACTGTGTCCAACTTCGGTCGTGGAGTGGCTAACAACGCCCTGCACTCCGCAGCCGCAGTACCAGTGGTGCACCACCAGGTATATGACACACAATCCTCAACTTGTTGAACAGCCATTCGTATTACATAAATAAGTACTGTAGTTGAAACACAAGGTTTCAGAAGGCGAGGACAAATCCTGCTTAGGCAACACGTATTATATGATACATAAAATTTAACACAATAATACAATTGATGTCCTTTCTGAATACCCTCCTATATGAATATTGCTATGGAAATTAATGGGTTAATTGGTTGATATGCTGTTAGACTTGATGTGGAGGAAGGGGGGTGGGGACAATTCCTCTGGGACCAATGTAAATATATGTATAAATTATAATGACGAGACACAAATAGCTCCATGTAATCGTCACATTTGCTCGTCATGCACATTATGAAGGACGATTGTCACGCCGGAAGGCGGCTGGTCGAGAGTGGTTCGACGCGCTTCCTCATGCATGCTCGGGCATTGCACGGGATCTGTATACCGGTGCGAGCAGCATGCACGCGACTGTCACGCGAATCTTCTCGTATATGCAAACAATGAGCGAGCTAAAGCGTAAAACGTATGGGATGTGCAAGAAAGTTTATCAAGTTCGCAACTTCCACTTTTATTCTTTGATATGAGATGTTTCTTTCCGTAATATATAACAAAACTATATCATATTGCAACATTGTCTTAATTTTTCATTCAGTACGAATTTAAAATAAAATATTCACATGCTGCGTCATTCATATGCAAAAAAATAAGTTAATTTCATTGTTTCCTTTAGGTAAATTATCATTCTTGTAAATTTTGATTATCTTTTGGTTTTGAAGCGAATAGTCTCAATTATTCAATACAAAAGGCAAACCAATATAAATTATAGTGTTTTTTTTTTATTATTATTTGTAATGCAAATCGATGGTTCGTGGCTCCAACTCTTGTCTAAGACTCAGTTGATGTTTGCAGACTTACGCTGCCCCTGCTCCCGCCTACCAGAGCTACGGCTACGGATCATACAACGATCACCATGAAGGTCCTGGAGTCATCGAGAGCATCCACAAGGCAAAGTACGCCGTCGGTTCCGCTGTTGGTACCGCTGTTGGATCTGCTGTGTCTTCTGCTGCTGGTGCCGTCGCTGGAGCCGTGAGTGGCGCTGCCAATGCCGTGTCCCACCACGTTGCTGGCAAGCTTGCTCCCACGCAGCACCACGGCTACCTGCCCGCTCCTGCCGCATACAAGCCATGTAAGTACCATTCTCCGAACTGCACGTGACTTTTTTGTATCCATAACATTCGAATTACTATCGTAATTTGCAATTAAAGGACTATAATACCAGCACATTTAGACAGCATGTTTCAATAGTAATCCTAAGTGTTTCAATGGAGTCGCATGAATGCAGAATGAAATAGCAACATCGGCATCGTTAAGCAACATGCACGACGTCTGGTACGGAGTATTTGACGATGGATTATAATGTTATACTGATGAGAAATCATCAACTGATCCGCATCAGCTACCATCAAGTGAACGAACTCAAAGAATAATTAATAAGCATATCAGATTTAATACAGCATGAATAGTATTGCAACTATACTTAAAATTAGATCAGTGTTTTAAAATTTATAAAAAGGAAAACAGCATGAAAAAAAAATGCAAGTGAAAGGAAAGTTGTAAGTCTAATTACATAGTTGTTGTGTTTGTAACATTCCTCTAGTTATGATTTTATAAATAATTGTATAATTAAAGACATGAATGCTGCTTGACAAGAAAAGGTGAATGTACTATATTGCACAAACTGACATTAGATGATAAAAATCCCAACTTGCATGAATGTTTTCTACAGTTATACGACAATTTGCATGCACAAAGTATTTTTTGACTGTAAGTTTTAGACTCCCACTCTCTGGGCTGACTTCCGATGACGTCACGAGAACTCTCACCGTTGTCACCTCACCGATCGAGATGTCACCCCACAACCATCGTAAGATTCCCTCGGGGGGTCGCAACTATAAGATTACTCTCTAGCCGCAAGTTAAGCTCTCCTATTTATATTTCAAATTTAAAACTTTGCTCATTTTGTTTCAGTTTAATGCTCATGTTATATAATCCAGAATCCTTCAACTTAAAGAG
The DNA here is from genome assembly GCA_949825025.1 of Siphlonurus alternatus. NCBI lineage: Eukaryota > Metazoa > Arthropoda > Insecta > Ephemeroptera > Siphlonuridae > Siphlonurus > Siphlonurus alternatus. Next base: position 49,283,315 of record OX463788.1, on the reverse strand, counting down.
AGTGATCTGCATATGTTCAGTGGTCCCTAAGTATCGAGTTTTTTTAAATTGAGCTAGCTCGGCAAGTACAAGTATTCTTTTATATAAGTTTTGGTTAATTGTGAACACTAATTTTACAGGTTTGTACAGTAGATTGCAAATAAAATTCAATTTCTATAAATTCAATCGCACTACTTTGTAAAGAAAAAAAAAAAAAAAAAAGCGTTTTCAACTTTTCATGTGTTTTACTCGTTTTTGACAACTTAACTTCATTTTTACTTTTCTGAGATTTAAAACATCTTTACTAAGGCAAGTGATAGCCATTATATCACTTCGTAAAATAATAATCTTGTCAGAATGGAGAATCAGAGATGAACTTTAGGTCCTTTGTACAGATGGTTAATCTGATTCTTGTTTTCTTTCTGTTATCTAAATGCACAATCGATTCAGGAATTTACAGAAAGATCTCATGTTTATGTCAGCCTTCTTAAAGTAAGGCGGCCAGGAAAGTGAGAGTGATGTCAAGAAGGCGAGTGAAACATTTTTTTTCTTTTTGTTATGCCCTGAACATTTGGAGTTGTATGTATAATTATTATAATGAGGTGTTGATACTCTTCTGAGTTTTCCTTGCACGAAACATGGCAAGTTGCATTTTATATGCACTCTATTGAACATGTTTTTGCGTATTTGTAGTTTAGTGAGATTTTTGTTGTACAAAATCAAATGCCCTGTTTAAAGTGATTAAGGTTTATTTATTTTTTTTTTTTTACAGTTTAAAACAATTAATGATGCAACTTCGAGTTAAGTCGAGCTGCGGTCTATCAGTTGGTCAAGCAACAAAAATTATCTGTGACGCATATTTTAACATTGGGTTTTGTATAATTACGTTTTTCTGATTCATATCTCATTTCTTACATTAAATTTCTTACAAGTTAGTTTCCCACTAAGAAAATGGAAATTTAGTTAATACTGTATGAAGTTTTGTAAATTTGAATTTATGACATTAAAAGACTTTTTTCTCAGCAACACACTTAACTTTTAGATACTGAATCTAAGGACAATTTGTGTACTTAAATTGACCCTGTTTAATTCAGTACAAAATTTGTACTGAAAAGCGCATAAAGTACTGAAAATAAGGTTTAATTCAGCCATTTAATGTACTGAATCCTAAAACGTCCTTGCTGTAAGGTGAAAATAAAAGTACTGAAAACCCATTCAGTATCTAAAAAGTTTAGTGTGAAGTGACGACAGATTCGGACCAACACACATGCAACAAGACTGCAGCGGTAAAAATCATACTACAAATGCATGTTTAAACCGCTTTATGTGTAGAGAAAGAGTGTAGCACTGCTTGGTGATTGTTGTGGGGCGCTGGATGGGTTGCAGTGAATGGGGTGCTCGTGGTGGTGCCCATCTCAGTAGCCGGCCATGATGCCAAAAATGCACCAATCTTAGATACGGCGTCCACCTACGGCGGATCCCTGGAAGACAGCTTTGGTGCCGTTGCTGCGGGAGGCTACGCTTTTGGAGACAACCATCAGGCGTTCCAAATCCAGCCATCCATCAGCTACGACCTCCAATAGTGGTAGTGAGTACACCCCCCCTCCCCCATCTATTCAGATGTTCACTGCATGTTTAGCGGCCTTCTTCTCATTCTATGAAAAGTCTGTAAATATCATCATTTTTCAAACCACATTAATTTGAAACGCCCTGTTTTACTCCAAAGTCGTCCAACTTATTATTATCACTATACCTGTATATAATATTTATTGCACGTTTAATTGCATGTTACAAATCAACTCAGTTGTACGGTTATGATATGTAAATTATTATTTTGGTACACATTGAAAATACTTTGCATGCTAATTGAATTTTATGTACATATAATATTTGATGTAAAGAATTATGTTGACAATTTATCACGAATGTTTTGATTAAATGTATTTCAGGCGCGCACCATCAGTTAGGCGCCTTCAGATACGAGACAGCGACGACTTTCTGCTTATAGCTTGATCGAGTCATACATAGCAGCAAGTGCTTACAGCACTCTCATAAGACAACCCACGCAATTGCATAAGATAATATATAATATTATGTATTGAAAGAAATGTGATCTATAATAAACAAGGAAATGCTTTAGGTCACTTGATCAAATTGCATGGATGTAAGTAACTTTCATAATGTTGTATATCCGAGTTTTATGTAGTAAAGGAGATTTACCTGGAAGTGTTGCTGCTAACAGACCAGTTCATATAGAAAGTATACAAGCCTGTTACTACTGCATGCTCATATGTCGTGACCTCTTTTCTAAAAACATTCTTTTTGTAACTCCATCTTTCTGATCTGAGAAAAGTAGTTGTTATATATTGACACTTTAACTTGGCAGCTAACACCAATGCTATATAACACCAATTGTTGTATCATCATGTTACAGATTATGGAGCTTAACGTGATTTCATCGCTCAAGAGTGAATGTGTCATCGCCTACTGCTGCTGTTGCTTTATGTAGCACTTCTTCTTTGAATCAAAAAGGAAATCAAAGCTTTAGAAAAAAAAAAAAAAAAATGCAGTACCAAGTCGCTTATGAAAATACAATTTATTATTTGAGTTAAACTTTATACTTTTTTTTATATTTGTAATTGATTAAGATTTCCTTCTTGATGCTAAGATTAAACATATGAACATCATAACGTTGCACATCATCACCACAATCATGCTCACACTATCAAAAAATTTTAATAAATAGAATTACGGGATTTAGTTTATAAGACTTGAACGTGAAATTTGCATAATCTTGTGTAGTACATAATACCCTGATTTAAAAAAAAAAAAAAAAAAAAAAAAATCTAATGCTCAAGTATAAAAATTGCTCATTTTCAACTGAGGTCCAATCTGAGCGTTAGAAATTAACTGCATTATTCCATTACTGCAACAACCAAATACCAAATGCATCACATCTACTTGCTTGCACTTCACGTCAGCTTATACTGCTGATGAAATGTGCAAGCAAGCTGGTTTGATCAAACAACCCTTCTTTGGCAAATTAAATTTCAACATTCAAGCGTTCTATGTCAATGATCATCTAGTATATACTCATTTCTCCAAGCCAGTGACACTTAATTAACGTGTTCTGCCAGTACTGCAGCTCAATTTTGCATGTTTCACGTATCTCTTCATATAATTATTACGTTTCATCTTTATATAACCATTTAGTTCGTAAGGCTCTTCAACAATAACTATCATTAATTTTTATATAGTATGAATATTATTTTATTACAAATTTGTTATTATTATTATAAATTATAATCAATAAGTGTTGTATAAAACAATGAGCAATGTTTTGTAAATTAAAAAACAAAAATCAATAATTTATTTTCTGAAAAAAAGAAACAACAAAAAATGAAAAATACTCTGTAATTATATACTCTTATTAAATAAATAAAATAGTATCAAAATGCATATTGTTTTTTATTATATCAAACTGTAAATGTAAATATTTATTTATTACCCAACACCAAATAAGGATAAATATAGTGGTAATTAACCAAGATATTTTCAAGCAGCACTGATGTAGTAATACGAAAGAAAAGAAATCATTAAATAAAGTAATTACCATCTTACCATCAGGTTTCACAAAATTATTCGGCACACCCTGAGAAGGAAAAGGCTTTAAAGTTTCGTGATGTTCCCTGAACATCACACTCTAAAACAAGTGCATGGGTGCTGGTTATTTTGATGACGTCATGAACTTGCTTCTTTAAGTTAGTTCTTCCACTAATATTTATTTTCATGTTCAAACACATGAATGTAGGTTTCCATGGTAATTCCTCTACTACACAATCCAGCAATTTGAATACCATGGTTTGTGATATTAAAATTATACTTCTGTATTACACTGAGATATTTTAACCAAAATATTGTATTATTTATACTGATACGTCCTCAACAAAACCTTAGGAAATCAATTGCTTCTTACTTTTATTTACTCTTGCATGGTCTTATGGGCTATATAGGGCTGGTAAATTTTAACTTTTGCGATAGCTTAACTAAAAATAAGCATTGAAAAGCATTAAGCTTTTCATATTTCAACGAGCATATCTGCAGTTCTTTGTCTCTGTTCTTTGGAGCTGCAGATTTAGTAATCAGGCATAAATATACTCACTGCAAATAAAGAGCCTATGTTTGGAATTTTGGTTAGAAAATCACTTATCCCCATCTAAAAGCATTGCGCCGGGAAACAATTCGACGCAGTTTTTTATTAGTCGAGGGGCGGGGCTTAGGTGTTAGTGAATATCCTGGTAAGTAGGCAGCGCTGCAATACCGTGGAATAGTAGGGGTTGCATTTGCTTGTTGACAGGGGCTAACCTGGCGCCTCTCTTCCAAATTTAAGCTTTTTAATTACAAACAATTGTTATTATATGACAGCTCTGAATATATTTCATAAAAGGTGGAGACACTAGTAGTATTACACAACTTTGGAGTATTTCTTGTTCCTCAATTGAAGGCATGTGCTCACAATAAGATACATAATACTATAAATTAGGTTTTCACAATTGCAATGGTGGTGAGTCAAGTTTGGTTTGGGCTGAAACCCCCGACAAAGAGAGCGAGAGTGCTGCGATGGTGCGAGCCACGCTCGGTGAGGCCGCCACTGCACGCAGTCTCAGACGGCGAGCGGTCTGAGCAGAAAGCATTCCTCGCACAAGGCTGCGAATTTCTGCGGAGTAGCACTCGCTGGGCGGCTCCACGTCACCTCGAACGATTAGCATCACCATGCCAGGGATTGTGGGGGCACGGAACGGGGTGTGCAGCGTCAGCATCTCGTAGAGTACGCAGCCCAAGGCCCACACGTCGCTCTCCGAGGCGTACGGCTTTGCCTGGCACAGCTCGGGCGACAGGTAGTCAGGAGTGCCCACCAGTGACGAGGCGCGGCTGCGACTGCGTAACACCTTACAGAGGCCAAAGTCGGCGAGCTTGGCCACACGTCGGTCCGCGGACATGAGGACGTTACAGGGCTTGAGGTCACGGTGAAGGATACGCTGTGAGTGAACATAGTCCAGGGCCAGCACGAGCTGCGCAAGAATGTGCACCACGTAGTCCTCGTCAAGAAGAGACGTGGTACTGCGGAGCAGATCACGCAGAGTACCTGCAATAAACACGTGAAGTAGATTGATATTTTGATAGTGGATGAAAAACTACAGAATTTTTTTTATCTCTTTAATGTATTAAGAGTTAGACAAAAGATTAACATAATTATATGGTTCGTAATAATATCATAATAATGTTAAAAATTCATCGGAAAAATTAAAAGACGTTTTAAAACAATTCATTCCCCTATTTATATATGAAAAAATGGAATACAATAAATGACTGTAGGATTGAAACAACCTTCCCCGACTTTTCCAAGTCAATCGAAAGTGTAATCATAAGACTAAAGACTAAAATAAGCAAACAATGCTCCTAAGATCCTCACAATAACATGTCAATATTTTTCAACAGAGTATCCTAACTTACTGCACTGCCACCCATATACAAGTATACAGTATGTATGATATACAGTATTATTATGTAAGCATCCAAAGTCAAATTCGGACAATGTCCAAAAATAAAAACCAAAACTAGTTTTATATGAATGCTGTTAGTTTCTTAATATCTTCAATGCTGTATAAATATTCAATATTTTTATGTCGTTAAAAATTATTAAATAATAATAATATCTCATGTCCATGTTTAATTGTCGTGAGGCTAGGCAACTTATTCAGATTAGGACAAGCTATTTCCCCTGCGCCAGCACCTGCTCCGTTTTGATGCTGAACAAGTTGCCTAGTTCAAGGAGATATCATCTTTGTACAGATATTTGGACCCATATTAAAGAAATTTAAAAAAATAATGCTATTATCAACCAGAATGTTAATTAAAACTTCATGGATAAATAAATTTTAATTATCTTTTAACAATTATATATTAAGCTAAAAAAAAAAAATCACGCAACCGAATGTGAAGAGTATAAAGAAGAATATAGAACGTATAATCGTCAAATATTTAAATTAAAGCATCATGAGAAGTATTTTATTAGTTGTACTTGTAACAAATAAAAAGTCACAAAAAAAAAGAGATATAAAAAGAAGAGTGAACAAAAAAGAGGAGAACGACGAAAAAAGGGAGATAGGTCGAGCGGAGCCAATGCATGTTATCTAAGAGCGGAGGGAGGGAGAGCCGTGGGAGGTGGTATAACAGCATATATTATAATAATTCCAAGACTTTTGTTATTGGGGTTCTTATATGCTGACTAACGGGGCTATAGTATATTATTTTTCGTTATTTTTTATTCTTTATTTATTTATCTTTTTCGATCAACGTTCAAGATTTCTCATTTCAGCTAGGCTATGAAATATGAGTATACAATTCAAGTTACAATATTATACATACCTTTATATAAAATACAACATTATGTCTATAAAATATGGATTCCAATTTTGTTATGAAATGAGTATAGGAGTGAGATATCGAATTTCTTAATCATCTCAATAATAGTTTAAATTGTAACACTTACGCGTCTGCACGATTGCACATGGAGTAGCACTCGACTGCTCCGTTGGGTACATTATTATACGTAGAAGGCATGTACTCACCTCCAGACAGGAACTCCATCACGATCATCAGGCTGTCTTGGTGCGGGAAGCTCTCGAGGAAGCGCACCACGAGAGGGTGGCGACACGTGGTGAGGGCCTGCACCTCGCTCCAAGTGGCAGGTTCGGTCTCTACATGCTTCAGCACCACAAGATCCCCGTTCTCCCGACGTCGCGCAAGCTGCACTGACGCAAATGCCCCACGCCCCAGCGTCCGAATTACCTCGAACCGCTCCATCAGCTCGTCACACAATTGTTCACCGGATTCATCTTGTTTTTCTTTCGGCAACAGAAGATTGACAGTCAACAATAATGCAGGAATGCCTATATAGTAAAGGTAGTTCTCACATTTGTCGCAAGATGTCACAAGGCGTCAACTGTAGTAAATTAGCATGTAAACCTTAGCAAATTCACAAAAATTCTGAAAATTTTTTGAGAGGCAGATATTAGTGCCTTAAAGTCATAGAAAAAAAAATCAAACCAATTTAAGGAGGCGATTTTTTTTTATTAATTTTTTTAATTTTTAGCATAGGGCTTTCCCATGAAGAGACAAACTATAAAAAACTTGATTAAAAAAATCGGCTCGTTTAATTGTTTTGAAACTTTTTTTATGGCTTAAAAATTACAATAAAATTCTGAAATCTGCCTCACAAAGAAATTTCAGAATTTTTGTGAATTTGCTAAGATTTACATGTATTAACATTTTAATCAAAGGCGAGTACGTTGAACAGCTGATCGGCGTTATCTCTACCTTAAAAAAGAAGCATTTTACATATAAATAGAGTATCAAACATAGATGTCTCTGGTATCAAACTTGTTTGTCAGCCAACCAGTGTGCTCCACCCCGCCACAGTTGTTGAAGTTTTTTAACAACCCTCCCCCCCCCCCCCACAAACCGTCCGCCTGTTTTATTTCTTAAGAATTTTGGTAGCAATTACAGAATTACAGTTAAAAAGTAATTAAAAAATAATAATTTTTTTTCTCTTCTCTTTTTGAAATCCAGTTGTTATTGAATATTAATCGCACACGCGAAGTGTTATATATTGATAATTCATGAACTGTGCTTACCATTTCACGGATTTCACAATTAAAAAACTAAATTCATTGTTTCGTATATGTAACCTCCCTGTGTTAGATTGAACGAAGTAGCTCTACTATATAGCTTAGGGTGACCAGACGTACCGTTTTGACCGGTACAGTACCGTTTTAGAGTACCATGTCCCGGTGTCCCCAAAGAGGCTCTCGGGACGCCTAAATGTACCGCTTTCGGATAAAATTTAAAAAAGGGACATTTTTTAAAAATTTTATCATTAAAAAAATAAAAAATTCATAGGAATGTGGTTGTGAATATTTACGAAAATGTATGGACGCAAATGATTTTGCAACTCCATGCCCCTTTTTCTCGATCGCATTCACAAAACAGCATATTTCTTCCAAAATTGCGGAATATATTTTGTATGTACTTAGTATGCATATATAATACTACGTGAAATGAAATCACTACTTTTCGATTAAATTTTGAATAAAAAACAAGTAAAAAACTTTACAGAAAAATAACATCTCTTGATATTAATTGATGATATTCACTTGATGGAAATTTCCAATAAAATATAAAATTGAAAAAATCATTCTTAATTATGCATTGTGCCGTGGCTTAGACAAAAATTTCTATACCTCTTTTTTTTTTTTTTTTTTTTTTTTTTTTTTTTTCACAATAATCGTGCATGGATATTACGTAAATAAATGGAAAATAATATGAGGGAAAAACGCCACAAATATTATTAATACAATCAAGTAATTTTAGCTGTTATTAAGGGTAAGGTAACGCCACCAATGTTAAAAAAAGTCCCTCACACAAAAATTCTGAAAAAATTTTAAAATGTTCTCCTCTACATCCCCTATCAGTAGTTAAAATATCAGGTATACAAATACGATCTAGTTTTTGAGTTATTAATTTTTAAAGTTGACTAATTTAACATGGGAATTCCATTTCTCCATGTTAAATTAGCCAACTTTAAAAATTCATAACTCAAAAACTAGATCGTATTTGTATACCTGATATTTTACCTACTGATAGGGGGTGTAGAGGAGAACATTTTAAATTTTTTTCAGAATTTTTGTGTGAGGGATTTTTTTTAACATTGGTGGCGTTACCTTACCCTTAAGTCCAATTTGAATGCTATAAATTAATTCAATTTATATAACTTCTTCAGCTATTTCACTCTAACAAGAGTTCACACTATTTGCAAAATGAACAGTTCGATTAAAAGTAATTCAAATTAATTTCTTGCTTTATACTTCACTTTTTTTTTCTCTATAATTTATCTCGTGACATTATATTAAGTTTTATTTATTTATAAACAAATATATAATGCATTATTTAAGTAACATGGCGTACGTACATTTAGAAATATTGTGGATGGAGACGAAAAATTTGATAACAAAAAAAAAAAAAAAAAAAAAAAAAAATCAATTTAAAATACTGTATATTTTTTTCTTGGAAAAGTATTTTTCGAAGTTATGCTTTTTGAGTATTTCTTTTATTGCTTTTGTTTCTTTTTATTTACATGCAACTTTACAACATAATAGGATCGTGGCCAGGCCAAGAAAAAAGGTTAATTAGGAAATCAGCTCACTGGCACAGTTTTCTTGCATGGTGACTATAATAAATATTTTTTTCTAATATCCTATGAAAAGTATAATTATATATAAAAAAAATGCAAATATTTATATTATTTAAAATAGAGTGAGCGATATATTGCATTATTTATTATTTTATTTCCTTAAAATATTTTAACCTGTCCTGCATTAGTGTGAGAAATGAAAACCAAAAAAATTTCATCTCAAATAAATTCATCGCAAAAAAAAAAAAAAAAAAATACCAAAGTTTGTTTTCCTGAACCCTTAAACATGCAGCCTCATGGAACAGAAAACAGCGTTTTACTTAAACTTCGTCTGAACTATGGTACCAATTAAAAAATACTTTTACGTTAATAATTGATATAATCTATGACGAAAATTCTTTAATGGATTTACCAATAAAATAATTTTTTTCGGAAAAAACGGCTTCATAAAAAAAAAAAAAAAAAAATTCATTTGAAAATCTATTAAGAAAAAAAAAAAGTGAAAAAGGGGGCGTGGCACCCAAAAAAATCGCGCCTCCGGCGGGGGTTTTGGCCCTTCAGGCCTCTATCTTGGGGGCATGTACCGTTTTGAACATCAAGATATCTGGTCACCCTAATATAGCTCGTTGGTATTGGTATGTTTGAAGTTTGTTAAGCCCCTAGCATGCATGCAACTTTTCATGCATGGCCTTTCTGGTCTCGCGTCTCTCCACGAAGAACAGCATAATGAAGCTATTACAAGTCAGAAGAATATTAATTTATCACGGAAGTAAAAGTACTGTAACTGATTGTGAGACTAAACCTTACACACTGAAATTAGAGGGACATGTAATGAAGTTACCAGGAAAGTAACAAAAAGTAACTGAAAAATTACTAATTTTATAACTCTATTGTATACTGTACTGTTTAAAGAAATTTTGATAATTGCAAAATTTATTTTATTTTATTACAATGTTAGCTTACTACAGCATATTCTGCTATTGGTGTAAGCATTCAAACTTAACAACAATATTTACAACAGTTGGAAGGATTGATAGGAAAGGAGGCGGCTGTGGCCTTGTGTTAGGAACTGCCCTTGCATTTGCCTGGGAGTGACGATGGGAAACCACAGAAAACCATCATCGAGGCAGACGGTACCAAAGGGAACGACCTTCAGCACCTCGCGAATACAGGCAGTATAGTGGAAGAACATACATGCCATCTCTCGGGAACTTACCAGAACACGCTGCCATATTGCTCGAAGTGACGAAAAGTCACCTGAGCCAAGGCAGGAAGCGATCCTGGGTCTCCTGAGCGATAGGCAGAGATCAAACCACTACCGCTACGCTGCTCAGTAAATGTTTTTTTTCCCCTTGATTTTGATCAAACATATTTCTTTCTTTGGCAAGATTATATAGTTGAACAAACTTTTGATCGATTTGGTTTACCATTATTCGTCGACGTTGGGTTTGGTTGCTAATATTATATATGTACACAAGCATTACGAGACGTGATAGTTGGAGATTGCAGCAGTTAGCCCACAACGAGTACACATGATGTGGCGATCGTCTTCGAGGCTCCACAACCGGTCCCCCGCGGAGCCAGAAAAGGTGTGCCACTTCCGATGTAAACTTGTTTGTTGGTGCATGCAAGTAGAACGGTGCTGTCGGACGTACGCCTCGCAGTTCCTGCACTGTATCATCTTCTACCAGACAGCACAGTATCCAAAGATTAAACCACGTATGTAATCGGGGAGCCGGTTAGATGGTTGGAACGATATCGATACATGGTCGCATCATGATACGCTGACAATTCTTGCCAATATCATTGATGTGACATTAAATTAACCTTATGTTATTATCTTTAATTATAAAAAACATAAAATAATTGTACATATCTATGTATAAATCAATAATATATGTGTAAATTTTCAAATTATTCGTAATTACTGTACTATTATTATTGTTTTAAAAATATCGTACAGTATAATATAACAATAAAGACTTGGTAAAAAAAAATAATATTAACCATTTTGTAGAGATAAAATTAAAAAAAAAAAAAAATACTCGACTATTATAGTATTTTTTGTTGACTTCTCAAGTATGATAGTTAAACTTACCTGGTTTGCAAGCTCTTTATAAGCTCTGACAGACACAGAAATGCATAAATTTGAACTTATCAGTGAGCTAAAAAATTATGAGCCATAATGCCAAGACATTTCACGTACAGTTATTGTACGTACACTTTGAGACAGATTGAGCGCTATCCCTGCCTTTATGACTTGCTGTAGTTGCAACTTTAAAGACGAAGAAATATATATTTAATAAATTTCAAATTTATCACGTCTCCGTATATTATATATCGATATTACATAGACTGCATGAAAACGCCCACAAATAAAACAGCCTTGGGTAAAATTCATGCAGACCCGAAGTGTACATCATGCTTCTCCAGACATACTGGAGATGATGATGTTGATAGGATTCAAGTAAAAGAAAAAATTATTGATTATGTGCTTAAGGTTAAAGATTTAGGTATTATTATGGATAATAAGCTACAATGGTCTGCTCAGGTTAGTGCAATTTGTAAAAGAGTTTATGGTGCATTACATAATCTTTATAAATTCAGGGCGAGTACACCAGAAAATGTTAGAATTATGTTAGCTAATTCTCTAGTGATGCCGCTTTTTGATTATTGTGATACTGTTTTTTCTGATTTGCATGTTGATGAAATTAAAAGGTTGCAAGTCATGCAAAATAATGTGATGAGATATATTTTTAATATCAAGCCTCGGGAGAGTGTGACTCCTTATTATAAAAAGTTATTGTGGCTTAAAGTTGAGGAAAGGCAAAATTTTCATATGCTTGTGTTAATTTATAAAATTGTTAATAATATAGTGCCTCCATATTTGTGTGACTTACTTATAAAATATAGTGATATTAGCCAAAGAGTCACTCGATCACATGCTCTTTACCTTCAGTTGCCTATATCCAATTGTTATAATTATAAAAATTCTATGGCTGTTAAAGGAGTAAAATTATGGAATGAATTGCCTTTTGATATTTGTTTTAGTAAATCTCTGTCTATTTTTAAAAAGAAAGCTAATAATTTTTTGCTGGTCAAATCTAATCTGAAAGCTAAATTTTAATGTGTTCATTTTATTGTAAGTGTGTATTACTTGTTTTATATATAATATACATTTTTTTTATATATATTATAATTAAATCATCTATTTTATTGTATTTAATTATTAATTTTGTATTAATTGTCCTGTGATTTATGATTTTTTGAAGATTAAGATTAATATTTTATATAAATTGTTTTTTTTATGCAAAAGTTTTACTATATATTTATCTGCATAATTATATGTCGTTTTCTGCAGTGTTGGTAGATTGTTATTAAAGTGCATATTTATTTACTACGTGTGTTAAGTTAACAGTGAGTGAATCTTAAGTGATTTCGGTGATTAAATTTGTGATATCTACTACATATAATTACATAATATCAAAAACACAAACATTTATAAGACATTGTTGCAAGTATAAACTTATGGACCTGTTTTGTGTAATATTGTTTTGTTATGTATGTTTCTTTTTTTTTCAGCTAAATCCCATATTGTATTTTTTTGGCGGTTAGGTGTAAGAATGGGCTTGCCTAAACCTCGCCGCAATAAAGCAAATTTCTATTCTATTCTATTCTATTCTATACTTTAGAGAAGTTGGGGGGATATTACAGCTGTCCCGATATGTATATAACCCCCTGTCAATCCTCCTCCTCATATTAGAGCCCACTGCTATTCCTAACGTTGTATAGCCTCAATAAATGCTAACATGTGGCCTTTTACCTCATCCAAATTCAAATATCTGAATCAATTTATTCTCGATACACGAAGAAAAGTAAAGAGTCTAGAAACCTATGGCAAGGATGTACCACTCAACAGATTGATATTTGCGTGCCACACACGTCACATCATTATTCTCTGCTATATATGTTTTTTTAACTATAATTATGTACCTCGAGGCTACACAATAAAATATTTAAAAAGGAGATAATAAAATTTGAGAACAATTACAACAAATCTAGTTTATGTTTAACGAGGCAGTGTGTTCATGTCTAGATAATAAGATAAAATATAAAAAAATATAGGGCAACTTAATTTCTCCAATGGAAAATAAACATATTTAAATGAATAATGCATCATATAGAATACAGTATACTGTGTAACTTAAAGTATTAACGAAGCAACAAATACTGAGGTTGTGACTACCACGGGCCATTCAGCAATGACAAACATGCAAAAGAAAAGCACATGAATCGTAAGCAATTTTTATATCTGACAAATAAGATGGGATTAAGAATAAAAATGGAATAGTTGAGAAGGAATAAGGAGTACCTCTAATGGCTCACCCATGAAAGAAATAATGAATTAATCAGTTGAATGCAACAATCTGATTGATATTTCTAAAAAAACAAAACAACAAGAGGCACAATGATGTTTTTTTTTTTTTTTTTTTTTTTTTTTACTACACTATATAAATTTGAAAGTCCTCATCACACAGTTCAATTTGTTCAGAATTGCATGCTGGAGATCATCCATATATTTTAATTGATCTTGTAAATATAAGATAAGTCAAATGCGCTTTTAACATAAAAGAGATATAATATATAACACTATAATAAAAAATATTGTTTCAATATATAGGCTAATTTGATGTTTAGTTATAGTGACTTAAGTTCTATGCTGGATGATGTCCAACAACATCACCACCCAAAATACCCCCCCACCTCCTTCAAAAAAAAAAAAAAAAAATACAAAAATGATTGAAGGAGTCTGTGACGAACTCTTTTTCTGCGGAGAGCCTCAGTTCCTTTAAGTGACTGCATGATCTCATTGATCTCTCGGACACCTCTCGCTGCAACAGGACCAACCCACTATCCTGGAATATGTTCACTCAGGGTATCTTACACATAATATATTATACCCTAAAATTATATATTATATCCTAATTTTAACATGACAAATTGTTATCCTGCAGTGTTTTAATATAATTTTCTATGATATTATTTATATTATAACTATATTATATATATTTTTTTTTGTATTTAAATATATGTTACATATATAGTATGTACTATGTAGGGTATTACAACAGTATAATTATGTGTTTTTACTAAAAATAATTAAAAATCTCTTCATTGTATTTTCATTGGGTTGGATGGAAGAGTGGGCCTAATGGCCTAAATCCCGCCCTCAATAAAGACGATTTTATTTATTTATTTATTTATTTATTTATTTATTTATTTATTTATTTATTTATTTATTTATTTATTTATTTATTTATTTATTTATTTATTTATTTATTTATTTATTTATTTTTTAATTTATTTATTTATTTACCCTGCATGGTGTTCACTGTTCACTGGATTCTGATCGTCTAGGATAGTATTTACCAAGCACCGTGTTGCAGTCAGATGTTGCGAGTTCAGATCCTAGTGCAGTGAGTTAACTTTCCTTTCAGTTCCTCAATGTGCTGATAACTGCATGCTGTAGATTAAAAAGATTAAAAATTCTGGCCATTTGGCTAAAAACAACCAACCAATCTGAAAATTTCTAAGTTTTTTAGTTCAATTTGGCAAAGGGGTGGATGATTTGGCCATGACCCCAAAAATATTTAATTATTTGTACGAGCTCTCCCTTTTATATTGCACACATTTAAATGTATTGTTTTTATATTATCCACACAATTACAGTAAAATTAACATTACATTCCCTCCGGAAGTAGCTGGAAGTAATAATAATAATAATAATATATTTCGAAGTGTAAAGTTTGCAACTATTCTGTTTTTAATTCAGTTTTGTGAGTTTTGAAACTTTGCAATGAGCATTAAAGAACAATTACTGACCTATGTGTGAAATTGTAATTGCTGAAATTCAAATAGAAAAAGAATAGAAACCCTCTACTTCTGGCTACTTCCGGAAGGAATATCGTGTGAACATGACTGTATAATTATTTATCTTTGTCATGACTTTGGCATTTATTTTTGTCAGTATTATGAGAAATTCATATCAAATATTTATTATGATATATAACTAAAAACATTTTTAATTTATAATCATAAAAGATATTAGTAAACTGGTTATTTTTGTATTGGATCCATGCAATTACAGAAGAAACCAGAAGATAACATGCAAAAATTTTGAATGTTATGAACACTCTTATCTATAAGCTGCCTCAAAAATGGAGTATCGACCTCAATTTTTTTATTGCAGAAATGGATAGAGGGTGCAAAGTTATGCTACCCTGATTTTTTTCAGATTTTTTTGAGACCGGGAACTATTTTTAAAAAATTATTGAAAGTCCTTTTTTTGACGTCACGAGGCGGCAAGTCCTATCTTTTTCTTAAGGAGTGGCATCTCGTGACGTCACGAAAAGGACTTTCAATAATTTTTTAAAAATAGTTCCTGGTTTCAAAAAAATCTGAAAAAAATCAGGGTATCATAACTTTGCACCCTCTATCCATTTCTGCAATAAAAAAAAATTGAGGTCGATACTCCATTATAATGTGTCATGTGTCAAGTTTTTATTGATGGATTATTTAAAAATAATGAAGATGGACGAAATCTAGAGGAATACGTTAGTTGCCATTTCTGTACAGATAATAGCCAAAATTGAACATAATTATAATGTTAGTTGGACGGAGCAGCCTGTACTACCAGCAACTCGTCGTATGCAGCAGCACTGGCCCCCCCACTGTCAAGGTAGCAGGGGCGTGTGCTGCCTGCGGTATATAGCAAAGTGCCAGTGACCTGATTTAACACTTTACGTCGTCCGAGCTGCTGCTTCCGTGTGGCTTTGGTCGCCCAGTACCAGCGACGAGTCAGTGCGTGCTCCTCCTCAGCGGTGGCTACCTGCCTCTCTCTCCAGCGGTGGCTGTACTACCAACATGCTGGATTACAAGAATAAACTGCTATCATGGCATACGGTAACTATCAACTACTGATAATCGCATGGGGGGAAGTCACATAATAAAGCAGGGATTTTAATGGGCGACGTGATTCTGGCGCACTTGCTGTAAAATCCTATGGCAGCCATGTTTCCAAACATTTGTTATGTCAACAAAGATTACTCACATACGATTTCGCAGTAAGTATAATATGTGTGATATTCGTAGTGCTATGAAAAAATTAGCTGTCAAAATCCATCTTATTCTTGCCCAGGCTGATAAATCAACAGAAAAATTATTATAATATAAAAAAATACTTTAAAAAATTTGACCTATTGTAATTTTAGAGTAAAATTATGTAGCAAGTAGTCAGAACAAAACGATTTAATTTTATCAAGTTTCTCCACAACAATTTCCAAAAATCTTACGTTAGTGAACATTGTTGAACATGGGGTCTTAAGAGATTTATGTTTGTTTTAAAATTAAAATTATGACCCACAATTTAAAACGCATGTATATAAACGGTTCTATACATAAATTATTATTTACTAATGAAATACTTTTTAACATTCGTCACCAGGCCCTTATTAAAAATATAGGGCTTTAACGCCAGTGTTAATAAAAAACTGTACATTTTTAAGTTAGACTTTTTATAAATCTGCCTGAACAAATTTTATACTTCATTCAATTGCGCATTTTTTAAAATTAAATTTTCAATCCTTCTCTAAATTAACATGCCCGCAGTGCTGCAAAAAGAAAACAAACAAAAAATGATGGAGGGAGAGAAGGGGGGAATTTAATGGGAATTAAATTATGTGAGTAAAAGGGAAAAAAATGGAGGATCAACTGAAGAAGAAAAAAAGAAAAAAAAATGAAACACTTTTTGAGGGTCATTTCCTGCAGGTATCACATCTTAATATAAATATAATATAAATATAAAGATTTTTAGCACTTTGAGACGCCGGCTACGCAAACTCATAAAGTATTAGACTTTTCAAAAGAAAAAAAGAGTTTTTGAACTTACTTTGAAAACTTTTGACAAATCTGAAATAATCCTAGTACAACTTGTTTCACCTCCCCGTATACTATTGTTTTTATATAGGTTCATATTATTTGTCTAGTACATACATATACACCTGCATGGAAAACAGCATGAACTTTTTTATCTCTTTCTCTTGCTAAAGATGTGCTCCAAATGACAAAGAGCCGAAAAAAAAAATAAATAAATAAATCTGCAACTTTGAGGAAGGTTTAGAGGAGCACAATATATCAAATTAACGTTAAATGTATACAACTTAATTATAAATTTAGTGTGAAATTTTTCATTTGTTTTGGACATGCATAAATAATGTGTTGATAGTCCCAAAATCCAATAATTCAATATATATATATTTTTTAAATTTTATATTGGTATGATACAAATGCTTACACTAAATTAATATTTGTATCTAAATAACCTGGAAGTACACGTGCTGGAGTCCCGGCTCATGCATAATTACATTATGTAACGATAGCCGAGCGGAGGTGACGAGAATATCAGACTCATTGGCCCATCATCATCGCTCGGCGTGTTCAGACGCTCCTCGAGGCTTGGTCACTTGGAGTGAATTCAATTGGCAACAGCGTCAAACTGTTCATATTTCAGTAAATGGTGGTCACAATACCTATAACCAAATAAATATATTTATATATAAAAACAGGATGGCTTATGTGCGTACATTAAAATCATTAAATACATGAAATTTAGTTGTGATTGTCGGAAAACTATTTATATAAAATCTTTGTGGAAGTTTAACATGAGAAAACCGCTGTAACTCTAATAAAAATTGATGATACGAGATATCATAGTTATAAAGATGTAATAAGCTTCTGCATTATTTTAGTTTAAAAGATTAAAGTGATCAGTGATAATAAAAGGAGCGACAATAATGAGCAAAAGTTAAGGTAAAATTTTCTAGTTTCCCAAATGATAAATTTCCCGTAGCCTCGCCGTAGCCCATAGTTTTTGTGCATATCACGGAAATATTTTTGTTTTCAAACGAGGAGGATTCGGCAGCAAGCGTGCGAGCACCTTTTATTGAAATATAATAAAATATGAACATTTCAATTATAAAAAGCCATAGTTACGCTTTTCAGTTGGTATATATTAATATGTATTTGAACACAACGTTCATCTTGGTCAACATACCAAATTCGCATATAGAAGCTATTCCGTATGCATGGGCTGACACTATACTGCAAAGCAGCGCAGTTCCAGCTATCTTAATTCCTTTTATAGTAAAATGACAGTTTTATGACTCATAAATTTTATTGTCTTGCGTGGAATTATAAGTGCGTGCAAATACATAGTCGCGAGGCGTGGCAATATTATTGTTTGTCACACGAGTTCTCATTATAATACGCTCTACATTTATCAATTGTATTTTATTATGACGTAATCCATGTTGTACTAATTTAACCAGTGCCATACTCGAATAAAATAAATGAATTTTAATTTATACGATGAGGAATGAGCAATTTTTTTTTCAGAGTGTGGTGAAGTTTTTTATTTTTATAAAGAGAAAATTTGCCCTACAATGGCTTAATAAATGTTAACGTTTGATGCAAGTAGGCTATGAAATTACTAAAGTAAAGATTTTTTTATATTCATTATAAATATACATAATACATTTTATAGATTACAGGATTTTGTTTACACCTCAATGAGCTGAAACTCGAGAAGAGGGGAAAAGTTTTTTGTTTAATTCTCCTTGTCTTTATCAGTGCACAATCAATGGGCAGGGGCACTCCTATTGTCCCCAACAGCATTTCTCACAACACCTTGTTAAAGTGCATTATTGAAGCTGACAAGTTAAATGAAAATAACACACAACCTTATGAATATATTTCAAGATATAAAATTCTCTAAACAATTACTTGCTTGAAATGCATGGGTACTTGTGATATTTGCTAACAATTTATAAGTTAAAATTGTGATATTTATAATCATTTTAACAATTTTAAGTATTAAAAACTGTAGAAATACACACATATATTATAAACACATAGTAAGACACGTCAGTAAAAAGAAAAGAAAAAGAATTAAAAACAAAGCACTAAATGGACAACATACATGAAAAAATTTTATTGCAGAAATGAATAGAGTGTACCAAATTATGCTACTCTGAATTTTTTCAGATTTTTTTGAGACCCGAAACTATTTTTAAATAATTATTGAAAGTCCTGTGACTTCAGTTGGCACCTCTTATTCCTTAATAAAAAGGATAGAGACGACGCCTATAGACGCCTCCAGGGGGCGTGGCTGCACTTCCAATAATTATTTAAAAATAGTTCCGGGTCTCAAAAAAATCTGAAAAAATTCAAAGTAGCATAATTTGGTACCCTCTATTCATTTCTGCAATAAATTTTTTAAATGTATGTTGTCCACTGCAACAATTAAAACTTGGCATTAATATATTCATTTACACTACAAAAAAGAAAAGTATAAAAACAATGCTTAAATTAATAAGAAACATTTTTACAGCAGATTTAAAATTCTCACATTTACAAAAATATCTTTTAGTGACACAGGCAGCTTTTTATACAATTTAATACAAGAGCACATAGGTCCCTTATTTACAAGTTTAAGTCTGCTTTTTGGAGGAAATAATTCTTTTTTTAAATTCTTAGTATCATAATCATGTACTTTCTCCTTATAAAAAAATATCAAAATTATCCCTGACAAAACAAACTCTAAAATATAAATACTTGGTAATGTAAGAATACCATGAGATTGGAAATATCTTTTACATGATACATGGCAATTCAGATTCAACATTGCTCTGATGATAACCCTTTTCTGCAGAATACAAATTTTAACTTCATCAATAGAATTACCGCACATAATAAAACCATATATTAAATTTTCTTATTAAAATAGAGTGGAAGTTTGCATAATATAACATCTTCAAACACTTCACTAATAAATATATACAAATAATCTTATTAAGCTCATGAAACAATGATTGTAATTATATATTTTATATTTATTTTATATAAAATAACATATTGAATATTTTGAAAAAAAAAAAGTTCATTCACTAAAACTGAATAAATTTTGACCGCTATCAGTAGAATATAATAATATAGAGCTGACGGAAAAATCTGACATTTTAACCCTCACTTGGCGTCCCACAAAAGAGCAGTCTCAGTCAACCATCTTTGTAGTTCATACATTAAGTGATCATATAGAATTTGTTGACAAGAAAATTATATACAACACCAAGTTCATAATACGGCTGCATTTATTGCGTCTCATTTACAAGAAGATTGTGTCAATTAAATAAATAAAACTGTTGAAGAGGAGAAAACTTAAAATGCTAAGAAAAATCATAAAAATAGTAATAATTTAATTTACACGTAAAAAGAAAAAAAAATTTGTACTTATCTTATTTAATGTTTCAATAGTGAAATTGACGTAAGTCATCTAATTATTTATTATTAACTGAATTAAAACGAAAGGTAACACGTATAAAGTTTTTTAGAAATCCATACCAGCAAAACAATGGCTCTGACAACTCATATAAATTAGGTCTGTAAACAAATCAATTGGGTTAATGTTATTCCATTTTTTTACGTGATCGAGGTATCAAGAAATATTAATTAATGACAATATACATTGTACTGTATATATATTATATTATGTTTTTCCTCGCCTTAACTCTATGGCTGCATATTTTGCTAAACTATTATGAATTGTACAATTGTATGATATTACTTATAGTAGAATCATAAATAAATAACATTCTTAGATTTATTCTTCTTCTTCTTACAATTGTTGGAAGGAGCCTAAACGGCTATAATTCCACGTACTGAGTAACTTGGATCAATTGTATAGTTGAACTGTTTTTTGCAGGGTCTTGTAAAGGATAATGGACGAACAATGGATAGGATGATTATGGAATGTGGGATGCAAGGTGATGATGGAAGTGGTACCTATATGCCCACCACGTGTTACCGTGGGTGAACCAAAACCACACAAGGAATTGGTTGGATTTTAGGACATTGGGTTGACGGTGTGGTGTGGGGTGCAATAATGTAGGTTGATGATGCAGGCGACAACATGCAAGGAATGGCAGGAATTTGAAAGATTCTCAACGTGTCGACTCCTGTGGGCCGACCGAAGAGCAGGGTCAAAGTAGGATTATGTGGATGCGGTGAGGCGAGATGATGATTATGAATCAAATTGACTGGGGATAGGAGTATAGAAATCAAGACGATTAATATATAGAATAGGATAGGGATAGTTACCAGGAGAGGACAGACAATTTGAGCGGAGAGTCACGTCGGCGTTGCTCACTCTGGCGCGCCATCTTGATTCTCTTCTTAGATTTATAAGACTTTATCATATGTATGTAGACGTGACACTAGCATTTCATAATTTAAAAGTTTGGTAAAATTAAGTTTGTACTATATCCTCAACTGTTGTGCATTAAAACGTAAAATCCCTCAAAAATAAGTTTTAATAGCACACAACTATAGAAAGAGATCAAATTATAGGATTGGAAGGCATAAATTAGCTTTGTTTGGAGAAGACTTGTTCTTAAAAACTACGTATGTGAATGAACACTTTTAGTGAATGGAATGGACTGCTTATTGTAAAGTGCGCATAAAAGAGATAATAAAATAAAATTTAAAAAATAAAGTGTAGTTATTTTGAAAAGTAATTTAAAATTTTGTGGTCCTATTAATTAAGATGTACAGTCTTCGCCTCGGAAAATTCCTTTTGCAGCTTTGTTAATCACTACGCTACTACGTTCCATAAGAATAACACAGGGCGTGGTGATTAACAAGTTTGCAAGAGAGAAACTTTCCAAGGCGACAAGTGTACATTATAGTAAGAATAAAAATAAAGCAAATCAAATTGTGTACTTTTTCTATGTTTTGTTGTTGTTGTTTTTTAAAGAAATTTTAATTAATAATATTTATTAATTGTGGATAAAAAAAAATACGTAAAGGGAGAGAGAGTATAATATATTATTTCGAAACATGGAATTTCAAATATTGAATTAACTCAATGGCCAACCTGCATGAAGATTTTTTATTGCGAAAATGAGTAGATTGTACCAAATTATGCTTCCAATCCGTTTATTGAGGACTATCGCCTCCAAGGGGTGCTGCACTTTCTCTCTCTCTCTCTCTCTCTCTCTCTCTCTCTCTCTCTCTCTCTCTCTCTTTTTTTTTTTTTTTTTTTTTTTTTTTTAAAAAAAAAGCTCCCGGAGTAAAAAAAAATCTGAACAATTCAGGGTTATATTAAAAAAATATCATGTATGTAGAATGGTGAATAAAAAAGGCGTTTCAAGCATATAATATACAAAAGTGAACATTCATGCACCCATATTGGGTGCGATTCACGAAGCAGTTATAGCCAGGTTTCTAGCAACGTTTAGCTTAACCACGATTAACTATATCTGTTTTAAGTGTTAAACCACCTAGTTAAATGTGGTTAAGCTAAACGTGGCTATATAGAACCCTGTTTAACTGCTTCGTGAATCGCGCTCATTTAATCTGTGGATACATGTGTTTAATTTGAAATGTTTTTGACGTGATCCATTTTGTTTATTTTTCTTTTAGTTAAAAGTGGAAGTACACATTTTTTTTTTATTATTTTTTTTTTTTTCAGCAAGGACTGAAAAAATATATGTAATTAATTATCTCTTTCTGCCTTTCTGCACGGTGATGATAATTTTTTATGCTTATCCGTCAAATCATTAATTTATTATTACTATTGAATACTAATTTTTCAGCCTTGTTTTCATAACCGATCAAACAATAACCCCCCCCCCCTCCCTCTCCCTCTGAGAGAGAGAGACTTACTTACAGGGAAGATGTTTTTTTTTTTTTTTTTTTATGGAAACCGAATTTGAGTGCGTTTAGCGAATTCATTAAGAACATAGTTAGGAAGTTAGGAAAAAAATAATCCATGCTGTTGTTAAATCAAAAGGGTTCGCTTCAATGCTTATTAACAATGACGAAGCTAAGCTGGTGTTTCGCTACTGTCGTCCACGTTTTCCCCCACCACAAGACAAAGTGAATGAAGTCGTGTTAGTAATAATAATTAAACATAGTACAGCACTAGGCACGTAATGAATAGCGATGCGTACGGGTTGTCTTATGTCGGTAGACAGTCATTGCTGATATACCTACACGCACGCAACAGCCAGCACTGGGCCATTGGAACTGATCTACTGGCCCAGTTAACCACTAACCGCCGTCCCTGGCCTGCCTCGTCCTTTAACTTAAGTAGTAGTTCCGTCCATCAAAAATAATTACACGTTGATGAGTATCGAGCAGATTTAATAATTATGGACTTTCATTCTAACCGATTTTCTTTAATATTATAGGAACTAGTTTTCTAGCAAAACTTTTACCTTAGAATAATATGATTATGCTTGTAATATAATTATAATTAAATGGTAAAGAAATTAGATTCACCGATTTATATTGAGGTAAACAACACGAATTTTACAACAATGTAGTGTTTTATTCTAATTTTACAATCATTGTCATGGGCAATGCGACAGACGTACAGACATGCGGCTTCAGCTCACGATGCACCCTTCTTGCGGCACCACCTGGGAGGATTCACGCAATTAACCAAAATCCTCCCAGTTTGCATCTACAGAACAAAATCCTAGCAATGTTAGGGTGAGGAAAGATTTACCTTATAAAACCTCGTGCAACTTCAAGAGATGTGTGATAAATTCAAGTTGCATGACAGGTGTTACCAGCTACAGTGGGTGACATGGTGTCAGTCGCTTAAAGGTATACAGGCCTCAAATTACAAATTAGACAGACATTAAGTGTTGCTCAAGTTTATAATCAACATTCGTATTATTTTTACCTGCAGCGCGCGGTGCGTGTGTGCGAAGTCGCGCTGTAAAGAAAGTCCTTGCTGACGTCACAACTCACAGCTAGCATAGATTAGCATTGAGTTGTGACGTCATCAAGGACTTCGTGACGTCATCAAGGACTAAATTTCTTACTTTGAACTGCGACTTCGCACGGATGCATCACGCGTGGAAAAAAATGATGCGAATGTTGATTATATACTCTAAACCCACTTGGTGACTGTCTAATTTGTAATTTGAGGCCTGTTTGCCTTTAACATTAGGGTGGATGGCTAGATTGGCCACTGGTTTAGCTCCTGCTTGTCTAGGGAGGGGAGAGACTACTAGTAAGTTTGATGGAACGGGAGCTCACCTGTCATCACCATCAGATCATCAGTGAGGAGCGTTTGTTTCAATAGCCTACTGTTATTAGGAATTATATTATAAGAGAAGAACATTCTGGGTGTGAAAAATTCAAGTTAATCAAGTTAGATGGAAACATATTTTATATTATTGCATTTATTGCATACATTTATAATGTAGAATATTATGTTTTTATGACTATACCTATACAGTCCTTGCTTGAAACAGCTCACTTTTATAATTATAAATAGTATAGTATACATATTACAAATTCTGTAAATCAAATCGTTTCTCTTTGTACCTTTTTACTTTAAAACTTTTACTTGGACATAAAAGAGACAGGACAAATAAAAAAAAATCGTTAAAATAATTCATCTAGGAGAGAGGTAAATAAGATAGCAACTGTAATTTTAATTAAAGAAGTACACCTCGCAACAGCACGAATGTTATTAATTAAAACAGTCGTATTTTATGTTATTATTATATCTATGGAGACTTCGCGATTCTAAACTAGGGTATTATAACGTTTGAGCTGTCCGAAGGTGTATATAATAATATTATAAAGGTTACATCTAGAGTTACATTGGAAATGGAGAATGGGTCACGAGCTGTTGGGCTGATTAGTGAAACTTATTTCTCAGGTAAGATGAAATTAAATCACTACACAGGTACTTGATATAGTGGCTATATTATGTTTGACTAGTAATTGAATGGTGGTGAGTTTGTTGTGAGGCACTATAGCTGCTGATTTTTATCAAAATGGCAGTAGCTAAAGAGCAACTTTCATCTGAGAGGTTACTTAATTTCCACCATTCCTTAATCATAAATATAATAAGCAAATGCTGGAATGAATCACTAGAACACGATTGTCACGATTATATTTGGTAGAAAACGTCTATTAAGCATTAATTAACGTTCGTTACATAGGGCGAAAAAGAAAACTTTATAAGTTTTCCTATTAATATATATACAACAAACAATGCTGTGAGAAAGTTAATTTTGCTTGCGAACTCCATAAATAATTCCGTTAGTCAGAGTTGATG
Source organism: Siphlonurus alternatus (assembly GCA_949825025.1). NCBI lineage: Eukaryota > Metazoa > Arthropoda > Insecta > Ephemeroptera > Siphlonuridae > Siphlonurus > Siphlonurus alternatus. The sequence continues at coordinate 49,257,885 of OX463788.1, read as the reverse complement.
ATATGCGGGCCTGCAGGTAGCGTGATGAAGGTTCTGTCGTGTCACCTGGGGAGCTTGGTCGGAGGCATACTGGTGACACTAGTAAAAACTAAGGCGGCAAAGTTAAGCTCCAAGGAAATGACAATCATCTCCCAACTAAAAATTATCTCAAATTAACTAAAATTATCATAAATTATGAATTTATGAAAACATAATTATTGAAATGGAAGTCAAATTAGTAAATTACAAGTCTTACTGAACACCTTAGGACAGTATGAATGCTATCTCTGCCTTAGTTGCTGGAGCTGCAGCTTTAAGAAAAAAATTTATTCAGATTTACAACTTTGGAAAAGGTTAGAAAATGACATTCCGATGATTCCGAATTATAAAATGTTCTCCATGCAAGCCTGAATAGACTGCGTGACAACACCCACAAACAGAGCAGGGGTAAAATTTGTGCTATTCAGAGATGTATATATACATACAAAAATAACATAAATGTCAAAATTATAATTATATTACTGCTTTTCAATCATATCCTTAAAAAAAATAGCACTCTATTGAAAAAATTATTACGCGTGACTAATGTGACTATCAATAAAATAATTATATTATAAATATATGTTAAAAAAGAAAATATGGAAATTGTGGAAATAGTGATTCAAATGTTTAAATTATAACATTAGCTAGTGTTATATATTTATGTATATTTAAGATGTAGTTTTTTTTTTTACAATTTGTATTTATTTTTGTTAATTAAAAACTCTTCCATTCATTTTATTTTTAAAATTTATGCTAAATTTATAATTAGATCCCGTATTTTAATCAACGTATTAGTTGACTTGACTTTATATTTCGAGAACTGCTGACAATTTTTATTTCTTTCTAACATTATTTCAGTATACTCCAAATTAGTAAACTCATATTACATTAATTGTGTTGCAGCTGCTGCTTTTTGCCGCTACACTTGTGATGACGCTAGTCTCTGAGAGCAGCGGAGACATTCCTCCACCAAGACAAATCAAACTGCTGCGACCTCCACCCATCGGCTATCCCTTTTACCAAAGATATAAACTTCAAGGAAAACGTCAACCACTACCACTGCGAGTGCAACACCTACATTTAAATTACCCTTCCCCACACCTCTCGTCTCGACCAATCAAATTCAATCCCCCAGGACCCCCTAGAAAATACAAACCTAATATTCCACCAAGTAAAGCTCACTTCAACCCATCACCACCAGCACATTTCTTAACTCCAATAATTGATAACAATGAAGGTGCCATTCACACAATACCTGCACCAAATTTAGGACCGAATGCTGACAGACCTATTCCTCCACCTGCCATTGTTTCCAGCATTGCTGGTGCAATAACACCGCTCGACAAGCAAGTCAGGGTTCAGCAACATCAACCTAGCTATGAGGTACACGAGGTGGGCACGATTGGCCTGCCTTACTATGCACCGGACCCTGACCCCAGCGTTCCTGCCCCGCAAGTGCCGGTCACAAGGGACCCACACTCACACCCAAGCAACGGAAAGGCGCCCCTCGATCTGCTGTTGGCACACCATAGTACACCAAAAGGTGGGCTGTATAATGAAGAATCAACATAACGTGCCCATAATACATAACGTTCCTATACGCATGTAATAATATATTCATATACGCTTCTGTGACAATAGTTTTCAAAACAAATTAACAACCGAAGACAATTGAGTCACATCACAGAGAGCTCGATATACGTTAAATTATGTATAAATGTTATACACGATGGAAAAATATTAGTAAGAATGTGACAACACTCTCAGAAATAGGTGTTCCACACAGTGTTTCGAGAAAAGCCTAAACTGTTTCAAAAAATGTTCCCTTATATATGTCATGAAATCCGTCTCAGAAACACAACAAGTGTCCCTTTTTGAGACATGACATGTGTCTTAATTAAGGGGCATTTTCGAAACACTTTGAGCGTTTGTAAAACACTTTTTAAAACATCTATTTCTGAGAGGATCAGGCGTGCATCCCGACCCCCTAAAATTTGGATATACAAGTTCAGAACAGCTCTCATCCATAATTTTCTTTAGATAATGCATGGCTATTATAATTTTCTTGAAAAGCTTCCATAACCATGCATGAAACAATGCAAAGAATTCAAATTTACAGTACATACACTGTTGGTCAAAATTAATGAGATAGTTCAATGGAAAATCTACATGAAATTTTTTTATTGCAGAAATGAATAGAGGGTACCAAATTATGCTGCTCTGAATTTTTTCAGATTTTTTTGAAGCCCATAACTATTTTTAAATAATTATTGAAAGTGCGGCCACGCCCCCTGGAGGCATCAATAGGCGTCTCGGTCTTATACTTTTTATTAAGGATTCAGGGGTGCCAACTTAACTTACAGAACTTTCAATAATTATTTAAAAATAGTTGCGGGTCTCAAAAAAATCGGAAAAATTTCAGAGTAGCATAATTTGGTGCCCTCTATTCATTTCTGCAATAAAATTTTTTTATGTAAGTTGTCCATTGCGCACTACTGTCTCACTCTTAACATTGAAATATATGAAATTTAATCTTAGATCCTTGCAAACCAAGGTGGAGCATTCTGGTAAAACATTTAAATAATTACTTTCATCAATGGTTTAAATTATTAAAATTAAAAAAAAAAAAAAAAAGATCCTGTTTCTAGACTTTAGACACTTATACGTTCACATTATGGTGTTTAATGCGAATTCGTTGACGACGCTTCATAAGAATGACATTATCCATCGTCAACGAATACGTATTAAACATTGCACCGTCATGTCACATTTGCCGTACGTAATGATACTCAAAAAAAGATTATCTATGATCTATGTCATAACTACATGTCAGAGACTAGAAAGTGAACACTAGGGGTTGTGACAGTAACGAGGTAACTGGAGGATTATGTTGCAGTGTCCCTGGCGCATCTGCTGAGCTTCCCCAACGACCCCAACACGGAGTTCCTGCAGGCGTTTCAGGACCAGTACAAGTACCAGGGCTCGATCGACTACGACCAGCAACACGCCGGCTCGCAGACTGGCGAGGACGATGACGTTGTTGCAGACGAACTGGATGACGAGTCGGGAGCAGTCTTCGGACAGAGAATCAAAACCAACAAGAAGAGAAATTAACTGATTGTATATGCTCTAGTTATTACGTTAAACCATGCAGATTATACTCTTTGTGCTAACTATAATTTATTTATTTAATAATAAAGTATTATTTGTTGATAATTATTTTGTTGTTTTAATAATTTATGTTCTAATAAATGTTATATTTTATTGTACACTTCTAACCTTGAAGAATTACCCTCACCAAGAGAGGAATAATATATTAATGCTATTGTCATTTTTTGATGAAGGAAATTTTCCGAATCGACGATTGTACAAACCTCAAAAGCCTACTCCAGAAACAATATATTGTACTGTACAACCAATAACGTTTTTTTTTTTTTTTTCACCTAAAGTACACACAGTTTTAACAAGTAATGGTGTGGGGGTAGCAAGAAAGGTATTAGAAATTCCAAATCACAAGTGGTTGCTAACTAACAAATTTATATTTTTTATAGTCCGTAAACTAGATGTTATCTCTATCAGATGACGTTTCTTTAATTAATTCCAATATCGATGACGGAAAAAGCACATTGGAATTAATTAATTACAAATTTATAACTAATGCTATAGCAAAAAGCTCGAGTAAAAAATTATTAACTAATTATTTTTATCAATATTATAATTTTGTGCTGTGTATTTTGTTTTTCTATACTTACCAATATTTTATGCTATTCATTATTTAAATATACAGAAGTATTATACTATTCATTATATTTTTTCTTTATAGCTAATAGATAAATTGAATTGGCTCTTGTGTTCTTTGCTCATTCAAGCGCGAACAATACAGAAAATAATAAATTATTAATAATCTACTACGGTATGTAAAAAAAAAGTACGTATTAGCACAAATTAATAATTATTATATTAACATAATATGTACACTCAAACAATTAATATGTGATTAACTCACCATGCGGTTAAATCTGACTGCAGCGTCACTGTGCCCCTGCTCGTACGTAACCCGCTCCATTTAGATGCCAAACAAGTTGCCTATCCTCAAGGCGACATGTTCTGGCTTGTCGCCATTATTAAATAGATCTTTTTCGACTCGTGGATTTGAGTTCTTTAGTCACCAATGTCCACTATATAATTACTATATTGAAAGACATGAACATACTTCTTTAAATTATATAATATAATATTGAAATTATTTCTATTTTTTGAATAAATTTTGGTAGTACCGCATCATAATATTATGTATTCATACAAAAGTATATCAATGAATTTGACACTGCAATATTTGAAAAAATAATTTTATTTTATTTTGTATGTATATTTTTTAATAGGTTTGTAGTTTACCCGCTTTACAGCTATACAGCCTGATATGTCTGTGCATGCACCCACGCAGATTCACAGCTCGTTAAGTTATGTGTGGTTTAATTAATATAATCGTGAATTTATGGTGAATTGCATAACGAAACTCGTATGTTTTTGTTTCATCATCATTATATAATTTATTGGTATGTTTGTACATTGCAATAATAGGTTATTATCTTAATCTGTAATTTATCTGTTAATTAGGTTAATCTTTATCTTAATAGTGTCTATAATAGGTTGTTGTAGTCTGTATTAAACTTTTTTGCTGTAGTGTACGTAGCACAGCATGAAGTTTCTATATATATATATATATATATATATATATATATATATATATATATATATATATATATATATATATAATTAAAATGGTTAGATAAAACCTTATATGGTAACAGTCAACCTGTAAGAAAATGTTGATATAGTTTCACAAATATCAGTAGACTACAAACAACTATAGTGAAATTTTCTCCATGACAAAATAAATATATAGCATTTTATCAATGTAATATAATGTGATATTTATGCTTATGCATGCTGCTATAGCCCAAAGTCATGGTAGGAGAACAAAAAAATGAACTTCGGCCATAACATTCATAACATGTCTATCTCATTCATTACTGTAAGTATGTACACTCATGTAACTCCACTCTAGAACTAGGCCTAATTTTTGTGAGGGGGGTGGAGGCACAATTTATCATTACTCAGGCTTTGGCAGCAGGTTTTTGCTGGATGTATGGTATATATGTATAATATAACTCCCATAGGTCTGTTCGTGAACCCTGCCCAGTGTACACTTTCTGCCCGTAATCGACCTTTTGTCCAAGTGTATAAAGTTTATCGTGCGGAAAGTGTACACTGGACGAACAGACCTCATGTATTTAAGGATAGTTTGAGGAAGGAGATCGACCTCCGAACCCCCCATGAATCCATCACTATTAGATATAGGACGCACATTTTATTGATTACAATGACACAGGTGATTTAATGACTAGCTCAGTTACTATATATCTGCAGCGAAGGTGTGTACTGCAAATTAAATCGAAGGCAATCCTTCACGCACGCACATACCAACGTGATGTACTCCGTTATTGGCGGAGTCACACGAGAAAACGTGGGTATACGCGCCGCTCACTCGCCTTTGCTGAAGTTTGCATTGAACTTGAACCTACTTTGAAGAAAGAAAGAAAAAAAAAGTTACGCCTTTACTTAATGAAGTGAAGCAGAAATACTGTCAACAATTAAATGTACAAATATATTAAATATGGATTGCTTCTATTTAATAAAACTACCAAACTCTTAATAAATAGCTGACATGATTTTTTTTTTTTTTTTTTTTTTTTTTTTTTTTTTTTTTTTAAGTTTTACATAAATGAAAAGAACATAAAATTAAATAATACTCTGATTATTTTTTTGATTCCGGGAATCATAACTTTTATAAAAAAACATACATTGAAATATTTGAAATATAATTATGTAGTTAACATTATATCATAACACCTTAGATTTTTTTTATATTATAACCGTGGTTTTATGCAGAAAATTTCAAAAATATGTGAAAAAGAGTTGTTGAGTTTGGAGAAAGCTTTTTTTTTTTCCTCCCAGAAATATAACTTAAATTACTTAAAAATTTAAACGAAAAAATAAAAAAACGAGTCAGTAGTTTATTGTCTTTTAATCAGGGCTAGATTAAGATTGCTTGCATCGGGCTGCGAAATATAGAGAGGACCTGCCATTCTCGGAACCGTCCCAAAAAAGGAAGCACGTGGGATTAGCCCAAGTGACCTGCAATAGCCGCGATCAGCCTAATCAATCGAAGCATTACATGATCAAACAAACTCTGGTTTGAACGATATTATAGTAAAAAGAAAAAAGAATCAGTGCCTTTAATCATATCCATAATCTAATGTTGTTATATTATATAATATGTACATAATAATGACAAAGATTTTTTTTTTTTTTTAATTATTAGATAATGAAATGAAAGAAAGGAGTAATGCAATATAAGAGAGCTATAGGAGTGCTCATTACATTCTCGCATAGATCAATAAATACTAGGACAAAATATGATCCTCTGAACTTGCCGAAGAATTTTAAATGTCCTCACTTTGATCTTATAACAATAAGTTGCCACCGGCAATAAAAAAATATTGATTGCAATAAAAAATTTGCTAGAGAATTTAAAAAATTCCTTACTCAGTTAATGAATATATTATTAATTCCTATTACAAAAATTGAGTTTGTTTCAAGGCCTATTATGTATACCATGTAACATGTGCATGTTAAGTTTATACTAATTCTTATAATAATTATAGTTTACTATTAATTTTTAAGAAAAATATATTTTGTCTCTATGTTGTATTATGTACAGCCTCAAGAGAATAAATAAATAAATTTCAAATTGAATTTTCGATGAATGTTTATAAATTGTTTAAAATCTTTCAATTTTAATCAGAATTCAATTTTATTTTAATTTTAAAATATTTGAGGTCAATGGATGACAATAGTTATGCTATCAATAAAAGTTAAAATATATACATTTAAGAAACTTGTATAGTTCTCTTTGCTCCCATACGATCCAAAGACTTCACTCATGGACAAAAATATTATAATACAATAATAGCTACATCACTCAATTTAATTTTTAACACTTGTTTACTATTTACATTATGCAGTTTTTTTGTTTTTTTTGTTGTTACTTATTATAATATAATATTAAATATCAGCAAGGCGTGTGTAATGATGACGTCACATATTAAAGAACATATAATCAAGGTCACGTCACGTGACGGCACCTGTTATGCCCAATAAAGAAGAAAGCTCCAATATGCTTTGCTATACTACTTATATAGTAGGCCGATGTTTCTTCTTTAAACTGAAACTTGTAGCAAGAAACTTGCAAAGTGGGGGACTGAGAAGAGGAGCTGCTTTCTCCCAAGAGACCCTCACTCGCGACCGCCTCAGCATCAGTCGGCGTCTACAGTCGCTCCAGAACACAACCAGCTAATAGCAGCTGCACTTTATCATGCTTCCGCGGGTGAGTGAGTCCGTCTTACTTTCCAGCTGCACTCTAAGCATATTTTGATATTGCCAACTTGTATTCCGTGTAAAACAATAACATAAGACGTTATCTTTAAATTTTACCAGAATTTCAAAGAATTAAAAATTGTTTTCAAAATGTTACCTTACAATTGAAAGTGTTAAATTAATAATTTTTTCTTAATATTTAATAAATTTACTTGCTGCATTATAATTATGCATTTTTAATCCGTATTAGTGGAACAGCGTATACGCGTTGCATTGCACTAGTTGGTGTGTTACGAGTTTTATGACCAACTCTGTACAATACGTGAAATTAAAATTATATTTGAATATTCTATAAATTATTTCTCTCTTTAAATAAACAATATTTTGTTTTATAACAATATTAATAATTAATATGGTATGTATTTAATATTAAACTGTAGTTAAATCTGATTAAAGCGTGTTTATAAAGATAATGTTATTAAATATACAGAAATTTAATTTATGTTTCTAATTCTGATATGCCGTGTTGCCTCCAATTAAGAAAGCGTGCGCCGCTTTATGATTCTCACTGAGTGGTGAAGTGTCAGCGAAGCAAATCAGGGTAGTGCAGCTCAGCAAGCATGCATCTTCAGTTGCTCCAACGTGTGATGTTGAGTGAGGCCACAACCGCCGCCGCACTTTCAGTAAATGCTCACGAACGTGATAATATTCTGAGTCACGTACGTTTCATTGGAGGATGAAATGTGTGCAAGTTTTATTTCATATTACTTGAAATCAACAAGTATGAGACAGCTAGATTAAAAAATGAGACAACTTACATTTTTGTAATAAAGTTCACTTTTATCGCATAGAGATGAGAAAAATAGGTCTTATCAGAAAAAAAATTAATTACCTTGTTTTTGCATCTAATTATCTCACGAGTTATAAGATAAATATTCGTAAACTGTGTAAATTAATTTCTGCACTCTATTTCCTTGTGCACTTGTATATATATACATACAATACATAATACATACCAAGTATTTTCGTACAGACTTCTAGCTATATGCGTTCTTATAATAATTAGCAATTACATCACTCCTTTTAAGGTTTACTATAGGATAACCCCTTATTATTATTTTGCTGTCCAGTTTCTATATATGCTTTAAAAAATATTGAATACTTTTTGGTGTATTTTTTTTCCCGCAGCTCACATCACAATCTTAATAGTCATTATAGAATTGGTAAATTAAAAAAATTAAAAATATATCATTGAACAGCACATATTTATTAAACAACACAAATACACAAATAAAAAATGAAAGAATATTATACGGATAAACTTCAACTACTAGGGGTCACTATAGAGTGAGTATATACTCAGCTTCTGATACATATTACTGAAAATTGCAAATCCACATGATCTGTCTCTTGGAATTGCAACGTCAGCAAATCAATCAGGAGTAACGTTCGGACTGTCCGGAGGTGTTACTGCAGATGAGGGTTCGGTGACAAGCACAAACGTGTTGCTATTTTCTATTATAGTCTTTATTTAACCAACTAATTGTTTTTTTTTACGTATTAAAAACGCATTATTTTTTTTTGCAGTCAATGCTGACAAAATTCTATTTAAATTATTTTATTCCAAATATTATTACAAAGTTGCTTGTAAAAATTATAAAAGTTTTTTTATTATATATCATAGACTTGTTTATTGAGTTTATTTTTTCATCGGAAAATTTTGGTAATGCAAAAATGTATGCATAATTGAAGTGAATATATATAATTATATACTATCTGGAATATAAGCAAAATATGACAAATTTATTGAACTAAAATCTGAAATTGCATTTTCATTGAAATTGTATCTCCTTCCAACAATTTATTAACACTGGCAACGATTTGCATATTGAAATTACAGCAAAATTAATTCCTAATTCTGAGAACTCAAAACTATTTTTATGAACTTTCTACGCTAATAACCGGTCAAATTTTTGTTCAGTGATGATCAATGTCAAATTTTTATTATTAAAAAAATACTATTTATTGTTCTTAGCCAACGATCTTCGTTCGCCCAAGTGCTCCAAGATGCGTTTAAAATTCTTGCCGTAGCAGACGCAGTAATCAAACACTATAATATACAGTATATCTGCTCAGTATAGCTTATGTGACAAGACTGACTCGGCATCGAATTTTATAACTGCACTACAGCAAAATTTAATGTTATCATTAAGTCTTTTTGTAAATACACAATCAGAAAGAATCGATTATTTGTGATGAACCTTCTGTACATGAAACATAAGGTTCATCACAAATAATCGATTCTTTCTGATTGTGTATTTACGAACAGACCTATTATGATGAACTTAACTTCAGTTACACCATATATATTCCGCCATATATAATGCATTAATTAAATTAACAAGAAAATTTATTCTCCTTACAATATATGGCGTTTAATTTTTCCTTACAAGAAAATTTCATCTCCATACAAACAAATGGAGTTCAAGTTTTCTTGTAAGGAAAAATTGTATTCAATAGTTAGAAAAATTGTATCGTGTAATACCGGCTTTATGGTGTGCTTTAAAATTCCTAAAATGTTATAGTCATCTTATTTATATAAAAAAAAATACTAATCTATTCTTTACTGATACTTGCAATAATTTCTCTCTCTTTGTTTCAAATAAGGCTATGAAACAGAATATAATTTTTGTAATATCATTATGGATAGACTCATTCTTAATACAAAAGCATTCCAAGCATTATGGCACAGTTGGTTATATGTGTCGGAATTGCATTCTGGATCGTCTCCAGAGCTTGAGTTCGCCTACAACTAAGATCCCTATACTAGTATAGTATGATCTTGCCTACTATACGACTACCTGTCAGTTTGTGATCGTTCCTGATTGTTTTCTGTAATTTCCCTTTGTCACTCTTAAGTAAAAAACAGCATCTTTCTTTCCATATACAAACTTTCGTTCTTTCATTCCTACTCGTGGAAGAATATCCCGAGGAAATTCACCAGATCTGTGTTCTCTGTACCTCCCTGAGCCAAAAGACTAATTTAAGAAAACAAAATCAGAATCCATGCTAAATCTTTAAATTTTATTGTTGAATCGAATCTTAAAAACGTTGCACGTGTGTTTTGTCAAATCAAAGAACTAACTCGTCAATATGTTTTTACTTTAATTTGAATCAACACACGGAGGCGTGATATAGTCTCAAAGCTCTTTAGCTCCAATTTATTTCACATGTTCAGCACATGTTCAGCACCAAAAGTAGGATACTTGATTTAAACTCTGCAGGTATTTTGTTTTCAAACTAAGTTAGTGTTAAAGGGCTTTGTGCTCCTCCTAGAAGTATTACAACAACCAGAAAAACCTATATTATATCATATACATTATCTAGGACACAACCTAATTTGCTCAGGTGCTAAATTTTTAGTTCCTAATTCCTATGCAAATGTTGTTATGCTGTTTTTTTTTATTTTAAATTATAGCCGTATAGTTTCAATGTAAATATGATTAAAAATTACTGTTCATTGCACTTGACTGGAAAGTTAAATCCACGATGTTTTTAAAAATAATTGAGTTGGAATAAGAAATACAAAAAAAGCAGTTCTTTATTTAAATGCCAGGAAAACAGTCCAGTCTTTCATAAATGATATAAGAATTAATTTTATTTGATAAAATGTTGAGCAAAACATAAGTTTATTCAAAAATTGACAATGTGAGAGAACTTTTCGGTCGCATTTTGTGAAATAACAAAATTGCAGTACTACAAATATTATCTTATATTGTTGTACATGCAATCGAAAGGCAATAAAAAATTATGAATTATCCAACGATTTGTTTGAAAATGCAAAATTATACATTTTTTAAAGCTGCTTTTGCGTAAATTTGTTTAAAAATTATTACAATTAATATAATCTTGCATACATAATTATATTATAATTGCATGAAATAGGTTCAATTATAAAATTATATACTATGTTACTTCCCATGTAGTCGTAGCTTCCAAATCGGACGGCGCAATCGTTTTGTTGGCACCTTTTTTGAGTGAGCGCAAAAAACTTACCGAAAAAAATTGCTCTTGATCGCATAGCAGCACAAAAAAGCGCGATCTAAGGGAAACTGGAGCAAACGTCCTGATCTGATATCGCACTTTACAAGTAATTTCCATAATTATAATAAACTAATATACTAAGTTGAAATGAACATTGCATATCTGATTCGGATCAGTTGACAACGCTTTATAAATGTATAATATTAGACGATTCACATTAAAATATTGTCAGACACCGGAATGTTATTTTTTGTTTTTACTGGATTTTTTTAAACAAGAATAACAGAGAGATATAATTGAATTCTTGACGTAAAATATTTTCATATTTTATTATAACCTGGTTTAACACGTTAACACGATTTCTAGCATATTCTTTGTTATCGTGCCAGTCAGAGCGCAGAAGTTTTATTATGTCCTTCTAAATATTTTTTACACATCTGAGGTATTTTTCTCATCGTTCTATTTTGACCAGCACGTTTATAACTTCTCAAAAGACAACATTGCCTTAAAGCATTATGCAAACTATTTTTAAGTAGCAATTAAAGAAATTGGGGCTTCATATGGAATATTAATTACCAGAACCTTTAAAAGTAGTTCATCGTCGTGATGTTGTTATATTTGTAGTGAAGTGGCCAAGCTAGCATCTTTTATTAATTGCATTAATCCAATCCAGGGTTTTGCCTGACACCATGTTATACGAGGGGGCGCACCAGCAGGATCTACCTCCAACCAATATCAAGGTCATGCATCTGGGCCGCTACCTTGACCCACCCCACTACTCGATATTTTCTTATACCTCAAGATTAGCGCTATATATATCAACAGATTTAGTTCAAACATAAAAACTTCTAGTTTAATTAAATGGCTTTTCTATAACGTGAAATCCACCAAGAAAATTGCATGCAATGGTTTACAGCTAGTTGAGTGATTACCTCGAATTTTATCACACAAAAGCTTCTCATTGCAGTTCTGTTTACAGTCGCTGCAAAGCCTGTGGAACTAACTAGCAGTGCCTACAATTTTTGTTATAAGAGTTCTTAGATGGACGATGAAAGTTCAGCAAAGCTATTGATTGCATTTTTATGCAACGCTGCATTATCAACCCAACTTGAAATTCTCACAGAAGTTCATTAAGGAAATTATCGGAGTCTGCGCCAATCAGTAGTGCACTGATTCGTTCTCATGCAAGTGCGTCCATGTAAACACTACCTTATTTTTTAGTACCAAAATCTCAAGTTGTATGACTTTTTTCGTTCATTATTTATTTTGTGTTACCTTTTGTTAAAAAATCCATTTTAAGTTTTTTTTATTCATTTTACACTTTTAAAAGACACGTCGTTTTTTTCTAATCTTAAAAGATATTTCTTACACTGCACCATCGTAGCGTAGGTGCTTATCGATGACTACTACATTGGATGCTGTGACTGCTGGACCCACCCCACTCCCTATATATATATATATATATATATATTTATATATATATATATATATATATATATATATATATATATATATATATATATATATATATATATATATATATATATATATATATACGCCTCTGCAAATCTGAAAATTAAAAATTTAGTCATTTGAGTATCTTACCGTTTCTGTACATATAATGTTAATATAACTGTAGTTTAAGATTATGTATAGAATCCATAATGGTTGTGATATACAGTATACTGTATTCTACTCAAGTTGTATTTAATTCGGAAAAGACTCAATTCCACTACAGTTATAATTTATATATTTGCTAAAATTTAAATTTAACAACAGATATGTAAATTTATTATAGTTTATATATAGTGTAATTTCACTTTGCTCTACTTTTAAATACGCTCGTTTGACGGTACGAAACAAGATTCTTATGACATATATTATATACGCAATATACTGAAAAGATTACAATTACTAGTAGGTTACTTTTTTTAACTTTTAATAACACCCATCTCAATAACATTATAGTTAATACGCGCGCGGGGTTACGCCATATACTTCCTTACAGTAAAATCTTGTAACATCCTCCCTACCGTCTTTAGAATCATTGTAAATATGTAGAGCATGGCCTTGAAATGGGTACATGGTCATCGCCCTCTGCATAGAAAAACGTGAGCAAGTACAAAATCTCGTTAATGGGAGGAGGCGGAGAGCACGCGGGGAGCGGCAACTTGTTGCTTTGCTTGCTGTAGCGATGCGTTTGACTCTTATTAGAGAACGGGAGAAAGCGGAGCATGAATAGAAGAACTAGAATGACCACATACCTGGCCAGAAAGTTCATCTTTAAATCTAGTTTGCAATGGAAATACATTTATTATTTAATTAATGATACAGGTAGCTGAGAATTAAACGCAATATAAATAGAGAAAATGTAACTGTATATTATATAAACAAATTATTTATATAATTTATGAGTGTGATTAGTGTGATTTCTTTATAAAATGCTGTTAATGTGAACTTTTTTTAAAATTAAGAACGCAGACAATATAATATATATAATAATAATAATCTTTATTAGTATATAAAAGTTGCATGGATTTGTATATCCAATGATTTTTATCTCACTTGGAGATTATATTAATATATATACAGTATATACTGCCTATATATAGTATACTGAGAATATATACTGATGTATATATTACAAAAAAATACACATGCAGCCAATGAATTATAGGAACTATAATAAAGGTTTTTGATTCTCCCAAAAATAAATCAACTCTGCTATTGTTCACAGTGGTTGCTGCTTGCAACGCTCAGCCTGGTCGTGTTTACTACAGTTTCTGGTGACCAGCCCCCCACTTCTCGGCAACAACGGATCGTTCGCCGCCCACCGCCTGACTTCCAATCTTCCAGCAGACCAGTGCAATCTAACCCGCCGAGGGGAGCTCCAAACTCCGGTCCAAGAGGGGATCAGGGTGGCAACAAACCATTTCCACCAGGCCCACCACCATCTCCGTACCGTATCAACAATCCCAGGCCTTCTCCCCCAGCAGCAGCAAGCAACAAGAAGCCTCTGTTTGTACCTCCAAGACAAAAACTTGCCCAACATTCTCGGCCAAATGAGAATAAATCGCATCCGCAAGTAGAGTATGGATTTACACCAATTGTGTCACCAAATAATGTTCATGGGTTCCCAAATAGACCGCCTCAAGACATTCAAAATATAAATCCAGTTCAAACAACTGTTGAAACACAAAAGCAGCTGATTATTAATGTTCAGCAGCCAACATCTTTTCAAAATCATAATCAACAGAAAAAACAGACTTCAGAAAGTTTTGCAGGATTCAAACCTGAAAATCAAAACGGACACCATGAAACATTTTCAAAACAGCATGGAAACGGAAACTTTGGACATTCTCAGCAGGAGAAGCCTAAAGAACAGGAAAAATTTGATCATTTTCAATACCAACAGCAGCATTTTGGACAAAATGGTAAAATAAACTCTGAACCTTTTCCCAAAGTTCCTCCAAATATTGGACAGTTTGGAAATGAAAATAAAAATGTAAAGCACAATTTTGATCAGTTCCCAAAGCCGCCACAAAATTTTAACCACCAGAAAGGACATGGAGGGTCAAATTTCAACTCACCAGGATCATTCCAGGCTCAGCATATTCCTCTGTCACATACAGGAAAAGTACCACCACAGAGCTCTCACTTTCATTTCCAAAATCAACGAGGTCAAAATCAGGATCAGAAAGTTCTAAACTCAGGTGTTCAATTCCATGTTCAGAAACCAAACTTGTCTGGACAGATTGGCCAAAGTCAATTGCCAGGTAATTTTGGCCAAGAACCTAAATTCCCTGGTAACTTTGGGCTTGAGCAGAGATATTTTAGCAATTTCCGACAAGAACAAAAATTTCCCGGCAACTTTGGGCAGGATATTAAGTTGAATACACACTTTATGCAACATCCCAAATTCCACGGACAATTTCCTGGTGGCTTTAATCCTGAAAAATCTGTTGATGCTAATGTGCAATTCCAAGTGCAGCAACAGCAGAAAGGAAATCAACACTTTGGATCGGAAGTTAAGCTTCCACCTCAGTTCCATCAAGCTCAGATTCCACTGCAAATCAACCAAGATCCTAACTTTGCAGTCAAAAACCCCTTCTTCTTACAAGAACCAAAAGCGCCAGAAGCTATTCCATTAGGACAGCTGAATGAACCTCAAATTAAAAATAAAAAACTTCAGGCACATTATCAAGTTCAAGAAACAATTGGAATCCCACAATTAGGTTTCCAAAACTTCCCGCAGTTTAATATTCCAGCTTCACAAATATATATGCAGGAGAACGCAAGAGTTCCAGATCAAATTAGTATTCCAGTTGGCACTACATTTCCTTTCCACGTCAATCCCAATCCATTTTTAACGAAAGGAATTGTACAAGGCCAAGTGATTCCTGTGAACCACATCGGGGGCAGCACTGAAGGCAGCATTCCTCAATTCACACCTCTGCCCCAGACGCTTCAATTTTCAGGTAAATATTTCGAGGGATGAAGTTCGGAATAAATTATGTTTTATTTTTACACACATTATTAGTAAACTTATAAAGATCTTGTTTAAATATATAAAAAATAATATATAAGGATATAATTTTACTGTCTTCTTTTCATTATTATTATTTTTTAAATTCATGTGATTTTTTTTAAGAGTGCGTCGTGCTGTTTGTAATTTTTTTTATATACATTATTACAATACCCTAAGAGAAGGCAAGTTACATCTTTTTATGCCATAATTATTTATAAACAAATAACCGTGAGCAGCAGAAATGGAATGCAGGATATATTATAGTTTTTGCATTGCTTGAGTACCGATGGTCAAGAAAAATAAAAAAAAAAAAAATGGCTAAACACAGTTGTTGTGTAAGACGTTGTTTTAATCGTTTGGCATCAATGTAAAATTTAATCGAAGAAGGTTAAGAGTGATATGCGGTAAATGCAAACACCGTGAGATTTTTTCTTTTTCCGTCGGTACCCTCCACAGAGTTGCTTTTAGTGACAGTTTCCGCTCTGTGAATGCAGGCGCGGAGAACTCTGAGCAGCAGGTAGCCGGCAGCCAGACGCTGCGCAAGGTGTTGGCGGCACCCAGCAACTCCAGCAGCAGCTCGCCTGCCAAGCCAAGGAAGACCACGCTGAAGGACATCCTCGCCGAGGACTGCACCGGTGCCGAGGAGTTTGGCTACTGCGCGTCTCCACCCAGATACCCCACGTGAGTATATACAGCTACTAACTCTGGTGCGCGTTATAGCTCTATGAAGTCTTGTACGCGTCATTCAGTGGTTAACTAGCAGTACAGTTTTTTTTTCTTCATTTACGTGGAAAAATCTCCTTAATTACAATGTAGGTAATGAATGAGTTGATTGATAAGAATCCAATTACAGTGTAATGTCAGACAACGATAGAGTTCATATAATTATATATTATTTAAAATTTCCGAAGATGAGAAAATGAAAACAATTTCATTATTATTTATATTTTCACCATATAAAAGGTAGGCAACTTGTTCAGCACCCAAACAGAGCTGTGTTTACATAATTATATTTGCTGCAGGGGAAAATAGTTAACAGCAAGTTTTCTAACTTGAATACGAATAATAAGGTCTGTTCATGAACCCTGCTCTATCAGGCGCGGATCCAGGGGGGGGGGGGGCTGCAGCCCCCCCCCCCCGAAATTTTGGATTTAACATGGACAATATAGGCATTTCCTCCACTCAAAATTTTTTTTTAACATTGGCATTATGGAGGCAGCCCCCCCCCCCCCCCCTCCCTCCTGAATTTCTTCTGGATCCGCGCCTGGCTCTATGTACACCTTTTTGCACCCGACGAGTCTCGATCAACTTTAGCCCAAGTGCATAAGGAATATGCTTTGCAGAAAACTTTCACAGTTCAGGACTTACGAACAGTTCTAGTTTATATATTATATATATATAATCTAGCTAAAATAAGGGAAAAAGCAAATTAAGTTCTCTGGTGCAACAATAACTTTTACTCAAATTTGAATTTGGGATAAATAGTATATATATATATATATATATATATATATATATATATATATTAGTCATAATATTGAAATTATATTGCTGGGTTCATAAAATTTGAAACTTGATTGGCACAGCTGAGGTATTGCTTGACATAACAAAAGTTGGCTTTCGGCAAGGCGAGTAGTTATATAGGTGCTATTTACGAAGAAGTTAGCCCGGTTTCTAACCACGTTTAGCTTAACCACGTTTAACTATACCTGTTTTACGTGTTAAACTACCTAGTTAAACGTGGTTAAGCTAAACATGGTTATAAGCCTGGCTAACTGCTTCGTGAATCGCACCCATATAGTTCCCCTTTCCCACCTCTCTAGCGGGCAGCAGAGCAACTTTTTCTCTCATGTTTTTAAGAGCTTGCTAACCGCATGCATTTAAATTTTCAGGCAGCAAGTGAGCGCGGTTCTGAAGCAGTGCTCAGAGCAGCTGCAGCAACATTTGCAGCCAGCGACACACCACGTGTCCGAGCGCTCCGCTGACGAGCCATGGGCCAGCACTTGGGCTGAAGAGGGCGGTGAGGCAAGCGCTGCTTGCGTCTCTACGGCTGCCATCGTGGAACCCGGCTACGCAAGGCACAGCGGCGGCCACTGGCTGGTGGTTCTGCAACACGCGGCGACCGGCGTGCAGCAACGTGTAACGGTGGACGTGTGTGCCCACGAGGGCGGCTCTTGCGGCTGCCGACAACACTACGAAAACAAGAACTTGGTGGCCTGGGACCCAGATCGTCCAACTCAATGTCCCACTCTTAAATCATTCAAATTCCCAACAAAATGTATTTGTCCTGGTGAAAAAACGACGGCTTGAGCGGCAAATAGTGTAAATTTTGATAGATTTACATGCACATGACCACCAAATGCTGAAATTATTTCCCACCGTTTATATTTGTTAGTAAAGTAAAAGAGCAATCACGTTTTCACCGAGTGACACGCACTGTAATATTTATTATATGAAAATGATTTACCGCCGGAACATTGCACGTATTTGTACACATTAGGTCTGTTCGTAAATGCACAATCAGAAATAATCGATTATTATTGATGATACCTTTTATATTCCATGTACAGAAATTTCATCAATAATAATTAATCGATTATTTCTGATTGTGTATTTACGAACAGACCTAGATATTATGATGAAAAAAAGAACGTAACGTAACCATTGGAACGTCTCATTTTAATTCATATATATATATATATATATATATATATATATATATATATATATATATATATATATATATATATATATATACGGTAAAATGTTATGGACATCATGATTTTCAAGTTAAACTGAAATGTGCTTAATTTTTAAATAACCAAAGGTATTAATGAATATATAATTATATATAAATTAATGGGGATGTTGGATTCCTTAACTATACAATGGAATTTCACTGTTTGTTGCTTAATATCTTGCCACACCGAATTTCCAATTCCTCTATAACGTACTTTTAACATTTCCAAATATATGATGATATTTATAATAATATTTAATAACTGTTACATAATTTATTATTTGTTGTTTGTTTATAATAAAATGTTCAAAAATATTTTTTGTTTGTTTGTTTTGTTTTATTACGATATATATTGATAATATAATAACAGTTTTGAGCAGTTTAAAACTTATAATAATAATTTTATTTCGATCGTTGGCTTTACAGCATAGATCACGTCAGAGTTGTTACATAAATCATACATAACAGGTACTTAGATACTATATTACTATAATAGATTTAGTATTTAAGAAGACGCTATATATATATATATATATATATATATAATTAATTATAACTCAAAATGCCTTTGAAGATTTGAAGAAACGCTCCAAATCGGTTGGTTCACTCAATTATCCATGCAATTCATAAAATAAATACAATTTATAATATATTATTATATTATAATTATGTTAAATTAATATATTCTTCTTTCAGCTGTTTGATGTACAGTATTATACCTGTCATACAATTATATAACGTAGTTAAAATAACGCCTGATCTAGCTGGATCTTTAAGCTGCATATGTATATTATGCCTATAGGCCCATCCAAAACGATTAATTATGGACAAGGCAGCTTCTTCATTTTGCACAAATATAAATATGTACTTTAGTATCATAGACCACTTGCAAAACCATCACCGGAATTTGCAGTTTTTGGCCAGTTGTGCCCCTGAAATGTGCATCGGAAGAAGTTCTCTTCATTTGAATCATTTCAATATGGTAATTTTCATACGATACCAAATCAGTCAATTGCATGGGAATAAGATACGTAACTAAGCAAGCTCCAGTTTGTTGATTATTCCAATTAACAGTTAAAATCAACAAACTGGAGCTTGCCTATAGTTATATACCTTACCCCATGCAATTGACTGATTTGGTATCATGTAAAAATTACTATCATATAATATATTGAAATGAAGAAAACTTCTTCCGATGCACATTTCAGGGGCATAGATTACCAAAATATGCAGATTCCGGTGATATTTTCATTTTTACAATTCTACACATTTGTCATAATTATAATATTGAAATCTCTATGTGAAAATCGTAAAATTCCCATAAGGTCCAACATGTGCATGCAGGCACGGACTGGGCCAAAACGGCCCACCGAGCGAGAAAGAACGAACGGCCCACACAGGCGGGGGCTAAATTTTTACTAAATTTCACTAAAATTTTCACAAATTACACTAAATAGCTAATATATAGCTTCGATTAAATTTTAATATTAGCTGGCAATTAATATTTACTAAATTATAATACCAAATATTAAATCTTAATTAATCAAGTCTAGTGATACTTATATACATTTTCTATATTTTTTGAAAAACGAAAGAAGTATAGAACTCTCCTTAATTTCGATTCCTTAAATAAATTATATATTTTTTTTCTAAAGCAGTATAATATATACTGCTAAATATATATATATGCTAAATTTACTGCATTTAGCCAACAAATAGTTTGGACGCACTTAATTACATTATATTAATATTATTAATATAAAAATACTTCCTGGACTCGGAAGTATACCCAGCATGGTGGAGGGAAATAAAAAAAAAAAGCAGAATTATACCTTCGAGAGCTCGAGATACGATATATTTGAGAATCGTGTATATAGGTTAATTGTTCACTGGAGAAATATGTAAAGATTTTGGATTCCAAATAAATACAATGTTAATTCATTTATAAATTTATTAAGGTATAACCTGAGAATTTGTCTGTCAAGGTCAAGAGGCGTGGCCATAGTGGCAACACTGTTTGCATTGGAATGCGAATATTTTTTTAGGAGGGGGTGGTGACATCAGTCCTTGAAAACGTTGCCACATTTCTCATCACATGTAGGAAACGATCATCGCCACGGTTCAAAATATATGAAAACAATTCAGAAAAATAGTCTAAAAAATTAAGTTTTAGTAAAAAAAAAAGTAAAAGAATCTGTTGTATAGTTTTTTTGCAATGCTAATTAACAAATTTAACATTGGAAGGATACAAAATTCTCATTTAAATAAATTAATTATAATTAAACCAACGGTTAAAAAATTCCGAAAAAATTCAGAGCTAATTTGACGATTGTTGTAAGTCCACCAAATTAATTTGAAGAAAATCAGTTGCAGCGAATTTTTCGTCCAAATTTCTCAGGTTAAGCCTTAAGAGTTTGATAAAGGACTTTTCAAGCAACTGGATGATGATCATTAAGAGAATGTTTAATTTCTTTCTCCATTACTTTATTTAAGTTCAAGTTTTTTATATTTACAAATTGCTTATTTTGTACACTTTTTTCAAGGGATAAAATGCAAAGTATTTTACTGAGAATTTTTTATTTACTGATATATATGAAGTATATATACTGTATATATTTGATTGTATTAAGCAACAGTTAATTTTAATTACTACTAAATTAATTTTTAAACTTTATTTCATGCATGCAAGACCCACGTACAATTTTCCTTGCTGCTATAAATGTTTTTATTCATCTTTCAATTGAAAATTGTTTAGTGATAATGATTAGAAATACGCCAAATTAAATACACCAATTAACGTCACCAACAGCTATAGATAAAAAAATAAATGTAAGCAGGAAAAATAAATAAATGTTGCTTTATTCAGAATCATATTTTGTATAAATTGTGATGTGTACATGCAGCGAGCCTGCATGATCACCTTTTTTGTTTTAGTTTTGGTATAAGTCTGAGGGCAAGTACTCGCAGCCTCGCTAGCTATCGGGTATGCTATTGTTAATTTGTTATAAAAAATTCTTCTTTTTTGCGGTAAATTAAATAAATTTAGATTATAGATCAGAATTAAAAAAAAAAAAGAAAGAAAATATACATACGATTAATTATTACATAGCGCTTGATTTTAAATATGCATAATGCTTTCATAAAATATATAAGACCATGATGCAGAGCCCTAAGAAAGCTCTGATTATTATTATTTTTTTGGAAGAATCAAACACCAGTGGTGTACGTGCATATAGTGCGTTTGCACTTGGTAAAGGTGTGCGGCTGTGGCCAGCTTTTTAGCGGACTTTAGCGTGCTTTAGGTTAACTGTCGGAACTGTCCCAGTATTCACCTACATGTGCATCCAGGAAACCACAGAAACCTTTGGACACGACAGCTGACACCTTTCGGTATGTCCCGAGTGCAAATAGTGCAGTAGAATATCTGCACGCAGATATCTCGAGAACCATCCGTTCTCAATGCCCACCTCTTGTAAAAATGACCTTCACGTGATCGAGGTAGGAAGCGATCCTGGGATTCCCGAGTGACAGGCAGTGATACAAACCACTATATTATAGGCTACCTGCTCTAGAAGGCTCTGATTATAATATGATATAAAACGGAATTAATATTAAGTTAGACAAGTAATTTAAAAGATCGCGGAAATATTGACACCTGTGGGCAGTACTCTCGATCTAGCTGCTTAATTATAATAATTCCATTTATGGTTTTTGTTGTCATCTTCTTTTTATTTCCCTCTTTTTTTTCTCCGTCTTTTTCTTTTCTCCCTAGGCTTTAAAGGACCAGACCGGGGGTTTTATAACCTATTTTTGACCGAAAGTAGTCGAGGAACATAAATGCCGATGCACTGTTTGCAAGGCTAAAAATACTATATAAAAATTATAAAATAATTAAATATTACATTAATATTACATTCTGAGTCATTCTGACTTCTGAAAATATTCTGAATATCATTCTGATTGGTTGACTGATATTATTCAGAATTTTATAAAAATAGGGTGCTCCACTGCAGCTAACAACGCAAAAAATATTGAAAACAGTGAAAACACGCAGGCGCGGATCCAGGGGGGGGGGGGCTGCCCCCCAACCCCCCGAAATTTTGGATTTAACATGGGCAATATAGGCATTTCCCCCACTCCAATTTTTTTTTAACATTGGCCTTATGAAGGCAGTCCCCTCCCCCTCGAATTTTTTTTTCTGGATCCGCGCCTGAAAACACGCGCGTCTTCATATAAAAAATATCAGTTATAATAAGAAAATTTCTTTTATTGTAGTAGAAAAACTGGAAAACATTCAAAGTTTCAGAAATTTAGGCTCGGTTATTAGTTAATGACTTACTTTATAGTTATACTTACATTTTATATTTATAGTTTATAATTTGTAATGTATTATATAATATTATATATATATAACATATATTATATAATTATATTATATATAATAATATATACATTTCAAAATCAGTTTCGGATATCCGAAAATCTGAATATAGTTTCGGATATCCGGATATCCGAAAAATCTCAAATCCGGAATATTTTTCGGATATCCGCGAATCCGAAAACTGTTTCGGATATTCGATTAACCGCAAATCCGAAAATTTGGATTTCGGATATTTTCGAATCCGGATTTCGGATTTTGAAATATCCGGAAATCTACATCAGCACTACTTTTAACCACAAAAAGAAATATTAAGTGCATGATGTGTATATCGTCCTCAAAAATTTGTATAAGGCGGTTGCATTTGCAACGCAATCAGTCTACATACTTTACGTGATCTATGCTGTAAAGCCAACGATCGAAATAAAATTATTATTATTATTATTATTATTATTTACCGTTCTTTACAGAGGCTGAGTGAAAACATGCGCGCGTAGCCTGCCATGCCGGTGGAGTGGTAGAGAACTCTGCATGCAGGCAAAAGATTAAAAAAATACATTATGAATTATTTAAAATGAGAATAAAAAATGTGAGGTGAACAAAATGTTTAAAATAAAATTTACTAACTTTTGCTCACCTCAAAATCTTTTCTTTATATATTTTTAATTTTTTTTTTTAATATTTTCTCCTATGCTTATACATTGCGGAGCTCCACCAGGCCACCATCGACGACTGGTGGACAACTGTTGAAACTCCCGATCCAAGATGTAAAAATGGCTCCAAATTAGTGCATCCATTGTTCATAATTTTATTTCTCCACATGATAACATATATATATAATAAGATAATATAGAACTTTTCCAATAAAAGCATATTTATGTAAGATCTATTCTTGATTCACAATAAGGTCACACTGACGTCACACGCAAGCGCCGTGTTTTGACTTTGAGCCGAAAAAACGTGCGCAGAAGGGTTGCGCGCCGATGCGCGGTGGTTGTAGCAGGAGTCAAAATTAGTAATCGAACATAGCGACAATATAATTTTTCTGATGGATACTTACCATTGCAGAAATGGTGCAAAGTTATGCTACGTGCAGTATTATATACTTTGCTTTTTTTTTTTTCAGATTTTTATTTAGCGTCCACGGAAAGCATTTTTAAAAAGTTATTACAAAAAGTATCGAAAGTAATTGACTACACGTAAAAGCGCGCCTGCATGCCTATAGCTCTATATATGCTGAAATTTAAAAAAACAAAAAATAATTAATGAAAAGAATTATTTTTTTTTTAATTGTTTGGCTTTTTATAAGGTCGTTAAAAATCAAATGGGACTATACATGTAGCTGATACAGCAGATATAATATATATATATATATATGGCATATGGCTTATATATTGCTTTCTACAAGGAGGCTATATGTGTATATAATGCTCCTTGGCCTAGATAAAATTAATAATAAAATAAGTGTCGTGTCTCGAATGCTTTTTCTTCGGGACAACATATATGGCATATTTTTATCATGGGACAATCGTCCCATGATAAAAATATGCCATGTTGCTTGTAAAAAGGAACTATATACTTATATTACAAATTAATAAAGATGTATAATTCCTATGCTTAATTCGCCTAATTTAGTATAATTTCTGAATGATTAATATACTAAATTACAGATTAATTATACTAGTTTTTATTTTATTATACTAAATTATAGAAAAGCATTTTTCCAAAAATAAATTAAACTAGTATAATTAATCATGTAATTTAGTATATTAATCATTCAGAAATTATACTAAATTAGGCGAATTAAGCATAGGAATTATACTTTTTATTAGTTTGTAATAAGTATAATATTCCTTTTTACAAGGGAAGGCAGCACACAAAACTGCAATAACTGCATATTATAATATCATAAGCGAGTTGCGTAGTGCGCAAGCGCGAAAAATTCCCTTGGGGGCCTTGGGTGTCGTCAAGTCTGTGGTGCCGTGTCTCTAGCAACGTCGCGACGTCCGTGTTTGTTTGGGGAGTTTGGTCGTTTGGTCCCTTCACTTGTGTAAACTTGTTTTTTTGTGTTCACTTCCTTGGTTTCGTCGCAGCCGTCGCAGGCTTGCTCGCAGGTTTCATCTTTCGTTGTTGACTTTTGGATAGCTCATGGTTCATGGCTATTACTTTATTATGTTGTGATATGCATATTTAATTTACATTTACCTCACAATTAAAAATCGCCGTGATGAATCAGTTCTTGGTGATCTAAGTGTTGAAACTCTGACGGTAAGTTGCTTATAGTTGGCTAAACCATGAAACCACAGGTGCAGAATCAAGAAATAAAACAAGAACGGAATGAGCTGTTTATAAATAATAAATACTATTATGTATTAATGTATTATGTATGCATATAATGTAATTTCACATAGTCTGATTTTGCTGCAAAACCATGCCGCAACAAATGTTCCGCATGTTCCGCCGTTGTATGAGTTTAAGGAGGGTTTTGAGACAGGCAAACCCTTCGCGAGCCACCGTGGCGTAGCCACATTTGTGACATTTAATTGCTGCGTTAATTTTATTATTATTATATAATTGTAAGAAAATCAAGGGGAGCGTGATTTTTTGCATAAGTGTTGCGGTGTTGTGGCGTGATTTTTAGAGAAGCTTATTTGTGAATTCACAAATTATGAAGTGGGTGCAGATCCATGGTTTTATACAGGCATTATAACTATATTGCTGGATTGATGCAGCATATCCCCGGGCTTGTATGCCTACTGTAGGATTGGGGGCTTCTTGTTGTTTAAATCACATGGGTACGTGTTAATGTGGTATACTGTATTGAATTTGTGGAGAGAAGGTCAGTCGATTGTTCCTCCTCTTATACTCATACCTTGATGCCAAATGTCTTTCACGACTTCACCCTTAATTAATTACTCTTGGCCTGTGTACATTTGAATGCCCCCATCAGTATGTATGCACATACCCATTGTATGCATATGGCCATTTTGCTTTTATATTATGGTATGCATAAGTATGTATACAGTCAGGCGCGGATCCGGGGGGGGGGGGGGGCGAAATTAAAATTTGGATTTAACATGGGCAATATAGGCATTTCCCCCACTCCAATTATTTTTTTTAACATTTGCCTTATGGAGGCAGCCCCCCCCCCCCCCCCCCCCCCCCCGAATTTTTTTTCTGGATCCGCGCCTGTATATGCATACAGTCCCCTTTGGGACAGCACAAGTGTTGTGGTCCTTCTCTAGTTTTGGGTGTAGTCCGTATTAGGTTCCGAACATTCAGAACATATGAGTGATTACGGACCGACTCTGAACAAAAACATTGACTTCAGAACATCAGATAACAGACCACTTTAAGAACATTCTTTTTCGCGGTAATACGCATCAGTTTAAAAAAAAAAATACGAAAAAGAGAGAACTGTTCACTGGCTTCAGAAATTTTAACATAAAACTCACGTAACAGTTATTGATCACCAATTAAGCAAAGATTTACCTCAAATCAAACAGTTATCACGTAGGTTGCACAGGTTTGTTACGTACTTTTCAAATTTTCCCCAAAAAATTGTGATCAGCTGACTCTAGTTCCGATGGTTCGGAGGAAAAGTTCGCAACACTCGGAACCTCTTTTTTGAAGTCAGCTGACTCACTTCGGGTAACCTCGGAAATGGTTCTGAACATTCAGAACATAATTACGGGACGCCAAATCGAAGGTTCCGAACGTTCAGAACATAATACGGACTACACCCTTTGTATGCAAATAAGTGATACTTTGTAGGCATTGTAAGACAATGGTCAGCATCCATAATGACGTCACCAATGCTTTGTCCTCCCATTTACTTACAAAAAAAGATTGGGCGCACGTAAGATCCTATACGGAGCAATTTTTCGATCGCTTATTGTTAACCCTCTAAATAAGTTATGTTTGCAAATTTAAAATTACGTATTGGCACTAACCTTTTACTTTTGCTGCTATAAAAATTGTATTATTTGCCTTGGGTCAGTTTAATTTAAGAGCATCTAAAGAATTTCGCGGTAGTAGTGTTTTGACTTCGAGCCGAAAAAACGTGCGCAGAAGGGTTGCGCGCCGATGCGCGGTGGTTGTAGCAGGAGTCAAAATCAGCAAACGAACATGGCGACTATATAATTTTTCTGATGGATACTTACCATTATATGGAGATATCTTAATTTTGTCAACTTCAATCATAATGGGACGGTTAAACTAAGTGCTCGTGTAAGTCTGCATAATATCTTTTATGTATCTCTTGGAGCTGCAGCTCCGCAGCTTCAGCCAATCAAGCAATAAAAAAAATGGTAATGTTGAAGCTGCATAGAGTTTGTGTTGGTAAACCTGTAAGCAAGGGCCTTTGGATCTGCACACAGGCAAATTAAAAGTTGTTGTTTATTATTCAGTTTCTGTATATTATCTGCATAATAAATACATGCATATATACAGTCCATTCAGCTTGCTTCATTATTCATGTGACATGTCATTGCCCATACTTTCTGTACGTCTTTTGCAAGGATCATACTGTATATGCCGTGATGACAGTCGCGGATCCAGAACCAAATTTCGGTGGGGGCTGTCTCCATAAGGCCAATTGATGTAAAAAAAAAAAAAAAAAAAAAGTAGGAGAAGTGCCCATATTGCTCATGTTAAATTCAAATTTTTGGTAGGTGAGGGTGGGGGGGACTGAGGGTCTTGAAGCTCCCCCAGCCCTCCCTCTGGATCTGTGCCTGCATGATGAAGGGATAAGTTAGGGAGGTTGAGTATTTTGGGCCACCTAACTGGTAGACTATATAGACTTGAGTAACCTTGCAGTACTGAACAGAGGTGTGACGTGTTTACTGTTTGATCAGCACATAAATATAGTTAATCAAATGAAGTTGATGACATCAGCTTATGTTAAAGAGATTACTTAAAGCTGTGTACAGTATATGTATACAATATGCACACTGGGAAAGTCTATTCGGTCTACCACTGGTCTGATATTTTGTGCTCCAAACTCAATTTCCACTCCTTCCCACAACACAATCCTTCTCTGGATATCTGATGATTCTAACGTTGCAGATTAATACGACCACCGATGCAGATGAACACCACGCAGAGTCAAGACTTCACCACAAGTCAAGGCCTGGCCAAGCCCTTGAGGCTTCAGCAACTTGAAAACTACCTCAAGCTTGACCCATTCTTGGACTTTGTCGAAGATGTGTTTGACACGCCCATTAGGTAATTGCTCTGCCAAGTCTGCTTGCTTAAGACTCTGCATCACCTTTGCATATTTCCTATGCTTCCCCATGTTATTTTTGATGTCACTTTTTTTCAGAAACTAAATCGTACAACTTTGCTTGATACCTTGAAATAAACATTAGTTCATTAGCTATGGACTAACACTTTATTTATTTATTTATTTTTTCTAATAAATTTGAATCTTTTGAGAATTAAAAATTAAAACTTTTAAAGTATGCATATAATTAAAATTCAATTTGATTAGAAATAAAAAACATTAAGAGCCTTGGCCCATAGCTAATGAACTATAGATGTAGTGTTTATTTTAAGGTATCAAGCAAAGATGCACGATTATTAGTTTCTGAAAAAAGTGACATCAAAAATAACATGGGGAAGCATAGGAAATATGCAAAGGTGATGCTGAGTCTCAAGGGAGCTAAAGCGTGAAAAAATTACAGTATCTTCAAAGGCAAGATGAAGACTATTTCTGCTTATTTATTATTATTATTATTATTATTATTATTTTGAATTTAATTGGCCTTGCATTGAATTAAAATTACATAATGTAAGGAGCTGTTTCATTAATTAATTGTGAAACAGGGTTCAATGTCCTGCAATCAGATGTTACATCATTGTCTCTATGCATAACAAATGAGACTTCATGAATTATGGAGTGTAAATGTAATGCAATGCTAATTTTGTGTTGCATGTGATGCTTTAATTTTATTTGCAGTGATGATGACACATTATCCGAGACAGATGACGACAGTGACACCGAGAGGTTTGGTCCTAAAGGAATCTACACATCTCGAGATGGTAAGTGTTTTATGTTCCTTTTATTTTGACTGACATTGTCAGCACTATAGCTCAATCTAATAAATAAATAAATAAATAAATAAATAAATAAATAAATAAATAAATAAATAAATAAATAAATAAATAAATATTGATTTATTTTGCCATTTAAATTGTACATGCTTCTGCCTCCAGACCCACCCTTTTTAAAGAATGCACATTCCATGTCTTTAGAAATTTTCTGATGGGAATTTTCTTTGGCAACGACTGTACATCTTAAATCTTAGAATGATTCTTCATTCTCCCAGTCAAATTTGTCAAGCAAAATATTATTGTACAGACTGAATGAATTATGTAATGCATTAATCTGCATTTTGTTGATCCATTTAGCTTATTACTTTACAAGCACAGTGACTAGCAAAAACTAGCTGATCAAGCCAAAAAATCTCTCTCTCTCTCTCTCTCTCTCTCTCTCTCTCTCTCTCTCTCTCTCTCTCTCTCTCTCTCTCTCTCTCTCTCTCTCTCTCTCTCTCTCTCTCTCTCTCTCTAAAAACGAGCGGCGAGTCAAACCTAATATACACGCAATGCGTTGTTTTGATTAATTTTTCTCTCTTTGCTGGGTCAATGACGGCTAAAAGCTCAAACTATCTCCCTTCCCAACAAATCTTTTTCTATCGTATGTGTTTCTATCTTTCTTTAAATAAATAAACAAGCACAATGACTGAGAGACTAACATTAGATTTGTATGTCTAAAAGTTTAATTAATGGTTTTTATTTGCATCCTGCTGTGTTCCCCCTTTTTTTTGGCAACTATTTAATCTTTGCTGAATTCTAAAAATATTTAGTACTGTATTTAGAAAATGTAATTATAAAACTAAGAGTCTGCATTTCACCCAAAAATGTATTTTTGACACCATTATCTGCATCAAGCGTTGTGCAGTCTCTGCTCTCTGGATTGTAGTTTCTATTTTTACCTGCCAGGGCTTGTCAGAGCAAGGACAACAGTGCAGATTCCTGATGTCAATGTGTTGCAGAGGCTCGAGAGGATCGCTCCCACTGCTACAACCTGAGTGAGGTCGGTGCTGAGCGAGCGTGGCTGCGAACAGTGCTACTGAGCGACTCTGAGGAGGAGCTCAGTTTGGACTCTTCAGAGGTGTCCGATGATGAAGAGCGAGCAAGCAGGGACAACGAGAGGATACGAGACTTACTCAAGGAACATGCATTCAAGCACAAGTACCGCTCAAAGTTTGCCCACCAACCTCAGGTATAATCTTAGAAATGAAACAGTAGATAGTAAGGCTTCACCAAACTATAGATAGAAAGGGCTTAAAATTCACTCTTGCTAGCTCATACTGTAGCTTTAAAAATTAGATGAACTGAAGATCTGTGCCAACAACTTTTGCTATCGGGGTTGGTCTGGCAATATTGTCGACTCTGCAACTGCAACCAGCCTTCGTGGGTCCTCCTGGGCCCTACAAAAAATTGAAATTTTATTGAAAGTCAAATATTAAAATACTTAACACTCTAAAAATTTAACACTTTAATGTTACACGCTTACGATACATTTAAGTTGGAAGTCACTGATTATATTACAACTTATTTTTAAAACAATAAAAAAATAAATCCCTCAATTGCTTTTAATAAAGTGGCAAAAATATTATGTATACAAAATGACAAGTGATTTGTCGGCGAAAGGCATACAAAAACATTTTTTATTTGTGATTTATGCCCCTTTTACACTTTTTGTATATGATTTTTATCATTGAATGTAATAATGGTTTCAGCTGCTGCGCCAGTACCAATACTATGGATCGGGACTGGTTTCGACTTGTGACCGGTACCCAGCACACCGTGCTGCCGTCTGCAAGGAGATTGCCAGCTTACAGTTCAATAATACTCTCTCTCCTGACCACTCGGGGGCTGCTGGCAAGAAGCGAAAGTTCAGACCAGGAGAAGGAAGCAGCAGCATGAAGGGGGCAAAAAGAATTAAAAAAGAATACCCGGTATGTGAGTGCTGTGTAATGTAACCTGAGTAATTGGTCAAAAAGTATGGAGGTATGAAGCTCTGTTATCAAAAGTTCTATTAATGCTACCTGATCTGTATTAAAAATAATTATAAATAATTTAATCTAGGTTTTGAAAAGTTTTGCAGACAAATTGCTTTACAAAAATATTTGATAATTAAAAGTTAGATTTATTAAAGTGGAGTGAGCAATTGCATTATTTTGCATATTTTATTTTCTAAAAATAGTTTAACTTGCCCTCTATTGAGAAATGAAAACCAAAAAATTTCATCTCAAATAGCTTCACCACAAAAAGTTCCCAAATTTGGAGTTTCAGAGGCAGAAAAACAGAAAACAACTTTTTAATAAAACTTGGTCCGACTCCGAACTATGGTACAATTTAAAAGATACCTATGTAATCTGTGATAAATTCCTTAATGGATTTTCAAATTTATATATTTTTTTTACGAAGCCATTTTTACGGGAAAAAAAATATTGAAAATCCTTATAGGAATTAACCCACAAAAATTTCAATATTTTTTTCCGGAAAAACAGCCTTGTATTTTTTTTTTATCTATTTATTATTATTATTTTTTTTTAAATCCATTTGAGAATTCATCATAGATTACATAGGCATTTTTTAAATAGTACCATAGTTTGGACCAAGTTTGAGTAAAAAGCTGTTTTCTGTACCATAAGGCTGCATGTTCAAGGCCTCCGAAACACCAACTTTGGAAATTTTTTGTGGTGAAACTATTTGAGATGGAATTTTTTGGCTTTCATTTCTCAATAGAAGGCAGGTTAAACTATTTTTAGAAAATAAAATATTTGAAAAAAATGCAATCGCTCACTCTACTTTAAAATTATCCCGAAAATTAAAAAATGCCTGCCTTGCTTTGCAACTTGTTTAGCACCATGTCATGTTACATAATTGTATAAAGTAACAGTCATCTTGCTCCTGTTCCATATATAAAATAACTTTATTTAATAACTTCTAGATTTTATATTTGAGTTATAATATAACTATGTTTTGTTAAGCTAAGAAATTTCAAAGCAGTGGCATAGTTAGCAAATAACACCAGAAGAAGGTGAGTGAGATGGGAAGAGGTTAAGCAGGAAAAGGGGCTGATCTAATTTAATTTGCTCTTTGCTGAAACATTACATGTGTCATTTGGAGCTTGTGTCTCCTTAACAAGTTGATAGGTCCCCTTCTGAGTTTGCTGCATGTTAAAGTGTATAATATTGTGATACAGGACACTGGAGATGGCTACAATGATGCAGACTCTTGGTTAGACTGCAAGGACGAAGCGGAGGCCTTCAGTCCTGGATCATTTGGAGGCATAAAATTCTCAGGAAGCAGCAAATCAAGACGCAAGGGAGGCACTGGTCCAACAAGCATTGAAACCATGAATGCTCGTCGCAGAAAGCTATGGTTGCACATTGTCAAGAAGGAGATTGGCAAGGTGAGTGAATCACCTGAATCACCTGAAAGCTAGACTTACAAGTATTTTGTCTCTGATTCATGCCAAGTAAAAAGTACAGATGTCATCTGAATATTTGATATTTTATGAAATATTTCCTGGCTTTTTAACCAAGTGTACTCTGGTATATAGAATTAAAAAATAAAAAAACAAACAAATGTAATTATATAATATATATACTTTAATGAATAAATTTATTAAAATACTGTATATAAAATAAAATGCAAACTTTTTTTGTATTATTATTATTATTACAAGTGCATCTTAAGGCACTTGTAGTGAGTTATTTGAGCTTAGTTGTCCCCAGTTTAATAGTAAGTTGTACTGTAGTATTACAGTTTCACTGATGTTCCAGACACAACGGACGCGAGTGAACAACCACAAGGACCAACTTGCTTCCGCCAAGAGAGCAGCAGCACTGTGTATGCGGGTGTGCCGAAACAAAGCCTCACAGGTCAGTTGTCAGCCTTTTAAAATGAAAAGTGTGGTGTTTATTTTCGTAAAGCTTATTCTAGCACTGCCCCTTTCTGATTTAATGAAGTTGTAGTTATAATAGACAGAGAGATGCAACTGTGCAGTATGGGAGAAGTGGGAGCTAAAAACCATTCAATAGACTGTAACAACATTCATCAACAGAAAAGCTACTGTATTTAAAACTTCTACCTTTAACATTAGCAATTATATAAAAAGTTTATGTTTTTATAAGCTTTCATATATATTTTATTTTCTGTTGATAATTTATTTAAAAGTGAACTACAAAAGAAGTTTCGAGTGTATTCTCTATGCATGCAGCAATGCGATTGGGTTGTATGATTTGGACAAAGATTCAATACTATTATTTTTAAAATCACAACTGCATATAGCTCAGTTGATATTGAAATAAAAAATTTGGCCATCATTCTTGTTTTGACTGTTAAAATCCCACGAATTTACGTTATAATTGTCTGGAGGAAGGCTGCTTTATGATGAAAATCTTGAGATACAGCTGAAGAAAAATTCTTCTTTTTGTGCGCCGTATTGTAATATTTAAAAAGTATAAAAATTTTGTTTGAGTCAAAAAGACCCCCTAAATGGTGGGTTTCAAATTAACAGCTTTAATTTTCTAACATGGTGGCTTAATTATTCAAATTAAGGAAAATAAACCATTTAGGTTGTGATAATCTTATTAAAAGAAAAGGATACAAAACTTTCGAGTGAACCTCTGTGACCGCAAGAATTTCCACCTGCTGTGACTCTTTCGATCGGTAAGGCCTTGCTGGTTATTCCTATCCTTTTCTTTTAATAAGATGGTGGCTTAATTTATGGAGAAAAATTTCCCGCCGGGGAACACTTGAAGCCTCTATAAAACATCATAATTCATAATCATTTTATTGCTCTTTGATTGTACAACAATATAAGCACGTCATAAACAATAATCACAAACAATTTGAAAGCACGTCAATAAAAAAAAAAAAAAACATAACAAATAATCCTGCATACAAACAAATCAAAGCAGTATAAAAAATTATATTAAGGTAACCTTCCCTGCAATTAAATCCAATTAATCACTCCAAAACGTAAATGTTTATAATAATAATAGTCTCAAAATTGAAAATACAGTCAAAAGACTATTTTTGCGACCTCTAGTGGTAAAAATTTTGTGAATTGTTTCAGTCCCAGAAAAACATGAAAGAGACCGTGTGGAGAATGAAGCGCCTGACTCGTGAAATGCAAACTCAACAGAAAAAAATGGAACGAGTAGAACGAGAGATTCGAAAGCGCAAGGAGAGAGAGGAGGAAGAGCAGAGGAAGATTGATGTTGAGATCCTGGAGGTATGTAGTTAAACTTGCTTTGGATAGACATACAAACAGGAGGAAGGTTGGAATGTTTGAACCAACATTAGATAACATTAGGTATGTAAGAAGTTGTTTGCAGTAGTTGGAAAAAACAAACAAAACATTAAAATTACAGTGGCCAGTCCAGCTTACAGCTGGTATTGGTATTTCTCGTGTAGCTATTATTATTATTATATATTTGAATTTAAAAGCAGTGGCGGTCGGTGGTGGCTAAGGGCGCTAAGAGCAAAATTGCTTGACCAAATTTTTTTTGGGAAAAGCTTGTTTTTCTGTTTATAAGATTTAGCTCTAAAAATAGTCACTTGGCACCTGCATGTAAATATTGTAATTTAGAACTTCATAAAGACCTTCAATTAAATAAATCTTCTTCTTCTTTTCTTATGCCCACGCATTGGCGTTTAAGCCATTTTACTTCTAGTAAGCCAATAGAGAAGGGCTTTCTTCTCTTCTTTCTTCATGTTGCCAGGCAACGAGTCAAGTTCCGCAGTTAATGCTGAGCATCTAAATAGATGCCCTCTGTCTTGAGGTTCTTTTTTACACAATTTACAAATGTCACTATCTTGGATTTTGAATTTCTTCTGGTAGCATCCAAGATAGTCATGGCCAGTATCTAGTCTGAATTTAGCAGTGTCTGTGAGTCTATTATAAGTGTGAGTTTTGGCTGATTTAAATATGAGATCTCCCCATGCTTTAATACTTGCTTGTTCTTTCCAATCTGAGTCAAGTTTCTGTTTCACTGCACTATTAATATGAGCTTGAATTGAATGAATGGAGATGCTTGTTGTTGGCTGTGTCATCTTGCTGCCCATCTTGGCTAAGTAGTCTGCTTGCTCATTACCATGAATATTACAATGAGCTGGTATCCACTGTTAGACTATTTCTATGTTATTGTCTTGGTGTTCTTGTATAAGTTTTTTACATTCATTTACTCTATGGTCTTGAGAATTTGAGGAGGCTATTGCTTGTATTGCTGCAGTTGAATCTGAGAGTACGACTATTTTACCGTATTTGCTTTGATTATTGGTTTTCAGTAGGGCTATTTTTATTGCTTGGACTTCTCCGTCAAAGTTGCTGCCATGTTTGCTTGTTGGGGCAGACTCTTGAAATAACTTGCAATACACACCAGCCCCTGCGTTGCCTACTCCGGGGTTTGCAGACCCATCTGTGTAGATATGGAGCCAGCTTGGAAGAGGATACTTCCGGTGTATTTTTTTATTTGCAAGTTGTCTGAGTTCTTCTTCTAGGAGAGTTTTTTTTACTATTTATGCCTTCTATTGTAATGCAATGATGGACGTTCACCGTCGTCACACTAAGATAATTTTCGGCTATCATTTCTCTTTTTCTTTGTAAAATTTCCGGATTGAGGTATTCTTTTTTCAGATTGTTAGTTTTTTCTGTAAAGGTTACCTGTGTTTTCATTGAGCTTGGTTGATATTGATTCCAGTCTTGATCTTCTAATCTTATTAATTTCTCATGTAATTTCATAGCTGCTTTATCTCTTCTGGCTTGTAGTGGTTCTATGTTGGCATTGATCTCCATAGATGTAATAGGAGTTGATCTCACTGCCCCATTAATTATTCTGAGGGCCTGGTTTTGCACTTTATCTACTACTGCTGTTGTTGATTTTGTTGCAGTGATAAAAGGTTCGGTACCGTATTCTAGCACAGGTCTAACATACGTCTTATATGTTGTGGCTAATGTTTCACGATCCGCTCCCCATTTGACGCTAGCTACCCTTTTCATTAGGGAGAGTCTCTTTTTACCTTTGTCTGCATTTCTTTCCATATGGGTCACTCTGCCCAATCTTCTGTCTAGGGTCACCCCCAAGTATATTGGATTCTGCACTTGTTTCAGTGGAATATTTTTGTAACTCAGGTTTATGTCAGGCTGTGCACTCTTTTTTAGGCTGTAGTAATCAAAGGTAGTTTTTTCTGTATTTATGGTGAGACCATTTTCATCCGTCCATTCGGCTAGCTTTTTTAGTGCCTTATTCATTATGGTGTTAAGTTCTTTTATGTCTTTTCCAGTTGTCCAAATAAGTACATCGTCCGCAAACATACGTACTTGTATTCCAGCTATTTTCTTTAATTCTTGTGGCAGGTCGTTAATAAGTATATTGAACAACAAAAGACTAGTCACAGCCCCCTGCGGGACGCCTGTGCTGGTTTGTCTAAACTTGGACTTGCTGTCGTTCAGTTTTACTTTTATAAATCTTTGACTCAGGAAGTTTTTTATCCATCTATGAATATTAACTGGTACCTGCAGCTCTTTCATTTTCTGCAGTAATTTTTGTCTCCAGACAGTGTCAAAGGCTGCTTTGAAATCTACAAACACAGCTAGTGTTGAAACCTTCTTTGACTTTTTGTGAGAAGAATGTTACTTGGTCCGTCGTGCTTCGGTGTGATCGAAATCCTGCTTGTTCCGGTGCCAACTTTTTATTTATTTCCAAGTAACTTTTTAGTCTTTGATTCACCATATGCTCTGCAACCTTTGCTAAAATACTTGTGAGAGCTATGGGTCTGTAACTTCCTGGGTCCTGTGGATTTTTCCCTTTTTTAAGAAGTAGAATTATCTCTGCTTTCCTCCACTTATCAGGTATGTTATTTTTCCACGTAAGGTTAATTAATTTTAGTAATGTATTTCTCCCAACTGGGCCCAAATGTTTGAGAAATTCTGGGTGGATGTTATCTATTCCAGGAGACTTTTTGTTTTTCAGTTTCCTGATTGCAATCTCTAATTCATTTATTGTAAATGGTTTGTTAGCTTTGTAGCAGCCATTTACATAGGGATTTTTCCTTAATTTAATATGTTTTTTATGGAGCTTTTTACTTTGGTTTGCAAAATATTTACAAAGTGCTTCTGCTTTGTCTTTATCGTCAACCATGGTCTTGGTCTTGTAAGTTAGCGGTTCGTTTCTTTCTACCTGTTTTTGCTTTCTGCCGCATAAAGATGAGAAGAATCTGTGGGCTTTTGCACCATCTTTTTTATAGTCAATAGTTGACAATTCTTCTCTGAGCTTAGATCTTTTGCTCTCTATAACACACTTTTTCATTTCATCTTGGCATTTCCTTAATTTGACCATGTCTTCTTGAAGCTGTGATTCTTGTGCCCTTGTTCTTGCTTTGTCTCTTAGATTTGCATGTCTTGATAGTAAATAAATAAACAATTGCCATAATTAATTTTACTCCCTATACAGTATGTATAATAACATATCACTCTTTATTTACTTTTGAAAATTTTAATTGAAATAAACCTTTTGAACTCAGGACATTGTTTTTTTCCTTAAATAGAAATTGTATTTAAAGAAATAGATGGCACTTTGTTCAATCTAAAAGCCTCCCCAGCTGCCTTGGTTCCTGACTGAAGAGCACGTGTGCTTGTATCAAGCTACGTGTTGGTTTAAAGATTTCAAAATATGAATGCATAGCTGTTTGAATTCCCTGTCCCTGCAGCACAGTTCTACGACTTTTCTGACCCACCTCTCCCACCTGTCAGCCATTATCATGCGTGTGTATGCATGTCGGAGGCATTTTTACGGACTGAATACAGCTCACTGATTCGCTGAAGATAAGCAGCATTTTTTTTCAAATGTGTGAACACATGAAGTCACGAAAAACAAGTATAATATCCGTTGTAACACTCGTAACAGATTTTGTTTTAAATTGCCAAGTGTATGTTATTTTTCTCGCTATCTTTTCTAAAATTTTAGGGCATTCACCGAATGCAGTAAATTCATAGACTGACCGCCACTGTTCAGAAGCTACTCTTGATTATATTTGAAGATCTGAATATTTTGTTGCTAGGCAAAAGGTGAGATTTTGCTTTTACCAGAAGTGACAGTAACTTCAAATTGTGGACCCAGGGGCCAGTTGGCTGAGTCGGCCCTTTATTGTAAAGCAGCGTACAGAAAAGGGAGACAACTAAACTGACCATGGGCCCTTTACCAATATATACATAGCAAGAGCTCATGAAGAGAGAAGTTTGAATTTAAAAATAACAAGCAATAAAATGTTTTTAAAGTTGTCACTGAATTTTTTATACTGTAAGAACTCTGAGAATTTTTCAAAAATAATTTGTTCTGGACTTGACAAATTATTAATGGTGAGCAAATGCATAAATGCATGTAGTCACACAACAAAAAATGCAAAAAAAAAAAAAAAAAAAAAAAAAAAAAAAAAATCAGGAAAGGCTATAAAGTTCAAAGTCAGGCAGATGGTATCCCATAAGAAAAAGAGAAGTATCATAAATTCTATCAAACTTATTAAAGTACAGTAATTGTAATACTGTAATAATGATTGAAGTTGGTATTTAAAGCATTAAAATGCAGTATTTCTTGATGTAACACTTGATGCAGCCTTGAATCTAAAAATCCTTTTTGGTAGTTTATTATTATTTTATATATATATATGTCAATAAATCCAATCTAAATATATAAATAAATATAAATATATCAATATATTCAATAAATTACCAGTTCCAACTAAATTGCTTCAATTTTTGCCTAATTTTACCTCTTGGTGAAAAATTGGTGTCAAGTAATTCACTTATGAATGTATCTTCTTCACTACATATTCATCAAGAGCAAGACACGAAACAAAAGAAATCAAGTAAAGATGAGTTAAAAGCTAAACGAAGCTAAATGAAAAGCTGCTGTGTTGAAGAAGTCTTGAAAAAAAAAAAATTCAAAAACCAAAAACATTAAAAAGAAAAAAAAACAAAAAAGTTATTGTTAGTTCCCCCATTTACAAATTTTCTGAGAAAATCTCTGGGAGCAATCTACTTCCTGTAAGAGCCAGATTCAGCATGCTGAGAAGTCACCTGTCTTTCATGTGAAGGTTTGGTTGACAGCTCGGCGACCTTTGTTACTGATAATGAGAGAATTGAAATATTTGCCGCATTGTTCCCTCAATAGCTAGCAGAAAGATAAATTTTAAGTAACTCATGAAGAGCATCAAAGGTCGCTGAGCTATAACCCTTATCATGCATGGCAGATAACTCGATTCTCACTGTGATGGACCTGGCTCTTAAAGGAGGGGAAGGGCTAAAATTTATATTTTTTTAATTTTGTTTATGCAGTTAAACATAACCCAAAAAAAAATGCCACATTCCCCCTCCTTCCCTGACTTCCGGTTGTTGAAAGTTCAGACGTTGAAAAAAAATGCATTAATGACGCCAAAGGCCAAAAGGAAGCAGCCAATTGCGCGAGGGGTTTCTAGAGAGGTTTCTAGAAAGACGTGCTGCGATTGACTGCTTTCCTTTGGGCCGAAATTATGTCATTGACGCAACTTTTTTGAACGTCTTTACTTTTAATAGCCGAAAGTCAGGAAAGGAGGAGGAAGATGGTGTTTTATTGTAGTGCAGACATATGTTTTACTGCATCAACAAAATTAAAAAAATATAAAAGTTGAATCTGTTCTCCTCCTTTAAAGGAATTGTTACAAATATTTGTAAACGATTGTACATTCAAGTAGTGTAAGTAGTATTATTTGTCCTAAATGTACAAATACACAAATGTTAGAAACAATTTTGATAAAAGTTTTCAAAGAAGTTATGTAAAAAAAGTTAAGAAAACTCCAAAACCTGGAAAAAAAACAGAAAACAAAAGTGGAAGTAGTTAAAATTTTAAAATAGTAACTGGGGTTTCAATTTTTACTATTTACTGCAGTATAGCCGGAAATTAATATTATTATTGTTCTTTTGTGAATTTAGTATATCCTCATGCTTTCTATTTAGATTATATTGAGGCACATTTTGATGTAACTATTATATTTGTTTATAATGTCATTAACTTAATGGTAAAAAAAAAAAAAAACTCATTATTCACCTAATGCTTTCTAAATTATGTAAATAAACTCCCAAGTAGCAAAAATTTGCTGACATAGTGGCACTAGTTTCATAAGAAACGATTGATAAAAATCAATAAGGTGGTAAAGTTGTGTAAATTTCTAGGCATAGGATTACCTCACATGCTCAGTAAAAGTGCTGGCTTATAAGTCAAAAGTTTTGACGTCATGTAATTTTTAGGCAGTGAATCTTTGAAAACTGGCACCAAATCTACCCTTGGAATGATTTGCGTCATTAACAGTTTTAATGAGAAATTAGCTGCCATGAATCTTAATTTGTAACATGGTTCAATGAATACATATATATAATATATATATACATTTTTTTAAAGAAGTCAGCAGTTACCTTCAGTTACTTCGGAGTCATAGAATATTTCTATAATTTGAATTGAATGAAATAAATATTAAAAAGTTCGAAAATGTTCTAAAACTTTAAATCACTTAAGGTTTGAGCAAATTCAAGGTGACGTTTTTTTCTAACAACATCTCTTTTTTCCGGTTTCTGCCCATAAGGCCAATGTTAAATTTATACCTCACTTTTCAAAAAACTGATAAGGCGGATTCACTTCAAAATTTGTATGCCACCTATTGATGGTGAGTTCAAAATGCCCTGCAAGTCTTGTTGAATTCAAGGGGGCCGATTCAACTGAGATTCATCCTTAATAGAAATAAATTCAAGAATACTGAAGAAATTAGATATAAGAAAAAAGAAGAATGAAGAAACAGCCAACTAGTCAAGGTTACTGCATGTACGCCACTGGAAAAAAATTATGACAGTGAAAATTTTAGAGTACTTATAATTCAAAGTTATTTTCAATGCCTTAATTAAAATTTTTATCCTTGGAAAAATGTTTTTTTGAAAAACAATTCCAATGTTTGACTTTTGACCTTATTAAAAAAAAATATCAAATTTCAGTTTTTCGTCAAGAAATATATCGTTAGTCTTACTGCACAGAGAAGAAGATTTAACATCCTGTGTCAGTATTTTATACAATCTTCTACGTCAAAAAAACTTTGAGCTACAATGCTCCAAAAGTCGGACAGTAGCATCACATTAAAATTGAATGAACGTACACCAGTACTTTATAGAAATTCAATTATTATCTGTCGGAGTTTGGCACTTTCATTTGAACCAGAATTACGTGTGTAAATAAAGCTGAATTTGAGTGCATTGTGTCCACAGGCTAAGCGGCAACAAAGAAAACTGAATTTTTTAATTACCCAAACAGAGCTGTATGCCCATTTCATGCAACGTAAATTAGTATCTGAATACTCTGCAGAGCCAAAGGAGATGGCAAAAATTCTGGGCCAACTAGATGAAACAGACAGGCCTGCACGACTTGCAGCAATAGATGACTATGACAGGTAAGTTACCGTCAGAACAACAGTCCAAGGAAAAACATCCAGTTGTTTCTTCTACTGCTAATTTAGGGAGAAGTATTTGAAGTGCAATATAGTTTTTGCTATAACCCTCAGAAAATCATAAAAATTACTTACCCCTGCTTAATTAGCTAAAGCTGCAGTTTTGAGACAAAGATATGCAGATTTGAAATTGGGGGAAAATAAGTAGAATCAAATAAGTTTCAGTTGAAACTCTTTTAACTATTTACAGTATTATGCATATATTTACTCCCATTTGGCTTATGGTATTATTCACTGGGGAAGTAAGGCAGCTCTACTAAATAGATGCTTTGTTTTGCAGAAAAGAGCTCTCCGTACTATATTAAAGCTGCCCAAGGGACAGTCTTGTGTATCTCATTTTAGAAATCTTAATATGTATGCTCAACGTACCATCTCTTTACATCTTAAACTGTGCTTCATTTAAAAAATCCCACCCTAATCTATATTTGCAGAATGATCATTTTCATAATTACAATACTAGAAATTAGTCCAATGTTGTTACAAACAAGTTGAATTCTAATTTATAC
This sequence comes from Siphlonurus alternatus, assembly GCA_949825025.1. Taxonomy (NCBI): domain Eukaryota; kingdom Metazoa; phylum Arthropoda; class Insecta; order Ephemeroptera; family Siphlonuridae; genus Siphlonurus; species Siphlonurus alternatus. Next base: position 49,215,622 of record OX463788.1, on the reverse strand, counting down.
AAATCCTGTGCAATGTATCAGACGGCCAAAATATATGAATTTCTGCCAAAATGCCTAAAAGGTATAAATGATTGTAAATTGTTCCGTAAGAAGCTAAAAAATGTCCTTATAAGTAAAGAGTTCTATTCAGTTAAAGCTTTTGAGAGCAATAAATTGCCTGAGAGTATTGTATCCTTATAATTTGAAAGCTGGTTTTCATATTTTTTGTTAATATTGTGGTTCATTTTTTATGCTTGTTTTTTTTTTCCTTTGTTATACATATTTGTAGAATGTTGTGTTTTGATGTTATGTATTTTTGTTAATATTAAGTTTGACATGAACGTATGTTGTCTTGTACAATCGAAAAAGTTTGAATAAAGAAAATAAATAAAATAAAAGCCTGAGAAGGCTAATAAGTTCAGACAGTCTTACAGACTGCATGACAACGCCAATAAACAGCAGGTCTGCCCTGAAGTCTGAGGTGTACATAGCATGCTTTTGTCTAAGCTACAAACTCCAAGGAGTAAATATTTCAGTGGATTTCATATTCTGCTATTGGTGTAAGCATTCAAACTTAACAACAGTAGGAAGGATTGATAGGAAAGAAGGTGGCTGTGGCTTTATGTTAAGAACTGCCCCCGCATTCGCCTGGGTGTGACGATGGGAAACCACAGAAAACCATCGTCAAGGCAGACGGCACCAAAAGGAACGACGTTCAGCACCTCCCGAATGCAGGCAGTATAGTGGAAGAACATGCATGCCATCTCTCGGGAACTTGCCAGAACTCGCTGCCATACCTCAGCTCAAAGTGACGAAAAGTCACCTGAGCCAAGGCAGGAAGTGATCCTGGGTCTCCCGAGCGATAGGCAGAGATCAAACCATTACGCTACACTGTTCGAAAGTGTGTTTCGAAAGAAAGAAGAAGCACTGTAATCAGTTCTGCTACTACTTATTATCAATTTTTTCAACATGCTATACCTTATTATTTTTCCCAAAAAGAAAACATGGCAATTTCTAGAATTTGTTTGGCAAATTTTTTATTCAGGGGGGTTGCTCCAGACCTGGAATTCTATTGAACCATGAATCCATTTCCTAGTGACATGACAAGGTAAATGCAGATCTTCAAATTAACTGTATATAGCAAAATAGTATCTGGTATTCCATTGATGGTGCAGATAACAACACAAGACGGTGTATGCAGCTCATTTTTTATGATACGTGCAATAAATACAGCAAGAATACAGAATAAAAAATAAAATTGACTGCTCAGCACTTTTTCATTTTCCCCATGGGCTGTTTTTCCTTTTGTTTTTAACTTTGACTATAATATATATGTATATATATTATGTTATATTATTTACAGTGTCCATGAAAGAGATAATAAAATAAAACAATTGATCAATTCCATGGACAAACAGTATAGTGTGGAATAAGTCAGAATAAACAAATTACATGAGAATACAAATTACAGTATAAAACAAAAAGGCTTGATTAACGGTATCATTATTTTTTATGATTTTTTTTTTTATCAAATATATAAATTAATTAAATTTTCATCTTAAATTTTAATCAATTAACACTTTGTTTTTTAGTTAGAGCAAGATATGGGCTCAGGCAAATAATAAAAATGAAAAGTATTGAAATATCCCACTAGTTTGTTTTATTTGTTTCCTTATTTGTTGTAGTGAAAAACTACATAAATAGTGTAAAGTGTTAATTTCACTCGTAAAAGCCAACAAATCCCATTTATGAGAAACTTTTTTGTTGTTGCTATGTTTCAGCTTTAAAACCTTGTGCAATGCTTTCCTAAATCTCTCCTTAAAAAAAAAATAATAATAATTTTATAGTTTTCAGTTGAGAAGGTTTACTGTGGTTCACATTTAACTTGCTTTTCGTCATATATGTTGCTTGTAACGAAGAACTTCACTGGCTAAACCGAGCTGAAGGACTCAAAATCAAGTTAAATATGAACCTTGGTAGAAGCTTATTGGGTAACTACCACTCTGGGTAGTAACTGTTTGATAATTTTTCCTAAAATTTTGCTTGTAGTAGTATTTGTATGCTTAGATGCAAATTGGTGTTAATTTTGATTTTAGCGAAAGAATGAAAAACAAGGCTCAGCTAAACGTAAGCCAGGCCCTCAGCATGGACCAGGCTCGAGTGCAAATGTTTCCCATTATCAAATCCGAGCCAGAGTGTCTGCAGCCCACTCAAGAGCAGCCACAAATGTTCCAAGGGGTTCTCAAACATTATCAAATCAAAGGAGTGAGCTGGCTCGCAAACCTTTATGATCAGGTAAATTTCTCATGTAAAAAGTCAACGCCTTTTGTATAATATATATCTATTTTTTTTAATTAATTTCTTAACTAATGGGAATGTTCTTTTATAATACCTTATGACATGACGTATGGTAGCATCTATTTGTCGAAGTCAACTTGGTAAAAGTTTCTAAATTGCCGATGTAAAGCTAGTTTTCTACAGACATTGGACATCAGCAATTTAAAAACTTTTTACCAAGTTAACATTGGCCATATGGAGACAGCCCCTGAAATTTAGTTCTGGATCCGTGCCTGGTGTTTAATTTGCAGAAGTCAACTTGGTAAAAAGTTTCTAAATTGCCGATGTAAAGCTAGTTTTCTAAGACATTGGACATCAGCAATTTAAAAACTTTTTACCAAGTTGACTTCTGCAAATTAAACACCAGGCACGGATCCAGAACTAAATTTCGGGGGCTGTCTCCATATGGCCAATGTCAAAAAGAAATTGGAATGGGGAAAATGCCTATATTGCCCATGATAAAACCAACATTTCAGGGGGTGGGGGGTCCGGCCCTCTAGATCCGCCACGGTTAAACTACCACCGCTTAGCAATGAAAATAATATAAAAAAAATCTGTCCTATGCATAGATTTGCTAGCAACACTCTAGTTGTACCGGAACTATTTATGATTACTGTACTTATTCTATAGAATTAATTTTAATTAAACAATTTATAAATTTGAAAGACAAGCTATTTTTCTATCAAGGGTAAGATAACACAAAACATTGATGGTTGCAGTCCCATTTGATTAACATGTAAACCTTAGCAACCTCATAAAAATTTTGAATTTTTTTTTGAGAGACAGTTCTTAGCACCAAAAAAATGTAGAAAAAATTTCAAAACAATCGCTCGATTTGATTTTTTATATTAATTTATTATTATAGTTTAAGTCTCCATGGGAAAGCCTTATACTGAAAATTTAAAACATTAATTTAAAAAAATTGGATCGAGCGATTGTTTTGAAATTTTTTCTACTTTTTTTTTTGGCGCCAAGAACTGTCTCTCAAAAAAAAAAAAAAATAAAAAATCAGAATTATTATGAGGTTGCTAAGGTTTATGTGTTAATCAAATGGGACTACAACAATCGATGTTTCGTGTTATCTTACCCTTAACCGATTTTTTCTGCATATTGTATCAATCTTTTTTTTTTCTGGAATGTCAAACCTGCAAGCATACTGATTATGAATGCACATGCACATACTGTTCAGAATCATGAATCAAATGAACTTATTTGTTACCTAGGGGTAGTAGAAAACTAATTTTTTGTTAAATTTGATAGCAGTCTTTTTTATCCATTCTCCGTCACATACATTGCATTCATAACATCACTCCTATTTTTACAATTGGTATTTCTCTCTTTTCTTTTGCTTATCTTTTTTATTACCATAAGATGTTTCATTTTCCTTTCTGCTATACTATTACGGTATTATAACAAAAGCATACATTTCAGGGGATTAACGGCATTTTAGCAGATGAAATGGGCCTTGGAAAAACTGTACAGTCCATTGCATTCCTGTGTCACATAGCTGAGAAATATTGTAAGTTCAATTTAAAATTTTCCTCATTTTTTCAAATGACTTCATAATTCATATTCTATTCACTATTTTTTTTTTTCTGTTTGTTAATATTACACAAATTGCACTATGTATTATTGCAATTATATGTAATTGTTTTCAATAGTAAAAGTGATTTTTGCTGTTGTAGCAGTAAAAAATTATTGCAATAATGCACTTCATTATTAAGTTGGATTTATGCTCTTTGAGACCATTTGGATATTTTGCTTCAATTGTTGAATTTTTATGTATTTTTGTTGTATTTTTTTATTGACGTTTAACGCTATTGTTTTGTTTTATTTTGACAGCTATATGGGGGCCTTTTCTTGTGATTTCACCAGCATCAACGTTGCATAATTGGCAGCAAGAATTTGCCAAATTTGTTCCACAGTTAAAAGTGATACCTTACTGGGGAAACCCACAGGTTGGTACTTGACAATTTGTCAGTGTGTGCTTTGATTGGTTAAAGGTCTTCATCATAATTAGATACTATTGTACAATTTTCATCAAAAAGAGTGGAACACAACATAATAATATGTATTTTTATACCACAGTCCTTTAGTAAAATTATCTAACACTAACATACAGTCCACCTCTCAAACAAAATTTTTAGGTTTAAATATTTATAAACTATGTTTTCAATTTAATATTTTGTTCCATAATTTTGTGTCTATGTTTTTATGTCTATATATGTATATTTATCTGTTTATTTATGTTTAATTGTATCTGTACACTATTTTTGTTTCATAAAATCAATCAATATATAGATGAAACATTAAGTTGGAATGATCAAATGGATCATTTAAGGAAAAAAATAAACAGGGCAAATTTCGCATTGTATTCACTAAAAAATTTAGTGTCCAATTAAGCAGTGGTGAAAGTAAGCCAGTGCGCACCAGTGCGCCACACTGGTAAGACACCGATCGAAATTTACTAAAAAAATCGATTATTTTTAATGAAAAAACAATATTTGCAAGTGTAAACATCACATTATAAAACATTATAATCATGCTCAATGCATGACAGTTCTTATACTTTGATTTTATTTATCTCACAAAGTTTTAACTTGCACTTTAATAATAATAATAATAATAACTGTTTATTGAGCAAAATGATATACAATACAATATTAAGTGCAACAGTATTGACCAGTTAAAATAAATAGCTCAAAGGGTGACAAAAAAAGGCATAACCCATGCACAAAAGTGATCAGTCACCCAACACATAAAATCAGAAAATAAAACTACCTCGTCAAATTAGAAAACAATACAAAAATAAACACAAATAAAACATGTGAACATAAATAACAATATATACAATGAAAATAAGTAACGTTATTCCATGTTGATAACAAATCCATCCTTATCACAATCAGATAATGCATTGTACGCTTTCACGACTCTTGGGAAAAGAGAAGAAAGGTCTTTTAAAGGACCAGGCCGGGGGTTTTATAAACTATTTTTGACCGAAAGTAGTCGAGGAACATAATTAAAATAGCGAAGTTTGCATGCAAGTTTAACGCTAGCGAGAGAGAAAAAAGTTGGTTTGTTAACTTGTACACTCATTCCATCAAAAAATATAACAAGAATGGGCCTTTGCTATCACGGTTCGAAGTGCAACTCTCGGCTCCAAGCTTATCACAGTGCTCCGTGTAGGCGTGCTGTCTCATCGGGGCTAGCCACTCATTTTATTTGCCTGACCGCCCGGTCTCTCTCTCGATAAAATGTAACACAACAATAAACTTCGTGAATATGAAAAATGGTGTGCACCATTTTTCTGTTTCAATAATATTGTATTTATTGAATTTATTATTAAAAACCGTAATAAGTATTTTGAAAGTCATGATTAAAAATTTAAAATTTCCAAACGATTTCGACAATATTGAATTCGGATTCTATCATAAATAATATATTTTATTTTATTATTATTATTATTATTATTATTTTTTTTTTTTTTTTTTTGTGAGACACCACTAGATTGCCCTGGTCATAGGACAGACCCAGCAGTGCCTCGTTTTTGCCCAACAATGCCCCTTTGGAGTGCCAGACTTTCGGCCACGGTGTTACCCAGCCTCCACGGAATCACACCCGTAGGACCCGGGTCTATTACCCCGAGCATGACGTACGAATAGTGTCACCGCAGTGACCATCAGCCCCACCGCGACCGAGCTTTGCACCCTCTCCCCCGACCCACAATCCCCGTCCGCGAGCGCCGTTCACTGTTGTGTTTGGGTATTAGCTTTGCTTCACCCACCCGTTTGGAAAGCCTCTCACCATTCAGACCGCTGCCTCACCGAAAACATCCTGACTGCACGGGCCACTACGATATATTGGCACCACATCTCCCTGAGCCGGCCGGCTGGTCACCATACACGAAACATAGTTCCCCCCACACAGTGAATACACCACATAGCGCTCGCGCCCACCCCCCACCCACAAAAACCCCATCCTACGCTGACACGGCTGCTCCTGACTTGCGTCAAGTAAGCCACCATTCCGTCAGCCTGCCGCTCCCACTCTGCAGGTTTCTGGTGCACCAATAACCATCCACCCACAGAGTGGAGCACCCACCTCCAATAAAACCACCCTGATGGTAGGGTGGCCGATCCCGCGAACCTCCCCGCCACTAGGTGCAGCCGGCAAACTGATCACGCCGGCCATCCGGGGACTCCTTCACGCAACCTCCGACAATTGCGCTAGGGACCGTTGCATTTATCCTCCCATAGTCTGCTGTTAAACTATGAGAGTCCCCAGCATTGCCGAGATTTTGCTGCCTAGGTACTCTGAGCTCTGCGGCAGCAGGGAGAGCTCAGGCTCCATAACCCGTTAGTGGCTATGGACTGAGGGCTGTAATTAAACAACCCTCAGGTGGAGCCCCAAGGGCGCGGTCCCACGCGTCGCGTACTGAACTTTCCCCACACAGTGTTTAGCATGAGTCAAGAACAGCCGGGTGCCCTTTATTATTATTATTATTATATTTTTTTTTTTTACTCAGTTTGCTGCCAATTTAATTACAATTGTCTCGTTCCATCATACTGTCCCATATATATATATTATATATACAATAATAAAAAAATGTTAGAAAGTTTCCATCAAGGATCGGATGCAGATGCAACATGCACACGGATGCGCGAAAATGGGCTTGCATCCGCATCCATGCATCCCAGATGCACGGGAAAAAATTAATGCATCTGGATGCGCATCCCAGATGCATGAAAAATTAATTTGCATCTGAATGCGCATCCATGGATGCACGCAAAAAAAAGCTTGCATCTGGTCACGACTCTATATCCCTATCCATTAGAATGCAATTATTGCATTTGCACCAGTTTAGATTTATCGATCTTCCCTCCCTCTGAATTTCAATTTCTATTTTTTTTGCGGTTTTCAATAAAATCTGCATACTCTTCTTGCGTAAATTGTGGCTCTTCAATTGTCCATATTGCCCCACTCATTTTAAATTTTATTTATGAACGAAAAATATTATACGATCGAGAACAATGTATGTACGCTACGTGACTACAACTCTTTCCAACTTCTTTCTCCCTCGAGCTGCCTGCTCGAGCAAAGATCAACCCTGGTAGTTCATTGAACTACCAGGGACTAATGAGAGTTCATTGAACTACCAGGGACTCTCATTAGGGCTGCTACCTGGCATACCTGTGATAAATATTTTTAAAAAAATATTATTATTTGCATTATTCAAAATATTTTAGCTCTGATTAAAAAATAACAAAATAAATAATAATAGACCACTTGCAAAACTATGTTTTAGCACAACGTAAACAAACTCGTCCACCCAGTGTATTGTTGGTTGTTGATTATGTGTATAAATTTTTTTTACATTGGACCTTATGGGAAATTCACGATTTTCACACGAAGATTTCAATACGTTACAAACGTACGATTTTATAAATAAAATAATTCCCGGAATCTGCAGTTCTTGGCCATTTATAATATTGAAATGTGCATCAGAAGAATATGTATTTCTTTCAATACAGTAAATTTAGTATGATACCAAACCAGCCAATGGACAATTTGCATGACATTTTTTTATTGTAGAAATGGATAGAAGGTACCAAATTATGCTACTCTGAATTTTTTCAGATTTTTTTGAGAGCGGGAACTATTTTTAAAAAATTATTGAAAGTCAGTTTTATGACGTCACGGGCGTTTAGCGCCTATCCTTTTCTTAAGGACAGACTCCTTGTGACGTCATAAAATCGACTTTCAATAATTTTTTAAAAATAGTTCCCGGTCTCTAAAAAATCTGAAAAAATTCAGAGTAGCATAACTTTGCACCTTCTACCCATTTCTGCAATAAAAAAATGTCATGCAAATTGTCCATTGCATGGGGTAAGATACATAACTAAGCAAGTTCCAGTTTGTTTATTATTGCTACAGTTAAAATCAACAAACTTGAGATTGCTTAGTTACGTATCTTACCCCATGCAATTGGCTGATTTGGTATCATACTAAATTTACTATAATATATTGAAATAAAGACATATTCTTCTGATGCACATTTCAATATTATAAATAGCAAGAACTGCAGATTCCGGGACTTATTAATTTTATTTTTAAAATCGTACGTTTGTAACGTATTGAAATCTTCGTGTGAAAATCGTGAATTTCCCATAAGGTACAATGTATAAAAAAAATTATACACATAATCAACAACGAATAACACTGGGTGGACGAGTTTGTTTACGTTTTTCCTAAACAAAGTTTTGCAAGTGGTCAAATATAAAAATTTTAGCTAAAAAGGTTAGGAAAATTTTTATTAATAATTAGTTATATTGTTTTACACTTTTTACGAGAACAGTTATTTGCTCTGCCACGCATTTATATCTTATATAGCTCTCATTTATAATAATCGTATAATCACATTATCCATTTATTTTATTTATTTCACTAAATAAATAAATAATATTTATTTATATTAACTCGTGATGCGGTGTTGCCGCTATTTGGACTCTCAATAATATTGCACGATTTTAAATATATTTTTTAATTTTTTCGTGATGACATAAAGAAAAAATATTTAGATATTACAGTTGAGGAATGTAAAACGCATATATTATTAAGATGCATTTAAACGCGGTCCGGACTCTGCCTTTAAAGTAAAAATTTTGTACTAAAAAAATAATTGAAATCTACTCTATTTACTTTTATTTTTTTTTTTTTTCATTGCGTAAAAAATAAAAATAAAATAATAAATAGTAAGTGCTGGAGTAAAACATTATTATAAAAGACTATACGATAAAAAAGTTAATTTTAATATTTTTCTCATAAACGCCTATTTTATGGTGAGCCTGAGAACAGATTTATTTATTTTATTATTTTTTTAAATCAAAGAAATATTTTTTATGTTTTTTTTTTTTTTTTTTAATTTCTGTATGTTTACTGTTAACTGGGTTTACTATTTTATCTTCAATTTTTATATTTTTATATAAACTGTATAAAGAATAATTGTTAGCACTTTTTTAAAATTATAACCTTTCATCTTTTTGGAATTTTTTGTTTAAATTCATTTTTGAGACATTTAAAACAATAATTTAATTATTTAAAAAAAAAGTAACATTTATTACATTATAAAATATTCTAAACTGTGAAGCATATTTTTATTGTATTAACACTGCTGCTAGACATAGACAACGCTTAGTGCTTGCTTGTGATTTTCTTTCATATTAAAAATTATATTTAAATTTTCAATAGCCAGCATTTTTGAATATTTTTTTTATCAATTTAATGTGACGCTACATTTTTTCACTCGGTTGAAAGTTTGAATAAGTATTTAATTTTACTTATTTTTTGGGTTAATTCCCATAAGAATTTTCAATATTTTTCCGGAGCAAACGGCCCCGTAAAAAAAAATATTTTATTTTTAAATCGAAAATCCATTAAAGAATTCATCATAGATTAATTGCGTAGGTATTTTTTAATTGGTATTACTTCAAATACTTCAAAAATGAAGTTTGAGTAAAAAACTGTTTTCTGTGCCATAAATTTGCATGTTAAAAGCCTCCGAAACACCAAATTTGGGAAGTTTTCGCCGGTTTTCATTTCTCAGTATAGAGCAGGTTATCAGGTTCAAATATTTTTAGAAAATAAATTCTTAAAAAAAAGTAATCGCTCACTCAACTTTAAATATTATAATATATTTAAATCATTAACTCAATTTTAGTGCAACTTTTCAATAGAAAAAAATAAATAAATAAAATAAGCCACGCCCCTTTTTCACAAAAATTGCACCTCCGGCGGGGATTCGGGCCCTTCAGGCCTCTATCTGAAGCGCACTGGTAAGAAATGGACAACATACATGAAAAAATTTTATTGCAGAAATGAATAGATGGTACCAAATTATGCTACTCTGAATTTTTTCAGATTTTTTTGAAACCCGGAACTATTTTTAAATAATTATTGAAAATGTTGTGATTTCAGTTGGCACCCCTGCAGCCTTAATAAAAAGGATAGAGACTGGACGCCTATTGACGCCTCCAGGGGGCGTGGCCGCACTTTCAATAATTATTTAAAAATAGTCCTGGGTTTCAAAAAAATCTAAAAGAATTCAGAGTAGCATAATTTGATACCCTCTATTCATTTCTGCAATAAAAAAATTTCATGTATGTTGTCCATTGAAACTACTTTCACCACTGCTGATAAGACCTTTTTTTTTTTTTTTTTTTTTTTTATTGGTCACTTATTTTACAATCAACCAAGGTTATACACAATAACCTTATTGGTTGAAGACATTTACATGAAAAATATGTTTCTTCAAGACCTAGAATAATTATAACACTAGAAGATTGAATCTTATTTATGATTTCAAACTAAAACAAAAATGAAATAAAAGTTGACTGATTGACAGATAATTGTTTTTAAATTCTTTCACAAGACACTTAAATACAATTTTTTTTTATCCTTTAATTATCAAGTTGAAGATTTTTTTTTTTTTTAAAGAAGGTACATTATTTTCTGTAATTTAAAGTAAATTTTATCCAAAATTAAACCTCATTCTCTAATACAATATTATATGTCCTATATAAATTTGAACATGATATTAGAAACAAAAACAAACAATATAACACATCTTCATTGATGTCCATCACCTGAAACAAAGTGACTTTAGTATTGTTGACAAAATATATTGACAGTATATTTTGCATTTACATACTCTTTTTCTTTCACTTAACAGTATTTTCTGGGGTAGTGATTACTCCAATATAAATAAAATGTTTTTACTACAGAAAAAATCAATTAGAATAATTAAAAATTTAAAACCACGTGAATCTTGTAAATCACATTTTGCTGATTTAGGTATTATGACAATGCCCTCTATATATATATTTTTTTAATTTAATAATGTTTAGAAGGAAAAATATAGATTAACATACAGAAAATAAGGATATACATACATATAATACACGCAATAGAAATAAAGCAGTTGTACAATTTCATTCATCCACCAATTTTGAAAAAAGTCCATATTTACCAAACAGCAAAATTTTATGATTTTCTTCCTGGCTTAATACGAAATATAAAGAAAATACATTATTTAAAAATATATTAAAAAAAGTGTTAACTTATAAAGAATATTATGATGTAAAAGAATATTTTCAATCTGATTATAAAATATCATGTACAGTACAAGATATATATTATACTCAAATTCTTTTCAAGAAAAAATATTGAACAGTATTCATAACAATGTACAATAATAATATTAAGAACAATGTAACTGTGTCAATCATGTGGTTCAAATTGTAATTAATGATTGACTTCAGTTGAAACCGGAAGTAGAAAATTTCCGTCGAACGGAATTGAATGAAATAAATTTTAAAAAATCGAGGATGCTCTAAAACTTAATCACTGATGGTTTGAGCAAATTCAAGGGGGCGGTTTTCTCACAATAGCTCCATTTCCGGTTTCCGTCCATAAGGCCAAGGTTAAACTTCTGCCTCAATTGTCTCAAAACTGGTTGAACAGATCCACTTCAAAAAAATTAAGCAACCTTATTGTGGCAAGCTTTAAGACTCCTGCAAGTCTCACTAAAATCAAGGGGGCCGTTTCCGAGATCCAAATCAACTGAGGTCAATCCTTAAACAATATTATAATAATAATGTAAATACCTGGATATGACAAACTTCATTGTGCTTTGATTTATTGTTAGTATATAAGTCTTGACAAGATCTATATTTGTATTGTGATTTAATCACTGTATACTGCCTAATGATCAAATAAATATTTCTAATTTATAATACTGTTTGACCTAAGATGATGGTCTTTCAAACATTTGGGGAATTGCTGGAAATTGGAAATGACATAAATGACGTTGTTTCCGCTTCTAGTTGCATATTATAGCCCGCAATGGGAGGGGGAAATAAGTAGAAACTCCTTCATTTTCGGTAATTTTCAGGCGTGAACTCTCGTTTGAAAGATTGTATGCCCAACTCAACTCATTTTGGTCAAGATTGCACTATGTAAGAAACTTAACATAGTGTTCTTGTTTTATGTTAAACTCTCTTTAGCTAAATAAAACCTTTAAGTTGTGGAAAACTGAGGAGGATTTTTTTTTTTATTAAAATATTTAAATAAATTTGAAATCTTACATTGTATTGTAATTTGGTCAGGATAAATATATAAATACGTATAAGTATAAATTATACTAAATAAATTATCTTTAAACTTGATTTAATTTGCAAACAACAAATTGATAAAAAAAAAATGGCTTATTAGGTAGATTATTCAAAATTATTACTAAAACTACTTTGCAGTATAAATTTTTTATTCAATCATTTTAGTTAACAATTGTAACAGTACTCTTTTTATGAAATGACTCAAACTATCATTATAAGAGTACCGACCTCAATTTTTTTTATTGCAGAAATGGATAGAGGGTGCAAAGTTATGCTACTCTGATTTTTTAGAGCCCGGCAACTATTTTTTAAAAATTATTGAAAGTGCAGAAAAAGTGCCGCCTCTTGCCGCCTCTCTTAATAAAAGATAGGACCCAAAAGGGACGTGGATTCGAACCCAACCTCGCCAAAACTTTTTAGCAATACTTCCCGGTCCCTAAAAAATCTGAAAAAAATCAAAGTAACATAACTTTTCATCCTCTATCCATTTCTGCTATAAAAAAATTTGAGGTTGATACTCCATTAACCATTATATATTCTTATACACACTCATATTGAAAGAATTAATGTTTGGTATACACAAACCAGATGCTTTACAAGAAATTCCAGGCCAGAAAATTGTCCGTATCAGACGTACATCACACGTGGTCCGTGGATGTGCACAGGAGTGCTGCTAACAGTGTGGCTTGATGTTCAGGAACGGAGGATTCTGCGTCAGTTCTGGGCCCAGAAGAATGTGCATACAGAGGAAGCATCATTTCATGTAGTTATTACAAGCTACCAACTTGTGGTGGCAGATATCAAGTATTTCAACAGAGTCAAGTGGCAGTACCTTGTGCTGGATGAAGCTCAGGCAATCAAGAGCAGCTCAAGGTAACACTAAAACAAGGCCAATCCTGCAACACTAGCTATACTTGATGCAAGCTAACTTGTTAAACAGTGATGTACTTAAGCAATAGCTCTCTATTATATGCACAATTTCAATTGTCATTCACATTTAATTTGGAGAGAGAGAAAAAAAAAATATAGAAATTTATGCATATGGATAGATAAAATACATGTTCACACAGTTAACAAAAACTCACCAAATTTATAAAAAAAAAGTTTTGTGATAGACTTTTTATTTCATTTATTAAAGTGTAATGAGTTGCTTTATATAAATTATTTTTCATGTTTTTGCTATAAAAAAATTAAATTGTAAATATTGAAAATGAAAATATATATATATATATATATATATATATATATATATATATATATATATATATATATATATATATATATATATATCTTTTTTTTTATATAACCATGCATGAACTTTCAAACGTTCTCCTCTGGAGGCTAGTTAGTTGCCTTGATATGCAGCCATTTGACAACTTGTTGTCGGCTTGTGCTGTAGCTAGGTTTTTGTTTACAGTGTGAGATGGAAGAGCTTGCTAGGCTTTCAGTGCCGCAACCGACTTCTGCTGTCTGGCACGCCGGTTCAGAACTCTATGGCTGAACTGTGGGCTTTGCTGCACTTCATCATGCCAACACTATTTGACAACCATGAGGAGTTCGCAGAATGGTTCAGTAAAGACATTGAGAGTCATGCAGAAAACAAGGGCTCAATTGATGAAAGTTAGTATCTCGATCTTCTTCTAGTGTAGTTGCAATATGTCATCTCACATATTCGATGCCCCAAAATGCAGCATCACTATCTTATTGATTGCAATTAATAACAATTTCCAGTAAACCAACACATGAGCCTGTGTAACTGAAATGTAGAATTGGCTTTTGGCTTTGGTAGTTTAAATAATTCACAATATCTTTACACTTCAGGTGACACTCTCTACATTTGATTTCAGAGCATCTGTCCCGTCTACACATGATTTTAAAGCCCTTCATGCTGCGGAGAATAAAGAAAGATGTGGAGAATGAACTTTCAGACAAGATTGAGCTAATGGTGTACTGTCCCTTAACAACTAGGCAAAAGTTGCTATACCATGGTTAGTGCTTGTTAAAAAAGACATTTATTATTAAGCACGCTTTAGTTCACTTACTGGATATAAGTTAATTAAATTAAATTACTGTATAAAGGTCACCAACCATTTTTGACAAACATTATTATTACTTTTTTTTTTTTTTTTTAAAAATCTAGGTATACAATATATAATGACATATATATATCTTGAATAACTGACGAAATTCGAACACCTAAAATGACTCTTCATCAGAAGAAGACTCTTTCTTCAACTTATGTTGATGTTTATTAAATTTAGGGAAAATAAACCATTAAGGGTAAGGTAACGCCACCAATGTTAAAAAAAGTCCCTCTCACAAAAATTCTGAAAAAAATTTAAAATGTTCTCCTCTACACCCCCTATCAGTAGCTTAAATATCAGGTATACAAATACGATCTTGTTTTTGAGTTATGAATTTTTAAAGTTGACCAATTTAACATGGGAGTTTCATTTCTCCATGTTAAAGTAGTCAACTTTAAAAATTTATAACTCAAAAACTAGATCGTATTTGTGTACCTGATATTTTAGGTACTGATAGGGGGTATAGAGGAGAACATTTTAATTTTTTTTCAGAATTTTTGTGAGAGGGATTTTTTTTAACATTGGTGGCGTTACCTTACCCTTAAGGTTGTAATATATTATTTACGTAAAGTAAAAAATAGAAATAACCAGCAAGGCCTTTACCAATCAGTAAGACTTTGCTGATTATTCCTACCTTTTACTTTAAATAATATGTTTGTTCTGTATTAAAGAAATACAAGCCTCAAATGAGTAGGCAGTCACATAGAGTTGATGAAAAATATTTACATTGACACATGTACCACATGATGTAGCTACATGTGCAGTTGAAATATAGTTTATAATTGATGTTACAGACTCGCTCAAATGCATTATATTATATTGTACAGCCAGTGTATAGTGAAATCAAGTACTATTTTCAGCACAGTTTTATTGTTTTATTTGTGATTTTTGTGCAGCCCTGAAGAAGAAGATACGAATTGAGGACTTGCTTCACTCTTCCAGCTCTTCCCAGCAGTCGAGCGTGACTTCAAGTCTCATGAACTTGGTCATGCAGTTCCGGAAGGTAACTGATGCTGCCTCATCAACATTGGCTATAATGCTGCTCCTGCTGATGGAAAAAAGGAAAATAAAATCTTTGAATCTCCAAACATTGATAAAAATAGCATTGTCACATATAAGCATTTAATTCTAGCTTAATTGATTGAGCAACAGAATAGTGCTCTATTCTGGCTGTGCTTAAGCTTTGCAAACCTTGGATTCACTTTCCATTAACTTCTCATGCACAGCAGATCTCTTCAGAGGTTATCAACATACAGCCCGGCACTCCTCATTACAATCATGCATTATGCTGTCTAGAATGCCACAAACACATAAATTAAAAACCCAGTAACTTGTGGTCTAAATTATGTACGGTACGTAGTACCGTAACAACAAAATATGTGGTTTAATTTTTACTTGACCAAATTTTGTTCTGTTTATCTTGAATTCTCATAAATCATGAATGCATAATATATACACTGTATTATCTAAACCATTTTATACTTGACATTAAAAAGTAATTTTATAATCTATAGATTGTAATTAAGTAAATTAAACCTCGATTTTACGAACTTCGACTTTACGAAATTCGCGATTTTACGAAGTATTTTGTCGGTCCCGAACAGTTATAGATACGGAAATGCGTGTTAAATAACCTTGAATTTACGAAAAATTGATTTTACGAAATAACGAAGTGCTCAAATGGTCCCTAGAGCTAGCATTAACCTCGAGTTTACATAGATATTTGTCATAAAAACAACATTTAAAGCGTGTCTTTTTAAATGTAAATTACGCGCTCGTCGTGACGTAAATTTGTGATCGCGAAAATAATAATAATGAAGATGCGATGTTTTGAATAATCTCGGATCAATAAATCGCGTGATTGCGTCGGTTTAGAGCGCAAACTAAGGGATCGTCAGTTCGCCGAGAGTTTGTTGTAAATTTATTGAGATTAAAAAAATGAAAAATGTAATTGCCTGTTGACGCTACAGAAATTAATAATAATAATAATTTATTTTCAAATAACTGGTTGTACATTACAACATGATTTACGTCAATCTAGGAGAAAAAAAACATCTGTAAAAAAAAAAAAATAAATAATAAAACAACTATTACTAACTACAATTGCATACATGCATACATTCAAATAATACATTAAATATAAACAGCATTAAAAATGATCAAATACAGTTAAATTATGTTTTCTGGTAACTTGTTAGATTCAAATTCTTTTATTGTATAATACTCTTTGCCAATAAGTACTGATTTTAGCTTATTTTTGAAAAGAACATCACTTTCAATATCTCTTAATGACTTCGGCAAAAAATCGTAAATTTTGGCGGTTTGGTAAGTTGCACTTTTTTCAAGAAAAGCAGAGTAGTGTTTTTCTGTTAAAACTTTGTCCTTGTTCCGCGTGCAATAAGAATGATTGTCACTATTATGAGAATACAGTTCAGGATGTTTACGTTTATACATGCAGCAACTTAAAATATAAATGCTTGGCAAAGTTAGCATTTTCAACCGTTTAAAATGTGAAACACATGTATCTTTTTTTTTTAAAATTAAGTATTGTTCTCAGCGCTCGTTTTTGCAAAACAAAGATTCTATTGAATTGTTCCAAGTATCTGCCCCAAAAGATAATTCCATATGATATATGTGAATAAATAAAAGCATAATATATGGATAACAGAGACTGCTGAGAAACATGATTTCTTATTGAGAACAAAATGAAATTTGCACTATTAATTTTTTTACAAACTTGGTTTATATGCAAATTCCAGTCCAATGTTTCATTTATGTTTAAACCTAAAAATTTAACACTTGATACTCTTGCAATTGGTTTGTCAGATAATTTAATCAAATAGCTTTTATCAGGTATTGCCCTTTTATTATGAAATTGAATAAAAACTGTCTTTTCAACATTTAATATTAGCCTATTATTTTCACTCCAAGTTTCTACTTCTTTAACTGTAGTATTGGCCTTTTGAATGAGCTCTTGTTCGGAATCTGCAGTGACTATCGCAGTGACATCATCAGCATATTTGATAATTTTGGCGTTTTTAACATAGTCAGGTAAGTCATTAGTACTCAAACCAAACAAATTACAAGAGATCTTCCCTCCTTGCGGGATGCCAAGGGTAACAGGAAAAGAGCCGGACTTTGCAATAAAATCCACATACTGTGACCTATCCGATAAGTAGGACCCAATTAAACTGAGGCTATTATTATCACAGCCAATGGAATGCATTTTTTTTTTTAATTAAGGAGTAAAACAAAAATCGTAAAAAAGTTTTAATCTTCGACACACAATTATTCACGCGAATAGATTAAAAATAAATTAGCAGTACATCACAGTATCAAAAAATGAAAATGTATCGGTAGCAAAATACGAAACTTTTGAGAGTTTTGAGGATCAATTTAAGAGATTGTCTGCATTTTTCTGAAAATGCAGGGATATATTCATTATGAATAAATTAAACGTCCAAATTGAATGCTTTATTAAATTTGGTAGGAAATTTAAAAAAAAAACGTCAACTCGTAGGATTTTTGATTTTTTTACAGTCATAAAACAATAAGTGATTGATAAAACTTTTATTTGTATGGCAACTGAATGGTCTAATATATACGATGTAAATGTGATCTTAAAAATAATGTGACGAATCCTCTTCGTCCAGATCGTACGTCCCAATCGCATTGCTGCATGAATGGAGTATATTATGCCCTCAAAACTGCATTCAATTTTAAATTTTATTTAATAATAGAACATAAAAACTAAAAAGTATAAAAAAATCAAATAAAACGCACGTCGTTAAAAACCACGCGCGTATACGAACCGTACGAAAAAATGTATTACGTATTTTTATTTTGTTGACTACGCGCATAGAAATAAAAACGTTACTATATATAACGTTGACTGCATTTGAAATGTCGATTGCGAAAACGAAATTGATACTATCGTGAGTTCTTTAATTTTCTAAAAGACCTAAAATATACATATAATTGAACTGAAGCTTTTTTTTTTTATCACTTCAAGTCACGTGTCCGCGATGATATTCACGTAAAAAAAATGTAAATCGCGATCTTTTTAACTCGCGCTATTTCATATTTTTCTACTGTTTTCGTCTCTTTTATCTTTTACCACTCGAATAATTCTGATAAATTATAAAAATTAATTTTTATTGCAATAACTTATTAATTCATACGTTCTATGGCATTTTAACCATTTTTTAAATTTTTTTCGAGGACCTCGAGTTTACGAACCTCGAATTTACGATTTTTCGGTCCCTTCAACTTCGTAAAATCGAGGTTTTACTGTATTTGAAAATATATAATTAATTAATGAGACAGTTCATGTTTACTTTTGCTCTTTTTTCATTTCTATTCTGATACTGATAAAGCAGGGGCTCCATCACTTAGCTACTCTCCCTCTCTCTCTCTTAGACTCTTAGTGGGGTACTGACCGGTATTTGAGTTAGCAATACTAATAAAAAGTACTGTGAATTCTATGAAGAACGAGCCCTATTAGAGCAGCATTCTACGACAATTTGCTGATTTTATATGAATATTTAAAACTTTTTTCGATGATGTCATAGCATTGAATCTTAAATGGGAAAATGCATCAGTTAACATTTGCTAAAATGAAAAGCTATTGAGGTAGGAATTTGAAACCTTCACTATCGTGATTCTAGCACCTAAAAACCTTGTAAATGAAGTTTTGGTTACATTTCAATATTAAGTATGGGATTTGGTAATGTTAACTGATATATTTTCCCATTTAAGATTCAATGCTATGGCGTCATTTTTGAGAGGTTTTAAGGGTAAGGTAACGCCACCAATGTTAAAAAAAATCCCTCTCACAAAAATTCTGAAAAAAATTTAAAATGTTCTCCTCTATACCCCCTATCAGTACCTAAAATATCAGGTATACAAATACGATCTAGTTTTTGAGTTATAAATTTTTAAAGTTGACTACTTTAACATGGAGAAATGAAACTCCCATGTTAAATTGGTCAACTTTAAAAATTCATAACTCAAAAACTAGATCGTATTTGTATACCTGATATTTTAGCTACTGATAGGGAGTGTAGAGGAGAACATTTTAAATTTTTTTCAGAATTTTTGTGAGAGGGATTTTTTTTAACATTGGTGGCGTTACCTTACCCTTAAAAACCCATATGTGGGAGGTGTGGCGCAGTGCGCTTGACCGGGTCTCGTCAGATCACCGAAGTCAAGCAACGCCGCGCGTGGTTAGTAGTTGGATGGGTGACCATTTTCAACAAAAACCACGTTTCCCACCCAGGGGTAAAACGTTGAGCTTTTCCACTATGTGGTTCCCCTGGCTTTGGACCATTGCACTTCCGGTTCATTGACAAAAGCTGTAGCGTCCATCCTGGCTGAGGTTTCCACGTTTCCCTCAGCCGCAGGCAAATGCCGGGATGGATTTGCAAGGCCGTGGCCGCCCCCGTTCCAGAAGAGCCCGCGAAACGCTCAAGTTAGGGTTTCGGAAGGTTCGGGGTTTCAAAGTAGTATGTAATTAGTAAATAGAAGTACCCAAAAGGGTTCGATTAAAAAAAATAAAAAAAAATAAAAACCCATATAAAATCAGGAAATTGTCGTAGAATGCTGTAATAGGGCTTGTTCTTCGTGAAATTCTCGTGCCTTTTGAAATATTGACAAAAACTTGCAACTTTTTTTTTGGTCAGTACCCCATTGTAGGAAAAGTTAAAAAAGGCATTTTTTGTTATATTTATATTTGTTAAACAATGTGTGTAAGTTAGTAAAGTGGTGCGAGTGCTTGACAGAATGTGTGTGTCTGCCTGCAGGTGTGCAACCACCCTGAGTTGTTTGAGCGTCAGGAGCCAAGGGTGGCTTATCACTGCAAGCCGCTAGACATGTGGATACCTCGCCTAGTGTTTGATGCCTCTTTGCTACCAGATTTGAATCCTGAAGCAAGCAAGGCAGCAATCAAGCTGCTTTGTCCCTTTACTGCCGAGAGCATTCACCGTAACACTCTTGGTAAGAGGACAGTAACAAGTAGTTTATTGTCACTATAACAGTATAATATACTAATTTTTATCAACTAGCATTGTTGTTGTTGTTTTGTTTTTTTAGTAACATATTATATACCAGTTGGTACATTGTAACTACATAATACAGTACTTATAATATTATAATGAATTGTTTATATTTATTTGCTGCACTGATAATGATAAAGTTGTTTTCTAGGTGATGAACCACTCAGAACTTTCTCCTTCTTACGGTACATCGGCATTACTCCTGCACAATTAGCAGCAGTTCATGACTATGGAGCACCAAAAATGTAAGTTATTATTCATAAAGTTAAAGAAAATACAAAATCGGCATCATTCTGCTGCGGCTTTCAAGTATTAAAATACTTCAAATTTACAGTATTATGTATAGTCTAACAAATTCTTCCTCGTCTGGAATAATACACTGTCTACCTCCACTCTCTTGGACAGTACAAACTATCTACAAACAGTTAATTCTTGTGCACTTTCCATCTTGCCATCTTGAAAATCTGCTGTCACGGACATGAAAGCAGCTGTTTGTTTAATATGGAGCCTACAGGTTTAAAAAACAGCTGCAGTAACACATTTCAAGATGATTAGAAGGAAACTTATGTTTGACAGCCAATTTTATGTACAGTATATCCGATAGATAATAAACAAACATGATAAATTTGTGTGTCAACATTGTGTCTGACGTGCGGTGCGTTCAGCTGGGAGTTGGAGGCGCTGAAACGAGATGGCCCAAGTCACAAGCTGCGGTTGGACCTGCCACCATCACTGCCAGCACAGGGAGCTCACGAGGGACTGCTCTTCACCAAAAGGACAAATTGTAGGATACACAGCTTTGGTTCTGTGGCCTATCACTCTATGCCAGAAACACTGGAGCATAGAATCCTGAGGAGTTCCAAATTACGTGCCAAGGCAAGTAGCAGTAGGACATACTGGGCCTAGCTGGCTTTCATGCTGAATTTCCTAGTCTAAATACAGTAATTAAATTTATTTATTTAATGGAAACATTACGTATGTTAACTTACCACCCCTCAATTTTTTTTATAATATTATATTAAAGGAAATGCTGTACACATTTTTAAAATTTGGATCTGTGCTGCCAGCAGCCAAATTCTAAACCCTAAACGTAGTTAGTGAGAAACTTAGATAAAATTTCAAAATTGTCAAAATTGTCAAAATTTGCTTTTCAGTGTTGTTCCCCCCCCCCCCCATATTTTAAAAATTTTACAAAGAATTGAAATATTCTCACTCTAGAGACTTATGCAATATACCTTAAAATGTGATTAAAATGAAATGTAATAATAATCCATGATTACATTAGTACATACTGCATAAATTAATGTAATTAATTTTAAATTGAATTTAATAGTTGTAAATATACTGAACAAAAATTTCACTTGTTTACCAAGGCAGTCTAAGTATTTCAGTTGGTCTGTTTTATGGGGATACAGGCCTCAAATTACAAATTAGACCGTCACTAAGTGTTGATAGAGTTTGTAATCCATATTCACATTATTTTTCTCACATGTGGTGCAGACATGCGAAGTTGAGGTGCAAAGTACGTAAGACGTCACAACTCAATTATAATCGGTGCTAGCTGTGAGTTGTGACATCATCAAGGACCTTTTTTGCAGCACAAAATCGCACGATCGCACCACGCATAAATTAAAATAATGCGAATGTTGGTTATAGACTTAAGCAACACTTGGTGACCACCTAATTTGTAACCTTTATAGGGACACTGTCAATATATATACAGTAAAAGTCACTTGTGAGAGGAATGTAAAGGTAGATTCACATGAGCAACAGTGCCGACACAATGCGATTTTGATGCTTTTGTCGTGAAATCCCATTTTTCAATTGATTTCTCAGCTGGTGCAATATCACTTTTAAATTTTGATGCTCTTATTTTTTAATCATCAATGGATGGTACAACAAATGTACATATAATTTGCATCACATACTGAAAATCTTCCATGTGAATCCACCTTACTATCAGCTTTAGCTAATTGTAATTGCAAGGTACTGTCATGGCAGGTATGAGTGATTTAGAATTGACCTTGCACTGACTGACCATAGCAAAATGTTAGATAGTGCAAGAACTATTTGCTATGAACTTGAATTTAATGATTTTTTTTCCATGATTCAGCTGAGGGATGAGCAGTTCCTAAGTAAGACTTCCTTGGTTCCAATTCAGGCAGGCCCTAGCCAAGCCCATCTCATAAGAAGTGGCATGTTTGGGCAACAGCAGCCAATCAAACCACTGCATCCAGCCCCACAACCTATCAGAATGGTTGTACCTGAGTTCAAATATGTTCAACGCCCTGTCCAACGTCTCGAATGTCAGCCTCTGGAGCTGCCAAAGTTTATCACCTACCTACCTAGCAATGTAATGTATAACTCCTTCACTGGTTCATTTTTTGCATTTTAAATTTATAATATAGTACGTGACAGTAATTATCGTCCGATTGCATAGTTAGGGTCTAACTTTAGGCCCAACTTAGACCTGGCTCTTTGTAATTAAAATAAACAGAGTTGAGTCAGGCCTCAGCTGGTCCTAAAGTTAGACCTTCATATATGTAATCAGGTGTATAAGTTTTTAAAGAAGTCTTTGACAAATGCTCTACAGATTGCTGCAATTTTTTAAGCTTTCTTGAAAATTTGTAAAGCTATAATTTTTTTCATATTGCATCATTTTGGACTGCATGTTTTGGAATAAAAAGAGAGAACTCACCACAAGCAATTGAACCCAGGATTTGTCGAGTTTACCTCAAAGTTTACCTTAAATGTCTTTTTTTTTTATCATTTATCATTAATATCATTATCATTAATATATCATTCATTACAATGTAAAAATAGAAAATTTCAAGAAGGCACATTAACAATATCAATCAATGTAACAAGTTGCCACCTTCTAAAGTGTAACAATAAGAAATAACAATTTAATTTTCTATCAGATTCATTGTTTGGCATACCTTTTGATTGCCATGCTCATGATCTCTGCAGTTCAAGTTACCGTCTGACTTGCTCTCCTTCCTGCAGACTAAACAACAAAGTAAAATCTCTATTAAAAAAAAATCACACAAAAGCCAAGCATGAAAAACTGTTAACAAAAAATAATAAAATATTTTGTACTGAGAAAATGGTAAAGCAAAGGTGTGCATTACAAACAAGAATGCAATTGACAGAAAATGTCAGTATTATTAATAAGCAAGATCGCACGGTTTTTTACTTATCTTTTTGTATCTAACCCTGTTCAGCAAATGTGAATGAATAATATTGGATAATGGAGCAGTTGTGTCGTATTGAGATGCTACAATTCTGGTTCATGTGCAGGTGGATTCTCGCAGTCGTAATTTGTTCTGTGGTGGCAGTCGGCGTGCAGCCAATGTGTTTGCCAGTCTGCAGACGGTGGCCGGCCACAAGCTGGGCAAGAGAAGAACACCCGTGTGCGAGCACATTCCCTGGGGCAGTGCAGCAAACAAGGGGGGCCTGGAGGGAGCCATGCCTCTGCACGGCTGGTCCAGTGTCCTCATACCAGGTATGGAGTTTCTCAAAATTAATTTTAAAAAATATTTAACCTATAATTTATTTATTTATTTATTTGTTTGTTTATTTATTTATTTATTTATTTATTTATTTATTTATTTGCTTATCTGTTTATTTATTTGTTTATTTATATATTTATTTATTCATTTTGTTCATTCACTTAAATTATCTGTTGGTACATTATGGTGAAGACATAATATATACTATACACAGAATTATATCAATATATATAATTGGTCATAACTGCAATATTAATGTTACAAGATACTATAAATTTAACTTGTAAGAAAAATGTTAAGCTTTTTTTTTTTTTTTTTTACATGAATTTTACTTGTTCCTCTTTTTTTCTATTCTTTCTTTTTTTGGTTGTTAACTGTAGTTCCATCACATTAAATTCTTTGAGTTGTATTGCAGACAAACAGAGCCTAATTTCTGATGCTGGCAAGTTGGCTATCCTGGATGGGATGCTGCACCGCTTAAAGTCACAGGGCCACCGTGTGCTCGTGTACTCTCAGATGACTCGTATGATTGATTTGCTGGAAGAGTTCATGTACTACCGCAAACATACATACATGAGACTCGATGGCAGCTCCAAGATCTCTGAACGTCGAGATATGGTGGCTGACTTCCAGAACAGAGAGGACATATTTGTGTTCCTACTGAGTACTCGAGCAGGAGGACTGGGAATCAATCTTACTGCAGCAGACACGGTAAGAGGCATTCAGAGTACCAGTAGTGAAATGGAGGTTGCATATAACATATAATTCATGCTAGTTACACTTTTTTTTTAAGCAAGAGGTATTTATTTAGAGAGAAATAATAAAATACAGATAAATATTATTTTTGGTATCGTTTTGTGAAAGTCTTTAAATATGCAACAAACCATGTTTTTTTTCTTTTTTCTTTTTATTAATTTTTATATAAGTTTTTCAAACGTAATGTTTATGATATTCAAATGTTTCTTTTAAACAAGTAGTCAAAATTAAATCAGGAAGGTTGACTGCAGCTAATTTTCTCATGCCTCAAAGTTCTTAACCATAACAAAAAAACTTCACCTAATTTTTAATTTTTCCAATAATCTTGATTTTGACATGCTTTATAATTTTATTATCTTGAATTTGCATCGTAAACAAACAATAATTAAAAACATTCCTGTTAGCAATAAAATTTTAGTGTGTGCATAACTTTAAATTTTATTTTTATAATTTTTTATTCTACACTTAAAACAAATTTATATAGAAGAATTAAATGGGGAAGTATACTAGTAACAAATTATTAGCTGGTGATCCAACTAGGAAGACTGGATATGACAGTAATTTTGCTGCCAATAGGTGATTTTCTATGACTCTGACTGGAACCCGACTGTAGACCAGCAGGCCATGGACCGTGCCCATCGTCTGGGTCAGACCAAGCAGGTGACAGTGTACCGACTAATCTGCAAGGACACCATCGAGGAGCGTATTCTGCAGCGGGCACAGGAGAAGAGCGAGGTAGGAGGCACTTCTAACAGCACCTGTTATTTTTGTCTTTCAGTTTGTCTTAAAATTAGTATGTAATGCTACAACCAGCAATCTTATCCATTCTTATCAACTTATTTTGACCAAGCCTGTACCTTAGAATGCAATTCATTTACAGTAAAATGCCAATTATGCAAAGTTGGAGGCACCTAAAAATCTGCATTACATATGTAGTCTGCTTGAAAACTGTCATAAAATACATAAATAGCCTCTAAATTTCAAAGCAAATTATTTTACGTTAAATATTATTAGTCTTTTATTAAACACAAAAAGTGTACATACAAAATAATATTAGAAATATTAGAAATATACATTAATATGTTAAGTAGTTAAGTTCCAATTTGGGGGGTGGGGAATGTGCAAAATGACAAGCTAAAAGATTGTTTGATCAATCACGCAATACATATTATAATTTTTAACTTTCTTTGTAAGTCTTAGAATTTGTCACTTCAGAAAAACATATAACTCCATTACATGAAAATAAAAATTAGTTTACTAATCTTTTTTAAAAATGATGGTTTATTTATTTATTTTTATTCACCTAAGTACATATACTGCTTACATATATATGACAAACAATTGAGGTGAAAAGGATTCAATACATGGCACAAGTAGCACCATAACACATAGCATGTGGTATTAAATCCATTTTAAATAGAGGGGGAAAAAAAAGAAAACACAACAATAATACATTATTAAATCATAATGATAAAAAATATTTAAATCTGTGTTAAATTGTTATAAAAAGAAAAGGATAGGAATAACCAGCAAGGCCTTACCGATCGAAAGAGTCACAGCAGGTGGAAATTCTTGCGGTCACAGAGGTTCACTCGAAAGTTTTTACATTTTTGAAACGTTTCGCATCGTGAAGATGCTTCTTCAGTCACAAGAAGTCACTTAAGTCTACTTCTTCTTGTGACTGCTTCTTCAGTCACAAGAAGTCACTTAAGTCTACTTCTTCTTGTGACTGAAGAAGCATCTCCACGATGCGAAACGTTTCAAAAATGTAAAAACTTTCGAGTGAACCTCTGTGACCGCAAGAATTTCCACCTGCTGTGACTCTTTCGATCGGTAAGGCCTTGCTGGTTATTCCTATCCTTTTCTTTTAATAAGATTATCACAACCTAAATGGTTTATTTTCCTTAATTTGAATAAGGCTGTTTTTCCGGAAAAAAATATTGAAATTTTTGTGGGTTAATTCCTATAAGGATTTTCAATATTTTTTTCCCGTAAAAATGGCTTCATAAAAAAAAAATTGAGTGCATTCCAGCTCGTTACACTGTAATACACATAACCATTTTTGAATACTGTTGTTCTGGGCTTAGGAGGAATAACTTTCTGCCCGCCCTCACCGCGTAAAGACACACCTTGACGAACTTTTTGCATAATATTGGCATCCGTGAGGCCAGTCAAACAAGCATTGAAAAAAGTCAGATCATTATAAAGAAGTTGCATATCAAGAGGTAGCAACATGGACTTATCTACTGAGGGTTTACTTTTGCCATAAATAAATTTCAGTGCTCGATTTTGTATTGACTGGAAGATAATAAATGTTAGACTTAGTAGTAAGATGCCACGCCAGGGTACCATATGTTAATATTGGTCTAATTAATGTAACATATGCCAGCTTTTTTAATTTTTTGTGAACAGCCTTGCACATTTCTACTGACAAACCCTAACAGCTTTGCCGCCTTTGCGCACACAGCTTCTGTCTGAACATTCCATTTTAAATCAGATGAAACATGAACGCCAAGCAATTTTTCAGTATCACAGTATTCCAGTATTTTAGCATTTATATAAAATGGTACTTTCAAATTGTCTTTGGACAGAGTGACATCCATGACCTTGCACTTATTTTCATTAAGTGTCATACCACTATTATCACACCATATTGATAAATTATTAAGGTCCTGCTGTAGAATTTGAATGTCAGCCAAAGATATGATTTTTTTATACAAGGTAGAATCGTCTGTATACTGTGTTTAGTTTGATGATTGTGCACCATTATATCACTAGACTATTCAATACTGTATAAAAATTTTCAAGCCTAGGTATGATTTTATTAGAACATTTAACTAAGAATCTTGCCCGACTATTAATAAATTTATCTGCTTGATAAGTAGTTGCGCTCTCCAGTAATTTGTGTTGTACCCCCACCCCTCCTCCTCCTCCTCCTCCTCCTCCTCCTCCTCCTCCTTCCTTTCCCATATGAAATGCTTCAGGAAGATTAAAATTATATAATGGTGTATTTTGTTTGAATGATACTCTGCTTTGGTTTCAGATTCAACGCATGGTGATTTCCGGTGGCAGCTTCAAGCCGGACACGCTCAAGCCAACAGAGGTGGTGTCACTACTACTAGATGACGCGGAGATAGAACGAAAGTACCGGCAGCGACAGGCAGAGCGCAGGGGCATGGAGGAACACAAGCCACCAGTCATCAAGGTGACCATGACATTTCTGAGTCAGAAATTCTGACTAACAAACACGACTAATTTTTTTGTAACCTGTGGCTGACACTTTGCAGCGATATACACCGGATTTGATCCTTGTATTATTTGAAGTTAAGTCATCATAGATAATATCATAATAAAGTTCAGATTGGTAGGCTTCAAAATTAAGTAATAATTATTATTATTAAGTTTATAGGTAGTACCTTCTATATTATTTTTGCTTAGTTAACTTTAAAGCCTAAACTACGAGCTTTTTGGAAGTCGCAAGAAAAAGTCGCATAGATTCGGCGTACGCCGAGTTAAAATTTTAGGTCTGAAAAACGAAGCCAAAAGTCTCGGCGCGTGACGTCACTGCGCATTCACCGCATCAATCAGCTGACGATGTAAACATTAAGATTTTGCGTGTTTTTTTCGACAAAAATTGAAGATAATTCGTTTCCTAGCAAAATTTTGCTAATATAAAATGAATAGGCAGGTAGATGATAATTTCTTTGCCTGCTGCAGTGTTCACGAATTATTTTAATTGCAGGATTATTACGAGACGCAAAAATCGTCATGTGGGATATGGTAGAGAGTTCATGCGTGTGAAATAAATTTAAAATTGAGTTTTATATATTACTCCACTAGCTAGCTCTGTAATAATTAATTAGTAAGTCCACAATGATAAAAAGTAGCGAGGTGTCCGTTCTGACGGTTTCCTCAATCCTCATCTCGTTCACTTCATGAATGCTAGGACATGTTACCCATAATATATGCTGCAGGCGCAGTGGCCCCCATCCTTTCCCTCCCTTTTTCCTATAATACACCGATTACACCACCTCGAGCTTCAAGCTCGTATAGGAATGTATCAATGTATCCCTGCGTAACTAATAATAATTTGTCAATTGATATAAATACGCATTATATGGCAATATGGGACTATATACCTATAATAATAACCATACAGTATGTTGTTCTATGAAGGATATAATAAATATATTGTAAAATAATAAATAAATTAATCTATCAATTATATATAATAATTCAATAAGTGAATGAATAAAAAAATATACGAATAAATTAATATAGCGCGGCTGCTGTACGAAGACCTGGTAAAATTGAAAAAACGTAGGTGTTTGTCCTTACTGAGGTTTTCCACGGTTTTCTCAGTCTCACCTCAGCGAATGCTGCATGGGACGCGTAATAGACCGTGGCCACCATCCTTTCCCTACCTTAATTATCCCTACCATTACTCCACCGCGAGCTGTAAATGCTCTTAAAAAAAAAGGCCTATTATTTTATATAACTTACAATTAAATCAATTGAATATTTGTGATATATCAATTTAAAAAATTAATGAGTGAATGAATAAAAATATATACGAATAAATATAGCGGCTGTAGCTGTATACGAAGACCAGGCGCGGATCCATGCAGGGGGGTAGCCGGGAGGGCTGCAGCCTCTCCCGAAATTTTGAATTTAACATGGGCACTATATAGGCATTTTCTCCACTCTCAATTTTTTCCTTAACATTAGCCTTATTATGGAGATAGCCCCCTCCCGAAATTTAGTGCTAGTCGATCCGCGCCTTACGAAGACTGCATGTGTATAATATGAAATGTATATAATAATAATATATAATATTATGATCGACTTACAAATAAATTATATAAATATATTATTATGCCATATGTGATATATTAATATAAAATGGACTGTTTAAAAGGGTAAAATAACAACACTCATGTTAAAAAAAAACTCACAAAAATTCTGAAAAATAAAAAAAAATT
The DNA here is from genome assembly GCA_949825025.1 of Siphlonurus alternatus. Lineage (NCBI taxonomy): Eukaryota > Metazoa > Arthropoda > Insecta > Ephemeroptera > Siphlonuridae > Siphlonurus > Siphlonurus alternatus. The sequence goes on along the minus strand of OX463788.1, from coordinate 49,185,747 downwards.
AAAATTTTCTCCTCTACACCCCCTATAATACGATCTAGTTTTTGATTTATGAATTTTTAAAGTTGAATATATACTTTAACATGCAGAAATGGAACTCCAAAATTAAATTAGTCAATTTTAAAAATTCGTCATAACTCAAAAACTAGATCGTATTTGTATACCTGATATTTTAGCTACTGATAGGGGGTTTAGAGGAGAAGATTTTAAAATTTTTTGATCGAGAGGATTTTTTTTTTAACATTGGTGGCGATATCTTACCCTTAAAGCCCGGAAAGTATTGCTAAAAAGTTTTGTCGAGGACGGTTTTGAATCCAAGCCCCTTAGGTTCTATTCTTGTATTAAGAGAAGAGAGGCGTCACTTTCTCTGTACTTTCATTAATTTTTTAAAAATAGTTCCCGGGCTCTAAAAAATCTGAAAAAATCAGGGTGGCATAGCTTTGCACCCTCTATCCATTTCTGCAATAAAAAAATTGAGATCGATACTCCATCGATACAATATATTATTTGATACACGTATTGTATTCTTACTATTCTTAGAAATGCGGGACTACTTATAATATTAACCATATATACAGTAGGTTAATTGTTCTAAATAATAAATATAAAATATATGTAAATACAATAAATAAATGAATCTATCAATTATATATAACTATTTGATAAGTAAATGAATAAAAAAAATATGTTAAAAAATATACGAATAAATATAGCGGCTGCTGTACGAAGACCGGGTGTAATATAAAATGCCTTAAATATATTATGACTTACAAATAAATTGAATATATATTATGTAATATATTGAACACATAATTTAACATAAAATGCATGGACTGCTTTAATTGGTATGGATGGTAAATATATGAATTTGCAGGGTTGAATTAATAATATTCTAAGAGAAGAGAAAAATAAAAAATGTTTGCTACATATTTTATATAATATATTTTATTATCTTTTTATTTTTTTAATAATTATATAAGAGAATACCTATTATACACTTCAATTAATTGCCGCCGCAATCAAGTTCATTTCTATTCTATGATCTTTATTTTGCCAACTTAACGTGAAATATATAAAGCTGAAATTAAGTAAAATTAATTGTTTATTATGGTTCCGATCTATACAAACTTTGAACTAATTAAATGCTTAACACAGCCTGCATGCCATGACCGGATAAAAAAAAAAAAATTATTTTTTATTATTATATTATATAGCGTCACCATTAATTATATTTCAGCAGTTTTAGTGTGTTTTTTTTTATAAAAAGAGCATCAGTTAATACGTATATATCTTAAATTATCTTTTGAATAATTAACGTTTTAATTGCAATATATTTGCAATGATCACGTACCCCCGTTACATATGCCGCAAAAGTGCTCGTGCAGTTTTGATTATTTGAATTTTGGTGCGCTAGTCCTGCGCTTTTCTGTGATTGGCTAGCGTTTGGCGTAAGCCGAAGAGGCTGCGCCAAGTCTTTTCAGCCTGGCTTCGCCAAGCCGAAGCCTCTTTGCGACTTTGCTTTTAGGCGCAAGTTCGGTTTAAGCCAATCAGAGAGCCGTATAATTGGAGCAAGCCAAAAATGAAAAGCTCGTAGTTTAGGCTTAAGACATGTGATTACACTACTTTATTATACACAAAATTTGCTGTATTGGAGGTGTCTATTATTTTAAGGAAATCTTTAATCATTCTTTTCAAATTTATAATTTACCAGTATGCACTTTTTTTTTTTTTTTTTTTTTTTTTTTTTTTTTTACATTTATACTGTTCCAATGGTTACATGAGCTTGTTTATTGCATATATGAAAAGTGCATACAAAGTCATGTTACATTATTTTTTTCCAGGTTATATCCAGTCTGGGAACTATTTATAAATATTTATTAAATATTCGACCACACCCACTGGAGGTGTTAATGCTCTGTCCTTTTATTGACACCACCAGAGACACCTCCACGGGGTTTGATCGGTACCTTCAATATTTTTTTAACATAAATGCTTTAAAAATTTTTTGGGGAAAAAAAGAGTAGCGTAATTTTGTTTCCTCATTTAAATGATTATGCATAATTATGATGCAATAAAAATGTTATCTCGTCGATTACAAAATACAACTGTTAAAAAGAGAATAATATTTTAATTATTTAAGGGTGTCTTATTGTGTGGACTGTCATGCTGCTGTTCAGTGATATCAATGAGAGTTAGAAATGCTTCAGCTAACAACCTCAACTTGGATTATTTTTGGTCCAGGTGGAACCTGCTTCAGACCTGGTGCTCATTGAAGAGGAGATACTGCAGCCACCCAGCCCCATCGTGGTGGACGAGGACTCAAGCGGCAACTTGATTGTAGATGTGGAGGGTCTCAGTCAGAGTGTGGCACCTCCCCTGGCTCCATCTCCACCCCCTGTGGTGGCCTCGCAAACCAGCAGCAGCAGCAGCAGCAGTGTGAGACCTGCTTTCCAGCAGTCAAGTGAGTTATATCCACCAAGACAGGTGGCAGGGCAGACAAACTGTTTCCTTGTGTCTGCCGTATTGCTGCAAGTTTAATGCCCTGTTAGTGTAGCTTGACTGTTGATTTTGAGCATTGATGTCATAGTTCAAAATTATTTCCTCTCATTGTAGTCTCCAGGAGGTCAGCCACAGTTGAGACTTACTGATAGGGCTCGTGGCAAAATGGTGGGCATCTAAATTACATTACCAGTTAAACTTCAGCGTGCATAATATTCACTGCATGGAGTTCCAACAAGTGTGTTGTTTTAGGTTCTCGGATATTAAGTGCGGTGCGGGGCCTGAGTTCGTCCCAGCAGCGAGGGACTCATGGCCGCAGTCGGGGACGGCCCAGAGGATCAAGAGGCCGAGGAAGACCTTCAAGCAAGCCATCTTACCATCCACCTATCGCAGGTGAGCTTTACATTGTAATTTATATTATCTATAGCCTTTGATACTATTTGGAGACTACAAAAAATATTAAGAGCTACCGTACCTGTAAATAGTGTCATAGATGAATAAAACACTATTGGAGTCAAAGAGTTATTAGAGTGAAAATGGATAGCAGTAAAAGTCAAGATTTTAACAAACAAAACTGGTGTTTTAAAAGGGTCTGTTTTTGTTTTGTTTTTTTCACCTCCAGTATTTTATGTTTGGTCTTATTATTTGCCAATCTTATCATACTCCTGAGGGGTAAATGCTACATGCACTTTAACTCTACAAAGCAGTCCCACATGGAGCTGACTTTATACACACACCTAATACCTAATTCATAATGGTAACTCCCATTTTTTCTTCTTTCCGATTTTCTTCTTGAAACAAACCGACAAACCAGTACACGATATATATATATATTTATATATATATATATATATATATATATATATATATATATATATATATATATATATATATATACATACACATATATACATATATGTATATGTATGTTACTGACACCATTTTTGTTACAGAAGAGGCAGGAGTCTCCTCGAGCAGCAGTAGCTCACCGGTGGTGCGGCCAGGGATGCGGAGAGGCCCTGGCAGGCCGCGCCTCAAGCCGTATGGTCCCGGACACCAGAGCAATGTGCGGGGGAGCCGCAAGAAGGAGATCGCCTCAGCGGGGTCAAGTCTAGAAATTTCTTCTGGTTCCTCACCAGCCAGCTCGGCCAGCAGAGAGAACAAGGAGCGCGAGTTCAAGTCCTTCAATCTGTTCTTGCAGTAGCTCACAGACACTCACACTCTCCCCCACAGTTCATTCAAGTCTTTCTTTGTTCATTTGCCACTTGTTTGTGTTTTTAATGTTTGTTTTAACAATACATTGCATGCTCAATAATTATTTTCTGACTTTATTTATAACTTAATTAGTTGTTTTCTTGTAATAAGCCCAGTAATTTTGTTATTATTTTTGTGTATTTATTTATTTATTATTTTTTTTTATGCATGTATTGTCGTGGATGTAATAGATATAAAACTATATAATTGTGTTGCAGGGGAAAAAAATGGTTACTAATGTGAAAAAAATTGCATGAATAAAATGACTAAAATTTAAGTATGAAATTTTCTTTACTCTTTCAACCCATCAGCTGTCACCAAGTTAGGTTAACATTGCATTTGGAGCGTTGTATTGAAAGCAATTTAATTTTTAAACTACAGCCAAATAAATTTTTATTCTTCTATTACTGAAAGTTTCTAATTGAATTTAATGAAAATTCATGATTTTTATGCAAATTTGATGTACCATAGTAAAAATATTTCTTACTGGAAAGCAGGGGATCCCCTACCCGGATCCTTATCTGCCTATCATCTGCAAAAAAACATAAAAAGGGTTGGATCCGGTTATTCAATCCCTTAAAAAAATAAAAGATCTGGTTCCCTGTTATGGTATTTTCTTAAAAAAGAGGGGCGATAAATTTTTATTAAGGTAGAGATAACACGCCCAATGTTAATAAAAATCCCATTCATGAAAATTGTGAAAAAAATTTAGAATATTCTCCTTTACATACACCTTATCAGTAGGTAAAATATCAGGTATGCAAAAACGAGCTAATAGTTTTCGAGTTATTAATTTTTGAAGATCGCTAATTTAACATGGATAAATGAAACTTCCATGTTAAATTAGTCAACTTTAAAAATTAATAACTCGAAAACTAGCTCGTTTTTGTATGCCTGATATTTTACCTACTGATAAGGTATGTAAATTAAGGAGAAAATTTAAAATTTTTTTCATAATTTTCATGAATGGTATTTTTATTAACATTGGGCATGTTATCTCTACCTTAAAGATTCGAGGATTTGAAAAGAAGTCTATCTAAATTATCTAATTATTTTCTTTTGGCTTACAAATACACTGTCAGCATGGGTATAGACGAGCCCCACAAAAGAACTCCATAAATTTATTTATTTATTTTAAGCGCACATGAATTCTTAAAAAAAATTGTATACTCTTTATTTTGTTATTAATTAAACAGTGTATATAATATCGTCTGTATAATAGTTCAATAAAAATGTTTTAATATTTTAAAAAAAAAAAAGCTAAAACACCCAATGGGTATATAGAAAACATTTAAAAAACAAACATTATAACCATTATATATATAAATTATTAAGGTAGAGATAATGTCAATCAGCTATTTGACGTAGTCCCCTTTGATTAACATATATATTATGTAAACCTTAGCAAATTCACAAAAAAAAATTTTTTTTTTTTTTTAATTTAACGAGCCGTTTTTTGTTTTTGTTTTTTTAATTAAGATTTTAGTTGGTCTCTCCATGAGAAAGCCCTAGGCATTTTAAAACAAATAAATTTAAAAAAATAAGCTCGTTAAATTGTTTTAAAAAAAAATTCTATGGCTTTTAGGCACTAATATATTTTACAATCCCTTTAAAATGCGAATAATTTTTAGGAGGGGGTGGTGACATCAGTCCTTGAGAACGTTGCCACATTTCTCATCACATATAGGAAACGATCATCGCCACGGTTCAAAATATATGAAAACAATTCAGAAAAATAGTCTAAAAAATTAGGTTTTAGTAAAAAAAAAAAAAGTAAAAGAATTTAATTATAATTAAACCAACGGTTAAAAATTTCCGAAAAAAATCAGAGCTAATTTGACGATTGTTGTAAGTCCACCAAATTAATTTGAAGAAAATCTGTTGTAGCGAATTTTTCGTCCAAATTTCTCAGGTTAAGCCTTAAAAAAACATTGGATCCAAATTTCATAGCTGACTCCAAATTTTCTAGCATGCATGTTTTTTTCATAATAATGCAAATTTACAAGTTATAGTACAATAAAATTCCAATTCTTAATGAAAATCCGAAGTGATGAATAATTTAAACTGTCTGTACTTTGTACACGTAGCAGCTACATGTACAAAGTACAATTGTAGCATTCTATTTGACTTGCATCAAATAAAAATGTCGGGTCTCCTAAATGTATGTAACCAATGCGTTGCGCCTTGAAGATAGTCAGCCAGCATTGACCGGCCGCCTGGTGAGGATGTCAACTCCTCGCAGGCTGAAAGCTCGGAAAAGACAAGAAGAAGGAGGGAGGGATCAGCAGAGTATTGTGTTTTAATTGTTAATCTAGTTTATTATCTTTAATTAACATCTAAATTCTATAATTGCAACGCACATTAAAAAACTAAAAATTAATGGTCCTATATATAATATATATATTAATGCAAAATATATATTCACAAAATTCACATCCTCATCCCATTTTAAAAGTGTTGAAAATTAAATAATATAATAAAATTATAGAACAAATTCAAATTAAAAACTCAATTATAAATTATAGATTTTACAGCTCGCGGATCGAGGGATAATGGGTAGGGATAAGGTAGGGAAAGGATGGTGGCCACGGTCTGTTACGCGTCCTAGCATTCACTGAGGTGAAACTGAGGAAACCATGGAAAACCTCAGTCAGGACGGACACCTTTACTTTTTATCAATGGTTCTTCGAATTATTATGCGTCTTGGTTGAATAAGCTCACAATGGACAACATACGTACATGAAATTTTTTTTATTGCAGAAATGAATAGAGGGTACCAAATTATGCCACTCTGAATTCTTTTACATTTTTTTTAAACCCAGAACTATTTTTAAATAATTATTGAAAGTGCGGCCACGCCCCCTGGAGGCGTCAATAGGCGTCCAGTCTCTATCCTTTTTATTAAGGCTGCAGGGGTGCCAACTGAAATCACAGGACTTTCAATAATTATTTAAAAATAGTTCCGGGTTTCAAAAATATCTGGAAAAATTCAGAGTAGCATAATTTCGTACCATCTATTCATTTCTGCAATAAAATTTTTTCATGTATGTTGTCCATTATGGCATTGTGCTGGTGATAGTATTGCTTATTGTGGCAATTTACTGTCATTTGTATTAGTCGTCGAATAAATATATTGGGGGACATTCACAAAGCACTTTAACCCCCAATTTAGCCCCGATTTTTAACCCTGGTGCTAAACACGGTGCTAAGCTATGAGCTTAACATGGTTAGCCCCTGGTTTAGTACCATGTTTAGCACCAGGGTTAAAAATCGGGGCTAAAGTGGGGGTTAAAGTGCTTTGTGAATGTCCCCCATTATATTCTAACTAAAATATAAGTGCATCCGGACTCTTGTGAGGACCATATCTGCATATGAATTTTCAACTTCAGGAACCCTTTAACTGTTGATATCATCGTCATTTTAATCCTTGATAGTATGACAATCGATAAAAAAAATCTATTGCTCCTTGTATCGTGTACGTCAGTTATATTTCGTTATATCAAAGCCTTGAACTCTTTTCAATCTGTTTGACGCTCAAGGATTTTAAGTCCATATCTTCACTCTTAATTGTTATCAGGATATATAAAACGTTCTAATTAATGAAATTGTATTAGTGATAAGGATTTGCTAACTCATGATGTACGTAGCACAATGGTGAATTTGAATTTTTTTAAGTATGTAATTTATAATGATATATGGATTTGGTAATGCATAATTGCCGTAATATTTATTTATTTATTTATTTATTTATTTATTTATTTATTTATTTATTTATTTATTTATTTATTTATTTATTTATTTATTTATTTATTTATTTATTTATTTATTCACATCAAATTTCAGTTGATACATTGTGACTATTATACATACTAAAGATTTAACAAATTAATATAATATATATTATATTCTATGAACATATTATACAATGCCATATATATATGTATAACAATGCCATATAAATATGACATTGTACTGTATATTATCCTACAGAATAATAAATAGAATACTTTACGTATATTATATTATATTATATTATACTATACCAACAAGAATGAATTGTTGAAGGTCGTAAGTCATAATAAAAAACGCTTTAAAAAATTGTGCTCAATTTTTTAAAAATATATATATTTATATAGACTCAATTTTTTATCTTCTAAGAATTAATTATATTGATCTTAAATAAATATGTTTTGCCATCTTTGTCAAATATTTACAAATGCGAAAGACTGTCGTTCCTCGCATACGAATTTTCTAAACTCTTGGGATTTACTTAACATTTTTTTTTTATTATATTATTATTATTCATCATTATAGAATACAATTTTAGATAGTTACAATTTTATAGTTTTGTCCTCTATGAGCTTTAAGCTCGAGCAGAGGGAAAAAAGAAAGAAATAAGTTTAAACTGACTTGATGGCGGAAATACAGGAAACAAAATATATATTATATGCAATTATACAATAGAAAATAATATAATATTTAGGCTATAATATATTGCATAAGCGGAAGGTAATGAGTAACATAAAACAAGCTGTTTCAAAAAAATAAAAATAATTTTCTATGTATAAATATATATCATATATCTGTCTTTCTCAATAACGAATTTATAAAAATTAATAAATAATTATGACATAAAAAGTACAAGTTTAATAATATGATTTATTTCCAAATTTCCATCACCATTGTTATAATTATAAAATATAATTATATATATCACTTATATATAATGCAATTATATACATATTTTACAGGGATAATATTGTACGTAATTATATTCTTTTCTTCTTCTCATCCCGATGTATGACCGCTCGATCGCTGCTCAAAAAGCAAAAAGATTCACCAGCTGAGGAATTATTGAGGAAGTCGCCAACTTGGCCGAGCATCCAGACATATTGACACCACATCAAATATCCTTGAGCCAACCTCCAGAATTGCGTCTTGTTTACTATAATTGTAATTCAAGTGCTGAAATAATAATATCAGTCACTTGTTTAAGAAAAGTGTGGTTTTGAGGTGTTAATAGCCTTTAATGTATAATTATGTTCTTTTTAATTTATGTTAAATGTTTTAAAAAAAATTGCATTGATATGGACTAGCTGATTCATTATGTGGACTGTGGGCTATTCTTCTTTTGACTTTTGTGCCATAAAAACCAACAAATGTTAATAAATATTTTGTGACACTTTGACTGTACATGCAGTATAGGAAAAATAGAATGAATTCAAACAATGAAATTAAATAATACATCTTATACAAATTTTTAATTTCTTTTCTTTTTACGTTACATATATTTTTTATTATAATATTCCTTCTCATGATTACATAAGTTACAATTGATTCGCAGGCATGAGGGATTTTCTGAGCTCATGCTGGAACTATTTTTAAAACAGTATTGATGTACCAAATCGTGTGACGTCATAGTCGTTACATATTTGTCACTGGCAAGGAAGATATAGTGAGACCAAATTTAACTTTCTAAACATTGAACATATATACACTGAGAAAAAGAAAGGAATCGTTACATTTACTTACATTAGTAATTAAGAAACAATAGAATCATCTCAGATTCTACTCTTATTAATTGTCGAGAGTAAACATTAGTCATCTTGTAGAAAATCCGTATCGCATGTCCACTTCGAAATCATAAATTCCTTTATTTAATTTTAATTGTGTATTTTTTGTAGGGAATAAGCGTAGGGTTAAGGTGGTTGAAAAATTTGGAAAAATTACGCGGTAGCGAAATCTCACTAAGAAACAACGTGTTTCTCAGAAGTTAGTATTCATAAATAAATATATATTATACATGTAGTAATTATATCTGAGCAGACATACATGCATTACGTAATTGAGTTTGTTTACGGTACATGTAGTGCAAGCAAAACAAACTTGTTTCGCCGCATTATGATATAAAATAAAGAAATAAGGGTATATTTTTATGCGTTTTCTTTATTAAATTCGAGTTGTCGCATGCAGTGGGACGTACCTTTTAAATAATTTTAGATGAAAGTCCGATCGGATAGATAGATTTTTTTGCTGTGTATATGTTGATAAATGAAAAGTAATGTTGTGTCGTCACTTTTATGCGCAGTGACTTGCTCTCTCTCTCTCTCTCTCTCTCTCTCTCTCTCTCTCTCTCTCTCTCTCTCTCTCTCTCTCTCTCTCTCTCTCTCTCTCTCTCTCTCTCTCTCTCTCTCTCTCTCTGCAAGCATTTCTGCTATATGCACGCTGGGTCATTAAAGTAACGGGACTAACGTACTATATACATGCAGTGATAGCATGGACTGCACCGCTGCATCCATTGCAACATGATGATACCTGTCGGAACATGCATTACTTTGCAACTAACTGAAATCTACAATATATTTTATTTATTTATTTATTTATTTATTTATTTATTTATTTATTTATTTATTTATTTATTTATTTATTTATTTATTTATTTATTTATTTATTTATTTATTTATTTATTTATTTATTTATTTATTTATTTATTTATTTATTTATTTATTTATTTTGCAAAATATGGATAGGACTCTGTCTTCTGGATCAACCGTTTTATAATAATTTTTGTTGCATTGTTTTTAAAATATATTTTACGCTCTTTTGCAGCAACATTTTGCGAGGCTCTGACAGCCTCTAGCATCACAGCTTTTTTATTCAGTCACTTTTGATTATACAAGGGAGGGTGTTATAGAATTATTATGAAAAATTGAAATTGTTGATAATTCACATTTTGCTCTTGAAGATGCTACGCTCTATTTTTGCAATATAACATTTCATGCAAATCCAAAAACATTTGCTTACATTTAACCTAAAATTGGAATCATAATTTTTATAAGTTATTTTATTTTAAAACGCATTACATTAAAATACTATCATAAAAATTTTCACCGGTCACTTTCTGCCACCTAGTACAGGCACAACGCTTCAGTGTCATCATAATTAAGGTATTTGAATAATCATTTACAAAATTTCGATTATGTGAAATCATATATATTATAGATTTAATAGCCTCAGTCAGGTCCATTGATGAACTATAAGACATTTTTCAAATAAAAAAATCATTGAGAGAAAAACTGTCAAACAATACAATTTTATTGTTCTTCACTGAAGTATAAATGGGTTTAAGTAATATAAGCTTGATAACACATTCACAAAAATATGACTGAAATGAAATCATATTGTGTGAGACTAAGACAACAAACAGATCATGTGTGCAAAGGTCAGCAAACATTTCATTCCGAGTTCTTGCAATCCTGTGACGCATGCGAAGTCGATCGTAAAATTTCGCGGAGGATAGAAAGCCCCTTGAAAGTCCCTGTCCTGAGCTATATTAGGGGGGTTGTCATTTAAGTAATGTAAATTCTCCTTCAATGGGTGCGATTCACGAAGCAGTTAGCCGGGTTTCTAAACACTTTTAACTTATCCACGTTTAACTAGGTGGTTTAACATGTAAAACAGGTATAGTTAAACGTGGTTAAAATCCTGGCTAACTGCTTCGTGAATTGCACCCAATATTTACAATGCAGACAACTAATATAATAATTTTTGCTTATCTAGTTAATAGATGCAGAGTTTGGAGAGGATTAAATGAGAATTTTACATGCAGGAGTGACACCTCACAATCGCCTCCCCAAGATTTGCTTCACAGGTATATCCGTCATTCATCCATTTTAGCGCTCCAAAATCCAATGTCAACAAGAGGACACTTTCTCTCCTTCAGAACCACCGAGGGCGAGATCAACCCTGCATGAATTGAGCTATACAGTGCAGAGTAAAGACGTAGTCGCATCATAATACAGTTAACTCAAACTGGATATTAAATTTATTAGTATCCAGTAGAGAAACCGAAAAGTTATAGGGAAATCTAAGGAAAGTGTGCTAGAGAATATGTCAATAATTATATTGCTAGTGAATGCATCTCTTTTTAATAATACACACAGCTCTATTTTAGTACGTGTTTTATTGTGTTTAAGCGGAAATGCCATGGTTTCTAATTAATATTAAATTAATTTTGAAATCACATTTAGAAATTAAAACTTCTGTTAATATATGATACGTTTTTTGCTTGTCAGAACTTTTGCATGGTAAATATTATATTGGATATTGCAAAAAGATGATAATGCAACTTTGAACTTGTCCGTGAACACTTTTTACTCACGTCACGCCACAAAATTTGACATAGCTTGGCTGCCGTTCTCTTAAAAAGTGTTCCCTGCCAATGTCGAAACTGCTGCATTACTTGCAAAGTTTTACTTACTGTTAATAGCTCTTTTCTTTGGCTATAGCTAATGAAAGATATAAAATGAAAACTTTCTCTCTTCAAGGGCTGAGATTCATTTATCTTTTTTTTTATCCATTCAAAGACGTCTACGTAATTTATATGTAATACTTCGTGACTGATTTCAGAAATACGACATTTTTATTTTTCGTGTAAAAGGAGCATTGTGTTTATGCAATAAAAGACAGACGCATATAACAGTACAGTAGAGTGAGCATCAAAACTATATCAGAATCTTTTTTATTTTTATTTTTTTTTTTGGCTCTTAAATTTTTAATGCATGAGAACAATCATGATATATATATATAATTATATATATATATATATATATATATATATATATATATATATATATATATATATATATATATATATATATATATATATATATATATATACATAAATTATATTGCAATACTTCCGTAAAAAATGACTTAAGTAGCAATTTTATTGTAAACAAATTATGTAGTACATACCACTTAAAATAATTTAATGTAAAAATATAAGGTTTGAAAAATATATATATTCGTTTTATTTTACATTATTTTACTGCGTACAGATATATGAAACGGACAGGAGCTATAACATATGGTGGTCTTTTGGCCATCACATTTTACATTACTATATATGAAAAGTTCAGTCTTCAATTTTTTTATTCAGAAAAAAAAGATACATGATATAATACATAGAATTGCACAGTAAGCCCAAAAAGTTTGAAAAATTCGTACTCAGGAAATCATAACTTGAAAATATACTCAAACAGGCATTTTATTTATGAAACTGAATTAATATATTCCTTACTTTTAGTATTTTAGTGCCAGGAAAGCTTTTCTGTTGAAAAACTCATTGATATATTAAAATTATTTTTATGATTTTTTTATAACTTGTTTGTAGCTGTTAGATTTTTTTTTTTTAAGGATTGGCCTAAGTTGATTGAGATCTTGGAATCGGCCCCCTTGAATTGAACAAGACTTGCAGAGAACTTAGAACTCGCCATCGGTGGCATGCAAAATTTGAAGTGGATTTGTCGGATCAGTTTTGAGAAAACTGAGGTAGAAGTTTAACAATGGCCTTATGGACGGAAACCGGAAATGGAGCTATTGTGAAGAAACCGTCCCTTTTAATCTGCTCAAACCACAAGCGATTAAGTTTTAGATCAGTCTCATGATTTTAAAATTTATTGCATTCGATTCCGTCTGACAGAAATTTCCTATGATTTGCATAGTAAATAAGGTCAATCATTAAGTCAATCTGTTAGAAGTGATTGATCTCATGATGTTCGTCCAGTTCGTCTGACAATTTGACTATTATGTGACAGTTAATTGCTCGCAATTAAACTGAAACTATTAACTTCATCGACTGGCATCAGATGTATTCGTTACGTGATTTGTGTTTGAAAATTTGAGTATCATGCTTTTTTCTTTTTAATATCTGATGAATACACAAAGAATCTGTAAATATTATTTTTTATGCGTAAAAAATATTTTTATATTATATATGCATTCTATAAGTGAAGTCAACAATACATAAATATTTTGCATGCTGAGGAAAAAATCCATTTTATGTGGATGTGTGTACAGTACATTATTTGAAAACAAATAATATTCCACTTTCTTCGTATAAATATAAAAAAAAACTGCTTTCTATCTTCAGTTCCATTTATGTTTTGCCTATGACACAAAATTTAATCATTAAAAGCTAGTTACTAATTTAATACAGAATTGAAATAACAATATAACAATTTTAGCATAAAAAATTATCCGGAAATTTTATTTAACGTGACTACATTACTTCAAAATATTATTATTTTCATGCATCTGTTAAAGAGAAATTAAAAGTATATTTTATTTGTAACATGCATGCAGCTATACAGTATTCTTTATGGTGTCTTTTAAGTTAATTTAAAAGACTTCAAACTTTGGCGAGCATTATTTTTTACTATTTTTTTTTTTTTTTTTTTACCACAGGCACAACATATGAACGATATGAAATAAATTTCTTAATTTAGAGATAAATTCAAAAAGAATGGAGGAGAAACTTAAAGAGTGCGCAAAAAAGGAGGGGGATTAAATCTTACATTGAAAGTAATCCGATTTTCTTACGGTGACTATTTTTATAAACTATGCTATATGCTATAGAGTTGCAAAGTTCATATCGAGAAATAATAAACTGAATAAGCAAAAGTTAATCGGTTTTAATATTGATGTATACTTTTGCTTAATCACTGTTAATAATTTTAATCAAAATAGGTGAAATTATCACTGCTTACTTGATACGTTACACCTGTGGCTAAGAGAACTCTGTTGATGTACTTTCTCAAATACATGGGCGTACAATACACATTAATTAATAAATCTGTCTGTCGTATATTTGACCTTAATGAAATTTAGTAAGGGGATAAATGTTGAAGTGGTGATGACTTGCAGGGCCAACAATCGACCGTCTTGAACAACAATGACACAAAACGGGACTTGTTCGGTCATGCCTTTGTGGTCCTCACTCTCTATATTAGTGCACTGCAGCTAGCCTAGCTGTGCCTGCTTTGTTAATTGTCATGCTCTGAGAATCAATCGAAAGACGAAGAAAATAACATAAAAAATTACCACAGCCTTTCATATTGCATACAGACTTCTGCTTAATCACTGAAGGACGACAATTATGCATGATAAAATATTAATAATAATAATATCCAATATAATCCAATTGCCACGGCGCTGATGTATCTGTTGTATTAGAAGTACGAACTTTTTTATTGATGAGCGCGAATTGTGAAGTTCAAAATGCGCACTGAATTAAACAGTATATATATTTTTTTTATTAAATTCAGAAAAAAAAACAGATCACTTTATACTTAAAATACTTTAAATATTAATAATAATTAAGTTAAATCCCAAGCGTTTAGCATTCGTTATGAAGAGCGTTATTAATGACACATTTTCAGTATTTTATTTGGTAATAAAAAAATGTGACGTTAAAAAATTAAAATACAAAAAATACAATATATTAAGGGGAAAAAGTTGTAAACATCAATTGGTACTATGTATATGTGATCCTTCCTACTACCTAACCAGAGTAATCACGCGCAGTATTGGGTAAATAAATAAAATGAAACAAGTAATTAAGTCTTACAAAATTAAAAAAAAAAAAAAAAATGGAAAAATAATATCTTGAATAATGCATAGAGGAACAGTCATTTTCTCTCTAAACTGGTGGACAGTACAACCAGAAATTTTATGTTGTACAATGAAAACTCTTTGGTACAATGCAATATACGTAATAGTAAACTGCACTGAAAAAAAAAATAATCACTCAAATTGAGAAAATAAACATTTATGTTTCGTACATTTTCTCTCATGCAGACTCAGCATTTTAATATTTTTTATTTTTTAAATTATATATTTATTTTCTCATTCATTTGTATTAATTAAATTTTTATTTTACTTCAATGTTCGTGTATTATATAAATAGTTCTTACAGTCATAATGTAGTAAATTTAATTATTTCACATGATAACAATAAAAATTTTAACGCTTCAATTTTATCATGTTGAAAATTGCATGCAATGAGGGATAAAGTGATTACACTTTGTTGCGAAAATATCCACAAAATTTACTTTTAAGAGTACTTTTCTTAATCTCTGCTTAATTTTTATTTAATAAAATCTTTCGTCTTCAAGAAACACAAAATCACAAAATTAGAAAACATTGCCTTTAGTTGGCCTATTATTAGTAAAATGGGGCAAATAGAAAAGTCTGCAAATGCAACTCGTCATGCGCTATTGTTATTGGCTATTCACCTGTAAAAAGCATAGATATATAATAATGTAAGAGAAGAAAACATACAATAAATTTCTAAACAGGGAAATACATTTCTGCCATGTAATGTAATTGAAATAAAGCATGACAATGTTATTGTTAACATTGGTAGAATATAATTATATTATATGATGGGAGTGGTAACAATCTATATCCTCGAGAGTATGAAGTATATTATATATTATAAATATATTATAGCATATACACATTATATTTATATTATATATGCCACGGTTTGCTTTTTCATAATACCCCAAGGATTCCTCTCTGTGAAACAATTGAACAATAAAATTGCTCCTCCCGAACAACAGGCAAGGCAATTAATGCACTTAAAAAATAATAATAATGTCTTCAAAAATATAATACAAATTATTAAAATTATTAGATTATTAAATAGATTTATTAAATTATTAGATTATGATTATTATATATTAGGTGTAATCTAAAAAAATATATAATATAACAGCTGAAAAAGACATAATTATATGTATAAGATATATATTTTTGCTTTTTATAATAATTCTATGTAGAGCATTTTCTACCCCTAGATTGGGCAGTTAGAAACAAGTAGTGAGAGGACACCGTGTGCACCCTGTGGTGTAGCCAAGGAAAAAAATCAGAGGGGGTTCTTCATCATTCTTGAGGCATAAGAGTCGTAAGAGGTAAGTGGAGGTTGAACCACCCACTACCCATGAACTTTTTCCAACACGCGATTAATATCTCGCTTTGTCCACTCGTCTAGTATTATTATTATTATTATTATTTTTTATAATTTATATATTATTATTTCTCTCACTCACTTATTTTCATCCTCTCAATGATTTCAGCACAAATCGGATCCATTTGGAATGATCCGAATTCTATGCAAACCTGGTAACTTAATTTTACGATCTCTAGGAACGAGTTATAAGTTTGTGAGTAAAGCCGGTCTTGTATGCAAAATTGTATCGTGTAATACGCGTACGTGCATGCGAATGCATTTATTTCAAGTTGAGTGCTATTTCTAATTTTTCAAGGTCCAACTCGCAAAAAATTAATTGAATGAAAATTTTAAAAATTTAAATTCTCAATTCATGCATAAAATGTTGAACCAATATTGATAGTCATATGTCATTATGTCATTAATAATGGTATACTTTAATCAACTTTAATGATGTTATTATTACATTTATTACAAAACCAATATTCTCTGTCTGATTTTCTTCCAATTTTGGTAGATGATATTGGATGAATATCATATTCTGCATGGCAATGCAAAAATTATACATTCTACAGATAATATCGAAAATAATATTCAAGTAAATAAGACAATTAAAATTAGATCAATAGTGGTATAAGATTTGACATCTAGAGGTATAGACATGAAATTATATGGGACAAATGATGACATCCCAATCTCTATATTAATTTAATAGATTAATAGTTTTGCAGATATTGGGTCATTGTCGTTCCAATATTCTGATAGATTCTACCACAAATTTATTATTACTGATAAGATAACAAACAGCTGGCGATCAAAGTTTCTGACAAGATTACAAACAGCTGGCGATCAAGGTTTCCGACCGGACTTTACACTTCTACCTATCCATGTAATCTCTACAATCGTTTGATGTCACCTTTTTTACAATTTTGAATAAATGGTGTTGAAAAAAAAAAAGCGTTTAAAATATAATAATAATATGCACGCGTTGTACTGTATATTTTTATTTTAATTATTTATTTTTATTTATTAATTCTGAACTTTTACAGGTTGTACAGGACAAACATATATTATGTTCACGTCAAGTTCAATATTAATACATAACAACACACGTAATATATACAACACACACTTTGACATAATGAACTGGTATTTAGCTTTACTAAAACAAAAATAAGAAAACGGGAAGTACAAAACTTAGCTTATTCACTATACTATCCATGATTTTTTTTGTGGAACATAATCAACAATTTTTACCTTACCATGATTTCGAAAGCCTTAATGGTATAAAATTCCTTTGATATCAATACCTTTTTCAGTTTATTTTGAAATAGTTTATCATTTTCTATTTCTTTCAGACAATTAGGTAAAAATTCAAAAAATTTGACTGTTTGGTACAAAGTGCAGTTTTTAAAAAATTCGGAATTATGTATTTCAGTATATAGCAACATTCGATTAATTTCTATATAGTATTATAATTATGGAAAAAATATAATATAAAAACTTCAATGATAATCTTTTTAAAAGAGAGGCACAACAGATTTTGATTAATTTACAATTAACCTATTGAATTTTGATTGACTATAATACTATATTATGTATTATGCGTATTTACATACATACCCTTGTAAAAAGGAATTATACTTATTACAAATTGAAAAATTTAATTCGCATGCTGAATTTGTCTAATTTAGTATAATTTCTGAATGATTAATTATACTAAATTACAGATTAATTATACTAGTTTTATTTTATTATACTAAATTATAGAAAAGCATTCTTCCAAAGTAAAAAAATAAGTGACATATTGAACCCTATATGATTGCTCGAAATGATTTAAAGAGGTATACTATTTCTATAATTTAGTATAATAAAATTAAACTAGTATAATTAATCATGTAATTTAGTATATTAATCATTCAGAAATTATACTGAATTAGACAAATTCAGCATACGAATTATACTTTATTAATTTGTAATATATAAGTATAATTTCTTTTTACAAGGGTAGCAGTCGCTGTAAAGGAACGAAGAAAATCTAGTCGTTCACAAATGATTATGTAAGTTATCAACGTAAAGTGCATGAAATGCATTCACCTGAAAGATTCGGAGAGTATCTAAAATCTACACTAATTATGTTATATTCTTGAAGATTTGACGGTTCTGATCGATTTAATCTTTTACATCAATCAACAATATTTTATATCGCATTGCTTGAAAAGTGCTTTATTTTCTGTTTACAGAAAAGCATCCGACGTCAATTTGTAAAGCATATTACAGTGATAACTTATAATATGCAATTTTAACGTGACTTTTGTTGAATGCAGCTGATGTGTGATGTATAGCAGTCACGACGTCAAAGAGGCAGAAAAATCAGTTGCCATGCAAATCATGTACCATTGATAACGTTACTAAAGTACACCCTGCAGGACTTTAAACTCAAGCTGCAAGATAAACTCTCATTTACAGGTCAACTTCAAGAATTTGTTACACTTCGAAACAGCTGGAAAATTACAGCATTTACACCTATCTGATTTGCTGTATCTGCAAGAGACAAAGACATGCAGATTTGTAGTTTGGTTGAGTAAGAAAAGATACGAGCAAATACGAGTCATCAAGAGTTCTAGTTATTACACTTCCATAGACTGTTTGGCAACACCAGCAAGCAAAGTAGGGCTATTATAACATTTGTGTCACCTTGAGGTGTATAATTTGTGAACTTTTTAGGCCGCTACAGATATGGGAATACAATTAATTTTTACAGTAAATTGATTTATTCCTGGTTTTCTTGATATTCCTATAGGAGACCACCGCGATGCAAATTTAAACCAGACAATTGTACTTGCTCATTATGATTGGATCTATTTCCTTGTCTCTAACAGTAACATTTACGCGAATGCCAATTGTCTGTTTTTAGTATTTTTCATCTGGTGGTCTTGTGTATAGTAAGTCTGTTGTTTCATAACCAGAAAATTCGTTCATACTTTATCACTTCGGATATTCACCAATCTCATTACCGCTGATTTAGTTTTATTTTATAATATTAGAGCTTAATTAATTCAATCAAAAGTTTAATAGTTATAGCTATGTTTAATAGGCGTTAAACATAAGGTGTTTTAAATTGATGCTAAAATATTTCTGATATAAATATATACAATTACATATTACTTCAATTTTCTTCTTTTTAAAATTGACTGTTTTGTTCGCTCTGTGTGCAATGCGTGAAATGAACATCTGAGACAATTAAAGTTAAAGCAACAGAAAATTCATATTTAGTTAAATTTGTCCAACTTATTGAACCCTTAATTCTGACTGATTTTCTATCAACTACAATAACGAATCAAGAATTAAATTGATTGCATAACTGATGATGTAATATATGAGAATATTCAAATATGCAAACTGAAGGTGTGCGACAAGAGGTTAATTTGCATGCATGGCGTTGTTTGATGGGCTCAGAGTGTCTCTTGCTAGCCATTATCTACCAGCAAGGTCGCGCGTGCATTCACTGCAATCTCATAAGAGCTTTTATTGTACAGGAGGAGGCGATCGCATGTAAGCAATGTCATTTGATATTCAATTATCACGCCACTCGTCTAGCCGGTATCACGTGATTTCTCGCTGATATTGCGACATAAAGACTATTAATAATAAATTGCAGTGCAAAGATTCAATTTTGTTATTATTTGTAGTTCCAGAAAGATGAAATATTATCACGTAAAATACACTCAGACTTTTCACAGTCCATAGGACGCTACAGAATCTATAAGATTAACTTAAATATGTAAATTCATGCATGCGACTACAGGCGCGGATCCAGGCAAAAATTTCGGAGGGGGCTGCCTCCATAAGGCCAATGTTAAAAAAAAATGGAGTGGGGGAAGTGCCTATATTGCCCATGTTAAATCCAAAATTTCGGGGGGGGGGGGAGCTAGCCCCCCTCCCCTGGATCCGCGCCTGTGCGACTAAATATTATATATTAATATATTATATTATACTATATTGTAACGTCATAGCAATAAAAACTACCTAACAATATAATGAATGTAATAACTAACAAGTAATAAATAATTACATTATAGAATACCAGAAGGCAGAATGGCTTGATCATATATAATTTAGCGTAATTTTAGAAAGGTATGTATATTTTTATTTTTTAATATATAATATAAAGTACAAGTTTTTAGCGAA
The DNA here is from genome assembly GCA_949825025.1 of Siphlonurus alternatus. Lineage (NCBI taxonomy): Eukaryota > Metazoa > Arthropoda > Insecta > Ephemeroptera > Siphlonuridae > Siphlonurus > Siphlonurus alternatus. The sequence continues at coordinate 49,165,010 of OX463788.1, read as the reverse complement.
CAGGTTGAACAAAAGTAATTAAGAATACATTAAAAAAATATTCAGTTGTAAAATGTTTATATTTTTTTGTGTGTTGAGCTTTAATTTTAATCATTTTATTTACATTCCAAACATACATATGAAGTAGAAAAAAAAAAAGTGTAGTCAAAATTCAAGATCTTACAGATGGCCTTGAAAAAGCACTAACTTTTGTCCTGTCCTGTTTTTGCGCTTTTCAACGTACATAAGGAATTGCAGTGCATGAGAGTGTTAATTATAATAGTGGCTCACTATAAATATAATGCAATGAGTACTATTTGCTCTTATACCTCTATAATACTAAAATTTCAAAACAGCTAACATTTCTTGTTGTTTACATCGTATCATTTTTATTTATTTATTTATTTATTTATTTATTTATTTATTTATTTATTTATTTATTTATTTATTTATTTATTTATTTATTTATTTATTTATTTATTTATTTATTTATTTATTTATTTATTTATTTATTTATTTTTGATATGAAAATCTGACAACTTTTTAATATAATACTTCTTTTACGTCCAGCTCTTTAAATTAAAATAAGAATCGACTTGGCCATGGAAGAACATTTATAGTGTTTTTTATCGTTTTATTTTTATTAGTACTGTATTTACTGAAGGAATTTGATACACAAAATCAAAATGTGTTATTACTTATGTTTGCTCTATTATATCATCAGCACATAATAAATAGAAGAAACTAAATAGAAAATAGAAGAATTGATGCTGAACAGTTAATTTTCTAACAATGGCCATCCGATTGGGCCGATAATGGTCTGAATGTTCAATAGCTGATGCCTACAATGTGCTGTACTGTACACTACATTCGTAAACTTCGAGTCGTAGATAACAAGTGCAGTGTACACCTCAGAAAGCACAAAAGTTAAACGTTACTCTGTTATGTTTGTGAGCGTTGCATGCCACGCAGTTCAAGAAGTAAGGTGAGCTTGTATTGGGGATGACTAGACTGACAATAAATTGTCAGTTCTCAAATTACAAACATGCGCATATCCTTGAAATTTTTTAACAAGGGGTAGCTGTCTCATACAAAACTATTTATTAGTTACGACATGATAGTCGGGCTTTGAACATCATGCAGCATCCTCTCTTTAAATAGTACAGGAGCTTCATGAATTGTAAACTAATTATTTTGTCTTTTGATGTAGCTGATGGTGACTGCATGGTGCTCAGTTTGCAACCGGATGTGAGGATTGTCAGAAACTTGCTGCCTCAGGTCTTCGCGAGCCTTTAACGTTATTACTGCTTATCATGTTTTACTGATAAGGTTGCATGTCATACAGCCAGACGATATTTGATCAGAGTTTCCGCGTGACCGAACCGACATCGCTCGAATGAAGTCTCATTTCATGGTCACAGAGGAAATCGCTGGAAATAAAATTATATTTTTTATTCATGAAATGAAAAAAAAAAAAAAACGCACTATATTAACATTATCACAACTTACTGTCAAGTAAATTTTATAATATATATTACTCCCCCAAAACTCCTGTAAGTTTTAAATAAAAGTGCTAAGTTTTATTTCAAAGTATTAATAAATTTTTATATAATTGTACTGTACAGTACAATCAAGCACTATTTAAAGACATGTCAAGTACCATCTTCAGAAAAAATATCAAGTTAGCTTTTGGAAAATATAATTAAGGCGTACTAGCTTTCTCAGACTAGAAGAGTGGATCATACACTCCTTACCAAAACGTACTGAAATACTATATATACAAACACAAATACGTACAAATACTTCAAAATAAAGCTTTGAAAATTCTGAAAATAATATTGAATTATTATAATGAAACAAATATGCTAAACATATATAATACCAGGATTTTTAATTCTAATACATATACATATATATGTGTGTGTGAGTGTGTGTTTATTTAATCAAAAATAATTTCTCTGTAATAAATCTTCAATTTTGCATTATAATTTCATGTAATATTAGTATGTAAGATGTAATTGCGTATGAAGTGAATGTACTACAAATAGTAAAAACACGTACTGATTGTATTCTTACTAGCGAAAGCTATAAAATAATAAATAAAGTTCATTTTATTTCGTCTCTACGCAGCCAGTAATAATAATTATACTATTTATACTGTACAAGGATTTCAAAGAATTTTTGAATTTTCATATTGATTTATTAAATAATTTTTTTATAATTTCAGCCGATACATTCATTATTTGTTGATTTTACTGGAACTAATCTGGTAAATTTACAAAGGCTTGTGAAGCCTTTCATTTACTATGATAGCCTAACTGAAAAAGCAAAAACAAAATTAACCTCAGTAAAAATTTTTTCAGATGTTCTCAAAAAGTTTTTTATTACAAAATAATTTGGTTGGTTGGTTGGTATTTTTGGGCAATTGACACATTTTGGTCATGTATGCCCCACAAAATAATTTGTTCAATGTAGTATTATATATTATATAATAACACACCATCAAAACATGGTGTGTCAGAGTTGACTTTGTGCCTTATTTATTGTTATTATTATTTTCCCTCTATATTATGCAGTTTGTTTGTTTTTTATTATTGTTTTTTTTTCACCTCATTTTTTTCATATGTATTTGTATTAATAATGAATACAAAAATTAATTACTCCTCATTTCAATTCTCTTGTTGATTCCCATACCAAAAAAGTATCGATCTCAAAATTTTTTATTTCAAAAATGGATAGAGGGTGACTGATTTTTTTTCAGATTTTTTCAGAGGCCGGGAAGTTTTGCTAAAAAGTTTTACCGATGTCTGGTTTGAACCCACGACCCTTTTAGGTCATATCCTCCTATCCTTTTATTGAGAGAGGCGTCAAGAGGCGTCACTCTCTCTGTACTTTTAATAATTTTCTAAAAATAGTTCCCGGACTCTGTCAAAAGTATTGTATAATACTTTTGACTGTAGGAGATTATGGAAATAAAAACTATTGAATTTGAATTTGAATTTGAATTCTATATGAAAAAAAAAAACAAAAAAAAACAAACAAACAGAGAAGCATAACTTTGCACCCTCTATCCATTTCTGCAATACAAATTTTTGAAGTGGATTATCCATCCTCGATTTTCCCTCTGCTCGAGCTTCAAGCTCATTAAGGTCCAAACATAATTTTTTATAATGAATAATAATGAGAAGAAAAAAATGTACAATTTCACAGACATAAAGTGTCCACTGTTGTGCTATATACCAGCTCCCAAGGACCAAGGACCCAATGAATGTCAACGTGTATTGTTAATTATCTGTGCCATTGTTATCTCCAGTTTAAAGTCCACGGAGTGAGATGAGCGGCGCGTGAACATGCAGGTGCATTAATAAAATAAAAGACTGATGAAATCATCGTGATCGTGAACGTTATTATATCAGTTGGAACTTTGGAAGGGAAATGAATTGTCTTTGCAAACAGAATGAATGCACACGGTGTGATACTCATTGCCTTTGGCCTTAGAGATTGAAAGAGGGCGCTCACCTTCCTCGAAGTTTTCCGAAATGCAATACAAGACTACCATGCATTCCCGCACACAACATCCAGCCTGACCCGAGATCAAATAAATTTCATCTTTTAATCGATCGCTATTAAGCTTCTTTACTCGTTTAATTCCCTCCTATTTTGAATAATTTTAGAGGATAAAAAGACGAAAAAATACATGATTACGTATTTTTTTCCTCTTATTGAGCATAAAATAAATGTTAGAAATATGATTTTCATTTCATCCTCACTTTGAGCGAGGAAGAAATAAGCTGTGTTTTTAGGTAAAAATACGTTATAAGATTTGGTTTAGACGTGTAAAGGATGAGTTAAAGATGTAAATTTTTAACTAGGGGGAGCGTGAGAAGTAAAATATCGATCCTCTGGCCCCTGGAGCAACACCGTATTCGAAATTAGTATTATTTTTATTGTTATTATTAGACTTTCGCTTTTGCTGACTTATTTTAAATCTTCAAAGATCTGTTTAATCTTCCATCTTAACTTAACGTCTTTATTATTTTAAATAGCATTCTTTTACCTAAAACGAAGAATCAATAAAATAAGGCGAAGAACGCGTAATTTGTGAGCATGGACTTGGCCGGGCCTTGGCCTTGGCGATCAAATGGGCGAATGAAACAATGCATATTGTTAAGTACTTTAAAGGTCAGTTTCTTATCTCGCTTAATGCAACCATGATAAAAAAAAAAACTCTGGTGAATATTGCGTTTCAGCTATTTTGATAGTAGGGGACTCGCTATATAAAGTTGAATGTCTTTTCTTTATAATCCATCACATTATTTGTAAATTAAAATTATTTAGATCATTCTGCAATTTCTCAAAGTTTGACTTTGAAAATTTGTAGAATCATCTGAATATTTTTCTTGACACAATTAAAGGCTGTATCCGGGTCAAACACAGAGTCCTGGAGTATCTTGACAGTACTGGACGTGTCCTGGACTTAAACCTTTTAAACTGAGTTAGGTAATAACTCTAGGAAATTCACTGCCACCGTTTCAGCTGATGCAACCATGCGACGTGGGAGAAGCACTTGAATTAATTTTCAACGCTGCGTATTGACAAAATATCAATTACCGCATGCCATGATCGCCTTCTCCATCTCCATGAGAACACACGGGATAATTAATAGAACCAAGATATATAAGAAGAGATCAACACCGCAATATTGTATTTTTAAATAATAATAAAAAAAAATACAATGTAATTTTATTATATTAGATTGCTCCATAATAGTTCCTGTTGAAATATTTTGCTTTAAAAAAATAAAATGCTTTTTAAAATGAATAAAAAATCAAATACACCTACCACCTAAGGACAGCAAAAAATTGACACCTGAGGTGTTTAAGGGGGTTACCATGCAGTCCATGGGGGTCCACATTCCATAATCCCATTGTTTATTCATTATCCTTTACAAGACCCACAAATTTTTTGAGACAATCAAACAATTATCACCAAAACTTTATACGTGGAATTATTATCTATTTGGCACCTTCCATAAATGTAAAAAGAAGGGGTGTTTAAGGGGGTACCTTATGCAGTCCACGGAGGTGTGGTGAATTTCATTTTTTTTTTTATATGAGTAGGGTATAGGGTAAGTGCTCTTCTTGACTTTCACAATATTGCAAATCTGCATCTCTTGGTGTGTTCAAGCTGCAGTGCAGCTCCATTAAATTGTTCTGGGGTAAAGTTCCTGTCTGCCTTGAGGTGTACAATAATGAGATATTAGAATGTGAAAATTTTAGTGGCTTTATCGAAAGAAGAGGTACAAATATGGTTCTGTGAATTTTTTCAGATTTTTCTGAGACCGGGAACTATTTTTAAAAAATTATTGAAAGTCTATTTTATGACGTCACGGATGGCACTGCCCTATCCTTTTTCTTAAGGAGTGCCGCCCATGACGTCATCAAAATAGAATTTCAATAATTTTTTAAAAATAGTTCCCTGTCTCAGAAAAATCTGAAAAAATTCACAGTACTAAATTTTTACCCCTTCTTTCGAATAAGCCACTAAAATTTTTACATTCTAATATCTCATTATATATAGAACATTTTTTTTTTATCTCGGATGCCACTACAACATCTATTTTTTTAAATCAAGTATTATTCGTTTCTCTTGTCAGATAAGAACTGATAAGTGAAAACTGAGCTTATAACTTTTGATTCACAAAGGCACATGCAGCAATCCCGTAAAACATGATTATCATAGTTTAATCTCTTGCTCGAATCAGTTCAAAGTTCGAACCTATGTGATGTAGACTTTGGATTAAACGAGATTTCGTGATTATAATTAGAAAAAAAATACATTAATGTTGATTACGTCAAATTCTTAGCTTAAAAAGAGCAATCAGTTTTTTATATTACTATTATATATAAAATAATAAATTTTTATTATTATTAAACATATAATATTATTATTACATAAAACTTTGAGAATTGTTCCATAATTCCATAATTAGCATTTATGGCTACTATTTTGGTAATTACACTGCATGTCATACCTTCGGAGTTATTTTGTTGTGACAGTCACCTTTAATACTACTGAAATATAAATAAAAAAATATTCTGTAACTGACTAAAACTGGTTTATTTATTTATTTTATTATTTTTTTTTTTCTAACATCTCTTGCTAATTTTAAATTGCGCTCAATGTTTTGTTTCTTGTATGGCTGGTATTAAACGCATTCTTTCAGTACCAACTAAAAAAGCGAATCTATAATAAAGCTTTTGTTAAAATAATGTTTGAAAATAAAAATGTATCCATTATATGAATTTAAGTAATTTTAATAGTATATAATATATATAATAGATGTATGACGGTATGTATTTTATTTATTTATTTTAAACTTTTGTTGGTTGCATGAAGCATACATGTCAGATAGAGTGAGTTGGTACAAATATAAAAACAGTTTTACATATATATTTACCACAGAGATGCAAATTGTATTAAACATAAAAAATAGCATGCAGACTGAACACTAGAATTAAATAACAATAAAATGAAAATTAACAAATATTAATACACTTCTGATTTTTAAAAATTAATTTATTCAGACAGTACTTTTTCAGACATTTTATTACTTTTAAACTCTTTAACTGAATAAAACTCCTTGGAAATTAGTATTTTTTTAAATTTGACCTGAACAATTTATAATTTTCTATCTCTTTCAGACAGCTTGGCAAAAAATCATAAATTTTAGCGGCCTGGTACATTGAAGAGTTTTTAAAAAATTGTGTAGTGTGCTTCTCTGTCATGACGTTGGATTTGTTTCTAGCATTATAATTGTGGTAATTATCATTTTGCTTATAAAAATAAGGCTGATTTTTTTTAATGAAACACAGTTTAATAAAAATGAGACGGAAGAGTTAATGTATTATTTGATTTAAAGTATGATTTGCAGGATTGTTGCTTTGGGAGTCATAATATGGTTTTGAGTGACCCTTTTTGCAACGCAAAACATCTGTTCAACAAATCAGATTTGCAGCCTCAGTTGATAGTAAATATTAATTTTATCTTTTTTGTTTTTTTATTTATTTATTTTATTTTTTTTTCTGTGGTTGCTAGTTTAGGTATTTATTGGCCTGATCTATAATATATAAATGTTGTCTTGTACGATCAAATTTTGTTCGAAAAAAAAAAAAAAAAGACCCTCGGCATGGGGAAGTGGTGCAGAGTTACGTCTCAGACTTTAGTTGGCAATATGTCCTACGTGTTTGGGGAGCTTATATAATAATTCTGCCACTGGAGACTGCACGAGCATTTCACCGGGTCCGTTTTGCAACCTTCAAATGGCCATCTTGGCGGCACGTCACTCGGATAATGACGTGCACAATCTGCACGCTCCAGTTTTCAATCAGCTGGTGCTCATGCTTTGCAAGGCCCTGCTGATAAGCTAATAAGACGCACTTCTCTGTCAACTCTCAAAATAATCAGAACCAATACTAACTTGGTTTCACTAAGAAAACAAATTGAAATGCATTGAGACTTTTGAACAACAAACTAGTTTTTCTTTGTACTGTTAATTACAGTAAAATTAGTTCTGTATTCCTTTATATGGAACTAGTTTTAAGTACCGTACAATATGCTTTTAAACCTTCCCACTCTTCATTGAAAATTAATTGTCATATAGTATGGCAAAAATATGAAGTTTTAATATAAAATTCTATTTAATAGAACCTTGCTCTTCTTGCTTTTGTGCCGGTGTGAGTATCAAGTAATTTTCGAACTGATTATTTCTCTTATTTGTCTGCTGCAAAGGCGAAGTGTTTATTAAATTAAATTTTTTTATCTAACAGTGAGATCATCCAAATAATTAGATTTCTAGAATTGTGAACGCAAATTGCTATTGATAATATTCTCACTTATTGACCTATTTTTATTGCTAGTAGAAGCTATTGGTTCTAGTAACTTCTGTACGTAACTACAGCTTGTTTTTGCAATGTCATTTTGCAATGTCATTAATTGCTTGACTAATTTTGCTGTTTCTAAAAAAAAAAAAAAAAAAAAAATTACAAACAAAATGAATTTATGTTGCAATATATATGCAATTTGCTCCGTGTTTTCTCCAAATAATTGTTCATTTTTTTTTTTTTTTTTTTCCGACGATAAAATTAATAAACGCCAAATGCAAAGTCCCGTCACCTTTGCTCACTAAAATCAATTTCACCTCAACAATTCTGCATCGTACGATAAGTTGTCAAACATTTTCATTGCGTATAATATGAGCGAGAGAAAATTGAATAACGCCTACATTACAGTAAACAAACGTAACATATTATATTTATGACATGCAACACAATTATTATAAACAAGTTATACTTGTAAATAATACAATGAAATCAAATAATTTACATATTTAGTTGAACATATTGTTTCATCTTTATATTTTTTTGTATTATCAGTTTTACATGGTGCTGATTGCTAAAAATACAATGCTACACTTTTTACTATTGCCCCCCCCCCCCAGCTAGCTTTCCCCCCAAGCTAGACCATCTGTTGGCCAGCCTAAATCAGGACGCTCTATCCTGGACGCGACAATATTTACAGTACACGAAGAGTGGTAAACAGTCCTATAATTCACTACCCTGAACATATCATTTTATCATAAAAAAATTATTATAAATTATAAGGCATGAGCATGTTTTATAAGATGCATCCAGACTGACATTCTGATGGTGGTTTGGTACCTTTGACTCGGCATATATAGGCGAAAGGTAAGGAGAAAAAATAATTCCACCTAAAAAAAAAAAAAAAAAAAAAAAGTACGATAATGAAAATTTAAGTTTTCTATCATTTGATGACATTTATTTTGTTTCCTCAAGTTTTTTAATATTTTCCTTGAATATTTTTTACTTTATATAATATGCAGTCCATCATGATAAATGCCCTCAGTCATTTTCTGACACATTATCTTCCATTACAGAAAGGACTTTAAATATTGTATAATTAATATATGTGACAGCCAGATGCAAATTTAAACAAGACACTTGATATTTAACTGAGATGGAGCTTACTTTCCAAAAAATAATAGTTTTATTTTTTTTATCAGGAAGTTGTGCAGTATTTTTCTTTGTAAGGCCAATTGGATACGAAATTTTATTGTTGTTTTCTTTATTCGAAGTTCAGGAACATTTTTAATAAAGTATTGAAATTTCTTAAATTATCATACCTCTCAACTTGTTCTCTTTAGTTAAAATAATTATAGGATCTGAATTTAAATGCAATATTAAGATATCATATCATTTTTTTGTTCACTTTCTTGTCTGTTTTTAATCTAGCATTGTCATGTTTTTTTTCCATAAAGCATATAAAGTAATTACATAATTGTAATGCAGTAAGTGCATGATAGTACAGAATTAGTACTGATAATCACGAGTTAAATCTCATTATAAAGTAATTATTGGTATTTTTCGTTCTATTATAATGCAGTTACGTAAGTGAAAGCTAGCTAGTTAGATAGCCACAGCCATGGACATAGCTCAGGAGCAATTGCATTTTAAAATACTTTATACTGTGTGTACTACGTAATGCGCGCGGTGCAGCGGTTCACTGCAGTACTGGGCATGCTTGACGTAGCCCCACAGCAGTCGCTCTATACTATAGCTTTCTGATGCAACACAACTCTGCATGCAAGCGCTCTCTCAGCCTTATTGGATTGGATTTCCTAACGTCACGTTCATTTGTTTTTCGCAATTTACTGTTGCTCTTTTTATATAAATGATGGATTTATTGCAAGTTCTAATTTATTTGCACTAGCTTCTCTTCCTATATAATATAATTTAATGCATTTAACTATAACTATTTTATAATCATTTAGCTCTGCGCAAATTAGTTCCACTGATATTATTAAGCATCATTATACATGATTTTATTTAATATCGATTGCAATGGAGCAAAATAGTTGCACATGAAATGTGTCTCAATTCTGAATACTCTTCAGTGAGTATATATACAGTATTATATATAAATAAGATTCTGTATATTGCCTTATATTTTTATAGTACTATATTATATATAATAGTCTATATATTATACTGTAGGATTCTTATATAGTTAGCTGAATTTAATAATAATTTAATTTGCAGATAAAAATATTATTATTGATACTGATTTTGTCATTGAGATTTAAGAACAGGCCAGTTTTGCCCAAATTCGTGAACTCTATATATAAAATTGAATCGTCATTGAGTACCATTACCAAGTTTATCAAAACTCTCAACTGAAGGTTTCCTACTTTTGATTAAATTATGTTACCGAAATTAGCTTGTAAAATCATCTCTGCTGATTTTAGGTTTAAAAATTGTCCTTAATTTAGAGACTAATGCTTAGTGTGGTGGGCATTCACATGCCATGAATAATAATTCTCCTTAATAATATACGTAGTATGTTATATGCAGTGTGCAGCTGACTTTAAGTAAAAAAAGAAAATAATTATAATTTTTTTATGCAGTTAAGCAACGTAGTTTTATACACAAGTGTAAAATTTTGGGTTGATCCTCACCGTCACGAGGTGCGGTGTATATACTGCTGTATGCGAATGTCAATATTTTCTGACCGGACACTTGGCGCAGTGGTTGTAGCAAATCCGACGGTCGCGAGTTCGATCCAAGGTACCGCTTCCAAATAGCCGTAGCTATACATAGAATGGCCACTGCTGTATTTGGAAGGTAGAAAATTATAACTAATGATTTTAGAAAATGTCATCAATAATGATTGAGGAGGTGTCCATGGTTTCCTCATTTCAATTATCAAATTTTCAAAAAAAAATATTTAACTGCCTTAAGTGTGTTGATGATGATATAATTTTTAAAACAATAAGCATGTTAACCAGTCGTCAACAACTTTTGTGCAAATATTACGAGCTTATTTTTTTTATTATAGATTTGCATATTTTACTGATTTTAAATAATACATAACGGTGCCTTGAAAATCTTGAAATGATAATTTTATAATAATTATGATATGATATATGTGTCACTCCTTTTGTTGAATATTAAAATTTTTACCTTTATCTGAACTATACTGCAGCGAAATCAAGTCTCAACTTGCTTGACAGGTACACTTGATTTTCTTTTTGCTACATTGTGAGACCAAGAGTTTATCGACTTCGTAACGTGCATTATAGCGTTGCATTCATATAACATAATATATACTCTTGGTCTATTGACCTCGTTGTAAGAAAGCAGAGAAGTGATTAAATTTAATTCTGCTTCATAACATCTTTTACCGACGACGTGTATACAGAGTACAAAATCGATGCTTAAAGTGAAACCTCCACCTTCGAGGGGAGGCTCGCGCGTATAAAATTCTCTTTCATGAACACTGGCGAACAGACATATAGAGCAAAGATCACTGACTCGATCTTTCTTTAGTCCGTCCTCATGCCCCGCTATATGTATACTGTTGACATCACATTCAACTTGCAATCGTTTTTTATTCGTTCTCTTCCTTCTTATGCATCATACTCTTTAATGTTAAAACCATTATTTACATTTTTCTGACCCGCGTTATTGTTAATTAGAAACATATGAAAAAAAAATACAAATACAAATATATGGGAAATTTAAAATATTAAGTTGTTCCCATCTTTCTTTACAACTCTGTCCAGCTTTCGCTTGAATCGTGCTTTTTTTTTTTTTTTTTTTTTTTTTTGCTAACAAATACACTGTCTGCATGAGAAGACGATCCCCACAGAAGAAAACCATAATTTATAATATTTTGGAATATTTAAAGACTCCAAAGTACACACTTTACGAAGCTGTTTCATTGCAAAATTAATTTTTGCCATTTTTTTTTTATTTATTTCAAAAATATATATGTAATGTATTTGCCAATTAAGACAATTTATCATCTATAAACATACCAAGATATTTACAACTTGAGATAAGCTTAATTGATATTTGTTAATGACTCAAAAAATTTTTTTTATCAATAGATCTATTAAAAAGCATGAAATTTGTCTTCAAATTATTCATAACAAGATGGTTATTATTGAGATAATCTTGAAGAATTTTCATAGCAATTCTGATTCTTAATGAGCTTTTCAAGAGTCTTACTAAAAATAAGCTAGTTAAGTTAAATATTATGTCATTCTATATATGTATATCATAATGCATTGAGGATAACAATTAAATATGTTAAAAATTGTTGAAACATATCACGAAAGGAACCATGAATAGCTTTAGTCAGGACGGTCACCTTTACCTTCATGATGGGGTAATACATTAATTGGACCAATTGTACGTGGCATCTAAAGCCGGAGGAACTACACTTAATTAAGTGATGCATGTATTGCATTTATGGTGAATAGATGAATTTACCCCTGGATAGGATAAATGATTTACACATTCATGCATGTATTAACTAACCAAGCAGAGTATGTTGCTTGATTTCAGTTATCTAATTCTAACGAGAACCATTCACTGTGCTAATATAATATAAGTACGTTGCATTTAGGTAACTAAAAACCTCAGTGCCTTCGTTTTAAATAACGGCAAATCAGGTAAATGGTTCATATATTATATATTATTATTATAGGTCGAGCGTGGCGCAGTGCACTGACCGGTTCTCGTTAGATCACCGAAGTCAAGCTATACGTCGAGCCGCGAGCGTGGTTAGTAATTTGATGGGTGACCATTTCAAGTAACAATTATGTTGCTCCCTCCCTGGGGATATATTCATCTCGCTTTCCACCCAGTGCAGTGATGCACTTACTTGTGTGTAGTTCCCCAACTTCCCCAGGCTTTGGACATTACTTTGGTCCAATGGTAAAAATAATAATAATATTAACGCGGCAAATGTGGCAATGCCACAAAAAAAAAAGAAAAAAAAAAAAGTAGAGGTGCCCGTCCTGACTGAGGTTTTTCACAGTTCCCTCAGTCTCACTTCAGCGAATGCTGGGACACTTAACAGACCGTGGCCACCATCCGTTCCCTCCCTTATCCTTACTCTGGCTCGAGCTCCAAGCTCATAGGGGTGTAACCGCGCGTGCAAAAATAATAATTTATTTAAAAAAATGTAAATCAATATTTTTATCACATTTCTCTCATGAGTACATAAAATAAATAACAAGTCAGAGCCAGGAAATTCACAAATTTTTGACACGGTTAGAAGCCATGGGGAAAAAATTAACAATAAGTGCTCTTTCACCGTTCTCCAGGAGCGCCCGCCGCTCTGGTGCCACTGTCCGAACGCGGACCGGGCCCTCTTTTTCCTCCTAGTTCGACCCTTCATTCATTCCAAATTCGCACCTGAGGCTGAAGTATTTCCATATGAATAAAATTTTTGGGAACTTTTAAAAACATTATGTTCTGAAGCCTTGCAACGTGGGTTTTTGCTTTGGAAACTAACTTCGCTCTCTACATGATAAAATACCAGAAGGTATCAGGAAACCGATTACTTCCGGAAATTTCCGGATGGAATCATAGATTTGGGGAACTGTAGTTGTATGCTGCTATATTCCCCTCTGCTCGTCGCTCGTGTTTCTTATATGAATATGCTAACCTAACATCAGCAACGGCCGCGCAGAGCGCCAGAGCGGGCTATTGGCGACTCGACTCATGCGCACGGAGAGGCAGCTGGGCTGCTGCGGCGCGGGCGGGGAGGCAGCAGCAGGCGGGCGAGAAACGACGAAGCTGCTGCGACTGCGAGTACCGAGCTTGTTACGAGTAGCGTGAGAGTGAGGGAGCTGAGCAGTCGCCAGAAACCGGAGTGGTGCGCGGGTGGATGGACACCATAGGAAAAACACTTGTATAATATGTGCTATCAGTGACCTGACAACTACTAGTATATCAAATAGATGTAATATGTTACGTCGTAATTAAAATTACCAAAAAAAAAAAAATTTAATTAAGAAGAATTTAATTTCTTAACTAAATTAATTTATACAACAAACACCAAAGCCATGCCTTCTGTGATATCTAAATATGTAGACGATACTTTGTATAAATATAATATTCCACGAGAGCATGTTTCAAGATCAATTGCCACTGGTGCAATTGTGTTATATGGATTAAAATTAAGTTATCCATATTTACATAAAATTTATAAAAACAAATTTAAAAAATCTTCATCAAACGTTGCTGTAAATAATAATGAAGATAATAAACCAGTTGCAAATAATAATTTACCAGATGCAAAATGTGCTGAAAGTAAATCTATAGAAAAGTCTATGGTACCTAATGGTGTTGTGAAAAATGGCAAGAATAAACATCATCGAGTCAACAAGGAATTCGTACGCCAGGTTAGTACATTTTTATATATTTTATACCTTCAATAAATGACTTGGTTTTATTGTATGTGAGCTGAATTATAACACACGTACGTCAATCTTATATAAGTGTTAAAGAACGAGCTCTTGGTAGCATGATAGCCCCTTTAATTGTTTGATTGCCCTGATCCGTTGCTTGTACCTAGCAATTTGCATACTAAATTGTGCACTAGTTTATATCCGAACTTAAGATTTTTCAGAATTGCCGGTGTATCGATTCAAATTTTATAGAAATTTTAATTTTTCTAACATCACGATCACGATTTTTTTTTCATTGGTGTAGCAGAATGCGCGGGCGTTTGATTTTTAGCAAATCCAAAACAGGGAAAGAGAGTGAGCGCCAAAAATTGAACGTATAACCAAGCAATTAAACGCTGCTCAAGACTTTAATTAATACATGCATACTGTATGTATATACTGTAAGACTTCCGTGCCTTAGGTTCTGGATTATTGTCCAAGTGCTTACGCATTTATGGGGGGCAGTGTGAATATAATTATTTCACTATTTGTTGTACTGGAATCTCACCATATTATATAGCTCGATCTGTTCGTAAATACACAATTAGAAAGAATCGATTTTTACTGATGAACCTTATGTTCCATATACATAAGGTTCATCATTTTCATAAATGAAAATCGATTCTTTTTTATTACGTATTTACGAACAGAGCTCATACCTTAAACAGCGAACCTTTTGAATTTTGTATAAAGTTAAATTTTCACCTCATTTTTCACCAAACTTACTACACTAAAAAAATTTGCATTATTACTTACCGATGGCAAATTTAAAATCGCATGGCTCTTTCCTGGCTTGCCTGCAATCTCAGTAAGGTATAATATATTATAAAAAAATAATTATGATCGTAGAGGTGTGATCATTCAGAGAGTATGTATATCAAAAACAGTACAGAGCTGCGCGGAGAACGGGGAACGGAGGGATGTTATAGTCATGCACCTTATTTTTATTTTTTTAAAGACTTTTAAGAGTTATAAGAAATCAAGAAATTAAAAAAATAGAGGAATTACATTTTATTATATTATATACATAATACACATACATATATTTTCATACATAAAATATACTGTGTATTTACTACTTACTATCGTAATTCAGCAAAAATCAAGCAGCTCATTTTTTATCACATATTGAAAGAAGCGTGGTTATGTAATCGTGAATTTAAAATTGCGAGGATGGCGAAAAAAAAAAAAAAAAACAAATATAAAAATATACTGAAAAAATTGTTACATTTTATGTAACATGGTACTATTAGGCTATCCGAAGGACTTTTCTGGTGACATCAGCGACACTGAAACGATGTTGCCATACGATACGTCTGATCATCTTACCTTAATTAAGTTTGTCTGGACTCATGAATCAAGATCAGATGACTCATGCAAATTGCAAAGGAACCATCTTTACAGGGGACATAATTAAAGGTCCTCTGATTCTTGATTTTGGAAGATTATAGCTTCCGGTTTATTTACGATTACAATAATTGAAACACCGGTCATTACGACTATATAGTGATACATCAATATTTAAGTGTTGTCATTTTACACGAAATTCCAGGGTTGATCTGAGGTCATTTACGTATTTAGTCCCTGCGAAATGGGTTCTCTTCATTGCTCCCTCTGGGTCCCAGTCCCATTTATGAACACAGATAAGGGTGGGGAAATCAAACATTTAAAAAATTTATTACACTGCAGCGTTGTTAAGAATTTAGTAAGTATCTAAAACGATTCCATCTGATGAATCTACAAAATACTGACTAAAAGAGGGCACTTAAAATTCTCATGAGCAGCGTTTCTACGCAGTCTATATATATTATATATTATTATTATTATCTTCGTGAACAAATTCTTTAATTAGGGATGGCTAGACAGCCTAGACTGGGTACTTTTCTTACATCCCCGGAAATTGCAAATATGCATTGTATCTCTTCGTTTCTTTGAGTTTCAGCTCCTGCAGGGTTAAAGTTTTTATGTTAATTATCCCTCTAAGGTGTATATATATATATATATATATATATATATACTCTATTACTCACTACACCACTTGTTATTTTTAATAGTTGATATTAACATCGCGTAATTAAAGAAGAAAGGACGTGGCACTCTCTCGGTGACAGTATTAATCAACATTTCACAGTCATGAAACAACATTTTACACTTTCTTTGCCCTTTATCACAGCAAAAGACAAATTAAGCTTAAAATAGGTTAAAGGAGAATTTAAAGAGGCAAGAGTCAAGAGTATACTACACGAATGATCAAAGCTCCAGTGCGAATACAGAAAAAAAAAGGGCGTTGGGTGCCGACTCCATAGATCAATATACTTTTTCGAGTTTGGGATTTTCCTGTAATGAAAATTTGATCAAATCAAATTTTCAGGAGAAGGGGTCACCCCTCTCACAGCAGATTGGCAGATTGCTTTGTTATAGTACTAGTTTGAAAATAATTATTGACAGTTTAATATATTGTTTTGTTTTTGCCAAAAAATAAAAGGCAAAGCCTCTGCGTCTTAATATAATGTCTTAAATCTTAAACTAATTTAAAATATCATGAGGCATCGAGTGAAAAAAAAATAAATAATACTGGATGAATAATGTATCTAAAAAAAAAAAAAATCATCGTTGCTCACGATATTATTGTTATATTTTAAAATAAACTATTATGCTCTGGAACATGAATTTTACTATAAAAAGAATTATAACATTTATAACTAATATGCTCTTGTGCGAACTGCGTACCAGCTTTAAGATTACAATTTAATTATAAATAGAAAGAAAGATGTTGCGAACCAACTCGAGCACGTGTATGAGTAATCACCAGCCGCATGCACTGCAGTACATTGCAACGCCAGTGATTCCGACCTCGCCGTTATCAAGACCTCGCCAACCCAAACATGACAGGCACAGCTGTGCAAAACGTCACGGGACGCTGACGCAAACATGTGTAAACGCATAGCTGTGATGCACTCTCCTTATGTATACCCCAATATTGTGATAAAACAATGAAGAGCGATATGTGTGACATGAGATCATCACAACACGTCATGCATACACGTCTCACCATCAAGAGACACCTCTCTCTCTTTTCTCCATATAATCTATCACTATAATAATTTAAAATCATTTAAACTAACATTTTTGTGCAGGTAGATTTTTAAAATAAAGCAATTAATGCGAACGAAGAAAGACACCTCCACTGGTGGCAATTAATACATTGCAATGTATTGGATTATTGCAGTTACAATTTGCAAATTGAAATTATGACAATTTTTGCTTATACATGATCAAGAAAACAAATTGTGTTATACAATGGTTGTACTATCTTACTTCCATAATATACTTCTCTTCAAATAAAAGTTTAACCGGCTGCCATTGCGCCTGCAGTTTCAAATGTAGGCTAATTTCTGTGCAATCTTTTGTCTGCATTTCCTGTGTTTGATAAGAAAACCTCACCACTCAGGATCGGCCCTCGCCGCCACAGGAACATGAATTAAGGTTGAAGTAAAGTGGGTAGCCTAATACTCGGGGTAAAAAAGCATGATGGCGGCTGCCGTTTCAACTTTTTTGAAAAACATGCAGTAAAAATATAATAATATAGTTTATAGACTCAAACTTACTTGTGGACACTAAAAATCCTAGTTAATATTATCGACTTCTGTCGATATTTTTCAATAAATTATCAAACTATAGTGATTTAACATTAAGATTCCAAACACTTTCTGTTTTTTTTGACATCCAGAGTGTCGTAGGTCAGGGTCTTCCTTTTCCGATCCTATATTTACTTGTCTTTTTCTATAATATATTATTATACCGTATACTAAACTTATATACCGTCACCTACTAGCTAATGGAGTTCTCCTTGTTTGCACATATTTGGTACATAGCATATAATATAGACATAATTATTTTGTTGTACCGACGGGGGCGTAAGGAACCTCTGAATTTTAAACACATTATGATATATTATAATATATTTGGAAAGAATATCACATTGGCAGCAACGCGACCTGTTGTGTTCGAGAGAGATAAGAACGTAAGAACCGGTTAGTTCGGCGAGGCGACTTGCAGATACATTGACTCATATAGAAACGTTGCAACATTTATGTAACAAAAATTTCAATTGAAGTATGCAATTTAGAAGTGAAATTTCTTACGCCCCCATCGGTCCAGAACAATATAACTGTTCTACCTACCAACTAACTTCATCGTGTATTCACATTTTGGAATTTGTGATGAAATATTACCCGTCAGGTCTGTTAGTAAACTCTTTACCATATACACTCTTTGCACTTTATTTTCATAATAATAAAATATAAGCACTTAGATTTGGACATATATAACATCGATCGAGTGCCGATCAGATAGTCATGCAGGGTTTTTGAAATAAAATATACATCAGTTACATCACCCAAAACGTAAATCCAAAATCCATTTATTCAAACTTTTTTTCGAATATTAAGTTTTCTTGATTGCTTTTGTTTTTTTCAGTGCACGATATATATATACTAATATGTTTACATGACGGTGTTTAATATAAATCAATTAATGATGGCTATATTTAATTCGTATTAAACAACATCATGTAAATTATTGAGGCCTGATCACTCTCTCAGTTACGTACTTTCGCACAAGGCATAAATATTGCTATATTACCCTTGAAAATTTTATTCGTGGCAGTGAAATTTAAACTTGATTGGCCAGGCATCTATACCAATTTCATGAAAACTTGCTTACAGTAATATAACGTTGTTCAGTAACCTTGAAACAAGTGCACAGCTGTCACCGCAAGAGAAAATATGACACTGTTAAAGTCTAGAAAGTAAAGGAATGTCGATTAGTATAATATAAGACCACGATATCGAGATACAAAACAACTAACGTTTGCAATAAAGGTTACATTCAACGTTTAGAGATAAGAAAATAGCTCTTCTCAGAAAGTGCAATGGGGAATTCTCCTACATTTATTATATATTTTTTTTTTCAGATGCACTATGCCTTGAAATTAAATGTCCCACAACAAAAAAGTTTCAATCTTCAAAATTGGAGACAAGGGAATTTTTTAAAAATCTTCCTTCTTTTGAATTTAGCGCCAAAACGTGACGTAGAAACTGCCTAGCAGGCGAAATTTTCCTGCAATAAATTTATATTTTCGATTATCACTCTTAAAATAAACTGATATTGGAGACAAAACTATTGATACTAGGGTAGAAAAACCCGCTGATTTCGATTGTGTTACTAAAATTTATAGCCAATCACTCCTTGATGCTCAAATTATGATATCAGGCAGTTGTTGTGTGTTAACTAGGGAGTTTCTACGTCACGGTTTTCAGGTTTGCGCGCGGGTTGCATACTTTGCCCCTATTCTAATAATCCCTTCAGAGTCCCCAAATTTGAGTTTAAAAAGTTGAAACTGAAGTCAAACTTAATATTGTTAATATGTACCCTATCATAATATAGTAGTTAAATTAAAATTTGAGTTGTAAGAGAATTCCCCATTGATACATTATTTTTAATATTGGCTGATTGCATGTTGTGCAAATATTGATTATAGTGTCATGCCATGTTCTAAACTCTGTGCTTGCTTGTATTTTGCAGCTGCAGAAGCTGCTGCGCGTCATGGTACCTGGGGTGTGGACCCGCGAGATGGCGCTGCTGGTGGTGCATACACTCTCGTTGGCGGTGCGCACCTTCCTCTCCATCTATGTGGCGTCCCTCGAGGGTCACATCGTTCGCCACATCGTCAGGAGGGACGCGCGCAGCTTCATGTTCATGCTTCTCAGGTATACATCTGACACAGAATACTTTTCATTGCGAAAAAGTACAGCAACAAAATCAGCAAAACGTTCAAGTTCACTGCTTGCATGCATCAAACAGACGGAATAGAATGAACATAGCCAACATTTGCTGATGCTTTGCAACGCTCACAGCTAGGGTATTGATAAGCAACATATTTATAAAAAGAAAAAAAAAATTGTTATTGGGTTATTGCCCTATAGCTGACATATATTATATTATTTTTGTAGATATTTTGAATACTTACTAATGTATTTTATATCAATCAAAACAATTAAAACATACAATTGTTTTAACTAATATAAGGTCATCATGTCAGAAATTGCTCCATCGTTTTACATTGTAAACGTCGGGACAGAGTAAAACGAATTTAACCCCTCCATGATTTGCTGGAGCTGCAGCTCCAAGAGAGAGAACGACAAAAGGATTTGCAATTAATTATTGGGGAGGTCAGAAGAGCATCCAGTCTAGCCATCCCAAAATCGTTCTAGTTCCACATCTCCCACAAACAGAATAAAGTTCGTGCTGTCCTTGTCATTTTTTTTATCGCCCATGACCATTAAGCCTGTATTATACGATACAATTTTAGTATTTTACAAACAAATAGAGTTGAAGTTTTCTTGTAAAAAAAAATTGTTTTCAAAATTTTATCATGTGATACAGGCTTACCATAAAGCTCGCTCGAAATAAACATAACAGAAGATAGATTTTTTTTTGCATATTGAGCGCGACATAGCTATTAGCGGTATGCATATCTGGTGTACTATCTCGGTGTCTAACTGCTATTGCTGCATTGGTGTGGCATGTGTTGCCAGCGTGGTAGTGACGACGTCGAGATAAGAGCCTAGCTCCGCGGCCGCCGCGATTGTCCCCTTCTTTCCGCCTCGTCACCACGACATCAACGACATGTATTGCAAACTATCTCAAACGACGACGACATTAAAGTAAACAACCTTGTTTTAATCCAGCGCATTTATGTTTTCATTTCAAAGTATTTTGGTTTGTTTATTAACTTAACCATGTTGTTTGCTGAAGATTACACAAGTTTGCTTTTAATTACGCAGATTGGCAGTCTATATTAAGATCGAAAGGGGTCGATTCTCGAAATTTAAAAAAAAAAAAGCCTATCCCACTTACCAGGTTTCTCACGTCAGTCATGCCCATGATCAGCATGGTCCCCCTGCTCCCCCATGGATGAGGTAGTATTGCACATGGGGTAAAATCTTAAACCTAGCTGCTGCTGACTCGATTCAGCTGTTACGCAAGATCAAGGAAAAGGGGAGGTGGAGAACGCTGGTTTGAGAGGGTTTGG
Organism: Siphlonurus alternatus; assembly: GCA_949825025.1. Lineage (NCBI taxonomy): Eukaryota > Metazoa > Arthropoda > Insecta > Ephemeroptera > Siphlonuridae > Siphlonurus > Siphlonurus alternatus. The sequence goes on along the minus strand of OX463788.1, from coordinate 49,143,615 downwards.
ACCGGGCCCTGCTAGAATTAAATGAGCAGAACCATATTTAAATCATTTTATTTACTGTATGAAAATCATGAGCTTTTTACCTCTTATCTTCTTTTACTACTTCTTTACTATATAGACTACTTACTACTTGAGATGTTATCTATTTTTATAGATAAAAGAGTTTCATGGTTAAAGACAGAGATATTTATTTTGTTGGCCTTGGTATGCTATTCAGTTCAAGATGATTTTGTCATCATACATTAAAAACTACGATGTTTTGTATGATAGTTTAATGTAAATAAAACGTAGTAAAATGTGAGTGTATGACGTCACGAAAGTGACATGCACTTCTGTGAGGAACCTTCACTAACAAAGACCTATTCTCACCTGACAATGTGGCGAAATTATCAACAGATTTCATGACGTCAGAACGTCACTCCTATGGCAATATTACTGTAAAAGTATTTATTATTGACAACATGAACAGCCTGCAAGAATTGTTCAACAGTAGATATATCAATAAAGAACCTCAAATTGTGTGTTGTAATTTCATATAAGCACGTCCATAATATATACAGCATACCAGGGCACGCAGGATAGATCTGAAGAAAAGACAAAACAAAAATTGGGCAACTCATAGAATTTAAAGCACACAAGAAATTATACCTGGAAAGCTTAAAATGAAATTTAAAAAAAAAAAAAAAAAAAAAATGGAAACTTCAAGTTTTTGAAATTTCATTTTTCTTTTTCTATTTTTCTGATTGATTTGTAAAGAGTTCAAAGTTGCTTAAAAAGTCACGGAGCCAGGAAGTGAATTCACGCATTATTTAACATCGAATTTATTATTTCATTTAAAATGTCAGCAAAATAATACACATATATATATATATATATATTATAATAAATATCTCTTCCAAATGCATTGTAATCGTCATATTGAGGCGATATATATAGTTATTATAGTTGATAATAATTTATGGTTTATAAAATGAATAACTAACTATTCAATCATCATATAAGTCTTGTTATCAATCCTAATCATTAAAATGGCATTAAAATAAATTGCTCCTCATCATTCTACTAATATAATTTCTAAACAATATAATTCAGTTTCACTCAACCGTTGGTCCGCGGAACTCTGCATGTTAAAGAGTCCAAAATTTTTAGTCAACTGTAAGTAAATTGTAAAAAAAGGACGTAAAAAAATATCGTGGTTAATTTGTGAATGGTATTAATGTTACACCTAATAATTACAGTCAAATTAATTTGATTTTACCATCGAAAGTACCCGGGAGTAAGTAGTTTCTGGCCTTCCTTTTCATGTTTGAAGTTTTAAATTTTGCAGAGTTAAATTGTACTGACCTGCTGACTATTTACAAAATTTCAAAACTCAGACATGAACAGGAAGGCTAGAAAGCACACACTTCCGGCTACTTCCGGTGGGAATAACAAATAAATTTGACGTAACTGACTTCCTCTACATATGAGCTAGGCTACAATAATATAGATTATGTAATTGTATTACTCAGCAATTTATGCATGTTCATAGCTGAAATCAGCTGAAAGTATAAACTAATTTCAATAAGTTATTTGTGAATAAGATCATAAAAAATATCTTAAAATTACGGGAAAGGTCGCTAATTTTTTATATTACATTCTTTAAATTCCAATTATATAATTTCTATTAATGACTGGGTAGGTTATTATATATAGTTCAGTGCTGGGTAGTGAAATCAAATTCAATTAAGTTTTTTTTTTAAATATTTATATTTTTAGTTGAGATAGACACACTGTTATTGTTTTTATTAATACCCCGTATAAAAAAATAGAAAACAAAAACAAACTACATTGAGGCCCTGATGTGTACGTCATTAGATTTAACAGAAAAAATTATTAGATAGGCTTCTTAAACATTTCAAGCAAACAAATAGCATACAAATCGAGAGTCGTACTATTTTATATCAAAAGTCCACATTTTTTTTAATACGTTAAATTTTTTTTATTTTATTATATTTCTCTCATGAGTACATAAATAACAAGTCAGAGGCAGGAGATTTGCAAACAGTTAATGTAGTTAAAATAAAAATTAATTTTCAACTTAATTTATATTAGCTTGATTTTACCTTAATTCCGTACTTCCATATTATAATAATGACCACCAATGGCGGGTTTGTTTTTGTTTTCAATTTACTTAATTTTCACAATTTATTATTTACGTAAATGGGTTTTAATTAAATTTTGAGTTACTGTAATAAATTCTAATAAATTTTTTCTTTCATAGTAAATTATTTTTACAAACAGAAGTTGTGCATGCATCAGTAAGACAGCAAGCAGCATTTCTCACAAGATGGTAAAACTGTGAGAACGTAGCCATTGTGAGCGTGCAATCGTTTCTCTGATGGGAAGATCATGCTTGGATAACAATGGACTTCTCAGTAACAAACAGATTTTCAAATGATTTCTACAATGACACACGGGTAAAAAAAAACTATATATATATATACGTGAATCTAATATAAAATTATCTGGTTACCATCATTTTACAATTGAAATATTACTTCTGTAACGTGCAATGAAACAATAATTCTGTTAAAACTCCCTTCTATATTAACTAACACTTTTATTTTAAATTTAATATAGGAAAGGCGATAAGGCGATATTGCAATTATTATAGTTCTTCGTTTTAATCTTCATTATTTTGTGCTTGTAAGTTTAATATATATACAGTATAATACGTTATTCAACTGATTATGTAAAGTCTAGCTCCTTTAATGTTCCCAAAAAGGCCTTCCGCATTGCAGTACGTAGTACGTATAACATATCTTATCAATTTATGCATGCTGATTAACATGTATTTACCATGGCAGTTATTATACATTGTTATAATTTTGTACAGTAACGTCATAACTCATAAACTCATAAGTGTTTAATTTTACTGTAAGTGATAAACAAAAATCGTACCACTATATGGTTGGTTGTCTTCATTGTGAATATTAAAGGATTTCATGCATCACTGCGTAAATAAATATACTGAGACTAATTAAATAATAATGACTTTTCACATAAAGATACGACAATAATGTCCTTTCTATATAGCTAAATATTGTGTTACTAGTTATTATACTTATTATAGCAGTCGGCGTGATGGTTACCGAAGACAAGGATTTCTATTTTATTTTTTTTTCTTTTAAGCTTTTTGCAGAGGCATTTATTGAATTCGTCTCGGTACAACGTCCTGTGGCGTGTGATATAGTTCACGCTAACCTGCAGGTGTAGATATTTACCTTAGATTTCCTATCCATACAAATACTATATGCGGGTTTTCTGTGTCACTGATATTCTAATCTTTTAAAGGATTTGGATGATTCGAAATTCGCTCGCTTCATGATTTTACAATTTATAATTTTATGGATTATTTACGCGTAAATATTTTTTGATAGAATAAATTATTGGTCTCTAAATAGATTAAATAGATTATTTGTTATGTTTCTATTTCTAACGATAAAAACATCAGAATATCAAGTGATGTTGAGTTTACTTGTCAAAGTAAAAGTTTATCACTGAAATCACTAAATATCAAGACCCTAGGGAATTTTTTTCCGTGTAGTATTAATATACGGCCTCGAAAATTAACAATCTTTTAATTTTAAGCAGTATCTTTACTTTGTGCAAGACATTGAAGATTGAGAATCTTCTCACGCTAATATTCCATGGTGTAGCATTTTTATGGACTTTTATCTAATTATTATGATGCGACTAACACCCACTAATTTGGACAACAGTTCTGTTGAATAATTTTACGAAAAAAGATTGAATGGTGGATTTAGTAACACTACAATAAATTAATTTTTTTTAACTTTTACATCAGTTCTTGCCTTGACAATGAAAATGACGAAAATATAGTATTTGAGCTGCGCACGGTGACATGTTCTGACTCCCAACTCCCAGGTAATACTTGGCTAAAGGTGTGTTGTAGATATCACGCTGGATTACAAATGCAATGGTATAATAAAATACGACTTTAACTCCAATATCTGCTTTACAGCTTTACCGTGTACTAAAGTAAATTTTAAATCACGTCTGAACATTTTTCTAATTATCATCGCAAGTTAATTGTCACTTTGCTGCATGCTTGTAATATTTATTAATGATACTGCGACCAGATTTCGGCTTCAATTTTTAACATATTATGTCTGCTCTGTTTATACATTAATTGATGCATCATATGCTTCATTCAAGAAGGCTAACTAGGTGTATTCACTGTATTTTTGTATCACACACACCAAAAAAAAAAAATGTGTTTGTATAATCCAAAGTGCGTGCAGGACATTGAAAAATGCCTATTTATATAATATTTGATAAAAGATAACTATTAATAGACTTGTAGTAAGTTTGACTTGTAGACTTGTTTCAAGACATAAAGTGCATTATTTTTTGTTCATGTCACGCTAGCTTGACTGTATTATACGAAACAATTAAACATGCTTGAAATACCGGCTCATGTAGTAATTTAAGTTTTATTGCATAATTGCAGGTAATTATTGACAGCTGCAGTGCTTGGTGGTTTTTGAAATATGTATATATATATAAAAGAGTAAAGCAAAACTATAATTGCTGCTCTTGCTAACTGTTCGGTTACTGTGTCATAGTGACTATATAGCCAAGACCCTTGATGTAATTGGTTTGACTATTGTTTCAGGTGGTTTGGTGTAGCAGTGCCTGCAACGTTCATCAACTCGGCCATCCGTTACCTCGAGTGCAAGTTGGCTCTCGCCTTCCGCTCGCGGCTCGTGGACCACGCCTACGGACTCTACTTCAAGGTAGGTGTAAACCACTGCATTAATATCTGAGAGACAAACTAGACGACACTCCAAGAACAGGTTTCAAGTACATAATTCACATTATATGTGACCGCTTTGCAACTTTTTGAGATTAGACAACTTTTTCAGGCCTCTCCTGCAAATAATATATGTAATCTGCTATATATGCTGAATAAGTTGCATACTTTCAAGGGAATTATTTCTAACAAGTTGTGGAATTGATTGAGTGTATAGAAAATAAGTTACAAAAATATTTATTTTTATTACATGAACACTTTGAACTGAAATTTAATACAAAATAATATTTTCATATTTTTTATAATTATATACACATTTATTTATAAATTGAAATAAGTGTATATTGTATATGAAGTATGAAACTATTTATAGAGTAATCGATTTATGGTTAAATGCTTTACTCTTTTTTATTTAAAAAGTTTTCTGTGTTACAACACAAGAAGGTTTCAATCAATTGCTGCATGCACTTGGGTGTTAAATTTATTCATCGTGTATTCTTTTCCAACAATTTTTTTAGAGATATGGAGGCGTTGAAACCTAACTGATGTAATAAAATTGAATTTTTAGCTGCATAATAATATTTTAGTGATCTGTTTTGTGACGTGGTAAGGGCCCGAGTGTGACGTACGTGTTTTTATTTGGTGCAGGACCAGACGTACTACCGCGTGTCGAACCTGGATGGGCGGGTGGAGAACGCTGACCACTGCCTCACTGACGACATCTGTGCCTTCACGTCCTCTGTGGCTCACCTTTACTCGCACATCACCAAGCCGCTGTTCGACTGTCTGCTGGTCACCATCGCACTTGCACGCTCCACGCACAAGATGGGCGCCAATGTCGTGCAGGGTAGGTCATTTATCTTTTTATTTTTGGAAAACGGATGGAAAATCGTTACATAAATAACGTTTTAGCTTTATTTTATTAGAGATATATAACATAACAGTTTAATTATTTTAAAACCCTGTTTTGTTTTGATTTAATTATTATAATCATAATCATATGAATAATATTGATGGAAAATGATGATTACTTATTAGCTTATTCAATTTTGTTTCATTATTTTATTTTGTTTTCGAAACGAAGTTTTCAATTGTATAGATATCTAAATCTGATAATGATTAAAATGATCATTGAAATATTTTTCCTAGAGCAGCATAATATAAAAGGACGAAACTGACATGCAGTTATAATTGAAAATGGGAATTAGGGTTGAAGAACTACCGTTGAGGTGTATAGGGAAACTATCCTCAGAAGACACTTAATATTATATCTTTAATTTTTGTGATTTTGAAAGAAAGTATTTCCAAATATTTTTTTTTTCTCTCTTAAAAAAACGCTTGAGAATATTAGTTGAGAACGTGTTCGACCGAAAAGTGATTGCGCTTTTATCAGGTAGGTTCGTTAGTGGTGTCTCATGACTCGATCATATGACATTAGGTTTTTTACTATCTTTGGCCCTCTGAGACTGCATGCCTCCAGGGATATATGTGAGGTGAAAGTAATGTAATGGATGATTGTGAAGATGCATGACAAAGTCTTTTACCGTAATGGTTACTCTCCAGTCTATCACCAAAGGGACAAGTGAAATCTTGTGGATTATTTATGAGATTGTACCGTTGCCTATAACTATAACGTTTAGTTGGAAAAAAATAAGGAAATTATAACTTAAAGGAAGGTGAACTTGAAGATTAAAATATTAAAATTAAGTTTTAAATATCAGAGAGATCTCAGGAACGGTACATGCATGATGTGAAAAGCACCAGCATGGCCTTCGAAATCACTTGAGAGCATGTTTAAACAAAGCTCCTCAAAATTACCGCTTTCTTTTCCTGCTTGTGATATTGACAGGATCGCATAAACTTAAAATTTTTAATACCTCATATGTGTACGTACAGTGCATTTTTTTTCTTCCTGGTATTTTTAATTTTATTACACGATATTTGCAGTTGATACCTTATACCTGCCACTGTTATTATACCACAACAAAAACGTCATTGGTGACGACCAATATTAGTCGTCTCAACGAATGATCAGACCTATATTGGCATTGAGATGATTGTGGTACATTGAGATTATTGGTAGGATGGATGGCCCATGGATTGAAGTTAAGAGTATAGGTGGGACATAAAATCAAATAATAATTTTTAAATAAAAATAAAATAATATATATGGAAAATAAATATTTAACAGTATACCATAATTATAGTTAAATAAAGCAGTTTTAACAAAAACAACACTTGCAAATAAACATACATTGAGCTGAAAGTTAAATTATGATATTGTATTTTACTAACATTATCTTTAAGAAGTCTGGCTTGCTACCTCTCTTTCTATACTTCACTGCATAGTCGAATTAACTTACCACCATGCAGCTGCAAATATTCCAATTTGAAGCTTTTAAAATGCTTGACAGGTCGTACGCTGTCTCGGGTACGTGTGTAAGTCAATATCCACCAAGGACGTTTCCTCTAATATTTTATTAAAAATACAAAATATAATATAACAAAGTATATAATGTTTAATTAATAACTCTCCTTGAGTGTTCAGGTCTGTTCATTCATTGATACCTCCGATTTAGTTAATAATGTTAATGTAGTAATTGACTCATCATTAGACTCAGTTTAAACATTCTCCTAGTGATATAATGTAACTTCTTTAAAATATATATAGTAAAGTGACCGTAGATTGTTAAGTCAATTTTTTATAGTTATAACTTTTCAACAATACTAGATCTTTAAAGGAAAATAATATTGAAAATATATTTTTATTTATATATTATATATTTTTTTTATCTTGTGATTTTTATAGTGCGCAGTACATCTTTATATAGATTCGTTGATTCGTTTTTTAAATGCATTATCCACTTTGTGAGTTCTTCCGACAAAAATACACGCTGGTGTTACGAGAGGTGACTATTGATTGCAGGGCCGCTGCTGGCGTGCGCAGTGATCGGCGTGACCGGCCACATCCTGCGCGTCGTGTCCCCGCACTTCGGGCAGCTCGTGGCCGAGGAAGCGAACCGCAAGGGCTACCTACGATTCATCCACTCACGTGTCATAGCTAATGCCGAGGAAATCGCATTTTATGACGGACACAAGGTGTGACATGGCAAGAAGCAAGCTTTTAGAATCATGAAAAGCCGATAGGCAAATGAACACTGCATTAAAAATAAGTAGCTAGATTGATTGAGCTGTGAACATAATACATAATACATGATTTTATTTTTTTTTTACTGCACAAATGAGAAGAGGATGCCAAATTATGCTATATTCGGAATTTCGTCAGTTTTTTAGTTTTTTTCTGAGTCCGGGAACTATTTAAATAAATAAATATATATATATATACATACATATATATATATATATATATATATATATATATATATATATATATATATATATATATATATATATATATATATATATAGTGCAGCCACGTCCCCTGGAGGCGTTTGGTCCTTAATAAAAGGAAAGGGTTTAAACGCCTTCAAAGGGTGCCACATTTTCAATATTTTTAAAATAGTTCCCAAACTCAGGAAAAATCTGAACAAAAATCCAAGTAGCATCATTTGGTACCCTCTATTCATTTATAATATGCAATAAAAGAAAATCACGTAGCTTAATTGTCTATTGATACATCATACTGGGGGTAATGTAAGCTTTTCGCTTCAACTGTTTGACATCACAAGATGTAAGGAAATGAAAAAAGTATAATTGTCACGAATCCTTGAGGGGTGAATTTCTTCGTAGCTAACCATTGAGTTGTAGAAAGAAAACCGATTGCTCATTTTTATTACATGCATCTTATTACAATAAGTTATAGTCAGGAATAAAATATTTGACAGGCTGCACAATAAACAATAAATGTGTGACAATTGTAAATTATGTGTATTATATATTCATCATAACATACATTTATTGGTTATTTTGAGAGTAAAGTGCAGCAGCAACATATGACAGTGACGGAACGTTTTTGTATATTGCAGGTCGAGTTGAGCCACCTGAGGCGCGCCTACCGCTCGCTCGTGTCGCAAATGAACGTGATCTTCCGTCAGCGACTGTGGTACGTGATGTTGGAGCAGTTCCTCATGAAGTACGTGTGGAGTGGCTGCGGCCTCGTCATGGTGTCGCTACCCATTCTCACCGGCACCAATCAAGGTCGGTTCTCCCTGCTTGGTATTTACGTATATACCGTTTAAATGTGAATTTACGTGAATGACGCAATGTTGTCACACTTGACGTGAAATCAATGTTTCCAAGCGAATTGTAATCACGTCCCGATATCATCGAGCGTTGCTACGACCAACTTGCTAGGAAAATATGGGCACAACACATGCGCCAAATCGTGTTGTATTGCGATCATCACTCGTGTAATTATATACTACATTATTATAATTATACTTATAATGAGAACTAGCTCGGATTGCACCTGGTTAGATTTACAGGCTGTAGTTGTTGTATTTAATTAAAAGCTTAAGTCATTATGCTTCAACAATGACGTAAGCTGCACTTCCTCGGTCAATAAATGTAGCGTACGAATTTTCAATGCGAAAATGCATGTGGGGACATAATAATAATATGATATTTTCATCCTAATTCAGCCTTTTTAATTTTTTTTTTTTTTAAAGTATTTCAAATTAATTTTGCTACTGGGTGACATTTATAATCATTATATTATAATTATAATCGAATATAATATATTTAAAACAGTTTTTATTTTTTAATTATAAAAAGATGGTGTCATAGTCTGCGCCAGCTTATTGGCACTGGACCAAAAATAAAAATTTAATGATATTGTGTCACGTATCATAAAAAGAATTACTATTTACACTTTAAACTTTAAAGCCGAAATGCTGCCAATTCTTGCAATTAAATTGATTAAACAAACAAATTCAGTTTGTATAATTAATTTGATTATGTTTTGGTGTGACGCCGTCTGCATATTATATTTATACTATACTGTGTATTATAGTGTCGAGCTGCAGACGATGATGACGTCACATTGTAGTTAAAAAGAATTACTTTGTGTCTATAAAGTCCCTAATATTTGCTTGTTTAATCAATTTGATAAAATTATGCAGTGATGAATGTATGATATTATATCATGCATTCATCATGTTTGAGACTGCCAGATGCAAAATAAGTAGCTATAAAACAAGACAATTAATTAAGTACTATCTGATAGAGTTTATTTCCCTTGCGTATTTATTTGCCTTTACTTTCCCTTACGTTAAAAAACAGTGACCTTTACTGCAAATGTTTTTTGTCCTGGCATGCATCTTTTGCTGTCTCATATTTATATAATAGTTTCCTAATTGATTTTTTGTGAATCGACGTAAGCTGATCTGGCTGATCAAGTCGACCAGAAGGGCAGTACCAAGGAGGTTTCTAATAATACTTCCATAGGCAGTACTTCTCCAAAACCCAAGAAGTTACTCGCGTCTGAGAGATTCTTGCTGATTCCTTTTTACTTTGCAGGTGTGAGCGGTTTGGACCAGGAGGGTGTGAGTCAACGGACGCAGTACTTCACCACGGCCAAGAACCTGCTCGTGTCGGGTGGAGACGCTGTCGAGCGCCTCATGTCCTCCTATAAGGCGAGTAGAATCCCCTACACGGCCTACACAAATTTCAAAAATTTGTCAAGTCTCAATCTATTATCATCCGCAAAATTTAGTTTGTACCCCAAACAAATTATGTTCAAACATGGAAAAATTGAAAAAAAAAAAAAAAAAAAAATGATCGTCACTCTAACTTATAAATCCGATTAAAATTACTATTAAAAATTAAACGATTACACTGTTGAAACATCTTTATCTACAAGTACTTTTTTAAGGCATACATTTATACGTATATATGATTACATGATTACTATATATTATATATTACAATAAACCTTTACACTTATGTTTGCTAAAACTGAATTTATTTTTATTAATTGCTGCACTTTTTCATGTAATTGAAGCAGACATTTGTTAACCATTGTTAATCAAACAACATGACCATGCAATTCCATTCCTTGAAGGATCCCAGATAAAAATTACATTATTAAATTAAGGAATGCTAATTTTGTTAATTTTGAAGTATTTTCTTCAGAGAAGTGACACGTGTGTTAAATGCACGAATTGCAGGAGGTGGTGGAGCTTGCTGGCTACACTGCGCGCGTGGGCGAGATGCTGGAGGTGTTCGAACAGGCGAGCCGTGGCGAGTACCACCGCACTGTGGTGGGAGGCACCAAGCCAGAGTTGGCGCCTGCAACCTGCCTCCTCGAGTTCAGTAACGGCTACCCACTCATCAAAGGTGTGTGAATCTTAGCCATTTTATGCATTTGACAGTGATTTGATTGTACTATACTAATCAATGAGTATAATATTATGTATCGATGCTCAGACACAAAGCTAGAAAAAAATCGGGCAGAAGAAGGGGAAGGGGGAGAAAACATTTATCCCACATACTTCGTATCATGCTTTTTTTTTTTAGAATTAAGTCTCACACATCATTGCTTGAAAATTGAAAATTAAATGTCATCACGTAGTTATATATGCAAATTATGTCTGATTATAAAATATTTTTATGCTCTTTACTGCATGCATGCGGTTACCGCGTATTTCTTGTTTGATTATTGACAATCATATAATTCAGAGTGTCTTAATAGCGATTTTTTTTATTTCAAAATAATAAATAACAATAAATAATTTTTAAAGGCACGTTTAAATTTTTGTGCAACTAAAGAACATATCAAATAGTCTCTGCATGAAGGTGATAGTCATTGTATGCTAGGATGCTAGTGTTTACCAATTAGTGTTATAATTTTTATACGGCCAAGGTTATAAGTAGTCTTTAAAATAAAAACTTTACAAAATTCTTATTAAAAATTAAATTAAAAAAAAAATAAATAAACAGGAGATAAAATTGATTAAACTTTGTTAGCGCTTTGAACAGCTGCATGCACCATTTGAGGTATCCGAGTCTAATGCATGGCTATATTAAAGTTAATATAAAAAAAAAAAAAAAAAAAAAAAAAAAAAAAAAAAAAAAAAAAAAACAGTATCTAACATATTGCATGTTAATTGAAATTGTTCTTGCATCATTTGCCGTATAAAAATGATTTTATTTGGCACGGCAAGTGAGAAGCAGGTATGTGTTTATGATTTATCATGGCGTGTGAAATTATTGAAATGAGGCTGCGCTGTGGAACTTCGTGTTAAACTGTTAAATGAACACAAAATGAGCTCCTTTTTTTTTTTTTTTTTTTTTTTTTTTTGCAAAGTTAGTGGAGAGGACACTATTAACCTTTTTCCATGTTTCCTCTTTTTTTTCTTTTTCTACTTCTTCCATTTCATTACTTCAATTCTTTATTTTTAATTAATTTCTTCCTGATATGACCTGAGGATGCATATTAATGAGCGGTTAATTGAGCTCCGCTGACTCACTCACTGCAACTCACTGCAATTCTCTTCACTGAAGCAAACGGAGACTCTAAGACCACTGAAATGCACAAACACCTGATTGCAGAGACGTGGTTTAAATTTACATTTAGTTGATAACGTATCATTATTGTATCTATATCTATATTATAAATGGCTACTTAATAGTATTATATAGTTTGTATTGGATAAATGAATAAATTAAATAGGATAAGCATTAATTTAAAGATTAGTTAGCAACTCTGCAATCGGGTGAATGTCATTCGTGTTATTGTGTCCTGTTATTATATACGAGAACTTACACTTGCTGGTCCTGACAGGTGAGGTGCTGGACAGCGGTGATGGCAGTATCCGCTTGGAGAACGTGCCGGTGGTGACGCCCAACTGCGACGTGGTGGTCCCCAACCTGACACTCACCGTGGCACCTGGCACGCACCTACTTATCTCAGGGCCCAATGGCTGCGGCAAGAGCTCGCTGTTTCGCATCCTCAGCGGTCTGTGGCCCATCTACGCCGGCAAGTTGTACCGACCACCTGAGTGCTCGCTCTTCTACATTCCGCAGCGGTGAGTTCCTATAAAAAATAGAGGTAGAGTAGCGCTCTGAAAAAGCTTGAACAGTCTGATGAGGAATTCCATGGGTGGATTCTAACAGGTCGAAACCCAAGGAGATGGTGGCGGGTCCCCCCTTCCGGCTCTTCAGCTGGTTGGGGGATCCTGTCTGCATAACAAGCTTCAATCCTTACTACGGTTGGGGTTCATTCAGTCCGCTGGCCAATCGAGAAGTTAACTGAAAAGTTGGGCGAATTAAAATTAATAGCCGACTCCATAGAGTGAACGTCACTGCATGGTCACTGGGGGCATTTTAGGTTGGGATTATGCATGCATATAAATATTTAAACTTATTTTACAATATAAATTAATATTAAATATATAATATACACGTAAAAACGTAAAAAAAAAAAAAAAAATGAAAATGCTTAGATTGCATAACCTTATTTTTTTAAAAAAAAGTATTTAGTTGATTTGCATAATAAAGATTCATGAATATGATGAATATAACTTTTATTGTTTTACTCTGTATTCAACAACATTTTATTTTTCAGATATTTTTGAAATTAATGGAGAATTCTCCTACATTTTTTTTCAGGTGCTCTATGCCTTAAAATTAAATGTCCCAAAATAAAAAGTTTCAATTTTCAAAATTGGAGACATGGGAATTTTATAAAAATCTTCCTTCTTTTGAATTTAGCGAAAACATGACGTAGAAACTGCCTAGCAGGCGAAATTTTCATGTAATAAATTTTTATTTTCGATTATCACTCTTAAAGACCCTTGACTCTCAAACTATGATATCAGACAGTTAATTAATGTGTGTTAACTATAGAGAGTTTCTATTTCACAGTTTTTAGGTTTGCGCGCAGGTTGCATACTTTGCCCCTTATTCTAATCATCCCTTTAGAGTCCCCAAATTTGAGTTTAAAAACTTGAAACTTGAATCAAACTTATTGTTAACATGTCACCTATCATAATATAGTAGTTAAATTAAAATTTAAGCTGTAAGAGAATTCCCCATTGTAAGAAAAAAATGCAAGTAATAAATTATCTTTAAAACACAATTAAGTTTGTTTAGAAATCGATGCATGATGCTTTACAAAAATTCAAAGTACATTCGCTCGATCCGAGTATATATGCATTTATGTCCAGAAGTTTACGAGAGCGGACTGTTTGCAGGCCGTACATGTCACTGGGCAGCCTACGCGACCAGGTGATATACCCCGATACCCCGGCAGAGATGACACGCAAGGGACTGAGAGACTCCGACCTGGAGCGCGTGCTGACGCTCGTCAAGCTGCGCCACATCGTGACTCGTGAGGGCGGCTGGGACGCCAGCGCAGACTGGAAGGACGTACTCTCGGGCGGCGAGAAGCAGCGCATGGGCATGGCGCGACTCTTCTACCACAAGTAAGGCTATAACATCAGCTGCTGCTCAATCATAGCACGCCTTATTTGAAACTATCGGTCACCGTTCCTAAACATTATTTAGCTTTTTTGAAAAATAGAACAATATATATAGGAATTTCATGTTTACATTTTGGATAGCACAGAGATATCCGAAGCCGTCCGAAGGTCTTCGGGATGTAGGCAGAAAACCCTAAAATCCTATGCTGTGCGTGTTAACGTAACTCACAACATCGCCGTTATAATAATGGTTTTGGTTGTCAATTATTTTTTTTCGTAAGCATTGGTTCTTTTTGTCACCATTTATGAAAGAAAATTCTAAGAAAAATGATGCGAATAGTCAGGAAAAATTAATTTCGAGACCAACTTTAACAAGTATCTGCTATGCCGCTGCCAATGTTTTGCCTACATAACTGTGACGTCATATTGTATTGTGACGTATGGTGAAAGACGCGATACAATATTTACACCTTTAGTAATACTACAATATATAATATATACTATATAACTAGTGCATGTACAATTAATATTCTTTATACACAAATAGTAAAATTGTTCCAACTAATCAAAAGCTTTATTATGAATGATAGAAGGATATAATTTCAATTATAATAGGGATTATTGCTATAATTGACTTTGTATATGTTGCCACCAACAGTATGAAACTAACAGTGATGGTATTTCAGGCCGCAGTTTGCACTGCTGGACGAGTGCACGAGTGCCGTGAGCATGGACGTGGAAAGTGCCATGTACGAAGAGGCCAAGACGTCGGGCATTACGCTTCTCACCATCACGCACCGACCTTCGCTCTGGTCAGTGCTGCAGCCTCCGCTCCTGAATAAAATGCTTCACCTTAGAGGTGGATTTACATGAGCGATTTTAAACATCGCCGTAATCTAAAACTAGTGACCATCTTTCCTAGAAACTAGAAATTTTGTTGTCACAACATGCGATATCGCTATGATTTTACGGCAGTTGCGCTTAACAAAATTATTATACATTATAATAATATGTTGATTGATTGGTTGGTTGGTATTTTGTGGCAATAGACACATTTTGGTCATGTATGTCCCCTTATACATTATGCGTTTACTCTAAATTAAAGCGTTTTTTTTTTTTTTTTTTTTCATTTCATTTTTACTAATATGTATATAGTAAAAGCATTGATTGTGGCAATTTGTGACATTAGCGAAATCGCTCAGCCAGCGCACATTGTTCAATAAAAATAAAATTAACTACCCCAGTTTAACTCAAATTTCTACGTCACTATATCAGTTATATATATATATATATATATATATATATATATATATATATATATATATATATATATATATTCTGTAACGTACTTTAAATAATAAAAAAACTGGCCCGTAAATCCTTAAATTTGAACGACAAAATAATCTATTATTAATATAAAACATGTAATGTGTATAGTTGATTTCCTATCTTCAAATCTTCATTGATCCATTCATTCGATTCCTTGCAGAAAGTTTCAGTTTTTGAATTCAATTCAATTCAAATTCAAATATTTCATTAATTCATTTTTTTTATCAGCATTGTGTGAAATGTACTGTAATACTTTTTTTTTATATATATTATATAAAAGAACTCTTTAAGGTAGAGATAACACGCCCAATGTTGATAAAAATCCATTCATGAAAATTATGACAAAAAGTTAAAATGTTCTCCTTTATATACATACCTTATCAGTAGGTAAAATATCAAGTATACAAAAACGAGCTAGTTTTCGAGTTATTAATTTTTAAAGTTGACTAATTTAACATGGAAGTTTCATTTCTCCATGTTGAATTAGTGGACTTTAAAAATTAATAACTCGAAAACTAGCTTGTTTTTGTACACCTGATATTTTACCTACCGATAAGGTATGTAAAGGAGAACATTCTAAATTTTTGTCATAATTTTCATGAATGGGATTTTCATTAACATTGGGCGTATTATCTCTACCTTAACTCTGCGATCAAAATTTCTTTGTCTTAATGGAGTATCGACCTCAAAATTTTTTATTGCAGAAATGGATAGAGGGTAAAAAGTTATGCTACCCTGATTTTTTTCAGATTTCTTAGAGCCCTGGAAGTATTTTTAAAAAAATATTGAAAGTCCTTTTTGTGACGTCACGCGGTGGCAAAGTCCTATCTTTTTCTGAAGGAGCGGCGTCTCGTGACGTCACAAAAAGAACTTTCAATAAATTTTTAAAAATAGTTCCCGGGCTCTAAAAAATCTGAGAAAAATCAGGGTAGCATAACTTTGCACGCTCTATCCATTTCTGCAATAAAAAAAAAATGAAGTCGATACTATATTGCAATTTGATTATTTAGCTATATAGCACAATTTTATTACATTGATTGAGACGTAATTGGTGCTCATAAAAGTCATAAATAATACTCACTGACTGGTTTGTGTATTGCGCGTTTGTTGCAGGAAGTACCACACTCACTTGCTGCAGTTTGACGGTGAGGGTGGCTGGAAGTTCGGGCCCCTCGATCCCTCGGGCACGGCCATGCTGGTGCCTCGTGAAGACCGACCTGCCACGCCAGCATCAGACGTTCAGCAGCAGAGGTTGTTTACTATGTATCGAAAGGTGAGTCTTTTTGCCCCTGTTATGGAGGGCGAGCGAGCATGTCCTCTACTGTTCCAAATTAATAAACATACCCAATGAGTTTGTTCGAAACTTTAACATCAATGGATTTCTTGTTAGTTAACAGTTCACTGCATGTGTCATTGTCGCTATCACTGCATTAGACTTTCTCGGTTTACGATCTCTTCGGCACGTTTCCTTGCTCATGTTTGCAGCTGTGCCAGCAAGTGGATAAATATATATATATATGGATCCATATATTGATCTAAAATTTCATATATAAGCAAACTGTGCAACTTAAGTCTAATATATTGTATTTGCAACAATGACTTGAAAATACAAAGTTTTGCTGCTCTGATTTTTTCAAAATTTTCTGTAAAAGTATCATAAAGGCGCATTTCCATGGAGCGTGGAAAGCGAGGCTTTTGGCGCGGCGAGAAAGGCGCACTTGCTTCAATATCATATGGCGGCCATGTTGGCGTGGAAAAATCGCGGCGCGATTTAATCGCTGCGGGAAAGCGACTTTTTCACGCCAACATGGCCGCCATATGACATTGAAGCAAGTGCGCCTTTCTCGCCGCGCCAAGCCTCGCTTGACATTCGCTCTATGGAAATGCCCCTTTATTATTATTATTTATTTAATATTTGAAATTTTAACTATTTTAAGATTTTTAAGGTAGAGATAACACGAATCAGCTGGCCCAATGCTAAAAAAATCCCATTCATAAAAATTATGAAAAAAAATTAAAATGTTCTCCTCTACATCCCCTATCAGTAGGTAAAATATCAGGTATACAAAAACGAGCTAGTTTTCGAGTTATGAAGGGGCATTCACAAAGTCTTAAGGCCACATTTAAGACTCGATAATTTAAAGCTTGATTTTAGACATGTTTTTTAGATCCAAAATTTCTGGTCTTAAATTATTGAGCCTTAAATGTAGCCTTAAGGCTTTGTGAATGCCCCTTATTAATTTTTAAAGTTTACTAATTTAACACGGTAGTTCCATTTTTCCATGTTAAATTAGTTAAAATTAGAAAACTTTAAAAATTAATTACTCGAAAACTAGCTCATTTTTGTATACCTGCATGATATTTTACCTACTGATAGGGGATGTAGAGGAGAACATTTTAAATTTTTTTCATAATTTTTATGAATGGGATTTTTTTAGCATTGGGCCAGCTGATCCGTGTTATCTCTATCTTAAGTGATACTTTGCTCCTTCCCGAAGCCACCACTCCTTTAATAAAAAGGATTGAGAGTTGACGCCGAAAAGAAACGTGAACGGCCAAGAACTTAATTAACTTTCGAAAAAAAAAAAAAAAATAAAAGAAAGAAAAATACTTTTTAGACTCAAGAAACTATGTAAAAAAGAAAAAAAAATATATTAACATTATTTTCCATTTATTTGTGCAAATCTTAATAAAAAAATTTAAGTTTTTTTTAGCTGAAATGAAAAATGAGAAGTTTTTAAATATTATTTCTTAGAGTATATTTTAAATATACTCGTAAGTAGGGAGTTTGACACATTAAATGTTGCAGGATGGTTGCAAGGAGGAAGAGACTGTATCAATGAAAGCAGCGGGAGGTGTAATTGAGTTAGCTTCGTCTGCCTGAAGAAACTTGGTGCCAAGAAAACAACTTCCATGCTGAATCCTACTTTAATATTTGTTGCCACAGTGAATTACTTAATTCCATTTCTGGTTTATTTCCTAATAGTTCACTTAATTTAGTCATATAAATGCATATAGTTAACTTCGGGGAATCTGACAGTTAGTGGCGTAGACAGGTGGGGGAAAGGGGGGAGCGGTGTGTGAACACATTCACATACGTACGACCAAGTCGTGGTTGTTTTAATTATTCTTTTTGTTTAACTCCTTGCCTATATACGCCACTGCATGCTGACAGTACTTCATATGTCATGTAAATTTACGAATTTGAAATATGTTAAACATCTAAGCTCTACCCCAATGCTCATCTTAAAATCAATTTTGCACTATTTTTATTTAGGAAATATACATACATCAATGTTTTTATGTCCTACAGGACTCTGGCAGACAGGGGAAGAGGAGGGGAGGGGGATACAATGTTAAATTTTGGGGTACTCTTAAGAGGCGACAGGTGGGAGCCTGTAGATTCTTCTTATTTTTGGACCTTGAGGCATTCACCCCCTCCCCTCTATCCTCCCCCCAAGTCTTAAATCTTATCTTATGTCTTGTCTCAAAATTATTTAATATATAAATCCAAAGTGGATAGGTCTTTACGGCGATGCATATAATAATATGTAACATTATATATAATTTTTTAAATGAAATAAACCTGGATTTTTTCCCTATATATTTTTTTTTTTAATAAATATTTGGTTTAGTATTTTATTTACATTGAGCTACAATGCAATGCGACACAATTTTGGCATTATTTCTGTAAAATTCTGTAAATGTGCAAAACTTGTTTCGCATTAAAATTGTTTTAGAAATACCCACATGTAAATCCACCCTTGAGGCATTCTTTGTTACTAAATTTGCGAATCAAGCTTTCATGCATTAATTAATATTCTTTTATAATTATTATTAAATTAGTGTGTATCTTATTATATTATCTCAATAGTGTGTACTAAAATGGGTGCGATTCACGAAAAAGTTAGCCAGATTTCTAACCACGTTTAGCTGAACCACGTTTAACTAGGTGTTTTAACACGTAAAACAGGTATAGTTAAATTTGGTTAAGCTTAACGTGGTTAGAAACCTGGCTAACTGCTTCGTGAATCGCACCCATATTTCAGCTTTTAAATTTAATTTGAATATTACCAAAAACTATTATTGTATTTCATTGTAACAATTTAACCTTGATGATAGGCAAGAATTAATACTAAATTGTTTTACAAATGTAATATGCATATATTATTGTTTTTGAATAATAATTGTGCCTATATAAAATATGATACCACTAGAAGCAATTAAGATAAAATTAAGGCAAATGATTTCTGCTATATATAAAGGCTGCGTTTAATGATATAATTAAGAAAACTAACTCTTATCAGAAAGTGTAAAAAAAAAAAAAAAAAAAAAGATTCTGTCTTGTTTGCATCTTTCAGTCTAATATTATGTATAATAATACATTTGTAAAGGTACTTAGTTCTAGCCTAGTGGCAGCATCTTGTATGCATGTACTGTATTTTTATTATAATATATATTTAAATATACACATTTTCTTTTTCATGCGTGAAATAAAAAAGTTTAAATTTTAATCTGGGACACATCATCAACTGTTATTTTTGAAGCTACGTATCAAATCATGCTCTGTATCATTATTATCAAAGCCTTATTAGGCCTTAGAATAAGAAGTTTCTGTAATTATATAAGCTTAATTTAAAAGCATGCGGGAAAATACCATATCAATCTCGCGACCTACAATAAAATTTATGAGCTAATTAATTAGTGCATGGTCTCGTTACTATTATTAATTGTAGTTAATTGCTCCCTCGTATATATATAGTATAATCAGTATGTATTTACACCATTTACACTTTTTCTTAAATTCTCTATTGAAAAATTAACCCTCTAGCTCTTTCTAGTTTTGGCATGCTATTTTTTTTTTTTTAAACGTTGAAAAAATCGAAGTAAGCTTCTTGCGCTGGGTGTTCTATCATTGTGGCAAATTTTGTGCATCTTGCTAAATATCAGAAAACTCAGAGACCTCACGTTGAATCAAAATTTAGAGACATAAAAAATACAATGTGTTTGTACGATATATATATATATATATATATATATATATATATATATATATATATTATAGAGTTCCAATAAACTTCCTAGTATGTGGTGTACGTAAGTCAGGGTACTGACACGCAAGGAGAAAAATCCTAATAAATTTCACCGGTATGGAAGGATCCACGATGAGGTACCAACATTAATTAATTACTTTTCCTCAATCTTCTCAGTTATATAGACCAGGATGATGACTTTTATTATAACCTTCATGCACTCTAAAAACAAGATAACATATTTCAATTTCTAAATCTACAAAATATAATTATTCATGTTTTATCAAGTTTCTTTTTAGATATATTGCAAATTAAAACAAGTAACAAAATAATTATCCATATAGGTATGTACGTGCTGCTCCTCATGAATTACTTCCACATTTTTTTTAAGAATACTTTTGTACTTTAAAAAGCAAATGTATTAATTATATTATTACGTTTACTATTAACATAATTATTATTTATCACATTGCCTTTTTTACGTACGTCATATCATATCATTTTTTTTTTCTTTTGTAACGAGTGTCATTAAAACGCTCATAATTTTGCTGTGCATATATATATATATATATATATATATATATATATATATATATATATATATATATATATATATATATATATATATATATATATATATATATATATATATATATATATTAAATTGTTTTGTGATTATTGTCCA
This sequence comes from Siphlonurus alternatus, assembly GCA_949825025.1. Lineage (NCBI taxonomy): Eukaryota > Metazoa > Arthropoda > Insecta > Ephemeroptera > Siphlonuridae > Siphlonurus > Siphlonurus alternatus. The sequence continues at coordinate 49,122,369 of OX463788.1, read as the reverse complement.
TTGTTGTTGGCAAATCTAGTGAAAAAGTGTGCATGGTTATTATATATAATTTTATTGTATTAATAATGATTGCATGTAATAAAATTGGGAAAATTCAGTGCAATTTGAATTTCATGACAAGAAATAAATATTAAAAGATATTTGTAATGAATTTTTCAAATGTTTTACAATATATTTTATTGATACAATATTTTAACAATAACCATCATCGATGATTTTTTTTATATATAACGGAAAGGGTAATGCATGTTTCTTGAGTTTCACAAATGATGCGTTGTAAAGGTGACCCATCCTATATAACGTGTATCCTCATTTTTTTAATGTTTTTTTTTTTTTTTTTCGGAAAATGCACAATATAGTTGATGATATTAAATAATTGGCTGAAGATTCATTTTGTTATATCTTTCTCAAACTTTAATCCATACATTGAAAAAATTTTCAACAGGCCCTTACTCTCTTACAATGCAATACAACTAAAATTTATTGATATTACCGCATATGTTTCCCAAAAAACTAATTTTCGATAAAAATAATTTACGATGAGCATTCAGTCACATGTACGTTAAATAAGAAAAATGCATCAACCCTGCGCTAACTATAATAATGAACTGCATTCATAAATTTTAACTCTATATAATTAAATTAATAATATAAGATCATTGGGTTCATTTCACACAAAGTCGAGATACCAAGAAAATATCGTAAATTGCAACAATTTTGAATATATTTGTGTACATGATTTATTTCTGTTTTTTCTTTTACCAAAATTAACCATTTTGTCTTTCGTATTTTTTAAAAATATATATATATTATATAGTCCCTCTGTGATATTTTGGGGAATTTAAATGTCATCGTGAAATAAGAACTTTCTGAAATTTATAATATATTTATACACTTTTGTCTTTTAAACTTTTCTCACAAGAAATGTTCTAGACATATATACGGTAGAATTTTGTAAATTGCCTTTTTAAGTGGACTTATTAACATATGTATGAACAAAGTCCAATTGAATAGGATGCTTCTTCAAAAAATAAAACATCATTCAACCTCAAAGCCTATCATGTGTTCTATTTTTCCTATACTTGAAATATAATATAATATATATGATTATGATAAATTATAATTATTTATATATATTATATATATATAGTATTATAATATGTTAGAGGCACCCAAAATCAAATTCGGACAATGTAAAAAAGTGACCACATGCATTAAGCTTTATGCATTAAGCTCGTCGTTTGGTTTTTGGCCAAATAATGCAGAAAAGCTAAAACTCGCTGTCAATTTCATATCATATCTGCTTTTCAGGAAGTTTTGGTCACATCATTTACATGATATGGATATATTATATTCTTATATTGTTATATAATCAAAACTAGATTCGGTCATTTCATATAAACAAGGCTATGTATACACAGCTAAATTAATTTAAATTATTGAATTGTTCTTTATTGTAACTTAATTAATTGCGCTAATAATACATGACATATATTATAAAAAACAGTTTACATAATATAAATTTTTTTTTTACAATTTTGATATAAATTAAAATAACTTTTCTGCGATCTATAATTTTATTTATTTTTTATTAATTAATTAATTAATTAATTAATTAATTAATTAATTAATTAATTAATTAATTAATTAATTAATTAATTAATTTATTAATTTATTAATTTATTAATTTATTTATTTATTTATTTATTTATTTATTTATTTATTTATTTATTTCCTCGTGTCGCTGTACATAATACAACATAGAGGTAAAAAGGTTTTGGTACTTCAGTATATATATATATATATATATATATATATATATATATATATATATAATATATACTCGTGTCGCTGTACATAATACAACATAGAGGTAAAAAGGTTTTGGTACTTCAGTATATATATATATATATATATATATATATATATATATATATATATATATATATATATATATATATATATATATATACTGAAGTACCAAAACCTTTTTACCTCTATGTTGTATTATGTACAGCGACACGAGGAAATAAATAAATAAATAAATAAATTAATTAATTAATTAATTAATTAATTAATTAATTAATTAATTAATTAATTAATTAATTAATTAATATATATATATATATATATATATGTTCCCATTATAGTATGTATAGTCACAATGTATCAAATGATATTTAACGTGAACAAATAAAAATAATAATAATAAAATAGTTAACACCAGGGTGTCAAAAATATGTTGAGCTAGTACTTTAAAGTGTTTTGGCACAGTATTATACTGGCTCAAAAATCTGCAGAACGCTCTGGACCAATAGTCTCCTACAATTAAGTCTTGTTGAATTCAAGGGGGCCGAGATCTCAATCAAATGATTGTGAGATAATCCTTAAACTTAATTGGGTAAATTATTTTCACCTTTATATATCTAAATGTAGATTGAGTTAAATACGGACGAAACTAAGCAATAAATAAATAAATAAACTGTCAAAAATTTCATCCGCAAAACAATTTTGTTAAAGAAGTATTAAAAATTTTATTAAAATTTAAGTTTCGATAAAAAAATCCTCTTGGCGTTTTTCAATTAACGTCAAAGTATATCGTAGCACATGTCTACTGACATGTGCTACGATATACTGTCAAAAATTTCATTCACAAAACAATTTTGTTAAAAAAGTATTAATTAAAAAATTGATTAAAATTTAAGTTTCGATAAAAAGCCATGCAATATTATTCAGAAAGCCTCTTGGCGTATTTCAATTAACTTCAAACAGTTCAAGCTACCAGGAAGATTTTCTACTGACGTGCTTCGATATAATATATACTGTCAATTTTATTTCATTCACATAACACTTTTGTTAAAAAAGTATTAAAGAATGGAGTACCGACCTCAAAAATTTTTATTGCAGAAATGGATAGAGGGTGCAAAAATATGCTACTCTGAATTTTTTCAGACTTTTCTGAGACCGGGAAGTATTTTTAAAAAATTATTGAAAGTGCAGAAAAAGTGCCGCCTCTCTTAATAAAAGATATAGGGCCCAAAAGGGACGTGGATTCGAACCCGACCTCGCCAAAACTTTTTAGCAATACTTCCCGGTCCCTAAAAAATCTGAAAAAAATCAGAGTAGCATATTTTTGCACCCTCTATCCATTTCTGCAATAAAAAAATTTGACGTCGGTACTCCATTACTTAAAATTTGTTTCGATAAAAAATAATGAAATATATTATACTGTCAATAACTTCATTCACAAAAGCATTTGTATTTAATTTTTTTCATATTTTTTTTTAAATGAAAGTAGCATGTAATCAAATCACGGACCACCTTTTTATTAATTTACCTTTTTTGTTTTGTATTTTTGTGGATTCAACTGCTCAACTAAAATGCATTTCTGTAGAGCAAGCAATAACCCGCAGCAATCTCACTTTTCAGCAGAATTTGTTTATTGTATTATTTTATTTTTATTGGAAAAATTAAGCAATGCCAAAACTCAATTTGACTTAATGCTTAAAATTAGTAATTAACTAATTATAATTGCTAAAAAATAGTTCGAATTAGCGCTCCTCCATATATATATATGGAACCAAAGTTAAAAAGATAAAAAAAAAAAAAAAAGGTTAAAAGTGTTCCATAGAATTGGCCATATTTCTGGTTCTCCAGAAAAAATCCAAAGTCAGAGAGAACGTAGACGTACGTATCATATCTGGCATTTAACATGGGGCCTTAAATGGTAACCAGTTTGTGTTTAACTATTATATCATTATTAATTTTTTTTTTAACATGCTAAAAAAGTGTCAGTTCCAATTTTGTGACCATTTTAATGAAATGAAATAAATAATCTTTCTTTAGCTTTCGCTATTCAGTACAAATATAGTTTATATAAGGGTAAGATAACACGAAACATTGATTGTTGTAGTCCCATTTGATTAACATGTAAACCTTAGCAACCTCAAAATAATTCTATTCTTTTTTTTGCGCGGTTCTTATCACCAAAAAAATGTAGAAAAAATTTCAAAACAATCCTTCGATCCGATTTTTTTAATTTAGTTTTTTAACTTTCCAGTATAGAGCTTTCCCATGGAAACCTAAACTAATAAATTAATATAAAAAAGTAGTATCGAGCGATTGTTTTTTAAAAAAAATTCTTACATTTATTTAGTGCTAAGAACTGTCTCTAAAAAAAAAAAAAAAAAAAAAAAATCAGAATTATTACGAGGTTGCTAAGGTTTACATGTTAATCAAATGGGACTACAACAATCGACGTTTCATGTTATCTTACCCTTAAATATTATAGTACAGCTTGCATATGTGGGCAATATTTTAAAGTTTATTTACTAGGTAAAAACAAACAAACAAGTATTGCATTCAAAAACTCGCTTTATTAAATTATGCTCTCTATTACATAAAAAAGAACTTCAAACAATAGACATCAATATAGAATGGTGAAATGGCCCTCTATATAGAAGGTCTATAATAATACAGGATCAGCCGTATATAATGGCTTGCAAGGTGACAAAAAAAAAAAAAAAAAAAAAAATGACATAAACCCTGAACCATTAAGTTCTAGATTATATCTTATAGTAAGAAAACAAGAAACTGAACATACATAACTGTGCACTTTACACAGTACTTTTTAATTTTGGCACCACAAGGGCTTATTTAAAGATAATAAGCCCTTCCATCTGACATCAGATCAAGAGTGACAATGGTTACCAGTAGTCATATAATTATATTGGTAGAATATAATACAATCAAGTGTAAGTCACTTAGATAAAACCTTAAAATAAATATTAAAAATATTCAAGAGAGAAATTTAAAATATTAAGCTAGTCAAAAATTTAAAAAAATCAGGGCCACCAAAAAAGGCACCAAAAAAGGGGTTAACAATAATTAACACTGATACTCTGCATTATAAGTAAGTGGAGTACGCACTCCTGCAAGACTCTTACTGTAATAGTGCAATGTACAGTAAAAACTTGTTATTACGTAATGTCAAGGGACCCAGAAAATTAGGGTTACCTTATATCGAGTTTCTTAAGAACGAGTTTTTTTAAAAAAATGTTTTAAATGGCACATAAACCAATGTCATCCATTTCCGTAATATTTTTGCTCAATTTAAAATCTTTTTTGTCATGTTTGGGAGAAATGAAACAATCTTAAGTTCTAAAACAATTTCCAATAATAATGAAGTGTTATTGTACAAATATACTAGAGAAACGCCATAGTAATTATGTCACTATTGGGTAGATGCAGATGATCTGCATTAGTCCTAATTAACATGCCATTCCGAAAAATCAATCAATCTGGGAAAATCACGATTTTACGAACTTTAATTGATTTACATAATTCTTTACAAAATATTTTCTCTCCGAACAGTTAGATTGTTAGATAGAGAAGTGCATGTTAAGTAACCTTGAATTATGAATTTATGATGCTCTAAAATGGTGGCCCCTAGAGAACATTTCAAGTATTTTTTTTTTTCGTTTTTTAAACGTAAATTAAACGCGCGTAGTGATTTAAAATTTTTGATCAAAAGAATCTAGAGTGAAAAGAGGATAAAAAAAAAAAAAAAACGGGATGACATAATTAAGATGCGATGTATAGAATAAACTCGGGTTACTCGCGTGATCGTGTAAGTTCACAACGCGCAAATTAAGGGATCGTCAGTTTGCCGAGTTTGTTGTAAATTTATTAATAATTAAGAAAAAAAAATGTGATAGCTGTAACGCTTCGTAATTAAAGGAGATATTCGAGTGAAGCAAAAATTGCAAATGAGTTTGTATATCAGCGTCGACACTCAATCATTCACGCGATAAATTAAAAACAAATTTCAAGTGCATCGTCATTATATAATATCAACGAAAATGTCTCGGCAGCAAAATACGAAACTTTTGAGGATCGAGAGATCGAGAGGTTCTGCATTTTCCGTAAATGCATGGATTCAATATTAAACATTCATAATAAATGCTTTATTAAATTTGGTAGAAATTAAAAAAAAAAAAATCATCCCACAAGCATTTTTTATTACAACTCAAAATTCGCAAGCGTCGCAACGTATAATAAAATTAACGATCGAGATCAATTTTATTTTTTATAGTGTTAACTCTTGGGATTTTCAGTAAAAAAAAATTATATATTGCTAAAAATTTTATTTCTATAGTTACTGTGGTCTGATATAATGTATTAATTGCGATCTTAAAAATAATTTTGTGCCGAATCTTAACAAAATTCATACGATTTCTTTCATTTTCTAAAAGAATTAAAATACAGAATTAAACTGAAGCTTTTTTTTTCTTTTCTGAAATCACTAATTATTATATTTTATTTTTAAATCAAACCCATTGGGTACTTTTATTTACTAATTACATACTACTTTGAAACCCCGAACCTTCCGAAACCCTAACTTGAGCGTTTCGCGGGCTCTTCTGGAACGGGGGTGGCCACGGCCTTGCAAATCCATCCCGGCATTTGCCTGCGGCTGAGAGAAACGTGGAAACCTCAGCCAGGATGGACACTACAGCTTTTGTCAATGAACCGGATGTTCAATGGTCCAAAGCCAGGGGAACCACATAGTGGAAAAGCGCAACGTTTTACCCCTGGGTGGGAAACGTGGTTTTTTGTTGAAAATGGTCACCCATCCAACTACTAACCATGCGTGGCGTTGCTTGACTTCGGTGATCTGACGAGACCCGGTCAAGCGCACTGCGCCACACCTCCACTTATATAATAATATAATATAATAATTATAATATAATTATTATATAGTCGTTCATTAATTTATTACGCGATGTTATGATATTCACGTGATCGAGCGTAATAATTGCGATCTCTTTACACCACGAGATAATGCGTGTCTTCATTTATAAAATATATTTATTTATAATGCGGTTTAATGATGCTATATATTATGTCTTATTAATTTATTAATGCATATTTGTTATATTTTTGGTGTTTTACATCTTCTCGAATTACCACGCAACTGACGCAACTTCAATGCGTATTACATCGCGATCTTTTTACCGCGTTGCGTATTTTTATTTTTTCCCGCTAAAAATTCGATTTTTACGTAACATCGAGGATTTCTGGTTCCGACTCCGAGGGACCAAAAACTCGTTACGTTATTACCTTATAACAGTTATAACGAGTATATATTACGTTATAACGAGTTTCTCTTATACCACGCAATGTTAATTTTGTCGGGACCGCGATCTCCTTTACGCAATATCGAATTTTACCTAACAACAAGTTGCGTAATAACGAGTTTTTACTGTATTGATAAAAATAATTTATTATCATAAATAAAACTAACGTTTATTATTTCTGTTAAAAACCATTAAGATTTGCTACATATATATTATATATTCAGATTGGGCACACAAAAAAGATGGCTAAAAGTATTCGTTTTTTTGTGGCTGGTTGTCAGCAATCTTAGTTATTAATAATAACAAGCAAAAGAAAATTAAGAAATTTTAATGACATGGCAATGTATGGAATGTGCAATATTTCAAATCTGAAAGATCTAGACAGCATGCTGTTTCATCCGTTGAGGCCCGGACTCTTCAATAGAGCAGCCAAATTGCAAAATGATCTGCAGCTGTAGCAAAACTGGCAAGGCTTACACTGCATGTACTTTCCATGCTCCTTCCACCCCCAGCCATATATACTGTATACTGCACAAAACGCTCCATATACAGGTGCAGCTACCTCGAGTGAGTCAAAAGACAGAGCTGTTTTTTATCTTGCCGACTTACTATATGAAGACTTGCCATACTGCACGTTTCAATCAATGCACTCGGGAGCACTTACAAAATGTAGACAGGAGGGAGCTAGCACAATTACAAATCAGACAAATAACATACTGTACTTTGTTACACTGCTTAAAAATCTGACTAACAGAGGTGCATGCCTGTCAGTGTGGTACAAAGTTATTTCTTGTTTGCATTGGCTCTGAGAATAGCACCTGGGCTGGGGTATGGTCGTTGCTGGAAGAGAGGTCCACTTGCAGTTGTGTCCACTCCTGTTTTAGCATCGTCCTTCTTGCCCAAGCCAGTTGACCAAGTGCCTCTGCAAATAACAAGCAAATTGTTAAGCTATCTTAAAATTTAAATCTTAACATTTACAATTTATATCAACTCAATTTCAGTTTTTAATTTGGTACCGTATTCATGGAATACAATTCTGTCTTAAAAATTTGTAATTAACTTTAAAGTATTCAAGGGCATTAAAAAAAATGAACTGCTTCATTATATTTTATATCTATCTGCATGGTGTAAGTATCATACAGGACAAATAATGGTTATCTAAAAAAAAAAAAGAGAAAAAAAGAGTTTAGTAGTGCAGTGTGTTTAGGTCAAAAACACTTCCAAATGTAAAAAAAAAGGTGGAAATCTTTAGAATCTTTAGCTACTTATGGCTAGTATTTGCCATCAGTAAGGAGAGGGGTTTCAAGTCTTAACAAAATTTTGACCGGCATTTCCATGGCAAAATTTTTGGGAACAAGGCTTGCCGGTTACTGCACTGACAATTTCTATATTATTTTTCTTTATTTTTACTTGTCTTATCTTGTCAATTTTTAGAACACAATAAAAAAAATAATTCAACAAATAGTTGTAATAAAAGCTGCTGGCCTCAATCGAGGAAACAAAATATAGTAAATCTTTGTAACAATACATAATGTATACTTTATAATATATTTCTAGCAAAGCAAAAAGAATTATTTAATTACTGTACTATAAAAAACATCTGCATGCAGAAAATTAAAAATTGATTCATATTTCAATGTTCATTTAATGTAAAAAGAAAAAAAAAAAAAAAAAAAAAAGAAAAGAAAAGGTAATGGGAAGCTTAGAGTAATTGAGTGATAGAGTTCCAAGGATTTGCTCTATGAGCTCCACCTACCATGAATGTAACACAACCAACATGTGAGGCAACAGGCAAAGAGGAGAGTGAGATTCATATTTAACTGATCGGTCTCAATATGTAGAATTAAGTTATGAAAAAAATAATAAAAAGATTAATGTTAAATCTGAACTATTGCCGGTTTTACATGGAGTGCCTCAGGGGGGGAAATTATCATGTAACTTATATGGGACTGGTACTAATGATTTACCTCAACATATAACAAATGCTGAAATTATAAAATATGCAGATGATAAAACGGCTATTATTGTGTCAGATACGGAGGAAGAATTGTTATTGAAAGCAAAAAATACTATAAAAGAAATGCAGTTATGGTGTAAAAATAACAAGCTATTATTAAATATCGGCAAAACTGCATTTTTGCAATTTCATTCTCCCAGAAATAAACCATTTGTAAGCTACTTGCTCCGTATTAATAATAAATCTATTCGTAGATTAGAAAAAATAAAATACCTAGGCTTACATATTGATGAGTGTTTAGATTGGTCTTTCCATGTAGAAACAGTAATAAAAAAATTAAATTCTGCGAATTTTGTATTGTACTCTTTAAGGGATGTAGTATCTTTTCAATCTTTAATGTCAGTTTATTATGCTTATGCATATTCACACTTGTCATATGGGCTGATTTTCTTTGGTTCAATTAATAAGCTTTTGCATAAACTTTTTACGCTGCAAAAGCGGGCATTAAGGACTATGTTAAGATTCAAAAAGCGTGATTTATGTGTGACACATTTCAAATCAAATAATATGCTTACATTGCCTTGTATGTACATTGTACAGTGTGCTGTTTTTAGAAGAAAGCATCCTGATTTGTATCCACAATTTAATTCAATCCACTCTTACAATGGAGTATTGTCCTCAATTTTTTTTATTGCAGAAATGGATAGAGGGTGCAAAGTTATGCTATCCTGATTTTTTTCAGATTTTTTTGAGACCTGGAACTATTTTTAAAAAATTATTGAAAGTCCTTTTTGTGACGTCACGCGGCGGCAAGTCCTATCTTTTTCTTAAGGAGCGGGGCGTCTCGTGACGTCACGAAAAGGACTTTCAATAATTTTTTAAAAATAGTTCCCGGGCTCTAAAAAATCTGAAAAAAATCAGGGTAGCATAACTTTGCACCCTCTATCCATTTCTGCAATAAAAAAAATTGAGGACAATACTCTATACTAGAAACAATAATCGTACTTTAGTGGATAAAAAAAATTCAGTGTTTGCGGAAAGAAATCCCCACCATCAATGCGCTAAAATTTACGATTTTCTTCCCTCGTGTGTAAAAAACATCAAGAGTGACTCTCTTTTCAAATCAAAACTGAAATTAATATTAATTAACAAGGAATTCTATTCTATTAAGATGTTTTTTGCAAATAAATTGCCAGAAAATTGTTTACAATTTTAAATTCATCTGTTTGTTTTATTGTTATAAATGATTGTTGTTTGTTTTTTCTCTTTGTTAGTGATTTTGTATTGTTTTTGACCAATATCCATATTTATTATATATTGTTTTGTATGTTTTTGCTATATGTTATATTCTCTGACGTGATCAATGTTGTCTTGTACAACCTATATGTTCAAATAAACAAATAAAAAAAAAATAAAAATAAATAAAAAGAAGAATACTGTGAGTCACTTCACCTGTGCTCTGCTAGTAGCTGATTACTTACTGCAGTGTTACCACATCATGTGACTTCAATCTCAGTGTGCTAATTTTTGAGGGATGTAATTTTTTTTTATATAAACTGTTTATATTGTTGTTGCAAGCAGTTTCTCACCTTGGAGTGTCAGAGTAGGCAGCGGGGTCCATGGGGTCGAGGGCATCTCTGTTGGAATCTCTGTTGCTAGATCGGGCACTGGGTCGGCGGTCCATCAGCTGGCGGCTCCTTTCACGAGACAAACGGCTTTGCAGCTCGCTCAGTTGCATGGTGGAGCCCTCCCCATTGTCGTCACTGTCGCTCCCATCAGAAGAGTCTGAATCTGACTCATCCTCGTTGGCTGGACCCGTGGCTGCCCCTCCTTCTTCCACCACCATCGCCACCGTTGGGGGAGGCTTTGCATGGGCTCGCAGCACAGAGGCCGCTTCACTAATCCGTGCACGAGGGTGCTGTGGAGGAAGCCATGACACCTTGTTGCTTTGTTTATCCCAGTAGAAGAAGCGGCCGCTAAACAGAATCAACATAAAGCCAAATGAGTTCACAACTTTTTACATAACAAACTTTAGGCATGCTCAAATTGTCTAAGTCTCATTAATTTGATATTTCAACTTGAAATCAGTTAAAATCCCAGGACAAACAGCTCATCAAGCTTGTCGCTGAAAATAAATATTGTAACTAAGTGCACCACAGGCACTCCCCCAAGGTCCCCAATACATTGGAGGTACCAGAAGTTAACCCCCCCCCCCTTATAGCTTTAGACATATGGCCATACCCACTGGAGGCGTTTAGTTACATATTTTATATATACTGTATACACACACACACACAAAATTTGTTACCATTTATTCATTCATGCAGAATAACAACAAAACTTGTATTAAATTTTATTTGCTAACTGTTGATTTCTCTTGTTACAAAGCTATCTATTATGATTGTGAACAGCAAGAAAAAACACACACAAAAAAAAAAAGAAATAAATGAAGAAATGTTTACTTTTTAGTTTTTATAAATATTTTCCTGTTTAAAATTTTGTCTTTGGAATAAAATCAGTCTGCAGGCCAAAAGTTGGACACCACTCACATACTGTATATTAACCATGAAGAACAATAGTTAATGCTCCATTACAAAAAAATGTAGAAATGCATTTCAAGAAATGCAGGATAACACTTACGTTCCTGGATCATATTCCTCTTTCCAGTGTTCTGGCAAGGGGTACTTGGTCAGCATTTTCTTCTTCTTCTTCATGTACAACTTATCAGGCTCCAGAATGCCATTTCCCCAGTAAACATTGCAGAAGACGCCACACTCGTGGTAAACGTTGTACTTGTTGGGGCAGCCTGGATAACCCTGTTACAAAGTAACCATTATCAGCATCAAACATCTCAACTACTAATAACCAAATAAATATGGTTGAACTACGGATTTATTTACAAAATTAGAGCACCTATTACAGGCCAATTGTGCAGAATGAAGCCGACATTATTATTATTTTAACTGCTGCATTGCAGCACATAAGTTTCATTACTTTATTATGTTTATTTTATCATATTTTGGAATAATCAATGCAATACTTGTCATGTATGCCCTATTTATGAGAGTTTGAACAAAACCACCAAAAACAAGGGTAACTGATGTGTTAACTTAGGCTGGAATGGGCTAAATTAATATATAATGATAAATATATTTTATATGTGTACCTTGTATTTGGAATGAGATAAAATAAGCAATTTGAATTTGATACAAGTACAGTACATGGTCAATTGGACACCATTAACATGAACAGTAGTTTAAGTTTTGGTGAATGAGTAGAATCTCACCGTTATTGGGGCTTTTTCCGAGGCGTCTGCGGCCTTGACTGCCAGCAGAGCTCGCCGACGTCTGTCACCATCATCCTTGGCTATCACCTCCTCACTTTTGTCTGCTGCAGCTACAACAAGTTAACCTTATTTTGATCCGCCGTAATAAAAACTTAACCTTTCATGTCTCAATTGGTCATTTTTGTGTGTGCATGATGTTGGTGGTGTACTCGAGATATTATTATTTTGTACGTCAACTGTTTAGGAAAAAAATAATTGATAATCTGCTGAACAATTTAGGCTGCGGAGTTTAAAGTATGATATTGGTATCAACAATTTTTGTACTGTCAATCACGATGACTATGCTGATAACATCACATTAAATGAATATTCATTGATTTCCTATAAGGAATCCCATTCTGGCTTATGACGAACCATCTGACAACAAAACAAAGACTCTACAGACTAGTATTATGAGCCAACTCTCAGCCAGCTGACACTGTACATATTCAACCATCTGCAATCTTCACCAGCTGTTTTAGCAGCTTTCTGTTCATCAAGTGATCAGTTAAGTGCTTCAGGACTTCAGTACAGACTTCTAGTTCAGAATCAATTTCAACCTATAATGAACCCTGTCCCAAGAATCATCATCTCTCAGAGTTTAAAAAAAGTCAGCAAAGTTATATTGTTCCATTGCATTATGCATAAACACCCCCCTCATAGTCCTCATACTCTAACAATAGAATACTCTGCTAAATTTGAACTAAAAAAAGGACATTATTGCATCCCAGGAGTCTCAGTCAAAAGACAAATTGAGTTTGTCTGGGTATGCACAATCCTCGATTTTGAAAACTTCCCAGGTCTGACGAGCAAAGTTGGAAATTTGTGTTAGAAGTTTTGAAGTTAGCCTCACTAGCATTGCAAACCAAGCAGCTCAAGATGGTCAGGGAGCTGCGGAGGAATGATAGCAAGGACGCAGCTTTTACAGTCCAGGCAATGAACGATGTTGTCTCAAGCAGAAAAAAACTTCAAAGCTTCAAACAAGTAGTTCCAATTTTGCTCTCTAGCTATAAGGAACTTTTAAGGGGCGAGTTCGTACATTAAGGTGCATACTGCATACTCTAAAATTACTACCCAATCACATAAGACACCAGTAAAAATATAGTTGGTTTTGCCACGGCACGCTGTACGTAGAGTAATCGAAATGAGCTTGAATTTTCTATGGTAGCAGTAAAAAATACTACACTATAAAAGTACAGTACTGAATTTAAAGCTTGTGCCATTTCTACAGAGTGCTACATCAATTTTAGAACATGTGAAAGCATTTTGAAGCATATTATTTTATTTACATACAACATAATTATTGTGTGCATGCGGATTAAATATAATTGAGGCGCCGCAGATCAAATGGGTTTAAATCCAAGCTCAACTGGAATTCAATTTTTAAGCCTCGATCAGTTACACCAACAAAAAAAATTTCAGACCACTTTTGAGCTTGGATTTGGAAAGTTAACTATACTTGTCTTTCCAAATTCAGGTTCAAAAGTGGTCTGATTTTTTTTTTTTTTTTTTGTTGGTGTAATTGATGCTTAAAAATTGAATTCCAGTTGGGCTTGGATTTAAACCCGTTTGATCTGCGGCACCTCAATTATATAATATATGTACACGGTATAGGGGATTTACTGTAGGCATACCTTTTTTCTGTTGCTTGGCAGTCAGAAGTCCACGTTTCTCTAGCCGCGCAGCTAATGCAGGTGGTAGCGGCATTTCTTCAAACCGTTTACAGTTTCTCAAGCCTTAGTTTATGTCTGGAAATAATTTTTTTCCGAAATGAAAGTAACGTAGATATGGTGGTTAAGCAGTCATGGTTTAGGTTATGATTCAAGTTACACTTTTTTATTTTCTTTATTAAACCACAACGGTGAGCTGTGATCTTGACTTCATACTACCATTTACTACCAAGAAATTACTGGGCAAATGTAAGATTCTACAGGCAACAATTTTTCAATTACAAAATGTGAACTCCTCAAATAAGTCCTATTTGCAAGTTTAAAATTAAATAAAGGCACTAGCCTTTTAAGTTTACGGGTATTGAAATTTTATAAGCAGCTTAATTCAGTTTAATTGAAAAGACCCTATAAAAAATTTCGTGTTACTGTAGTTCAGTACTGACTTCAGTGCAGAAATGTTGCTCAGTGGATTTACAGGAGTCAAAATCCGCTATCTTCATCAACCGAACATACTTCAGCTAGAACATGGCGACAAAATCGGCAGAACAAAGCTTACCATCGGGTTCATTTATTAACTAATTAATTACTATATTTACAACCCAAACCTTTCGAAACCACCCTAACTTAGTGTTTATTATACTCCGTGTGGGCAGACGTAAACCATCAAGGCTTTAAATACTACTGTATTTATAACGGTACAACAATAGCTAATTAAGGAAAAAATCTAATATAAATTAAGCATTAAGCATTGCTGGAAGTGTTATAAAACAAAATCTGAATTCAGCATGATTATGCATAATACCTACAGGACTGTAAGAATCATCCTACTAGCTGATTGCTGTTGGTCTGCTGAAGTTTCAGGCGCTTCGCTTCTAGGTCCGTCCTGGGTCCTGGGTGGTGTGGCGACCGGGCCTGGAGTGATGTTTTATGTGCATACGATGTTTGAGCCGAGAATTTAAGCTCTTTTCGTGTTTGCGTCCTTCGTGCACTCTGACCCAATCATGGACTTAACAGTGGACCAATAATTAGGTACTAGATGCAAGTTATGCAGAATTCTAAGATTCCTAAGATGCGCCGATGATTTGATGTGTTGATTGTTGATTGAATGAATTGTATTTTTGTACGTACGTACAATCAGCTGTTTTGTTGATGCTAGCATGCTACGTTAGGATAGTGAAGTTAGCTCCAGTCCAGGCTCCAGGTTAACCCAAAATAACTCTACATACTGTATTTTGAGGTTAACCAGTGACCAGTGCCTGAATTTGTCTGTGTGTGTCTGATTACTATAAGTTGCTGGATTAAGATTAAAGTATTCGTTGGAACAGTTGTATAATTTATCATTAGTATATTATTACCATGCACAGTTATTACATACTGTAATGAACAACATAAACCAGCTCAAGGATCAATATTCTGGTGAACATCCTGGATTTGGCTCCTACTTGGAATGCATGTCCAGAACACTTCTTGGGGGATTGGCTTCATTTACCATATGTATGTATTGTATGAAAGAATCAGCTTAGAACATTATCCATATTATACCCACATTTTCCATAACCATAAATTAATTATTTTGTTTGTTTGATGGATTCAGTAATTTTTTTCTTTTGTTTCAGCATTTTCTGCAACTTATCTTCCTCAGGCGCTTCTCAAGAAGCACCTACCTTACGGAGTAGGTGGTAGAATTTTGGCTTCAAGCATAATAGCAACTGGGATTTCGTATTACATCACTTCCCAGAGAAGCAAGGCATGCCAAGCTGCGTGGATGGCTGTTGAAGAAAAGCACACATATCTGACGCCAATCTCGTCCACTGATAAATCACAATGAATCGCTTACGAACATTTAGCACTAGGCTGTCACTTCAATGCTTTCAACTTAGTAGTAATATATTACCTAGTGTATGGCAAGGTAAAATTAATTCTCTCCACTCTAGCTCCCCAGTGATACATTTTGGTGCAAGCAGGCTGCTGCACTCGACAGGACAGAATGACTTGTCTGAAGAAGAAGCGTACCAAAGACTTGTAAACAGGTACTTGCATGTCCCAGAGATGGGCCACCAGGTGCTGGTGGTGCAGCCCTATGTCAAGTGGGGCCCTAAGAAAAAGAAGAGCACCACTCCAGACCTGCAGTTGGCGGAAGCAGTCACCCTAATATCCACGCTAAGCAGATGGCAAACCGTGGATAAGGTTCGTTTACTGTGGCAGCTTCCATGCAATATAGGCAGGTGATCTTACAGGCATTTACATCAGTTGTACAGTGCATGCATCATGTGCACTATACAAAAAGATGGGACCCATATTTATTACATAGTCTTTAATTGATGAAGAATCCTAAGAAAGGATCAAGAAGAAAATGGAACGCATTTAAAATCACAATAAGCAATATTCTTTATATCACTAATATCACTGACCTGATATCTGTGAGTACTGTAGTGCTGATGCAGCTTCTATCGTGGTAGGTGGTATAGAAGCGAAAAAATGCACTGCGAATTTAGAGGGAAAACTTTTGAACTGGGAGTTAGGCCTGAAAGAAGCTAAAAAGTTAACATTTTCCATTGCCAAAATGTGTTACCTGATATGATCTTTTAGTTCAGTAGAGTAGAGTTGCAATGTTTTCACCCTAGCATTGCTAAACGTTACTACAAGGACAAGGACTAGTGAGATAAAGAGAGCTACCTCAGGTGTTTTGCGACGTCACAGCAGGGTCTTCTGGGTGTGCTCAGAGCAGCTCGGGACTGCTCTGCATGGTTTGTCGCTGCATGATGTCCGCCGAGCATTCCTGAGCAGCTCCGAGCACACCCAGCAGA
Organism: Siphlonurus alternatus; assembly: GCA_949825025.1. NCBI lineage: Eukaryota > Metazoa > Arthropoda > Insecta > Ephemeroptera > Siphlonuridae > Siphlonurus > Siphlonurus alternatus. The sequence continues at coordinate 49,105,471 of OX463788.1, read as the reverse complement.
AGACTGCTGTGACGTCACCGAGTTGCAGCCTATATACTCACAGAGGACATGCAGTGATCTCTGTAAGGGAATATTGCTTATTAATCATACTATTTTTATTAATAATTATTCTGAACAAATTAAGCATTAAAAAATACTGTTACTGTTATATGCATAATTTTTCCTCAAATACAGTACAGTACTGTATGTTTATTTCTTAATAATTTATGTAAAAAAATATTAAAATTGCATAAAGAAAAATAATGTTCCAGTAACATTAGATGATTATTTGGCTCAAGAGGTGCAATGGCAACCCCTCATCACTATACCTACTATACTCACCATGCCCCACCACCTTTTTATTTTGTTGGCACTAGGAAATCTCTCTTCTACCTCAGTTCCCACTCTCGCCATGGTTAGCAAAATAAATGTATTTGTATCATATATTATATATACCCATTTTGCCATGTATGATGATATATGTGATATACAATATAGTGGCTTCATGATTCCTACACAGGCGCTTGAATATTTTTTCCCTGACGTTTTGAGTCAACATTTTTATTATTATTTTTTACACCTTTTCACATTAATTTATAATGCAAATTAATTGCATTTTGAAAACATCCTATTACTTCCCTCCCTCCTTCTCGAATCCATATATAATATAAGAAGCTAGCTAGACTTACAATAGTAAAATAATAATAATAATAAAATAAATGATCTATGCTTATAATAATTATTATTGTGCTTGTTTTTCAAAGCTAGATTAATGACGGTAATGATAGCTCCCTAAAATTTTCAGCAAACCTTACTCACATCATGAAATGATTTGCCATAAAAAAAAAATTAGACCAAAATCGGTGGAAATTTCTAAATACAGTATTCAGCATTGAAAAATAGCATTATTTTGAATGGGAAATGCTGTGGTTTTGAGTCAAATCAGTGTCTTTTTTGCACGGAAAAATTAATTTCTCAAAATTTGCATTGAATTTGTAGTTTTTTACATCACAAACAGTGAATACAGTATTTATTTTGTCCTTTATTTTATGGACTAAAAATATTTTCAGTTTACCATCGGAATTTTTTCTGAGCAGTGACATTAACCCTTAATTGAAGTACTGTATGTTATAGTTTATTATAAATAAATCCAACTTTTATTTTATTTTTTATTTATTTTTATTTTTTTTTTTTTAGATGGTGATACCTGTTGAAGGTCTGGATAAAAAACAACTGTTTGGAACAGGAAATCTTGATAAATTAAAAACCATTGTGAAGAAAGATAAAAATATTACTGCTGTTTTCATCAGTATTAATATTCTGAAAGGCGCACAAAGAAGGTTTGTTTTCAATTATTTAATTTGATGCAGGAGTCAAGTTTTCAAAGTCGAGTACCTGCCTTTTGTGACCTTTTTGTGGTTAAACTCTGACTCTGAGGTGACCAATTTTAATTTTTATGTAAGCAATGTAATGGTTTTCAAACTATATGATTTCAGAGATTATGAACAACACTTTAAAGTGCCAGTCTTTGATCGGTATACTATTGTTATTCAAATTTTTAAGGAACATGCTGTTACTAAAAATGCTAAACTTCAGGTTGCATTAGCTGAAATTCCCTACTTATGGTAAGTTGCATGGTTAAGTATTGTTTTCGCAACTGGAAAGCTTATATTGTATATAAAATTTTAAAGTATACTGTGTCATTCAAAAATTTCAAAATTGATCTATTGCTTTTTAAAATTATGATATATGATAGAAGCAGTACTAAAAAAAGTGGTGTTCATCATTAATAGTAAATAAACATGAAATTAAAAGTTATTTAAATGTGTACCTGAAATCTGAAATTAATTAAATACAAACCATTCCCCTCCTTCCTTCTATGGCCTGAAATGAAGAAACGTATGTTAATTTTACTCAAAAAATCTTACTTTTTTTGTGTCGCTATGCATTGCGCAAACTTGTTTTTTGCTCGTTTCGGCATTAAACATTGGGCAATCGTTCCCTCTACACCTATCGTTTTCTTTACCTAAATATACAAACCTCAATGGTTCTTTTCCTTAAAACATAAAAAATTAAATACAAAAAAGACTTTTGTAACTTTGATGATAAATTAATTCTGGCATGGAATTTACTTGATGTCTGCTTTTGTGTAGGGCAATGCTTGGAGGTGGCAAGCTGGAGCGACCGCCCAACACCGGCGACGGCGGCAATACAGGCCAGGAGGCAGCTCGGCAGCTCCTCTCAGCAACACAACTCAAGCTGAAGAGTAGCCTTGAGAAGGCGCAGCAGCAGCGGAAACTAGCCAATAAGAAACGCAGTCAGCTTGATTTTCCTGTTGTTGCAGTTGTTGGCTACACTAATGCAGGTAATATTTCATTGCAACAAAATCCTACAACTAAGTTATTATTTGCAAATTAAAATAACTGCAACCTTTGAAAATACCTTTGTAAATGTACCTCTTGTAGAATTTTAAAAAAATTATGAGAATAAAATTATTTTACTGTATAAAAAAATTTATATTTATATTTTGCAAAAAATTTCACTATAATATTCACCAAGTACATGTAAGTGCATGTGTAACTTAAAAACAAATTTCAATCTATAGAGATATCTTTTTCAAGTCTAATCTCCTGTATTAGAAGGGCATTCATTTTTTGCATTTTACTTAAAAAATTGGTGCTTTTAAGATATTTGGACGAAAAAGTACCAGAATTATTTGTGTATTTACACTCCGTCATACTGCAAAATTACTTTGGCCTAGAATCAAGTTTATGCATCTAATTTTTATATATGTATTAAATTAGGTTTAATATTATTTTTTCTTTTTGTATTTTTTCATATATATATATATATATATGTATGTATATATATTTCTGAAAGAATGGTTTCTGTATTAGGACTATTAGTAAAATTTTAACTACTGTATTTTAAGCATGCAATCATAGAGGTGGACTCCTAAAGTGTTGACTATACAAGTTTGTATACAAGTAAGAAGAAATTTTACTGAGGGCAAAAATGTTGCAGGGAAAACATCTGTGATCAAAGCATTGACTGGAGAGCAGCAAATGCAGCCAAGAGATTGCTTGTTCGCAACTCTTGATGTGACTGCTCATGAAGGAAGTCTCCCATGCCGGCTCAGAGTGTTGTACATTGACACTGTAGGGTTCATGTCAGATCTTCCTGTCAACCTGATCCAATGTTTCAATACTACCCTAGAGGATGTAATGCTAGCTGTGAGTATATTGATATTTCTAGCTGAATCAACTGTAGAAACTTTTCAATGCCACACTTAGGGAAATAGATACATTGGATGTTCTCATTCACATACATTTTGTGACTGTCTGAATATAAACTCAAAGGATATAATAGTCTATGTTATTTTTTTTAGTATTAATGGAATGTTAAAAAATTAAGAGAAAATAGACATTGCTTTTACTTTTGTAGAACAACCAACCTACTGCAGGTGGGTCAGCCAGCCTGCAGATTGATTTTATCCCGTGAACTGAATATATAATGTTATAATGTAAAATCAGAAAAATGAATAATAATAAAATCAAACAATTTGAGTTTCTGCATGATCATATTTTTAAAAAGTAAACAAATATAAAACAAACAAAGAAGGTATTTTTTAATAACGTAATATATATACTGTATCGTCCCTCATCCGCAGTAATGAGCTAGCTGCTCCACGATCTCGTTGCAATAATGAGCTGTCTGCTATTTCAGATGAACACAATATTGAGCTATAAATCGGTATAAAATAAGGCTCAAAATTGTGCTCAACTGAAAGAGCAGACAGCTCATTATTGCAACGAGATCGTGGAACAGATAGCTTATTATTGCGGAAGAGGGACGGTATAATATATATATGTCATGTATTTTTTTATTTTTCAAGTTGATAATTTATATAGTTGTGCATTGTTTAATTTATGGCTCGTCTTTTCATTACTTTCATGTTTTATTATTATTATTTTTCTTAAATAACCCTTAAAAATGTATGCCCAACTACTGTACAATACTAATTTTTGCCAGTATACTAGATTTTTTTTTACTTGGTATATTTTGCTGTTAGTATATGTAATGCCATGACTGTTATTTTTAGAGTGAGGTGGGACACATATTTTTTTATTTTTCATTGCAGGACTTGATTTTACATGTGTGCGACCTTAGCCACCCGGACGTAAAGTCCCAGGCTGCTAACGTAATTGACACACTCAGGACTCTGGGGGTTTCTGAAAAATCGATGCAGCAGATGATCACAATTGGCAACAAAGTTGACAAAGAAACTTTATTCAGCCTAGAAGAGCTTAATCTACACCCAATCAAAATTTCAGCATTGAATTCAAAAGGTATGGCTTTAATTAAGGCCATTTTGTCCCATATATTGATTGTTGACAAGTTAGACCCCAGCACTTATCACCTTATATCAAAAGTGAGCAGGAATTTCTTGGGTTTTAAATGATCTCACTATTTTTATTTTATTTTTTTAATTTATACTTACAGAAGTAATGGTAGTTCAACATTGAGGAAAAAGCCACAATGTTTAATGTTTTCCATATTGTTGTTTTATTGTTATTATTTTTATATTAAAATTGCAACGTAAGAATTTACTCCAACTGTAAATTTGCGCTTAACTTTTCAGTAATAATTTGTGCATAATGGTACATATCTCTAACATATATATTGTATTCATTTTATTTTTGCTTCTAGGTGTGGGTATTTTGGAGAAGGAGGTTGAGTCGGCCGTGCTCACAGCTACAGGACGGCAGGTGTTGGTCGTGCGGGTGCCAGCAGGAGGCGACGAAGCAAGGTAAGGTTGCTGAGATGACAAGAAAATAAATTTCAACTTCAGTTTTAAAATTAAAAATTTAGACATAAAAATTAAAATACCAAGAATCTTTTGAAAATACAACTTAATATAAAAGTAAATCAATATACCAACAATTGGTTCATGCAATATTTTGAAAGCTAAATAATATATAAAAATACAGTAATTTTTTATGAATAAAAATTAATTAAAATGTTGTGGCTTCATGATTCAAAACCGATGTCAGAAATTTTCAACCATTTAATTTATTTTTTTTTTAAATTATTTATCACAAAGATAGTGTACAGTAAAATTATTAATGTGAACCATTTTAAAAATATTCAAAAGCTACTTACTTTGTTTCTGGGGTAAAAAAAAAAAAAAAAAAAAAAAAAAAAAAAAAAAAAAAAAAAAAAAAGATTGAATTGCACTGTCAGAAAGGTTGCTATGTTGTTTTATCAAACCGTCCCTCGTCCCAAATAATAAAGAGCTATCGCTGATGTATATCTTGCATGACTAGTTGTAGAAGCCTTAGCTGAGAGTTAGTTGGTACCATCTAACATTGTGTTGACTATACACAGAGCAGTGGAAGCAGCTTACTTCCTTGTTTTGTTTAAGATGGCTGTACAAAGAAGCTGCAGTGACAGAGGAGTGGTCTGACCCGTCCGACAGTCAATACATGATGATGAGAGTCGTCATTTCTTCAATGCAGCTAGCCAGATTTAAGAGCTACTTTGTCAGCAAGACTGTAAATTAATATTATTATAATGCATTGTTTGTGATAATTTAATAAAACTACATTGTTGTTTCAATTGACAGAGCAATTATTATCTCCACCCTGTATCAAACTATAAAAACATACAAACTAAAAAAAGAATGTGCTGTTATAAATTGGGATCATTAAATATTCAAATAATTATTAATTGACAAACATGAAAATTGTACCAGTACAATTACAAAATAACATTCACCCATGCAGTTTCATATAAAGACATATATTATATATGTTCAAATTAAGGAAAATAAACCATTTAGGTTGTGATAATCTTGTTAAAAGAAAAGGATAGGAATAACCAGCAAGGCCTTACCGATCTTTCGAACTGCTGTGACTCTTTCGATCGGTAAGGCCTTGCTGGTTATTCCTATCCTTTTCTTTTAATAAGATATATTATATATGATCAAGTAAAGATCTAGGTGGGGTGGGTAGCAGCAATTAAATTTTCCAACGTGACAAGTGTATATTATACAATATTAGCTATAAAGCAGATATCTATAAAAGCTATATTAATTACTATAAATAAGCAGGTTATTGAGGGTGTTTTGATACTTAATTTTATCCTACCGATATTGTGAAAAATGTAAAGTAATAAAACTTCAATTAATTGCTACAGTATATTATATAACAATATTTCATATAAATTAAGTAGTAATACTTTTGATAGCATTAAAATTGACACAGTATGTGTGGTTTTGTGTTTTGAAAAATAAATGAATAAACTGAAAAAAAAATCCCCTAGATGGTTATGCAACTTTTTATGCTCTAGCGTATTGAGGGTTGACTGAATGCAGGAGAGAACTACCAAACTTTTTGTAGTGATGCTGGCTGAAGTGGCTATTAATTTTGACAAAATTAAGGTAGAGATAACGTTGAACAGCTGTTCGACGTAATCCCCTTTGATTAACATGTAAACCTTAGCAAATTGACAAAAATTCTGAATTTTTTTTGAGAGGCAGATATTAATTAGAGTGCCGGCCATAGAAAAAGTTTCAAAAACATTTAACAAGCCGATTTTTTTAAATTAATTTTTTAGTTTGTCTCTCCATGAAAGCCCTATGCTGAAAATTAAAAAAAAAAAATAATTAAAAAAAATCGGCTCGTTAAATTGTTTTGAAATTTTTTCTGCGGCTTTTAGGCACTAATATCTGCCTCTCAAAAAAATTTCAGAATTTTTGAATTTGCTAAGGTTTACGTGTTAATCAAAGGGGATTACGTCGAACAGCTGTTCGGCGTTATCTCTACCTTAAGAGACGCACATACATTAGCATAAAATCATGTTTATAATATGTTATATCTACAAATAATTTTATAAAAAGCTACAGTTAAATGGGAAAATGTACACACTTATTGAAGTGCATAATATATATAATTATATATAATATGGAGACAGTGTATGTATTATGTGTGTGGGTCAGCGGCTAAATTCATTCCAAAATCGGGTTGGCAGGGCAAGTCGTTATGCAATGTCCTTGGTACGTGAGGTCTAGTAAGCCCTGTAAGACCCACTACTTTTATAAAATAACATCTTAATAAAAAGCAGAGAAAAATTGCCTTGGACATATGATAGACGACCGAGGTAATAATGCTGCTGACTTACCCCATAAGGGATATAGCGTCATGTTATGAATGGATGGATGAATTTTAATATGTAATAATTTTAATAACCAACTGTGTACTAGCTAGTACTTTACTCATGGGTGGAAACTTGTGGAAACCTTCTTTTACCAACTATAGAAAACCCCAAACATTTTTTTCTACTATAATTAATTAATATATTAAATTAATTAATATATACTGTGGTATATACTGTAATTATGTATATAGGAATTATAGGATGGTATATTTTTAATTCAATAAACTTAACTTCTTCTTTAAAGAGGATTACGGGCGTACAATAGAAAGATTCATCAAATAAGACACATGTATTAATTGTAAAGGTCCAACTATATTCACAAGCCTTTATTGGTTGAAACTTGTTCTTACAATACTGATTAAGTCTTCAAGCAAAAAATGGTATAAAATAAATTCATACTGTACAATAAGAAACAAGGTCTGCTTATGTATTCATAGCAAAAAGGCTACAACTGGCAATATTAGAAACTGTGCACCACCTCAATGAAGGTTTTCACGCTGTCTGGATCCATGTCGGGGTAAATGCCATGCCCTAGGTTGGCAATGTACTGTTTCTTTCCAAACTTGGTCACCATCTCCGTCACAGCTGCTTGCAAAGAGTCCTGCAAGGGGTTGACATTATGAGCACTATAACTTTCACAAGCAAGGTGATAGACAGCTGAAATTATGCTTTTGCCGACAATCTTACCTTGGAGCCGTATAGAGCACATGGGTCCAAGTTTCCCTGCAGTGTAATGTTGGGCCCAACACTTTTCCTGCCAATTTGAGGGTCTATGGTCCAATCTAAGCTGACAACATCATAACCAGAGCCAGCCAAGTCTTCAAGAGCGTAGTGAGCACCTTTGGCAAACACAGTCTGAAAATAAAGGTTTATAATTAATAAAATTATCATCTTTTCACACTTTTATGAGTTTTATGAATTCCAATAAACTGAACTGCAAAATCAGGTGTGTGGGGAGGGGAAAGGGGGGAGGAAACCTGGGAATGATCTCTCAGGTTTGATGATAAAGTAGCTTATGCTACTGATTAAGTTAAGCCATGATGAAAATACTAGTGTTATTGTATCAGGAGTTAAGCTGCACAAAGAACAAAACTCATGAATACAAAAAATTAGATCATTCATGAGTTAAGCTAACCGTTGTGTTAGTGTCTAGTTTGCCAATCTTAACTTGGTAGAATTTGCATATATTGCTGATGTCATTTTTATATGTTACGGGAAAATAGATTGAGATGGACAATGTGTGCAAATGCTACCAAGTTAAGATCGGCGAACTAGATGCTACCAAGAGGTAGTAAATTGCAAACTGCACAAAGGATAAAAATGCTAATAATAATAATAATAATAATAATAATAATAATAATAATAATAATACAGACACTGTTTATTGCTAAGCAGAACTCTTTCAGGAAATCCGTGACGGGTGTTGTTCTTCTCCTCGTTGGTCTTATGGCATTTCGCCTCGCAAGACCAACAAGGAAAAGAACAACACCCGCCACGGATTTCTTGAAAGAGTTTTGCCTAGCAATCAACATTTATTGCACCGTGAAAACCTACATCAATACAATACAGACACTATCACTACGTTTACATGAAGGTGTTTAATACGCATCCGTTGACGACGCCTCATAAGATTAACATTATCCGTCGTCAACGAATACGCATTAAACACCGTCATGTAAACGTAGTGTATGTTTCATCTTCAAAGCATTTCCTTCAAAGCATTTGAGTTGTAACTCAAAGATATATATATATATATATATATATATATATATATATATATATATATATATATATATATATATATATATATATATATATATATATATATATAAAGACTTGCAAGGATGCTCAGTCTACTGACAATTGCAAGTTGCAGAGGAAGAACATCTGCTTCCTCAAGCTGCAGTGCACAACTCACCATGGGAACCATTGGAAGCTTCTGTTGTTCCACACCTTCCTTCACTCGTCTGCTGATATCTTTGAGCGTCGGCAACGCAAATTTCCTGAACAGGTCTGGTCCCAAGTACTCGGCACTTGATTCGAAAACTTGAAGCAGCTGCAAACACAACTTAGCTTTAGTTTGTGTATGTACTTGATGAGTCCTACAAAGTGCAGTATTTGACTGACTTTTTTTGGATGCAACGCTGTGCATAACACTGAATTGTACAGAGATGCATTTTCTTGTTTTTTAGTAAAGCTGACAAGTGCCAATAAGCTTTACTAGGTAAAAACTATTTTCAGTAATGGGTATTTGGGTATTTTTCTAATGCTTAATGCAAATTCTCTTTTTTTTTTTTTTCATTTATTTTAAATTTAAACTTCAAATTTTTACTAATAATTTGTAATTGAAAGAACAATTACAGTAATTTATGAAAAAATGGAACTAAGCGATGTTATTTATTTAAAAATGTGTGCTACTGTGTTCCTATCCTCTTTTTTTTTTAATAAATAACTGAAGGAAAAAGAAAGAAAAAAAGTTACAAAAATTAACCAATTACTGTAATTTTATTAGCAGCTTAAAATTATTTGTTGCATATTATTTAAAAAATTAAATTAATTAATTAAAATAAATTATTTGTCTGTACTCTTATATTTTTACTTGCTATTAATTTTGAGGAATATAGATTTAAAATTTCTGGACAAAGTTCAACTTTTTAATTCTACAGTCAGGTGATTACATTAAAGAGGTACCAAAGTGAATACTTTTTTTACATGTTCGGGCAGTTACGAATTATTCTAATATCCTTGTGGCTCAATAATTTCGTACAATGCCTAGTTATTTTAAAATTAATTATTTAGTTTGAAAAGTGAGTTTGATAACCGTTGGTTGATTCAAGTCGGAGCGCTCCAGCAGCAGCCGCTGATAAGACGAGAATCTCCCGCGAATCACGGGAACCTCCTCCCGCCCCTTTCTTGTCGTATCACCGGCCGCTGCGGCCGCGGGCATGCTTGAATGAACCAACGGTTTTCAAACTCACTTTTCCAACTAAATAATTAATTGTAAAATAACTAGGCATCTTACGTAAATATTGAGCCACAAGGATATTAGAATAATTCGTAGCTGCCCGAACATGTAAAAAAAGTATTCACTTTGGTACCCCTTTAAAGGGGTACCAAAGTGAATACTTTTTTTACATATTCGAGCAGCTAATAATTATTCTGATATCCCTGTGCCTCAATATTTTCGTACAATGCCTATAAGTTATTTTAAAATTAATTAATTAGTTTGAAAAGTGAGTTTAAAAGCCGTTGGTTGATTCAAGTCGGTGCGCGCCCGCCGCAGCCGCTGATACGACGAGAATTTCCCGCGAATCACGGGAACCTCCTCCCGCCCCTTTCTTGTCGTATCACCGGCCGCTGAGGGCACACATCGGCTTGAATCAATCAACGGCCATAGAACTCACTTTTCAAACTAAATAATTAATTGTAAAATAACTAGGCATTGTACGAAAATATTGAGCCACAGGGATGTTAGAATAATTCTTAGCTGCCCGAATATGTAAAAAAAGTATTCACCCCTCAAAGGGGTGGGGGGGTTTTAAAGGGGGTATTGTACCCCTTTAAAAGCACTAACATGCTTTTAAAAATAAAATCATTAATATCATTATCAGTATAGAATGCCTTGGATACTATACTGATTTTTTTATGTTTTACTTTGTGTGTAGTGTGAATTTTAATGTTGCTGTTCCGAGAAGTAACTCACCTGCGCACCTGCAGCTACCTGCCCAACCAGGTAATTAACCACTACATCTGTCAGCAACGCTAGCAGCTTCTTGCTGGCCTCAGGATGTCGGTACAGCCACGACTTGGCTTTCGACATGGTCTTGGTGCCGCCGCCTTCAATCATGTAGCCCATCAGTGTCCACTGAAACAATCAAATGCAACAATTTATGTTACAGTATAGTGGAAAGTGTCTATGTAGTTATGCTGTTTAGCTCTTCCTTGCAAGTACAGTACTCTTACTCACAAAGAATTAACCAATTTTTTTTTTTTTTACCAAAAGTGTGTTAATCTCATTTATTGACACATTAATCTTCTTAAATTCACTCACACCTCCTGCTCTTTGGTGTAGTGGTTAGTACACTTGGCTCTCGTCCGAAAGGTCCCCAGTTCAAATCCCGAACACAGCAGACTTTTCGCGACTTGGAATGGGTGTGGCTGACTACTAGATGAAAGAGTTGGTAGGAGGAAGGCAGCTTACGGCTGTTTATACTCCGCTGGGGTGATTAAGACCGCGGAATGTCGTGCAAACAACATATGTGCCCTGCTAAGAAACGGTACTTAACAACTGTCTGGCGTGCAGACTGGGTATTAGGAGCCCCAGAGAGCACTGTGAACAATGTTGAAAAACAAGTTCCGCCATTGGTAACCCACCAACTCACACCTTATTTAATTCAACATAAAACTTTAAATTAACAATTTTAAAATTCAAATTTCATAGAATGGACAGTCTGCATTGTTTTACCAGCAGTACGAGTTTTGTATCATCAAAAAATTTAAGACTTTTTTTAACACTCTTGGTGAAACACACATCGGTTAAGTTTTTCCCCATCATGTACATTTTATCGTAATATTTTTTTTTGTCATATTTAGTTGAAGTCACCTTTAAAAAGATTTTAAATATAAGATTCTCTTTAATATTTGCAATAAAAAAAATCATACAAGTAGTCTATTGGACAACGAGAATTGCTAGAAATGTGCAGGGAATAGAGTTATAAATAGCACTTGTGTGAAAACAGAGTTGCCTAATTCCAACTCGGAAAATATCCAGTATGTGATCCAAGTTACTTTCCAAGTAAACAAGATAATGATTTTTACTGAAGAGTAGATTCACGGATATAGAAGCAAATGATACATTGTGGGATTGATCTAACAGTCCTTGATTATTCTATGATTTTGATCTTGGTCTATTATTGCTGATGCTAGTTTTAAAACTGAAATACATGGCTCGAAACCATATTGTAGCAGAGATTGTAAACACAGTGACAGCTCTTGAGGGGGACCTACAGGGGGCTCAATGACTTGTTTGTGATTTTTTAAGCAAGATAGGAGCATGAGAAATTATTGCAACTTTTAGCACTATTTATGGAGACTCTATAGACACCTCTCATAAGCATAAATAACTAATAAATTGAATTGATGAATGAAAATTTATGGTTGCATAAATAACATTTGTGCAGTAACAGAAGTAAAAGAAGACAAATATTCCTCAACACTCACGGGAGCACCTGAGAAGCCAATGAGCGGAACCCTGCCTTGCAGCTTGTGCCGTGTGAGGGTTATGGCTTCGAAGACATAGCCGAGCTGCCGCTGAACGTCCACCGGAGTTATGAGTCTGGACAAGTCATCTGGCGACAGCAGTGGTTCCGGCAGTACTGGGCCCTGCAAGCAACGTTGTGTCACAACTGCAAGCACTTTTTACTGAGAAAATCAGAAAATTATTGAACTCACAATGCCCGGCTTCATTTCAACTGTCATTCCCAGAGCTTGGGGAATCACAAGAATGTCTGAGAAAATAATTGCTGCATCCAGATCAAATCGATCAATAGGCTGCAAAGTAATTTCTGCTGCTAATTCAGGCGTTTGACAAATTGTGAAGAAATCATGCTTTGAACGGAGCTCCCGGAACTCTGAAACATAAAATTCTCAATGTTAAATAACACAAAAAAGTGTCTAAGTTATGCCTATTGTTTTTGTTCAAAATAAATACCGTATCATAATGTAAGGAGGGTTCCCTGAAAATTTCAGAGTACTTCACAATTTGCTAAGCTCAATTTTTGACCACTTTTGGTGATTAAAAAGAGGCATGGAAGGAGCGAGAGAGTGTGTTAGAGATAATAAAGCTACAGATAGGATGACGTAGGAAAGTAATACAATATTCATGATCTCAGGTTACGTACTATGGAAGCTATAAAACTACTGTTGCTTTCTATATTTTAAACTACATTATATTTTACCCAGATTAGGTGTCAATATAAACATTTTTCTCAGCTATAACAGCTTTTGCAACTTCAACCAAAATTGAATTTAATAGAAAATTGCTGCAACTGACTTCATATAAAGTATTCATGTACAGTATGATCATGGTTGCTGGAAAGGAGCATAAGAGTTTCACCTTGAGGTGCGTAAACTTCATATGCAAAGACTAGGGTGAAAACATTATTTGTGAACTAATGGATTCTATAACCCCTTTCCCATGTCCATGTCAATGTCCGGTGTGGAAGGTCATACGGTACCATGTATCATTCAACCCACCTGGTAGGTACCTGCCAGCCTGGCGCATCACCCACACCGGGATTCTGCTTACGTCTTCACCTCTAGCTGCTCGCAGTAAGCAATCATTCATCAAAGGAGGAAACTCCTGGAATAAAAGGGAAGAAGTATACAATCAGGTTTTAATGAAAGTAACTAAAAATAAAAAAAGTAATTAAAAATAAAAATTACTATCTTAACCTATTGAGTTGCCATACACCAGGAAAAAACTGAAGGATTTGCTTAGCCCCAATGCTCCACACTTGCCCGCTTTTTAATACATATTCTCCACTTAAAATAGATGACACTGACCCCAAGAAGTACCTTATATATAAACAGATGGCAAAAAAATATCTGGCAGATTATACCTCAATATATTGCCGTAATCCAGAGATCAGCACAAATTAAGAAACTTACTTGTCTACCAGCTGTTATTTATTTTGTACTAGGACAAGTCACATCCCCATATTATGTTCCTGGTATTGACTTTAATAATAAAATCTCAATCTCCAAGTGAATCTATATCCTCTATCCTCATATTCCTTGTCGAATCCTCAGCCCGACTAATCAAAATGATGACATTGTAGTCTCCTCTCTGATGTGCTCCTACGAGTCCTATGCATGGTCAGTCACTTGCAACATTGTAGTCACAATTTTGTTTCTAACGAGAAGTGACAAAAACCATGTGCAGTGTAAAGTGAATGTACTGTAAACAGTATACCTTATTATAATATATATAGTCTGATCTCAATATCTGGTAAAGAATTCAACATTTTATGTGATGATTTGAATAAGGATTTAGTAAAATTGACTTTTTGGTTTAATTTGAATGTTAAAAAAACTACTTGCATGCTACTTGCAAGTTCTAATCGTAAGATAAATAATATTGTAAATAGTAATCCCAACTTAACAATCAACCTTGATGGAGAGATACTTAAGTTTGAAAAAAATGTTAAACACCTTGGTATAGTTCTTGATTGTGCATTGAATTTTAATGATCATATTGAGTCTATGTCAAAAAAAAAATGGTAAAAAAATTGGGTATTTAAGTAGAATTTCAGGCTTTCTGGGCGTTTGGTGTAAAAATTTGGTATATAAAACTATAATTGCTGCTCATTTTGAATACTGTGCATCTTTGTTTTTTAACACGAGCAAAAGAAATTAAATATCAAATTATTACAAAGACTTCAAAACAGAGCGATGAAAATTATATTGGGTTGTAATAAAAGAACTCATACTAAATTGTTGTTGGAAACTCTGCAATGGTTGAGTGTAAAACAAATATATGCATTAAAAGTACTGTTATTTTTTTATGATATTATTCATGATAAATTACTTAAGCATTTTAAAAGTGAAATTGTTAAAAATAGTGAAATTCATACTTATAATACAAGAGGATGTAACAATTTTTTCAGAAAATGTTTCAATAAACAAGGATCAGATGGATCAATTTAAAACTGTGGAAAAAAATTGTTCAATGAATTACCAGATAATATAAAAATATGTCACAATAGAAAAATGTTTAAAAGACTATGTATTAAATATGTGAAGGAAAGATTTCCCTATAGCAGTTAATTATATATTGATTGTGTAAGTAATTATTTGTAAACTATTTTATATGTTAAATGGTATTTTTGCTATTTCTGTTTTAATATATTGGTTCAATATCAGAAGAAATTCAAAATCCAAGATAGTGACATTTGCAAATTGTGTAAAAAAGAACCTCAAGACAGAGGGCATCTATTTAGATGCTCAGCATTAACTGCGGAACTTGACTCGTTGCCTGGCAACATGAAGAAAGAAGAGAAGGAAGCCCTTCTCTATTGGCTTACTAGAAGTAAAATGGCTTAAATGCCAATGCGTGGGCATAAGAAAAGAAGAAGATATTGGTTCGTTCTGTAGGCATAAAAAATTATGAACCAAATTGTTATATGTTGTTGTAAAATCAATTAATATGTAACCACAACTATTATGTATTTAAATAGCGAAAGCTAAATAAAGATAATTTCATTTCATTATTTCAATAGGGGGAGAAACGGTGTTAAGCTGGATGTGGTACTGGTTAACTGAGGTTTAAACATTTACTGTAGTAATTATTTTTTGTTGACAAAAATAATTATGCACTATTAGAAACATGAAGCTAATGTATGTACAGTAATAAAGTTTTTTTTTTTTTTTTCCTTCAACTGAACCCTGTTGTAGGGTACTGTCACAAAAGTGACTGAATTGAACTTAATTCCCAGCTCTTCGGGAACCCAACCTAGCATATTGCTTAGGATTTTGTGGGTCCCTTCCAAACCGGGTTAGCCATGACCTGAGCAATCCATTCCAGCATTTGCCTTGTTGTGACTGAGGAAACCATGGAAACCTCAGTCAGGATGGTTGCAATTGATGGAGGATGCCATCAATCACCTCCCGGATGCACTATAAGTGGGTGTTCTTTAGCAACTGCTTTTAGCACATACACATACCAGAGCATTGGTAAATAAATTATAAATAAATAATTAATAAATTATACGTGTCATTAAAATAAAACTCGGAAAACCGGTACTTCAGCCTTCACCATTTCTCCCGGGACTGCACATACAGTATGAATTATATGTTAAATATAGTAGGTCTGTTCGTAAAACCTGCTTGGTGTACACCTTCCCCCCACTTTCTTACACCAGCTCAAAGGATGGGGGGTAGGGAGTGCAGTGCAAATGACGCCACAATTTTTCTTCGTAAACTTGCTCAGAGTACACCGAGCAGGGTT
Source organism: Siphlonurus alternatus (assembly GCA_949825025.1). Lineage (NCBI taxonomy): Eukaryota > Metazoa > Arthropoda > Insecta > Ephemeroptera > Siphlonuridae > Siphlonurus > Siphlonurus alternatus. The sequence goes on along the minus strand of OX463788.1, from coordinate 49,089,267 downwards.
TACGAACAGACCTAATGAGAACATCTAATGTGTAACCACAGACAGACTGACATCTAACACCCTATGGGATTTTTTGACCCTTCTCTTCCCCTCACAGTATGCATATGGTATCATACGCTAAGTATGCTTATTCCTTTGTATTCTTGGTGTCCAGTATACATCAGCACGGATGGCAGCATGATACTGGTTTTTCCTGTCTACATCTATCCCCTTCACCGATATCCCTCTCACGGCAGTCCAGCTAGACGTAAAAACAAGGCTTACCGGTATCTAAACGGTCCTGAAAATATCATAGAGTTAGGCATCTGTTTGTCTGTGGCGTAACTTACCATTATTTGTTAGGTATCTGTGAATAAATAAATGCTGAAAGAGAATAAGATGCCGTGTTAGTGAGAGAACGGAGAGTAGGGAACAAAACGGAGACAAAACTCCGTACTGTATGAATATATTATATACTGTACAGTACTTTAATATAATGTCAATAGATCAAACAAAGATTATCTGAATATCATATCTAGCAGTACACAACGGGTACACACATGCAATATGGCATTCATACAAAGTTGGCAATAATCAAGGCAACAACTACTGCAACTGGGATCACTATAGCTTCACAGAGAACAGAGAGAGCAAGTTGGTTTCAACAAACCCACTCAAACAAAACTGACTTAACAGCGAAACAGCTGGCAGTGCTGACAGGACGTTGCTAGGGACAAGGGACCCTTGTCTCGAATCGGGACAAGGCAGTGTTCCACGCATGCGCACTACGTAACTCTAACTGGCGGCATATTATGCAGTTTTATGCTGCCTTGTCCCGAAGAAAAAGACTCGGGACACGGCACTTTCAAGCCGCGTGAATATAATATATGCTACAGCAGCAACATGTTATCTGCCGCGCGTGACGCCGTGAAGTTATCTGAATTAATATATATACACGGGAATTAAAGTATAAAACTTCAATAAACACTTTAAAGTATTATAATGATATTATAAATTAATATTATTAATGAGATATATATGTTAATTTTATATAATATATTATATATAACAATTAATATATTTAATTAATTCATCATGCATGCTGGAATCGATCGTCCGGCATATGATACAATATAATTATACTATATATTTTTATGATATATATATATATATATATATATATATATATATATAAATATAATTAATGGGCGTATATTATAATAATTAATTTATTCTCTAGCTGTTATATAGGCATAAAAATATACAAAATATATAAACATAAAATACATTCATATACATATATATATATATATATATATATACATTTTAATTGTATTGAATATATATATATTACGTTAATTGGAATTTAACTGATCATGGCAATCATGAAGATATATATATTTCATGTATATATATATATATATATATTAAATGCTTGAAGATTTTTTATAATTTTAATATTGTATAATAATATAATATATAACCAATTCATTATTTTTATTTTAATTTATATATATTCATGCACATTAAAATATAATACATCGTGTATTAAATTAATTCATACAGTTGCAATGACATATCATATTGTTAACTGCCTTCATGTCTCGATTGCAGACGTGTACCCGGCAGTCTAAAATAAATAAGCTATTTCAACGTTAAATCGTATATGTTATAGCACTCCCGTGTCCCGAGTGGAGACACGGCAGATTTTTAATATAGTGATTTTCAATTTAATAAATTCTATTTTGACTGCCTTGTCTCGATTGCAGACACGGCAGTCTAAAATAAAGCTATTTCAACGTTAAATCGTATATGTTATATAGCACTCCCGTGTCCCGAGTGGAGACACGGCAGTTTTTTTATATAGTGATTTTCAATTTAATAAATTCTATTTTGACTGCCTTGTCTCGATTGCAGACACGGCAGTCTAAAATAAAGCTATTTCAACGTTAAATCGTATATGTTATAGCACTCCCGTGTCCCGAGTGGAGACACGGCAGTTTTTTTATATAGTGAATTTCAATTTAATAAATTCTATTCTGACTGCCTTGTCTCAATTGCAGACACGGCAGTCTAAAATAAAGCTATTTCAACGTTAAATCGTATATGTTATATAGCACTCCCGTGTCCCGAGTGGAGACACGGCAGTTTTTTTATATAGTGATTTTCAATTTAATAAATTCTATTTTGACTGCCTTGTCTCGATTGCAGACACGGCAGTCTAAAATAAAGCTATTTCAACGTTAAATCGTATATGTTATAGCACTCCCGTGTCCCGAGTGGAGACACGGCAGTTTTTTATATAGTGATTTTCAATTTAATAAATTTTATTTTGACTGCCTTGTCTCGATTGCAGACACGGCAGTCTAAAATAAAGCTATTTCAACGTTAAAACGTATATATATGTTATAGGACTCCCGTGTCCTAAGTGGAGACACGGCAGTTTCTTTATATAATATATAGTGATTTTCAATTTAATAAATTTTATTTTGACTGCCTTGTCTCGATTGCAGACACGGCAGTCTAAAATAAAGCTATTTCAACGTTAAATCGTATATGTTATAGCACTCCCGTGTCCCGAGTGGAGACACGGCAGTATTTTTATATAGTGATTTTCAATTTAATAAATTCTACTTTGACTGCCTTGTCTCGATTGCAGACATCGGCAGTCTAAAATAAAGCTTTTTTAACGTTAAATCGTATATGTTATAGGACTCCCGTGTCCCGAGTGGAGACACGGCAGTTTTTTTATATAGTGATTTTCAATTTAATAAATTTTATTTTGACTGCCTTGTCTCGATTGCAGACACGGCAGTCTAAAATAAAGCTATTTCAACGTTAAAACGTATATGTTATAGGACTCCCGTGTCCCGAGTGGAGACACGGCAGTTTCTTTATATATATAGTGATTTTCAATTTAATAAATTTTATTTTGACTGCCTTGTCTCGATTGCAGACACGGCAGTCTAAAATAAAGCTATTTCAACGTTAAATCGTATATGTTATAGCACTCCCGTGTCCCGAGTGGAGACACGGCAGTTTTTTTATATAGTGATTTTCAATTTAATAAATTCTATTTTGACTGCCTTGTCTCGATTGCAGACACGGCAGTCTAAAATAAAGCTTTTTTAACGTTAAATCGAATATGTTATAGGACTCCCGTGTCCCGAGTGGAGACACGGCAGTTATTTATATATAGTGATTTTGAATTTAATAAATTCTATTTTGACTGCCTTGTCTCGATTGCAGACACGGCAGTCTAAAATAAAGCTTTTTTAACGTTAAAACGTATATGTTATAGGACTCCCGAGTGGAGACACGGCAGTTTTTTTATATAGTGATTTTCAATTTAATAATTTTTATTTTGACTGCCTTGTCTCGATTGCAGACACGGCAGTCTAAAATAAAGCTATTTCAACGTTAAATCGTATATGTTATAGCACTCCCGTGTCCCGAGTGGAGACACGACAGTTTTTTTATATAGTGATTTTCAATTTAATAAATTCTACTTTGACTGCCTTGTCTCGATTGCAGACACGGCAGTCTAAAATAAAGCTATTTCAACGTTAAATCGTGTATGTTATAGCACTCCCGTGTCCCGAGTGGAGACACGGCAGTTTTTTTATATAGTGATTTTCAATTTAATAAATTCTATTTTGACTGCCTTGTCTCGATTGCAGACACGGCAGTCGAAAATAAAGCTATTTTAACGTTAAATCGTATATGTTATAGCACTCCCGTGTCCCGAGTGGAGACACGGCAGTTTTTTTATACAGTGAATTTCAATTTAATAAATTCTATTCTGACTGCCTTGTCTCGATTGCAGACACGGCAGTCTGAAATAAAGCTATTTTAACGTTAAATCGTATATGTTATAGCACTCCCGTGTCCCGAGTGGAGACACGGCAGTTTTTTTATATAGTGATTTTCAATTTAATAAATTCTATTTTGACTGCTTTGTCTCGATTGCAGACACGGCAGTCTAAAATAAAGCTATTTCAACGTTAAAACGTATATGTTATAGCACTACCGTGTCCCGAGTGGAGACACGGCAGTTTTTTTATATATATAAGTGATTTTCAATTTAATAAATTCTACTTTGACTGTTTTGTCTCGATTGCAGACACGGCAGTCTAAAATAAAGCTATTTCAACATTAAATCGTGTATGTTATAGCACTCCCGTGTCCCGAGTGGAGACACGGCAGTTATTTATATATAGTGATTTTCAATTTAATAAATTCTATTTTGACTGCTTTGTCTCGATTGCAGACACGGCAGTCTAAAATAAAGCTATTTCAACGTTAAAACGTATATGTTATAGCACTACCGTGTCCCGAGTGGAGACACGGCAGTTTTTTTATATATATAAGTGATTTTCAATTTAATAAATTCTACTTTGACTGTTTTGTCTCGATTGCAGACACGGCAGTCTAAAATAAAGCTATTTCAACATTAAATCGTGTATGTTATAGCACTCCCGTGTCCCGAGTGGAGACACGGCAGTTATTTATATATAGTGATTTTCAATTTAATAAATTCTATTTTGACTGCCTTGTCTCGATTGCAGACACGGCAGTCTGAAATAAAGCTATTTCAACGTTAAATCGTATATGTTATAGCACTCCCGTGTCCCGAGTGGAGACACGGCAGTTTTTTTATATAGTGATTTTCAATTTAATAAATTCTATTTTGACTGCCTTGTCTCGATTGCAGACACGGCAGTCTGAAATAAAGTTATTTCAACGTTAAATCGTATATGTTATAGCACTCCCGTGTCCCGAGTGGAGACACGGCAGATTTTTTATATAGTGATTTTCAATTTAATAAATTCTATTTTGACTGCCTTGTCTCGATTGCAGACACGGCAGTCTAAAATAAAGCTATTTCAACGTTAAATCGTATATTTTATAGGACTCCCGTGTCCCGAGTGGAGAGACGGCAGTTTTTTTTATAAAAAAAACATATACGATTTAACGTTAAAAAAGCTTTATTTTAGACTGCCGTGTCTGCAATCGAGACAAGGCAGTCAAAATAAAATGTATTAAATTGAAAATCACTATATAAAAAACTGCCGTGTCTCCACTCGGGACACGGGAGTGCTATAACATACACGATTTAACGTTGAAATAGCTTTATTTTAGACTGCCGTGTCTGCAATCGAGACAAGGCAGTCAAAATAAAATTTATTAAATTGAAAATCACTATATATATATATAAAGAAACTGCCGTGTCTCCACTCGGGACACGGGAGTCCTATAACATATACGTTTTAACGTTGAAATAGCTTTATTTTAGACTGCCGTGTCTGCAATTGAGACAAGGCAGTCAGAATAGAATTTATTAAATTGAAATTCACTATATAAAAAAACTGCCGTGTCTCCACTCGGGACACGGGAGTGCTATAACATATACGATTTAACGTTGAAATAGCTTTATTTTAGACTGCCGTGTCTGCAATCGAGACAAGGCAGTCAAAATAGAATTTATTAAATTGAAAATCACTATATATAAAAAAACTGCCGTGTCTCCACTCGGGACACGGGAGTGCTATATATAACATATACGTTTTAACGTTGAAATAGCTTTATTTTAGACTGCCGTGTCTGCAATCGAGACAAAGCAGTCAAAATAGAATTTATTAAATTGAAAATCACTATATAAAAAAACTGCCGTGTCTCCACTCGGGACACGGGAGTGCTATAACATATACGATTTAACGTTGAAATAGCTTTATTTTAGACTGCCGTGTCTGCAATCGAGACAAGGCAGTCAAAATAGAATTTATTAAATTGAAAATCACTATATAAAAAAACTGCCGTGTCTCCACTCGGGACACGGGAGTCCTATAACATATACGTTTTAACGTTAAAAAAGCTTTATTTTAGACTGCCGTGTCTGCAATCGAGACAAGGCAGTCAAAATAGAATTTATTAAATTGAAAATCACTATATAAAAAAACTGCCGTGTCTCCACTCGGGACACGGGAGTGCTATAACATATACGATTTAACGTTGAAATAGCTTTATTTTAGACTGCCGTGTCTGCAATCGAGACAAGGCAGTCAAAATAGAATTTGTTAAATTGAAAATCACTATATAAAAAACTGCCGTGTCTCCACTCAGGACACGGGAGTGCTATAACATATACGATTTAACGTTGAAATAGCTTTATTTTAGACTGCCGTGTCTGCAATCGAGACAAGGCAGTCAAAGTAGAATTTATTAAATTGAAAATCACTATATAAAAAAACTGCCGTGTTCCACTAGGGACACGGGAGTGCTATAACATTTATGATTTAACGTTGAAATATATATAGCTTTATTTTAGACTGCCGGGTACACGTCTGCAATCGAGATATGAAGGCAGTTAACATGCAATATGATGTCAACTGTATGAATTAATTTAATGCACGATGTATTATATTTTAATGTGCATGAATATAAATTAAAATAAAAATAATGAATTGGTTATATATATATTATATTATACAATATTAAAATTATAAAAAATCTTCAAGCATTTAATATATATATATATACTGTATATATATATTCATGAAATATATATCTTCATGATTGATCAGTAAAATTCCAATTAACGTAATATATATTTAATACAATTATAATGTATATATATATATGTATATGAATGTATCATGTTTATATATATATTAATGTATATTTTTATGCCTATATAACAGAATAAATTGATTATTATATACGCCCATTAATTATATTTATATATATATATCATAAAAATATATAGTATAATTATATTGTATGCCGGACGATCGATTCCAGCATGCATGATGAATTAATTAATTAAATATATTAATTGTTATATATAATATATTATATAAAATTAACATATATATCTCATTAATAATATTAATTTATAATATCATCATAATACTTTAAAGTGTTTATTGAAGTTTTATATTTTAATTCCCGTGTATATATTAATTCAGATAACTTCTGCACGCGCGGCAGATAACATGTTGCTGCTGTAGCATCAGTAGCATATTCACGCGGCTTAAAAGTGCCGTGTCCCGAGTCTTTTTCTTCGGGACAAGGCAGCATAAAACTGCATAATATGCCGCCAGTTAGAGTTACGTAGTGCGCATGCGCGGAACACTGCCTTGTCCCGATTCGAGACAAGGGTCCCTTGTCTCTAGCAACGTCCGTGCTGACACGGACACAGCTGCGTCCAAGGATTTTCTATACAATATGGATAGGCTACGTCTATACCAATAGCATTATAGCTACTGAGGCAAAAGGCCATGGTATCATGGCCGCCGAGCGCAATATTTTGTATTGTTTTGGCTTCACAGGCAATGGTAAGATGGCGGACATTCTATTGTAACCAGAGATGCAAATCTTCGCGCGAAACCTGGTGCGCGAAACTTTCGCGAAACTTTCGCGCGAATATTCGCGAAACTTCGCGAAAATTTCACGAAATTTAAAAAATGACTGTCGCAATGCGATTTTTCATATATTCATCAAAAAATTAAGAAAACAAGATAAAATGGCCCCTTTCATGACCTGTCTATCCTCGAATGTGTTAAATGATTTTAAAAATAATTAAAAGTAATTTTTAAAATTAATAAAAAAGAAATAAATTTTTTTATATCTAATAAATTAAATTGAACTCTTTTTAAATTCATTTATGCAATTAAATCTGTCATTAAAGCAATATTAGGAAGAAAACTGCGTATTCATTAAATACGATTCGAAAAAGTAGAGCGGGAAATTCAAATATGTCAATTTCGCGAAGTTTCGCGCGAAACTTTCGCGAAACTTAGCTTGCGAAACTTCGCGAATATTCGCGAAACTAGCGAAATTTCGCGCGAAGCTTCGCGAAGCGTTGCATCACTGATTGTAACCATCACCCATTTCCTCCCCACGACCTTGCCTCACTGACGATAGTGCCCCCACCTATCCATAGTATAAAAAATCCTTGGCTGCGTCAGCCTGCGTCCAAAATAACTCTACATAAGGTAGCCGCTTCCCAACTACTGCGCATAAAGCATCTTCGTTTTACGATGCGCGCTTGGCGTGATGAACGAACGAGTTCTGATGACGTCATGAGAGATGAGATTTTTGCGCTGCAGTTCAAACTTATACAATTCGCAATTTATAATACTATTTTATTCGTTTCTTAAAGTGAAATTATAGAGTACATAATAGTTAAAATTTGTACTTTATCATTTCTTTATTCATTTTAATATAAATTTATATAAGAAATATGGTGAGGTGTGCCGTACTTACTTGTAGAAACTCTACTGATGGGAATAAAGTATATATATAGCTTATTCATCATGCATTATATAATTAAGTTAATTTTACGGTTTTCCTAAGGAAATGAAATACTGTGACCAATGGCTCAAGTTATGTGACAGAGGAGACAAATTTGACATTAAATATATGCAAAAGTATGTTCAGATCATTTTCCAGAAGAGTTATACACCATAATATAGAATGTAAATTGCTGAAAAAAAATGAAAAAGAAATTAAAAAAGTGCAAATGCAAGTTAATTGCCAATGACTGCAGTTCCCACACTAAAACTTCCACGTAATAGACCAAAGACGAAAGCCCAGGAGCAACGCGAGAAAAGAGCACAATAAGAAGAATAAATCACAAAATTGCAGAAGATTTGCTGCTTCTCAATCATGGTATAATTCTTATAATATATTATATGTATATTAATATATATAGTATCCGCAAATGCCAGCTAGAGCTCTTTATTTGTGCACTCTTTCTGCAATAATAAAGGTGCTGTCTGCTGTATTTACATTTCTTTTATCATGTAGCATATATAACTATATATATATATATATATATATATATTATATGCATGTGTACTAATACATATACTAAAAAAAGGTGCAGAAAATTCATCAGAAAGTGCAATTATACAAATGAAGCCAGTTTTGAAGCTGATATATATATTATATAATTATAAAAAATTATGCATCAATTATAGGATACACCCCTAAGAGCTTATAGCTCGCGGCGGGGTACTGGGTAGGGATAAGGTAGGGAACGGATAGTGGCCACGGCCTGGCATGCTTACGCGTCCCAGCATTCGCTGAGGTGATCGAGACTGAGGGAACCGTGGAAAACCTCAGTCAGGACGGACACCTCTACTTTTTCTCAATGGACCAAAGCGATGTCCAAAGCCTGGGGAACCACACACAAGTGCACCACTGCACTGGGTGGAAAGCGAGACGAATTTACCCTAGGGAGGGAGCAGCGGCGTATTTTTTACTTGAAACGGTCACCCATCCAAGTACTAACCACACTCGACGTAGCCTGACTTCGGTGATCTAACGAGAACCGGTCAATGCACAGCGCCACAATTGACACATTTTGGTCATATATGTATATATATTTAAATTAATAAACAACATTCACTATAATTGTAGCTCAAAAATAAGAATTTATATGTTTATCATATCATATATAATTTGTTAATAAAATAATATATGCTGTGATTTATGATTATAAAGTATATGCATATATACACTTTATATATATATGCATATATGTATAAGTATATACTTTATTATAAAGTATGAATCTTCATGCAAACAACACGAATAACATAATTATATATATAATAAAACTATATAAGAATTTATTTATAAAGTCTTTTATATTTATATATATTTATATACAGTATATATATAAGCATATGTTTTTACTTCGCTCTTATAATCATGCACATGTCTGAATGGTGACAAAGTATTTTTTGTTTTATTCACCTTTACTTTATGCTGGAGTTAGTCAAGCTAGTCCAACATTAATTCAGAATACGAGGTGGTGGTAAAAAAAAAAAAAAAAAATGTAGAATTATGTAAAATCAACCGACGTACCCATCTCATTTCATATGAATCACACGTAGCAAAATAGCCTGCAGAGATACTTAAAAATAATATTATAGCTGTAAATTAAATTTATTCCAGTTGCAATGCATATGCTGCAAAGTCTACCCTAGTCGAAAAATAAGAGTATATATTAAGTGATAATTTGAGCAGTAGTCAAGTAGTCAACTACTTGACTACTGTTCAAATTATCACTTAGCACTCTTACTTTTCGACTAGGGTATAGAGGCGCGCATAGTGAACCAAAACTTTTTTAATATAGAAGTAGATATGCTCTTCTTACATGTCCCAAAATGTATCTATGTCTATATATTGGAGCTGCAGCTCTATATAGCACGTGAAGCACGAGTATTAATTAAGTTCTTGCAGTCCAGCCAGAGGTGTAAATTAATTTGATGTAGTTGTTATACTAAATGAGAGCCCGCGGATCAAACGGGATTAAAAAGCATACAATTATATTGTAGTTAAAGGTTATTTTCTTATCTCATATCACTGCATGATAAAAAGATGAATTGTAGTGTAAATGGTCTTTAATCCCGCTTCATCCAAAAGAAATCAGTTAACCATATAGGGTTATTATAACAAGAAATAGAAAAATATTTGTCGGAGAAGGGATCGAGATATAATATAAGATAAAAAACATAATATTATAATTAACTATTTTAGATTTTTTATAGTCCGTAGACTAGATGTTATCTCTATCAGATGACGTTTATTTAATTAATTTCAATGTGCTTTTTCTGTCATCGATATGTGTCATATAAATCCAAGTAAAAGTATTTGAAAGAAAATAGTGGTCCCTGCCAGCAATTGAACCTGGGACCTTCCAATTTCCGGTTGGCTGCTCTTTTCCCTGAGCCACTGGAGCCCACCACTGAATTCTATACTTTTACTTTAATTATATGATACTCAAGGCAGCACAGAAATTAGGAGGTCCCAGCAGGTTCTGATCCGCAATTCCTTATTATAGCTGGCAGACACCAGTATTTTTATTTGGACACTTTTACTTAAATTTATGATACATTTTATATCGATGACCGAAAAAGCACATTGGAATTAAATAATATATATAACTATATTAGTACTACAATACTATAGTATTACATATGTATAGTAATATATGACCAATTAAAAAAAAAAAATACATTTTTTCAGCACTATACAGTATAAATATAATTATTGTAGTTACAGTTTTCTAAAACAATACTCTCAAAACTTTATTTATTTTATTTCTTTAATTATATTCATATGAAATACCAGTTAGTATTATTAAAAAACTTAATTATAATACACATTCTTTATTTTTTATAAAAGGGATATATAACACAGTTATGTAGATATTAGAAACAGTCTCTTAATTGATACCAATAGTTCACTATATCTGCAATATTCATTATAATGAAGAAGCAGACTAATTATTATTTAACATGATCGAGCAGCAAATGATACAGCTGGCCAATAACTATAGAATACACAATGACCAATATATATAATGGCTCAAATGCTGGAAGATCTCGAAAATTTCTCTTGCCGCACATGAGATGACTGGATCACAGCCACGGCGACCTCGCTCACATCTTCTACTGCCGCCGAGCTGGAAACGCACTGCCGCTGCTGGAGTACTGCTTCATCTGAAAAATAAAATTGATTAGAATTTGTAAGAGGGGGTAAGGGAAGGAGTGAAGCAACCTGGAGATTAGGCCAAAATGATGAGGAATAAAAGTAAACAAAAAAAAAATTAATAAGCAAATAAATAAAAAAGTAAATAGGTATTAAATAAGAAATAAATTAACACTGTTTATGCAATCCAAGAGGTCCAATCACCGGGACAAGTGAGTGGCCGTCCTAACAATACCCTGATGCCAAACATGAAACCCGTAAGGGCTGTGTACTATATAGTGTTCACTCTTAATTAAGTCCCCAGTCGGACTGTACAGATGTAAATATTGGAAACAAAATTAATCTATGCTTTTGAAAAGCAATTAATTTATTTTATTATTATTATTTTAATGAGACCGTGAAGATCAAACTAGCCTAAAAACGATTCAGGTAGAAAGTTGCTTTCTAATAGAAATATTACAAAACCGACTTTCAGTGAAAAAAAAAAAAATATATATATATATATATATATATATATATATATACACAGTATAATATGCACATTATAAGCTACTGTACTTTGATCTTGGCTTATATAATAATTATAATGCATTATATACACATACAGGGGCATATATGGTCCTCAACTTTAATATATGCATATCATACACATTACATGCAGATGTTACCATGCAGGCACGGATACAGCGGGGGGTGGGGGGCCGCGGCCCAAACCCAAATTTCGGATTTAACATGGACAATATAGGCATTTTCTCCACTCAATTTTTCATTTAACATTGGTCTTATGAAGAGAGCCCCAACCCAAATTTCTTTTCTGGATCCGTGCCTGGATATTAGCACAGATCACCTCTGCACGTAACCTCTCTTAACTCCAATATGCATACCAGTTAGTTATCAATTCTTATATCATACAATATGCATATAAATTTACTGGTGGTAAAAGTGACAAATATACCTACTATATAATATAAAGTGAACTGGATCGCAGCCACGGCGACCTCGCTCACATCTTCTACTGCCGCCGAGCTGGAAACGCTCTGCTGCTGCTGAAGTTACTGCCGCATCTGAAAAATAAAATTGATTAGAATTTGTAAGAGGGGGTAAGGGAAGGAGTGAAGCAACCTGGAGATTAGGCTAAAATGATGAGATAAAAGTAAAAAAAAAAAAAAGCAAATAAATAAAAGAGTAAATAAGTAAGTATTAAATACTAAATATATATGTATATATACTGTATATATATATGTATATTTTTTTTTACAAGGATACACCCCTAAGTGCTTAATGGGTATAGGGAATTAACACTGTTTTTTGAATCCAACCCACGAGAAAATAAGAGTGAAAGCTCACAACAAATTCACTCGCACATATTGACTCCAATTAACCTAAATTTCGCCCCTTTTTGGAGTCAATATGCGCGAGCGAATTAACGCATATTGATGCACTTTGGCGATGTTTGGTACTTTATATTTACGCATTCTCACGTATATTGATGAATATTGACGAGTATTGACGTGAATGCCTGCCGAAATACTTCGCTCGACTTCATGCACTTTCAGGTATATTGGCTCGCGCATATTGACTCCAATTCACCTAAATTTCGCCCCTTTTTAGAGTCAATATGCGCAAGTGAATTAACGTGTATTGATGCACTTTGGCGATGTTTGGTACTTTATATTGACGCATTTTCACGTATTTTGATTAATATTGACGAGTATTGACGTAAATGCCTGCCGAAATACTTCGCTCGACTTCATGCACTTTCAGGTATATTGGCTCGCGCATATTGACTCCAATTCACCTAAATTTCGCCCCTTTTCTGAGTCAATATGCGCGAGTGAATTTGATATCATATATTGGCACATTTTCATGTAATTTGATTAATATTAACAAATATTGACGTAAATGCCTGCCACCAAAATACTTCGCTCGAATTCACACACTTTCAGGTATACCATGGCTCGCACATTTTGACGCCTTTTCGTGAACTTTCACACTTTCATTGATTAATTTTTTTCCTTAAGTCCATTCATTCAAATTCACTTATTTTGACGCTTTTTCAGGAACTTTCACGCTTTTATCAACCATAATTTTTTTACAAAGTCCAGTCATTCAAATTCACTCATTTTGACGCTTTTTCACGAACTTTCACGCTTTTATCAACCATAATTTTTCACAATGTCCAGTCATTCAAATTCACTCATTTTGACGCTTTTTCATGAACTTTCACACTTTTATCAACCATTATTTTTTACAAAATTCAGTCCTTCAAATTCACTTATTTAGACGCTTTTTCATGAACTTTCACGCTTTTATCAACCATATTATTTTACAAATTCCAGTCATTCAAATTTAATATTTTTCAAACCTTTTCACGAAATTTCATACATTTAACAAGTAATTTTTTCACAAAGTCTATACATGCAAAATTCATTCATTCCCACGAATTTTCACACCATCATTTACCAAATTTTTACACATGGTCTCATGCATTTTTCGTCGCAGGCTAGCTCACCAAACCATTGGAAGTGAGAATGCAGTCCCATGGCCTCAGTCCCCATGGATACCTGAAATGTACGAAAAATCCACAAAGAAACTTGCGCAAATTTTTACGTACAGTAATAAAGATTGTTCTCATTTGTCAAACATCGAAAGCAAAATAAAAACAATAATTTTTACAAACAGAAATATAGGCCGGTATACAGATATACAGCTAGTATAAAATGAGAGGCTTTTATAAAAAAAAAAACTTACTAGGCTGACTATATATAGCAGTATAAGGTTTTCACTATACTTTTTATAATTAATGATTCCTTTGAATAATTTAACTATTAAAGGAATTATTTTTATACTTCGTCATAATTAAATAAATTAAGAACTGTTTTTACTTATCTGATAGAACTTCTCGTCGTGGTTTAATCTTCGATATTTTATGCGACTCCAATTAAATCTGACATTTTGAAAACTCGACCGGCAAAAATGCAACATTGAATTTTCTCTTTTTACATCATAAAAAGTGCGAAAAAATGGCAAATATTAACACTGGACAAACGAATGGTAACCTAACTTCATTGTAATTAACTATTTAATGTTCAGGAATAAGTAAAACTTCACTTAAACACCTCATAAATCACCATACACACACGAGGAGCTTTCTATAACCTCTCTGCGTCAGCCATCTTGTGTTACTACCAACCGCCAAGTCACATGACTTCCGGTCATGTGACCAGATTTGTAGAACATTTTTTACATGAAGTCCCCTCATGCATATTCACGCATTTTCACACTTTTCCACGCACTTTCACCCATTTGTCGACCAACATTTTTCATTAAGTCCCTTCATGCATATCCACGCATTTTCACACTTTTTCACGCACTTTCACCCATTTGTTGACCCTTTTTTTTTAATAAAGACCACTAATGTATTTTCACGCATTTTCACACATTTTTACGCACTTCGACCATTTGTCGACTAATTTTTTTCCTAAGTCCCCTCACATGAATAAAAATTTTTCACGCCTTGTTCCATGACGTCACTTGCTGGTCATGGGACGTCAAATTTCCTACCGAGAGATGCTGAAAATATGTTAAAATACATTAATATGCACTAAAGGTTGTTGTTAAAAAAAATTGTCGAACAAATAGTTCAAAGTGCGTGAAAATGTGTGAAAAAACATTAGGGGTCTTTACTAAAAAAAAATGGTCAACAAATGGGTGAAAGTGCGTCAAAATATGTCAAAATGTGTCAATTTGAATGAGGGGACTTTATGAAAAAAAATGGTCAACAAATTGGTGAAAATGCGTCAAAATATGTCAAAATGTGCCAATTTGCATGAGGGGACTTTATGAAAAAAAATGGTCAGCAAATTGGTGAAAATGCGTCAAAATATGTCAAAATGTGTCAATTTGCATGAGGGGACTTAATGAAAAAAAATGGTCAACAAAATGGTGAAAATGCGTCAAAATATGTCAAAATGTGCCAATTTGCATGAGGGGACTTTCTGAAAAAACATGGTCAGCAAATTGGTGAAAATGCGTCAAAATATGTCAAAATGTGTCAATTTGCATGAGAGCACTTTATGAAAAAAATTGGTTGACAAATAGGTGAATGTGCATGAAAAAGTTTCAAAGTGAGTGAACGTACTTTGCATCAAACTGGCTGAAAGTGCGTCAGTATACATGAACTGACTTTATAAAAAATGTTGGATCATAATTGGATGAAACTGCGTGAAAATTCATGAAAATGGGCGAGTGGAATCAACTCAATTTGCATCAATAGAGTTGAAGTTGATACTAAATTAAAAATACGTCAATTTATGTGAAAATGCGTGGAGTTGTTCTAGTCAACTATGTGAATATTAATCAGTATATGTCAATATGGATGGGCGAAATTGCTTGAAATACACTTATTTTGTTAAATTATTAAGAATTTGTTAAAATGCGTGAATGACGCATCAATCTGCATGAGAGAGTCGTCAATCGGCTTCAACATGTGGGAAAATGTGTGAATTTTTCACTCGTATTCACAATTTATTCGCATTTATTTTCTCGTGGGAAGGTCCAATCACCGGGAGGAGTGAGTGGCCGTCCTAAAAACACCTCGGCTGGAGGAACATTGTTTAATAGCCATGAATCATGTTGTCCTGTACAAAAACCAGTTGTTTGTAATAAATAAATTTTAAAAAAAACGTATAATGAAGGTGCAGGTGAAAAGAAAAAAATAAGAAAAAAAAAAAGCTCTTTCGACAGATGACTATATATATAGGCATATGATCCATGCAGTATGCATATATACCGTATAATATATCATACAGTATGTACAGTACTGTACTGCATGCAGTAAGCCCGTTGATGTTTATGAGCATTATGCATAAATGGAATGTACGATGTATGCATACGTATATATAATTATTTATGCATAGATGCGGTTCATTACCTGATTCTGAAACCACGCTGGAACCCAATTATCACAATAAAAAGATGCATCAGAACGATGGGAAAAATTTAAGAAGACTTCACAAAAAGGAAACAATTAAGTGCCATATTTATCACATTGTTAAAGCACTTAAAAGACTTAATGAAAGCTTTTAAATTCAAATATTGGTTACGTATATATCAGGTAATATTTACAACAATTTTTTTTTTAACAATTTTCATACAAACGACTTATTTTAAAGATGTAAAAATAAATTAACTCAAAGAATTTACACGCGTTAGTCTATGCACTGAAACAGCTGAATGAGCTCTCGTCTATCATGACGTCACACAGACCACGTGACTGGTGCTGCGTGCGGGCGTTCAAAAAAGCAACCAGGAAGGTTGTACCTTCTGTAGAGGTATTTTGGCCTGCGTCGCTGAAGGAGTAAAATTAACTGTATGCATGAGGCATGATACAACTATAATAGATTATAGGTCCATCAGCCCTACGAATTTGGACTGATCTGCGCATTTTGGCCAAAAACACCCAAGGTGACGTCACGTAGTGAGCTCAAAACATGAGCTGTTTCGCTGCACGAGGGGCCCCTACCGGAGCAGAATTTTTGTTTAACATTAGCGAGGACGTTGCTTTTTATCTCATCTCAAATTTAATATTTAATTATTTGCAATACTACAATAAGCCAAACCGGTTACCCCCTACGATAATAATATATCAGGCTGATATCAGGGGGTATCAGGCTGATATCAGGGGGTATCAGGCTGATATCAGGGGGTATCAGGCTGATATCAGGGGGTATCAGGCTGATGTCAGGTCACATCAGCCTGATATCAGGGGGACATCAGGGCTATATCAGCCTGATATCAGGGGGTATCAGGGGAGTGTCAGGCTCCATTAGTTATAAGTTTTAACGCTAGGCGGCACCATTGTTGCATCAAAGGAGAAAGGTTTGTTGATAGAAAAATGGCAGCTACTTCAGGAGAGGAGAAAATCAACAAATAATGGTAATTAAACTATAATTCTTTAGCTTATAAGTTGTTTTGGAGGTAATATACTATGCCATGTGGGGTGTCTTTTGCTGCAGGTATTTTAATTAGGACTCTGAGGCCTGAAATATTAGAAAATCCACCGTCTTGCTGCCTATAGCTGTGAACCATGGGACAACAGTCGAGCCAGCTAGAATATAAAGGCCACCTAGCTCCTAGCTGCACAACATCGCATTTGTATTTAAATATTCTTCAATTTGTTTTATTGATTCTTTATTTAGTGTTAATGATGATAGTGTTATTTATTTAATTTAATTCTAATAATAAAATGTGTTTTTATTTATTCTAGTCCAAAATGGTAGCCATCAGGCGTTATAGTCAGGAAACCATCAGGGAACTATCAGGTGGAGACGTCAGGGAAACATCAGGCCAGCCTGATGTCAAGTTTCTTCTGTCCACTTCCTGATATCAGGCTGATATCAGGCTGCCCTGACATCAGCCTGATATCAGGCCTGATATATTATTATCGTAGGGGGCATGTGGGACGGCCCTGTGTATGAGGAGTGTTCGGAATTAAAAGAAATAAAACTTTTGACAGTTTTGGGCAGTGTTGATTAATCTATTTGTACACACTACACCGTACACTTCTTTGTTTAACAAAAGTTTTAAATTTAAATTTTGTGAATTTTGAGTATTTTGACTTTTATAGTCCTTTTTGACACATTCCCAGGGACCGCATGGGTATCCCCGGGACACAGCGGAACGTCCTTGCAATGCCCCGCGAATGTCCCGTGGTCTATATTATATTAATTTAATGCTTTTTAAAATTTAAAATTTTTAGGAATTGCTTAACTTATAGTGTAGAAGGGACACAGAAGAAAATAACGCAATTATATTGAACTTTTGGATCAAACGTCCTTTGAGTGTCTCGCAGGGATACACCAGGGGTATCCCATGTATATACATATGCCCCGCAGGTGCACTCCTAGGACGTTACTGTTTTATTAATATTGGTTTTAATTGGTTAAATTATAGTATTTTAAAACGTTTAGCTTCATCTCGAGAAGATTTTGATTAATTTGATAACTATCGATGAATGTCTCGCAGGTGTCTCTGTGGGACACACGGGGGGTATTGTCGAAAATTGTAAAATAACAATTTTCTTTGCTTAAGTATGTAGCTGATTGAATTTTTAATCACAATTTTGAATAATTTTAATTAGTAAACAGAATGTCCCGTAAGTGCACCTGGGGGTCATTCATGAGACGTACCCTTCTCGAAAAAAAGCGTAGTGGTCAAGTAGTTGACCACTCTCAAGTGGTAATTTCGCCAAGTGGTCCTGGTCAATAGGTGGTCACGGTCGTAAGTGGTCACGGTCAGGTCAAGTGGTCGCTCTAGTGGTCAACTCAAATGGTCGACTCTAGTGGTCACCATGACCACTTGGCGAAATTACCACTTGTGTGGTCCAACCTGCGACTACTTAAGTGGTCACTCTAATGGTCATTCTAGTGGTCACTCTAATGGTCATTCTAGTGGTCACTCTAATGGTCATTCTAGTGGTCACTCTCGTGGTCGGTTTCAAGTGGTCAAAAAGCCGTTTGTGGATGTCTTCGCACGCCGTTCAACAGGATGCCACAGAAAATAAAAATTATTGCTGGAACATGAAATAAAATTATTCCTCCACCTTTTTTTTAACTTGAATTAATAAAATAAATTCAAGGTAGAAACATAACAAACATGACGAGAAAAATAATTAAGTCACATAAAATTTTACAATGAGGATCGAAACACGTACAATATAATATAAGAAATTCATTCGATCATTCCCTGACTCCACGGCACAGTAGGGCACAATTGGGCACAGTTAAGGTTCACAGTTAGGTAAGCTGTAATGCCCATGAGTATCCAGTAGGGCACAGTGTTTAAATTAGGTACCCCAGAGCATCCTAGCTTTCTAAACTTGGCGTAACTTGGCACATTGAATACACTCTTTGAAGTTGTATCGACTATGAACTAGAAGGGGCTTAAATGATGCTTTAATTGATATATATAATATCCAACTGATATTTTTTTTCATTAAATAAACTACATTGGCAATATATCTAATTATTATCAAATTTATTTATTAATTTTGGACTTTGAAAAAATTTATACCCGGATGGTAGCGCCATCTGTTTCTAAAAAATTGAAGTAAGAAAAAAAAAAGCAACATACAACATATGATATGGGTGTCATTGTCAACAAAAACAGAGATGCTGTCTCTTTTTTATTGGAAAAGTCTGCTTTGCAGTCTTTAAAGAAGGTAAGAAATATATTAAAAAGTATATTGAAATAGCAAAGTTCTTTTTTTTCTAATAAATTGCTTCTTATTTACAGTGATTATTACAAATTCTAACATCATGAGAGGCCCTATCATAGCTTTTCTTTCTCCAGCCCAGCCCGCCCCCTTGAATTCTCTCTTTTCTTTCAACACTGAGGAAGTTATGCCCAGGCTAGCTACTTATGTGGTGAGTTAAATATTTACAAAATCTTTTCATATGTGTGTTATAATCTCATTTTCATAATTTTACAGGCAATGAATTCAACTCTGCTGCATGAAATGCTGATTAGTGGATTCTATCACCAGACATCATGGCCGCCAATATGCGGGATAGAGACAAAAGAGTTGCAGCTGCTAGCATCAATGTTTTAATTTTTTATGCTAGAGTACTCTGTTAATTACCATGATAAAATAAAAATATTTAAAAAACTACATTTTTTTAGTAATACGTTAACTTAATTAGCTTTAATGAAATGAAAAAATAAAAAATTAATAAGGAGAAGGGGCGGGGGAGAGCTACCAAGTCTAAACCATTGGTCGAACTGTGATTTTCACAGTTCGGCCATTTTGTGAGAATCACAGTTCAGCCAAGTGTCTTTGACTAGGTACCTCTGTGAATTTCACAATTGCGCCGAAGCACAAGGGGATTAACAACCGGGCTGCCAAGTTCAAATTACAATGTTAATAGAACACAAGATTGAACTTGGCACCTAACTGTGCCCAACTGTGCCGTGGAGTCAGGGTTTGATTATATTTTTATCGCACTTAAAATACAATAAACATGCAATTATTTTTATTTGTTCTCTTACATCATCTCAAAACATAGCATTCTTTAATAAAATAGGAATATTTTTGAAGTATAATTACCATCAACGGCTCAGTTTCGGCGGTTATTTTTATCAAGTCCCAAGAGCCGATAAACATTGACTGTTTAAGAGGCTACCTGGAACAAATTATATGACACAAAGTACCAAGAAAATCACAAAACAGCATTTCATAATACGTTTTAATTACTAAAAAGGTACTTATCTGATATAAAACTGCTTGATAAGACGATAATTCTGAACTCTGCAAACTCTCTGCTCCTCGTGTGCCGACGCCATGTTTTTCTCTATCACGTAACATCGCGCATGCGCACTCAATTGACCACTTGTTAAGTGGTCAGAATCTGACCACTTGTTAAGTAGTCAGAATCTGACCACTTGACAAGTGGTCAGAATTATTCGACCATTGACGTAAGTGGTCAAAAAATTATGACCACTAAGCAGCTGACCATTTACAAACTCCCGACCACTTAACAGCATGTCCAAAGATATTGTGACCATTTAACATCTGACCATTTATGAAATGGTCAAGTAGTCATGACCACTAGAACTTGACCACTAAGTGCAGTGCTGACCATTCATTTAAGTGGTCGCCAAATCCGGACCACTTTTACAAGAGGTCAATATTTATGACCTGACCATTTATTTAAATGGTCACAAAATTTTGACCATTTACCCAAGTGGTCAAACATCTCGACCACTAAGAACTTGACCACTTAAATCAGTGACCTGACCATTCATTTAAGTGGTCGCCTGACCCGGACCACCTATCAAGAGGTCAATATTTATGACCATTTATGATACCTGACCATTCATTTAGGTGGTCCGACCACTTATTCAAGTGGTCTGACTACTCATTTTAGGTGGTCAAATTGTGACCACTCCGCTATTTTTCGACAAGGGTAGTTTTTTTCTAAAAAATTAAAAAATAAAAAATTGTTAAAATTTGAAGATAAACATTATTTATGTGCCGTATTGCAAGTTTCTCATTATTATTATTAAAATTTATAAAAGAAAAACCATAGATTGTAAAACATCCTAAAGTATTAAAAATATACAAGTCGATTTCATAATTTATAGTTTATAAAGTTAAGTTTCTACATTTTAGTATGAAGATCCGACATGTGTCCTAGTGGTAAAGACACCAGACTTCAAATCTGATGGTCCCGAGTTCGGGTCTCACCTATGCCAGTTTTTTAATTTTTTTTTTGCTATTCTTTCTCTTTGATAACATCATTATAATTGATAAGAACATTTTTTAATTGGTAATTATAAGCATATTTGCTATATAACCCTATGTATCCCTGCAATGACTTCAGGGTGTATCCCTGGAATGTCCCCAAGGGGTACCCTTTTGTGCATGGAAATAGGGGATACATGCACCTTGTGGGGCAACTCCGGAGGGACGTTTGAGGGGTATCCCTGGAACGCCCCGGGGATACATCTGCGGTCCCTGGGTAAGAGTGACGTCAGAAAAACAAAAAACAATTAGAGTTAATTTGAGTGCGTTTATATAGGGCATCTTTTAGTATTAAAACTATAACACATTAATTAAGAGATAAAAATAATTTTTTTAGTATTGAAAGCTTTAGGCTGGCCCGAGCTGGGTAAAATGGCGGTGACCTTGGTCACGTGGTATGAAACGTCATAATTAGTTCCCATGTCATGCAGTCTGTCCGCTAGGTCTCAGGCGCACTGTAGAGTCCGCCCCATGGTGGCTCTATTTACTATGGTGGTGTCGCGTGCGCCTATTTTCAAATTTAGCGCTTTTACTGTTCCACTTTTTATCCAATCACCGGGCGTAATTGCTGTCATGTGACAAAAATTAAGCACTCTGATTGGCCCAGCTTTATACATGGGTCTTATCCGTGTCACTTAAAATCCAAGGATTTTGTATGTATGGATAGGTGATGGTATACCATACTGCCGTCGGTGAGGCACAGTCGTGAGGAGGAAGTGGGTGGCGGTTAAAACAGTAACCATGCAATGGGATGTCTGCCATCTTACGTTGGGGAACTTCCATACATTCACAATGCAGATGGTTGCGCTCGGTCGCCATCTTACGTAGGAGATTTGCCTCAGTAGCTCTAATGCTATTGGTATTGAGAAAACCTATCCATACATACAAAATCCTTGGTCACTTCTCCTCCTAGGTCTCCGCCCGCGTCAGCCTGGACAGGCCAGGAAGTGACGTCATGAGAGGAGGAAAAATGGCCGCCGGGCTGGCCCCACTTGACGACAAAAAACGCTTCAGCCCAGGCCAGCCCTGGCTGGCCCGGGCTGGGTAAAATGGCGGTGACCTTGGTCGCCTGGTATGAAACGTCATAATGTCGTCATAATTAGTTCCCAGTCTGTCCGCTAGGTCTCAGGCGCACTGTAGAGTCCGCCCGCGTCAGCCTGGGCCAGCCAGGAAGTGACGTCATGAGAGGAGGAAAAATGGCCGTCGGGCTGGCCCCACTTGACGACAAAAAACGCTTCAGCCCAGGCCAGCCCGGGCTAACTGGCCCGTGAATTCAAACGCACTCAATGCAGAAAGTGTACATATTAACAGCACTATATAGAAACATACATTATAGAAAAACATTACAATAGAACACATAAAACATACATACGTACACAAAACATATATAATAGTTACAGAATAATAGAACAATAGAAAATGATAATAAAACAATATAAAATAAAATAACAGATGATACTAACAGCCTGTTACATCATAATATATCATATATATATATATAATCACATATATAAAAACAAAATATGACATAGAATATAGATAGAATAAAAAAACTTATTGCTTCATTGCTATTCAAAATCTATAGACTATATGAAATCTCCCCTGGCATAATCGCTGATAGGCTTAAATTAATTAATTCTAGATTTACAGATATTTAAATGATATTGGCTACAATATTCATTACATAATTTACATACACAAGATATATTGTTCAGCTTTATGATAACCAGAGGATTTACAAATTAGATGGTGGAAGCCGTGAACAGCTTGGCGAGTTAAGACATTTCTAACATTGGATCTATCCAATTGGGGCAGACACCAATGTTTACATGTCATAGCATATGCTATCAGTGCTGTAAAACTCAGGATTAATATCCTGAGCTTTTTGATTCCTGACAGCTATAAAATTGGAATATTGATCTGTCGTTGGAAGTTTAAACATTTCTTTGATTTCTGTAATAAAATAATAATTGGAATCCATCAGTTTATAGGCCAGTCTAGTTTCGGTAAATTAATTTTGACAGACACAGTAGTCTTTTAACATGAAACATGGCTTTTACTGATTCTAATTTATCAAAATCGGATACAGATAAATGAGGCATGAAGCCATACAATTTCAATACGATAAGTAGCCACAGGGGCGACTTTTAAATTGAATAGTTTGAGCCCTGTTTTGACGGATAGACCAGACAGACCTGAGATAGCTAGTGTACATAACAGTGATAGCGTTCTTACATCTTTCTGTTTTATGTTTAGAAAAAGAATGCCCTGTCATTTGAAGTATTATGCCAAGATATTTAAATGAATTTAGAAATTCAATCTTTTGACCGTCACAATAAATTTCATCGTTTTTGCATAGCGGTCCGCCTCTTCTAAATTTAACTTTACCAACCTTGGTTTTCTCTGTGTTAATTTCTAGACCATTTGTTTTGGCCCAGATAGATAGATTATTTAGCGCTTTTTGTAGCTTGACTTTGCTCTTTGAAATAATAGCAAGATCATCTGCATATAAATTTAGTACGACTTGATCATTTTCATTTTCACAGTTTATATCTTTTGTAATCTCGGTTATATCTGCAGTAAAAAGATTGAAAAGAAAAGAGCTGCTCGGGTCCCCTTGCAAAACTCCGTTAGATTGAATAATATTACTATTATAGAACATGATAAGCGATTAAGCGATCTTGAACACATACACAATTGATATTTAGAATAACAGCTATCAATATAAGATATTCAAAATTTCAGAAGGAATTACTTTAAAGTGACTTCAGCTTTTCAATGAGCAAATTACTATTGACCGAATCAAAAGCTTTTCTGAAGTCTACAAAAGCAATATATAAATGACCCTTTGGCTTCTCCAGTGCTAGTTTAATTTGATTATATACTGTGGATACAGCTTGTATTGTGGAACGTCCTGGCATAAAGCCGTATTGCTCTTTTGGAATAAAAGATAGTGCATGGGTCCAGTGATGCAACGCTTCGCGAAGCTTCGCGCGAAATTTCGCTAGTTTCGCGAAGTTTCGCAAGCCAAGTTTCGCGAAAGTTTCGCGCGAAACTTCGCGAAATTGATATATTTGAATTTTCCGCTCTACTTTTTCGAATCGTATTTAATGAATACGCCGTTTTTCTTCCTAATTTTACTTTATAATGACAGGTTTAATTGCATAAATGAATTAAAAAAGAGTTCTATTTAATTTATTAGATATAAAAGAATTTATTTATTTTTTATTAATTTTAAAAATTACTTTTAATCATTTTTAAAATCATTTAACACATTCGAGGTTAGACAGGTCATGAAAGGGGCCATTTTATCTTGTTTTCTTAATTTTTTGATGAATATATGAAAAATCGCATTGCGACAGTCATTTTTTAATTTCGCGAAATTTTCGCGAATATTCGCGCGAATGTTTCGCGCGAAGTTTTGCATCTCTGTCTCAGTGATGCAACGCTTCGCGAAGCTTCGCGCGAAATTTCGCTAGTTTCGCGAATATTCGCGAAGTTTCGCAAGCCAAGTTTCGCGAAAGTTTCGCGCGAAACTTCGCAAAATTGACATATTTGAATTTCCCGCTCTACTTTTTCGAATCGTATTTGATGAATACGCCGTTTTCTTCCTAATTTTGCTTTAATGACAGGTTTAATTCCATAAATGAATTAAAAAAGAGTTTAATTTAATTTATTAGATATGAAAAGATTTATTTCTTTTTTATTAATTTTAAAAATTACTTTTAATTATTTTTAAAATCATTTAAAACATTCGAGGATAGACAGGTCATGAAAGGGGCCATTTTATCTTGTTTTCTTCATTTTTTGATGAATATACGAAAAATCGCATTGCGACAGTCATCTTTTAAATTTCGCGAACTTTTCGCGAAGTTTCGTGAATATTCGTGCGAAAGTTTCGCGCACCATGTTTCGCGCGAAGATTTGCATCCAGTGATGCAACGCTTCGCGAAGCTTCGCGCGAAATTTCGCTAGTTTCGCGAATATTCGCGAAGTTTCGGAAGCCAAGTTTTGCGAAAGTTTCGCGCGAAACTTCGCGAAATTGACATATTTGAATTTCCCGCTCTACTTTTTCGAATCGTATTTAATGAATACGCAGTTTTCTTCCTAATATTGCTTTAATGACAGGTTTAATTGCATAAATGAATTTAAAAAGAGTTCAATTTAATTTATTAGATATAAAAAAAATTATTTCTTTTTTATTAATTTTAAAAATTACTTTTAATTATTTTTAAAATCATTTAACACATTCGAGGATATATAGACAGGTCATGAAATTAAGGGGCCATTTTATCTTGTTTTCTTAATTTTTTGATGAATATATGAAAAATTGCATTGCGACAGTCATTTTTTAAATTTCGCGAAATTTTCGCGAAGTTTCGCGAATATTCGCGTGAAAGTTTCGCGAAAGTTTCGCGCACCAGGTTTCGCGCGAAGATTTGCATCTTGCATCTCTGGGTCGGATTGTAATATATTTGTATTTAAGATATTTGTAAAATGGTTTTCCCATTTGTCTATATTAATTGGGCATGACTTAATTGGTGGTCTATCTTTCCTAAGATATGTGTATGGTTCTAGCTCTGCGTCTTTAATCATTTTATCTTCCGATTTAATTTTAAATTCTAATTCTTTCTGTTTCAATAAAGCCTTATAACAGCTTCTTGCCTGAATAAATTGCTCATGCAAATTTGGGTTTTTGAATAAATATAATTTGCTGGCATGAAATTTTGATAGAAGATCTTGCCTTGATAGATAACATTCGCTATTAAACCAGGGTTTAGATACTCTTTTATTATTTTTCTTTGCAATAGTAGAATGAAGAATGACATTAGTAATTAAAGTATTTAGACTATTTACATCTTTATTATTGATATGAGTAATTATGGTTTCACCATAAGTATAAATTTGATCATTATAATTTCTAATATCAATTTTGTTTGAATAATTTGATCTGTAAAAAAGTTTTTTATTGGGAGGATTGCTAGGGGTAAATTTTAAATTTAGGACACTCGTCACTGCCTTTTTAACAGTAACGAGTGTCTTTGCCTCGTCACTGTTAAAGAGGCAAAATCAAAAGGGATATCGCTCGGGTAGAATTTATTTCGGGGTCTAATAAAATAAATGCGTCGTAAAAAGCTTAAATAGAATTATAAAATTTTTGCAGCCTTGCTCGTGAATTTTAAACAAAGAATATAATGGAAACAATAATTACAAATAAAACTGGTATTTTATTTCTTCAATATTTACTCAAAATGATTGTGGAAAAATCAAGTTTAGAACGATTTTGATAAATAAAATTTACTAGAAGAAAGGAAGGAAAGAGAGATGGGAGGGGCTTCTTTTTCTTGATTCGTTTTTGAGAATAGGCCAAACAGCCATGCACCCAAGCACTAGAGGGGAGGGGTGAAGGAAAGTACTAAAATGAGCTGGAAGTGACGTCACAGTAAATGAGTGACAGGCTCCTGGGCACGAGTGGTACCTCTCTGATGCAAGGTGGCTGGATAGTAAGGTGGGCAGGGAAGCTAGAGACCTAGGAGGGGAAGTGACACGGGTAAGACTCAGCGTAAGACCCATGTATAAGGCTCGGCCAATCAGAGTGCGTAATTTTTGTCACGTGACAACATTTACGCCCGGTGATTGGATTAACATTGGAACAGTAAACGCGCGAAATTTGAAAATAGGCGCACGTGACACCACCATAGTAAATAGAGCCACCATGAAGGTGGGGACACGGAGCTGCTACCCCCTCGCGGCCAGTGAGGAACTACAAAAAAACAGTTGACGATCGCATTTTTGGATCCAATTTCATCCGCGAAAAATTCAAACGGTTTAATAGAAATCCATGAACATCGGGCTGATCGGGCCGATGAACCATTAAAATTCTTTTAAATTGAGTCTATCTTCTTCAGAATTGAACATAGAGTTTATTTCTATCACAATTTTACCCACATTCATACTGTAAATAAGACTTTTGATGGCTTTTCCAGTTCCATCGTTTGAATTTTTCGCGGATGAAATTGGATCCAAAAAAGCGATCGTCAACTGTTTTTTTGTAGTTCCTCACTGGCCGGAGGGAGCAGCAGCTCCGTGGCACTCCGTGTCGGCGCCGTGTCCCCACTTTACTATCCAGCCACCTTGTTCTGATTTCTGATGTGATGTGTGAAAGTGTGTAAGTGTGAATTGAACATCAGCACTCAGAAGAAAAGTCAGAAAGTGCATTATTGTTGTTTATACCTGGTTTATAGGTTTATACTCTTTTATTACTCTACTCCTGGTAACCTGGTTTATATTTATACTTTATAATAATATACTATAAACGTTTATAGTGGCGTCGGTCGCGTACGTATAGCGGTTTATATTAGGCATAGGTTTATACCGGTAAAAATAAAACAGAAGTGTAGATTTTATCCGGTTTTTATTTGAGACCTACACAGTCATTATAACAGTCACAGACAATAATTGTCTGTGTTACAGTATAAATAAATAAAAATTGATGGAGATCGAAAATGAAGAGGTAGAGTTTACATCTACAAACAACATTCAACGTCTGAGAGGACAGTTTGAACCAGATGAGCATTGGGAACTGCGAAAAGAATTTCTGGTGGAACATCATGAGAAATATCCTCTTAATAGGCTTCTCAGCTTGTCACAAACATACTGTAACATTGAAATTCTTGGATGCCGGTAAGAATTAGCAATAAAAGCTTCATGCAGTCTTATGGTATGCATACTATGCATATACTGTATCCAATATATTTATATGTGTGTAGTGTAGAAGCTTCTACACTGTACTGTATCCCTATCCATTACCCCGCCGCGAGCTGTAAGCTCTTAGTATGCCTACAGTAATGAATCTTTTAAAGGTGCTTTCACCTGATTCAAATTTTTTTTACGGAGTCCATAGAAGTGCCGCAAGCCATAGCCCTCTGGTGGAAGGCCAAGACCAGCAGGGGCGATCGTCAACTGTCAAGATATTAGCCGTCTGAAATTTAAAAAAATAACACGCAAAGTAATGGGGAGGAAATATTTTTTTAAAAATATATACCTGATATTATTGAAGGTATCTTGTAGTGCGATACTACTTTAATGTAGTCTCCTGCGTGCTGATTATTTTATTTAGTTGATAAATATTATACTACGTGAGAAATATTACGGTAAAGTCAGGGCGGGAACTTAGTTATATCTTCCAAGCCTTGGATATGTATCATGACGTCACGGAATATTGAAAATGCAAAAAAGTACTTGCATCAACTTTCATACATTATTTTCGATGTAGTTATAACTTTACTTGATATACAAAGTAAAGAAATTGCAATTAAGTAAAGTGAAAGTCACTCGCTATGAAGAAAGGTTTTCAATGTTTATATGACGTCATCGCCAGTAAACTGACTTTTTCCTTCGCGGCTTCGCGCATGCGCAGATGTAACAGAAGTCGGGTTCATAAAACATTAATTGGAGTGTATTAATATTGGTTTTGCGTGGAAAAGAAGGTTGTTACGCAAGATTAGACTATATTAGAGTTAAACTAGTTTCGTTTTCAAAACTCTAGCACACAGCGCAATTGTCGTAAACCACGACCAAAGTGAAGTCCTCTCCCATTTGATTACACGCAAAGCTGCTGCTCAGTAGGACGGCTATTGAAAAGTGGGCGCGGTCAGGTCTTGGCCTTCCACCAGAGGGCTATGCGCAAGCCTTTCAAAATACTCTCGTTCATCTTCAGCTGTTGCGGTGGAAAATTATGTGAATACCATAGAAAAATCAAGATGAGAGTGATTTTTCTAAAGAGTGCCGCAGAACAGAATGACGCACCATAATAATTCGTTCGTGAGGTTCTACGGCATGTTGCGGCGTCATCAACAACAGTTTCTGTGGCATTTTGTAGTGTGATTCCGTAGTAAATTTAAATCATGTGAAAGCTCCATATCAAATAGATCCTGGCGGCAGTTGTGGTCTCAAGCTGTTACTCCTCAGCCTGTTCCTAAACTCCTTGGAACTCCCTGCTTTCACAATTAATTTCCTGGTCCAGCTGGTTCCACTCTCTCACTATCCTCTTGCCCACATCACTTCGGCTATCCCCGTATATGCATACATACCCCAGTTTCTCTCCTTCCTCTTACATCAATGAATTCAATCTCAACTCCTCCCATCCTTACTCTTCCGGTGTTATTTTAAACATTGAGGACAGTCTGATATCTCTCCTCCTGTCCTCAATCAGATGGAATCAGCAGATGGATCTCTTGTTCAATTTTTCAGTTTTTGAGTGTCCTGTAATAGCTGCTAAGCAACTGTCAAACTTTAATTACAGGTATCCTGCTGAAGTCATGCAGTTGATTGCAGAACTTGCTACAGACATTGGCCATGACCACCGCCAGAGACAGGAGGGTCAGATCCAGCGCCACATGGTTGACGCCTCAATTGCAGCTGAGCAGAAAATCAGTATGTTAATACATAATTGTTAATAAAAAGCTCTTTTTGATCATGTAGACTTAAAATTGAAAATTATATATGCCTTGTCAGAACATTATTTTAGTCCTGACAAAAATAACCCCAAGCCAAGGTTGTGTGCAGTGATCAGCAGAGGGTGACATGTTGTTAATTGTTGTTGCAGAGGGCAGGACCAGGCAAAGTGGGGCACCCCAGGCAAAAGTGGTGTATGGGCCGCCAGTGACCAAAGGCCCCAGAGTGACGTACGGCCCTCCGGTTTCGTCCACCAAGAGCCATGGAGATGGAGACGGACAGCCTGCGAGATATGGAGGAGTCAGGACTTACGACACGGCTTCAAATAACTAATGAGTGATTTATACAACAGTGGTTTGAAGCTTTCTAACATACAAATAACTACACTTCCAACTTGAAATGTAACTTTTTTTTAAATATTTTCTTCTTTATTTATTTTTTTTTATATATATGTAATATCTATACATGTTATATATATATATATATATATTTTTCAATAATACTATACTGTGCTAATGTCTATCATCATGATCACCATCACTCTCACCGACTTGTTGCCTGGCAACATGAAAGACTATTAAAAAAGACCTTATTAGCTAATAACTAAAGGTCTTCTTAGGGGCATCATAATGTACGACAACTATTTTTGGGGTTAAAAATCGGTGGAGACCGAAGAACTTTTCAAATTGTTATTACTATAATTATGCTAAATAAAATAGAACTAACTTAAATTTCTATTTGATACCATGACTTCATGGCCAAAGGTAGACACATCATATTTGAGATTTGAGACTGTCTGTTCTTGGCCATCAGTTTTCTGTTCACTCTCCGTAATACAAAGCAACATTTATTTAACAGCGTTAACAGAAATTTGATATTCTGGCTAGAGGTATTTAAACACTACTGTAACAATTGCATGAAATCTTTTAAAAATGAAACCGAAAATCATCTTACAAATAAATTGAAATTTGATTTAAAAATAATTCTATCATCTTTTATTCAAGGAGTAACAACATTTCTCTCTCTCTCTCTCTCTCTCTCTCTCTCTCTCTCTCTCTCTCTCTCTCTCTCTCTCTCTCTCTCTCTCTCTCTTTTTTCCAAAACCTAAGTATATGACTCTGTGATTATGTATCATAACATTGCTCATATTTGAAAAATTCATTGAGCCATTATTAGCATTTCTCTAGAATTCAGCTAGGGAAGAGGATGCCGACGAAATAAACAACCTAGGGACTAGAATCTGGGAAGCATTAAAGGTGTATCAAAGCTAATATTTTTTTTACATATTCGAGTAGCTAAGAATTATTCTGGTATCCCTGTGGCTCAATATTTTCGTACGATGCCTAGTTATTTTACAATTAATTATTTAGTTTAAAAAGTGAGTTCAAAAAACGTTGGTTGATTCAAGCCGGTGCGCCACCCGCAGCGACCGGTGATACGACAAGACGGGGGCGGAAGGGGGTTCCCCCAATTCGCGGGAGATTCTCGTCATATCAGTGGCTGTTGCGGACGTGCACCGACTTGAATCAACCAACAGTTTTTGAACTCACTTTTCAAACTAAATAACTAATTATAAAATAACTAGGCATTGACGAACATATTGAGCCACAGGGATATCAGAATAATTCTCAGCTATATACTTGAATATGTAAAAAAAGAATTCACTTTGGTATACCTTTAATTAACCATTTTATAACTTCTGTTTCCTGGTAGAACATACTGTCGTCATAGTGTCTAATTTTCTGAAGTCAACTTTTTACTAAGTTAACTTTGGCAAATTAAACATTGCCACAATAATATATGTCAGTGCTCATATTTTGCATTTAATTTTCTTTTCCTTGAAGAATCCTGATGTCATTGTTTCATTGTTGAAGCTTATCAAGGCCAAATTCGGCACGATTCATGAAGAGAGTTATCCAGATTTCTCACTAATCACGTTTAGTACTATTGAATTAGGCTGCATGGTGAAATCAACTTTAACTAAAGACAGACTTATTTTTTCCATGGAATAAAGGTGCATTTCCATGAAGCGGGGAAGTGAGAAAATCGCTTGCTGCAACCAAAGTCTCTACATGGATTCTCTTTGTTAGGAGCAATTTTATAACGAACATGGCCGCCATACGAGATTTAAGCAGGTGTGCTTTTCTCGCCCCGCTCGACATCACTTCATATATGCACCTTAACAGGCGCGGATCCGGGGGGGGGGGGGGGCTGCAGTGAAAATTTTGGATTTAACATGGGCAATATTGGCGTTTCCCCCACTACAATTTTTTTTAACAGAAGCTAGGTAAGCCCCCCCCCCCCCCCCCCCCCCCGAAATTTTCTTCTGGATCCGCGCCTGATATTTGTTTTGTATTTTGTATTTATTATAATGTATAAATGAAAGAAAATTGTTTAAATCAGTATATTATACATGAAAAGAAATATTCAATAGCAATTTCTAATATTTTCAGGGTAAAAAAATTAGGTTTAGCAGAATGATGCCGAATGCTGAACCACTGAAATTTGTGGTAAACCTAACTTAGAGGCCCTATGACCATTTCACAGTATTAAGTCCACAGTTAGTATTGCCTCAGTATGATACGGCTGCATAAAACAAATTGTTCCAGCAGCAATAATATCAGAGGTAATAGCCGATGAAAAGGCTCCTGTGACGTCATTTGTACCCATTCTGCGGTGACGGTATAGGGAAATCCCTGCAAAAGATAGGTTCACTCTAGCTGCAACCACGGACATAATTTTAATTCTGGAATGTTGAAATTTTACCAGGGCAGTCTTGATAGTATTTGTCAAATATCCTGAAAAAATTTTGTTGTTGAAGTTCAAACAGACTGCATGACTTATTGCAGTAGCAATATAAGCCAAATATTTAACATTGTTTTCCTATATGCAACATTTTTCTCTTCTTGCAACTGCAATAATTCAGTCTGTGTGAATGTCAACAACAAAATTCTTTCAGGATATTTGACAAATACTATAATCAAGACTGCCCTGGTGAAATTTCAACATTCCAGAATTAAAATTATGTTCGTGGTTGCAGCTAGAGTGAACCTATATTTTGCAGGGATTTCCCTATACCGTCGCCGCACAATGGGTACAAATGACCTCACAGGTGCCTTTTCATCGGCTATTATCTCTGATATTATTGCTGCTGGAACAATTTTTTTTATGCAGCTGTATCATACTGAGGCAATACTAACTGTGGACTTAATACTGTGAAATGGTCATAGGGCCCTTTAATTAATTCCTCACAGCACGAAAAAAAAAGTAGATTTGTCAATCGAAATATCAGTATTTATGATATAACTGTACCGTCTGTAATATAACTAGCTATTTCGCTATTAACTATAAGATCAACGAGAAGAATAATTTAAGGTAGAGATAACGCCGAACAGCTGATCGACGTAATCCCCTTTGGTTAACATGTAAACCTTAGCAAATTGACAAAAATTCTGAATTTTTTTTTTAGCGGCAGATATTAGTGCCTAAAAGCCATAGCAAAAGTTTCAAAAACATTTAACGAGCCGATTTTTTTAAATTAATTTTTTAGTTTGGCTCTCCATGGGAAAGCCCTATGCTGAAAATTAAAAAAATTAATTAAAAAAAATCGGCTCGTTAAATCATTTTGCAATTTTTTCTATGGCTTTTAAGCACTATTATCTGCCTCTCAAAAAAATTTCAGAATTTTTGTCAATTTGCTAAGGTTTACATGTTAATCAAAGGGCATTACGTCGATCAGCTGTTCGGCGTTATCTCCACCTTAAATTGTAGGCCTTTCAGCAGGCCGCCTGGAAGAGTAAAAGATATTTGCCGAAGGGCGCATAGGATAGATCGTGTGAAATGGGACGTACCCTCAAGAATTCAAGATGGCGGAAACAACGAAGGAGTCGAGAGTTGTGCTTTGGTAGTTTGGTACTTGGTACACAACCCTAGACACTAAAAGATGGCTGCTCCAAGAGATGTGGGACCTTTGATTCAGAAGTTGAGAGCCTTTTTACTGGGTGTAAGTTGCGAAGAACATCCTGAAACTTTTCGACAGAGTATTTGGAATCTATGTTTTGAAAATGTATTATGCATATGCAGATTGATTTTTTTTTAAAGGAGGCTGTACATACTCTTCATTTAAACAGGTTGACTCCACTTATTTTGATATCATGTAACATAAGTATATATCACCACTGAGCTATATGTATGCATAGCCTATGTAATCTTACTGTAATGTATGTCATATGCATATGTATGGAGCAGTGTACATAATAGGCTCAGTAAGATAGCTTTACTTGTGCTCCCTTATTTTTCTCCTTGGCATTATTGGTTTAGTTGGTGCTCTATCTTGGTCATGGTTTTACTAATAGTATGAGCTGAAAGACATTTTGCATATTTTTACAATGTGCATAATTATGCACCGGCCTTAATCGGGATCCAACAGTTACGATACCAGGAAAGATACATGCATAATGTATGAAAATGCATATTTGATAAACTTGCTCTGATTGTGGATATATGCATATTAATATTATTAATTGTAATGCAGATAGTCTATGGAAGCGTAGAAAACTTCAAATTTCCTTGGGTGAACTGCGTGTATGCATACAGTATGTATGCATGTATGATATCATAATTATATACTTTTCTTTCACAACCAAAATTGCAAAGCTTTATTCCTCGTCGTCTCTTGGAGCTACAGCAAATCATTAGCAGGGGTAATATTCAAGCTCTTCCGAGGTGGTTTCGGTTATCCTTATTATGTTAGTTAGCGGTACTGATAATTGCCACAACTCTCCGTTTGCGGCAAATGTGTTATGCACACACCATATGGTGGCAAGGGAAAAACTCAAAATTCAACATTTAACCCAAGGATAATATATAGAAGGATTCCCAAGAAGGGTTCCAAACTGGAGATAAGAGTGTTAACCGATACTATCAGCTCTCGCGGTAGATTTTGGAAACAGAGAGGCTGACAAGCGCGCCATCTCTAGGTGATAAAAGGACTGAACGTAACATCGTAAAACAATGTTAACTCCGGGTTGCGAGATCCGAAGTTCGATGGACGATTTACATTATTTTTTATTGCTAGACAACAGCTCAAATCACCGCGAAATGAAAAATATTCTCACATACCTTATTAAATTTCCAGTCTTCTACATGTGTTCTGGATACTCCAAGGCACAAATTTCACTGCCAAATAATTTACCGAAATAGCTTGTGTATTTGCAGGATTGCACCTATATGCATCACCCACTTATCTATGCTGTATTTAATTTCTGGCGTGATCTAAAAGGACAAAAAGCTCCTTATCGTTAATGGTAATTAAGATTGAAGCTAAAACAAAAAAAAAATTGCACAATCAAGCCAATTTATTGAGCAAATGGAAGGTAATTAATTGACGTACGTGTTCACGAAAACTTCACAACATAAACATGTGAGCGGAAGGCTGGCGGCAGCGAGCGAGCACTGCGAGCAGCCGGAGCAGTTAGCGCAGCAGAAGAGGGGAGGTAGAGGAGGGAGAGAGGCGGGAAATGTTCTACAGCTGATATTTTGTAACATTTATCAAATTTTATTTGCGTATTCTTAACTGCAGCATAACAAAATAACCCTTATAGACAAGCTCTGTTGAATTTGTTTGAATATTAACAAAGTTCAATGACTTTATGTGTTTGTATTAAATTTGAAGTCTTGTAAATATTTATGTAATTATAGTAATAAAATTAAAACCATTTTTCATTGAAACAAATTTTTTTACTACATCGATCATGATCCCGCTCGTTAATTCATTTTGATGCCTTTCATAAAATCGATCGAAGTAACTAAGATGCACACTATATTAAGGTCGATTTTCCTACCGGTTGCCAGTTGCCATGATAAACTAGCATTATATAATATATTATGGTGAATGGAATTTTTAAAGTCTTTTATTCAATTAAAGTTATTTTTCATTTAATGAAATTGACAGTGCACAAAAATTATAAATATGTGCGTTTTGGATATACTCATTTTCACTTTCCATTTAATGGTAACGTAATAACGTAATAAAAATAAGATGTAAATTTTAGTGAAAATTTTTTCCAATAAAAAAAATATATGTTTATAATTTTTGTGCACTGTACTCAATTTCAATAAATGAAAAATAACTTTAATTGAAAAAGACTTTAAAAATTCCATTCACCATAATATATTATATAATGCTAGTTTATCATGGCAACCGGTAGGAAAATCGACCTTAATATAGTGTGCATCTTAATTACTTCGATCGATTTTATGAAAGGCATCAAAATGAATTAACGAGCGGGATCATGATCGATGTAGTAAAAAAATTTGTTTCAATGAAAAATGGTTTTAATTTTATTACTATAATTACATAAATATTTACAAGACTTCAAATTTAATACAAACACATAAAGTCATTGAACTAACTCTTGTAAGTTAATATTCAAACAAATTCAACAGAGCTTGTCTATAAGGGTTATTTTGTTATGCTGCAGTTAAGAATACGCAAATAAAATTTGATAAATGTTACAAAATATCAGCTGTAGAACATTTCCCGCCTCTCTCCCTCCTCTACCTCCCCCGACCTCCCCTCTTCTGCTGCGCTAGCTGCTCCGGCTGCTCGCAGTGCTCGCTCGCTGCCGCCAGCCTTCCGCTCACATGTTTATGTTGTGAAGTTTTCGTGAACACGTACGTCAATTAATTACCTTCCATTTGCTCAATAAATTGGCTTAATTGTGCAATTTTTTTTTTGTTTTAGCTTCAATCTTAATTACCATTAACGATAAGGAGCTTTTTGTCCTTTTAGATCACGCCAGAAATTAAATACAGCATAGATAAGTGGGTGATGCATATAGGTGCAATCCTGCAAATACACAAGCTATTTCGGTAAATTATTTGGCAGTGAAATTTGTGCCTTTGAGTATCCAGAACACATGTAGAAGACTGGAAATTTAATAAGGTATGTGAGAATATTTTTCATTTCGCGGTGATTTGAGCTGTTGTCTAGCAATAAAAAATAATGTAAATCGTCCATCGAACTTCGGATCTCGCAACCCGGAGTTAACATTGTTTTACGATGTTACGTTCAGTCCTTTTATCACCTAGAGATGGCGCGCTTGTCAGCCTCTCTGTTTCCAAAATCTACCGCGAGAGCTGATAGTATCGGTTAACACTCTTATCTCCCTTCATAACATGGCGGATTCCAATAGAGTGCGCTCCTGTCTATTTTCTCCATGATTTAACCTAAACTTTTAATGACTTTACGCTTCCGCCACCTCGAGCTACAGTTTGTTCTCCCTCCCTAAGATAGTGTACAAGAGGTATGGTCTTCGAGTGCTTAAGCCCCGCCCACTTGATGACGTCATGATAGAGTCTCATACGAATTACATTGGATGGCTCTATCATGATGTCATGAGAATGGTCACGTGACTCCGGATGCTCGTACCTTTTCTACACTATCTTGTCCTTCCCTTGCTGTTTGATTCACAATAGAATTTACATTCTTTCTTACATCACTCTTACTATACCCACATAATCCATTTCTACTCGTGGTCATTTTTACCCAAGATATCTTCCTTAGTGGCCAGTTATGGACAATTCCCACACTTTGTCCACAAAGCCACGCTTAATTGCTACCTCTACTTCTCAATAGGCTTCAATGACGGGAACCTAGTAAAGAGACAGTATATAGATATAGAGCATCATTAGTGCTCTATATTCTGCAAGAGAAGTGTCACATTGTATTTATAGCTCCTTTTGCTCCCACAGCCGACAGAGGCAGACGGCATTTCCCCCACTCTATTTTTTTTTTTAACATTGGCCTTATGGAGGCAGCCCCCCCTCCCCCCCTCCTGAATTTTTTTTCTGGATCCGCACCTGATGCTAGTGTCGTATGCCTGGCTCCATCTCATACCTACAAACTTGTGCAAGTCGATTACTGATCGCTCACCAAAACTGCCTCTATCCACCCTCCCTCTCCTCTTGAGGTGAAGCTGAGCCGGGCAAGCACCAGACGTTACGCTTGCAATAGTTGTGGGAGCAGGAGCAGCCATAATACAATGGGAAACCTCTTGCATAGTATACACTGTGAGCATTGATTATGAAACTTGTCAAGTATATATGTACGGTATTGTGTTTATAAATATGAAAATAATGAGTTTGTTTTAAATACTGTATTTAAAAACAAGACAAAGAAGAACTAGTTATGAACATATTGAGGGGCATTCACAAAGGCTTAAGGCCACATTTAGGGCTCGATAATTTAAGACCAGAAATTTTGGGTCTAAAAAGCATGCCTAAAATCGGGCTTTAAATTATCGAGCCCTAAATGTGGCCTTAGGGCTTTGTGAATGCCCCTTATTGTGTATTAATTTAGAAGAATTTAAGGGAAAGGGAACGCCAGAGTTGCGCCGCGATCGCAGCGCCTCTATATCAATATTCAAATTGTCCCACTCTAAAGATACTACGCAAGTCACGGCAGTTTTATATTCAATTTATTTATAAATAATGAGTTAAATAATAACTGTTATGGTTGTTTTATTTATAAAACTTTTTTTTCATTACTATAAAACATTTTTTGAAAGTTTTTAGTTTAGGTGGAGACTGGTGGGGTGGATTATAAGCGGTGTTTTGGTTCATTAGTTAGCCTGTTTCATTCGCCAGTTGTTTAATGGCCGACTAAAAAGAGGTGTGTGAGACGTGCGAGTGTCAAAATTCGTGCAGTTATTATTCATTTACGTCGCTCCCACTCTCATAATTGTCTTTTTTTTTTTTGCTGTGAAGGTTTGTCCTAGTGCATTAAGTTTGTTTCTAGTTTTTTTTTTAAAATCGGACGATTGGATCATTGAATTTTTCTAATGTCACTGAAATGCAGGGTATGCTTGTTCAATAAATGGGTTCAGTTTCAATACACGTAACTCGGAAACTGAATCGAAAGAGCTAATAAACGACATAGAGGAGAACATTTTAAAATATGTTCGAAGGAAGAAATGAGAGTGGAAAATTTAACATTGGTGGCGTTACCTTACCCTTAATGCAAATGATTGTATGTTAATTTGTTAAAAAGTTCTTGGGTACACATTTATTTTTTTCTGATTTTTTATTATATTTGGTTCATAACGCAACAGCAGGTACCTACGGCAGCATTCTTTATACAGACTTACAAACAGAATCGGCTACCGAGTTGGATTCTTAACTCTTATAGAATGAGGTACATACGACTCATTGTGCACTAACCCCAGACTTGTGCTATTACAGATCAAATGAGAAAATGATTAAGAATGTCAGTAAATTTGTTACTTATGTAAACTTGAATGCTGTGATGTGCATGTCATTAAAGTAGATATTTATTATTTCAGAGGAATCACATCAATGCTCTACGCTTCACTGACTACATAGCTGCAAGGACACAGCCTCCCCCGGAACTGCCTGACGGCTCCTCCCACAAGCTCTCTGCAAATTACTACTACACTCGTGATGCTCGGCGGGAAGTGGCGCCTCCCCTGTTATTGGCCAGTGGTACCCGAGAAAGGATGTCCATTGCTTCCAGGTAAATAATACGCAGCTTGTGGTGATTTGAAAAAGAAAGATGGGCAAGGAGATTCCCCCCTTCCCTTCTCTCCTTACAAGCTTTTGAAATACTTGCGAGGTATTTCCACCTATCAGCCCCATACTGCCCCAAATTTAACATCAGGGATCATTCCTCATCTCTGAATCAAAAGTTGAAGAGCAGAACACTGAATAGAAGGGCCCTTAAGCCTTGAGACTTTTATTAATCACATATAACTCGCATATACATAAGCTTTGGCAGGCATTGAGCAACAGTGTTAAAATATTACGTAATCAATTCATTAAAAATCAATGAAGACTATAATATATATTATGTGTCATAAAAAGAATTTTTCCATCACAAGTTGACAAAAAAATTTCTCTTGGTGATGGCATATTTGATTTTCCAGAAAAAAAAAAACATTTTTGAAAATTTATACTGTGGATTAATTTTTATTTAAATAAAAACTAACATAATTAAATTTAAAAAAAAAATAATAATAATAATAAATAAATAACAATTCACTTGAGACAAATAAACTAATTTTGAAACAAGAACTGAAGTATGTTGACCCTAAAACTTTCGTTGTCATGATTTTCATGATTTGATTCCTTAATCTTGAATGAAATTTTAAATGCGTATTATTTGAGAAAAACTCTCTGGTACAAGAAAGACACTTAAGGGTAAGATAACACGAACAATCGATTGTTGGTAGTCCCATTTGATTAACATGTAAACCTTAGCAACCTCATAATGATTCTGAATTTTTTTTGAGAGACAGTTCTTGGCATTAAAAAAATATGGAGAAAATTTCAAAACAATCGGACGATCCAATTTTTTTAAATGATTTTTTTAAATTTTCAGTATAGGGCTTTCCCATGGAGACCGAAACTAAAAAATTAATTTAAAAAAATTGGATCGTCCGATTGTTTTGAAATTTTCTCCATATTTTTTTAATGCCAAGAACTGTCTGTCAAAAAAAAAATCAGAATCATTATGAGGTTGCTAAGGTTTACATGTTAATCAAATGGGACTAACAACAATCGATTGTTCGTGTTATCTTACCCTTAAGGGAAAGTTAGCAAGGCTTACATAACAAGGGAAACAGCAAAACAAGTTCAGTTTTCTCTCATTTGCTGTATTACACTTATAATATAAAACAAGATTTTTTTTTATTACAATATATTTTTCTCCTTTTTTTTTTTACAGTTCCAAAGAGGATGTTTCTGCTGGTCCCAGGAAGCCTCCAGTCCCTGGAAGTGTTTGGAAATGGGATTAGTGTTGGATTGAATCTGTAGTATTGGAATGAGAAATTTCTTAATATTTAGATCTCTGATGAATTGTTTTATTATCTTGAACTAATATCATTAATTTTCAGGTAATGGACATCTCCATCTGGTCCCCATCCAATGTTTGTTTGTTTATTTTTCAGCAATCTTTTGTTATTTTTATTGTGATGTATTGTTAGGAATAGATTGTTAAATAATTATTGTATTAGCGTCTTAGGTTGAATATATGAAATTATTATTATTTTTTTTTATTATTATTATTATTGTTGATGATTTATTGCTTTTTACACATAATATACTTGCTATGTTAAATTATTGTCCAATTGTCTCAATCTGTTTACGATAATTTTCGCCTCTTCTGGATTGATATTGTGAGTGGTATAGTGCTTGTGTGAAATTTGTCTTGTTTTTATTTGTTAGTTGACAATCACCATGAGGTTGCTAATTACACTGATATTGACATGCTTATATTGTAATGTACAATCGAAAAGCAATAAAGATGAATATGAATACTGTATTACTTTATGTTGTGGCAATTTTCTCTTTAGAGTCTAAATTGTGTGAATACTTCATGATTACAATTCAGTTTAGCTTAAACTGTGTAAATATAAATTGTTAATAAATATTAATATTTACATGTTAAATTGTGATTCATTTTGATGTTTATAAAAATAAAATGATGCACAAATTTATCCATGCACGAATAGAAAAAAAAAAAAAAAAAAAAAAAAAATCAAGTATATATTTTGCCCAAAAGTGTACATTAATCACAGTAGCCTCAAAATAAAGCCTAGCTTAGGACTTCCAAGTAGCTGGATTACAGGAGCACGCCACTACTCACCTATTGTAAGTTATTTAATAAATAATATAACTTACAGAACATTAAGGGTAAGATAACTCCACTGATGTTAAAAAAAATCCCTCACGCGAAAATTATGAAGAAAATTTAAAATGTTCTCCTCTGCACCCCCTATCAGTAAGTAAAATATCAGGTCATGGAGGAAATAGACTATATATATATTATCCTTGTATCAGGTGTACAAATACCATCTAGTTTTTGAGTTATTAATTTTTAAAGTTCACTAATTTAACATGAAATTTCCATTTCTCCATGTTAAAGTAGTCAACTTCAAAAATTAATAACTCAAAAACTAGATCGTATTTGTATACCTGATATTTTAGCTACTGCAGGGCATAGTCTGCTACGTAGGAGACTGCCCTGGCTACTGATAGGGGGTGTAGAGGAGAACATTTTAAATTTTTTTCAGAATTTTTGTGTCAGGGATTTTTTTAACATTGGTGATGGCGTTGTCTTACCCTTAAATAAACATGCATATACACGATTTTCAGGCAGCCTCCGTGTGCTCTGCCATAACGTACGTAAAAAAGATGCGCACAAAATGTTATTTATTAAATGGAGAATGTAAAATTGAATAACTAGCTCAAAAATTGATGTATATAAGACTAAAATGGAAAATTCTAGTGTGATGAGTAAACAAACTTTTAGTAATAATCCCCCTGCAAGGCGCAAATTTCTCCCCCCCCCCCTTTTTTTTCTTTTATTAGGAATTTCTTTACCTTCTTACGGGCTTTCGCTAGGCCTTACGTATCTAATATATGGCAGAAACACAGCTGAGGCAGAGCTGAGTGGAGGGGATGAACATTGTCTATATTTTAAAATGCATGTTAAATGTTGACATAATTTGCCTTTTTGAATTCTGAGGGGGTTTATATATCATATATAGTTGCAGCTATGTAGATTAGAATGCTAATTTGAAGAAAATCTAGCTCAACCCGTCATCATTTTTGCAGTAAAAATGAAAACTTCCATGTTTTTGTTATTATAACTTAATTATTGATCACATTTGATTTGTATCTTAATCTTACACCAGTGAAAAAAGCAGGGGCCAGTACATGCCACGTATATGCAAGGGGATGCTGGATCCAGCCTTCAATTTCGAGCAGCTATAGGAGGAAAGAAGTGATGGTGCCCTGCCTGACTCACTGATGACCTTCAAACTTAAATCCATTGACATTAAGAATTTTAAAATAAGGGGCAAAAATTTCTATCCTTGGTTTTAAAATTAAAAAATATAAAAAGCTCCTTGTTGAATAAAAAACAAAAGTCTGATGGAATGGTAA
The DNA here is from genome assembly GCA_949825025.1 of Siphlonurus alternatus. Lineage (NCBI taxonomy): Eukaryota > Metazoa > Arthropoda > Insecta > Ephemeroptera > Siphlonuridae > Siphlonurus > Siphlonurus alternatus. The sequence goes on along the minus strand of OX463788.1, from coordinate 49,046,057 downwards.
TATCTTGAAGATAAATTGATTATTTGATAAGGTAGCTGATACTTCTATTATATGTGGGTTGTTTTGGTTAATTTCAATTTAGTACCATACCAACATCGAATAAAATTTGTATATAACTTTCATTTTTAATGGAAATCCCGGCCATTGAGAAAGTTGTGATTTTTGGGTTTAAGACCCCCCTCAGAAGCGCTGAACAACATATTTTACATCACAATTTTATCAGGGTCATAAAGGTATCTTGTTAATTGGTTGTTGGCTATATAATATATTTGGGGCATTTCAATGTCCGGAAAATGGGATACGAAATGTGCCCCATCCTGTATAATATATATTATTATATTATCATCTAGCTCGCTATGAAATGAAGTCAATAGACAATTTTATTTGTTTGATCAATTGGAGGGCCGTTGCCCCTACTCTTATGTAACCCGCTCTCTTTTGGCGCTGAACAAGTTGCCTATAACTTCAGGAGCAGTCAGGGCGTTATATTTTAATTTTGTAAGCGCACAATACAGAAGTTTCGTTTCATTCATAATTAAGAGAGTATCAAATATAATTTACTGAAAATCACAAAGTCAGAGTATTTAGTGTTTAAATGTTATTTTTATAAAGGAATTGACATGATAGCCAACTTCTGTGAGTGGGGACAGATTTAATGTATTAATTTTTTGTTTGATCACTATATATGCTATACATATTATGCGTAATATCTTGTGCTGCTGTCGAAATTTTACTCTGATAATTCATTATTTAGCTATTGTTATTGTTTTTGTAAGCGTGCACGTATCTATTGAATAATATATATTATATATATATAAAAATAAAAGTGATAAAACTTTTCAGGTTAATTGTGACGATCCGTCAACATGCACGAACACGTACTCAGTCTCCAGCTTATCGCAATTTTAAGGTCGCCATCGGAATATTTTTTAAATTAACAATTAGACCGGGCTGCTTGAAAGCCGTTTAAATTGGATGGACAGTTATTAAATAAATATAAATGGGCTCATTTATTAATGGAGTAATCATGACCTCAAAATTTTTATTGCAGAAATGGATAGAGCGTGCAAAGTTATGCGCGCTCCCCTGATTTTTTTCAGATTTTTTTGAGCCCGGGAACTATTTTTAAAAAATTATTGAAAGTCATTTTTGTGACGTCACGCGGCGGCAAGTCCTATCTTTTTGTTAAGGAGCGGCGTCTCGTGACGTCACAAAAAGAACTTTCAATATTTTTTTAAAAATAGTTCCCGGGCTCTAAAAAATCTGAAAAAAATTAGGAACTTTGCACGCTCTATCCATTTCTGCAATAAAAAAAATTGAGGTCAATACTCGAAGGATTATATATATTCTCATTGAAATATTATGATATGATATTAAATTAAAAGAAAAGGCACAATAAATTCAATTTAATTATACAATTAAATTATGAATTATGATTCATGTGACATATAGAGCGAAAAATCGATATTAAAAATCCAAGAATATTTTTTTATGGTAATTCAGCCTAGTTAAAAGTATCGACCTCAAATTTTTTTAATGCAGAAATGGATAGAGGGTGCAAAGTTATGCTACTTTGATTTTTTCAGATTTTTTACAGACCGGGAACTATTTTTAAAAAATTATTGAAAGTCCTTTTTGTGACGACACGCGGCGGCCAGTCCTATCTTTTTCTCAAGGAGCGGCGTCTCATGACGTCACGAAAAGGACTTTCAATATTTTTTTAAAAATACTTCTAGGGCTCTAAATAATCTGAAAAAAATCAGGGTAGCATAACTTTGCACCCTCTATCCATTTCTGGAATAAAAAATTTTGAGGTCGATACTCCATTGTCGTTCTTCCTTTTTGTAATTATTATATATACATTGTAAGGGTTAATCGCATTGCACCACCCTTTTAATTTGTACTACCTAGTTTCCATCTTTTCAGCCTGGTGATCAATTTGCATAATTCAGTTCAAGAAATATTATATTATACTATATAGTTTTAGGTTATTATAATAAATTATAATTATATACTATTAACGTATAAAAATAAAAAATATAATCTCTCTTCAAATCGTTTGCATATATTATATGGCAATCAAATAGGTTTTAATATACGTGTAGCATTTGTTTTCTATATACGTTTGAAAAAGCTATTTTTAGAATGGACAACATACATGAAAAAAATTTATTGCAGGAATGAATAGAGGGTAACAAATTATGCTACTCTGAATTTTTTCAGATTTTTTTTGAGACCCAGAACTATTTTTAAATAATTATTGAAAGTGCGGCCACGCCCCCTGGAGGCGTCAATAGGCGTCCCAGTCTCGGCAGTCTCTATCCTTTTTATTAAGAATTCAGGAGTGCCAACTAAAATCACAGGACTTTCAATAATGGACAACATACATGAAAAAAATTTATTGCAGAAATGAATAGAGGGTACCAAATTATGCCACTCTGAATTTTTTTCAAATTTTTTTGAAACCCAGAAGTATTTTTAAATAATTATTGAAAGTGCGGCCACGCCCCCTGGAGGCGTCAATAGGCGTCCAGTCTCTATCCTTTTTATTAAGAATTCAGAGGTGCCAACTGAAATCACAGGACTTTCAATAATTATTTAAAAATAGTTCCGGGTCTCGAAAAAATCTGAAAAATTCAGAGTATATAGCACAATTTGGTGCCTTCTATTCATTTCTGCAATAAAAATTTTTCATGTATGTTGTCCATTATTAAAAAATAGTTCCGGGTCTAAAAAAAAAATCTGAAAAAATTCGGAGTAGCAGAATTTGGTACCCTCTATTCATTTCTGCAATAACATTTTTTCATACAATGTATGTTGTCCATTATAATATTTCAACACTTTCTTATAATTTATTATAGTAAAATGAAACTAATATTAAGTATAATTTCTTGTATACTGTTACACAAATTGAACACAGCAATAATACACTTGTATAGTAAAAGTATAATTCCTAATTGCTATCTATTATAGGGTTCATAAAAAAATAAGTTAGTTAAGTTTTTGAGATGTAAATAAATAAGTATGGATATATATTGAAATAATAATTATTATTGGGGTTCTGGCGACTATAGTCAAAAGTCAAAATTTAATCAAATCAGCATCTAAAAAATTAACAATTGAATAAATTGATCCCATTTACTGTTTTTTTATTATTCTTTATCTTTAGATTTAAACATATTTTATGTTTTATGTTTGCAAACTATTACAATAACACATTTTATTTAAATATTTTAACCGTAGTTTAAACCTTTACCATATATGCAATGCCAATGAGTATTGTAAATTTTTAATTTTTATCCTGTGTGTTTTTTTTTTTTTTTTTTTTTTTTGTTTTTTTGTTTTTAATAAGTTTAAAATTTTGTCACTGTCCATCGAATTAATTATTCGATACAAAGATTTACTTTGTACTGTTTTTTTGTCGAGTATAAAAACAATTCATTAAAATAGCGTGTATTTTCACTCTATACATGAGAAACGTTTCTGTGCTATAGTATCAAGAATGATCATGATTGACAGGTGGACAAAGTATTTATTACTTTAATGTGAATCCTCTCTCTGCTTTATTGGCTTTGATGAAGTTTGATGAGACATCTATAACGTTACCTATACGTTAGTTTACAAGGGATGAAAAAAATGGAAGCTCGTAAGAAATAGAGAAAAAGAAGAAATCGCAGACAGATATTGCAGTTGGCATGAAAGAAATTCACAAAAAGAGCCTCTATCTCATTCTCTCGTCTTTCCTCCTTTTTTTAGACTACGTGGATGGTGAACTAATTCTTTAAATCTATACGCCTGTGCTGGCTGCGAGTTGTCGTGTGCCCGAAACAAGCGTAGGGTACAAATGAGTCCCTCATGAGGTCACATTTAGATGATCGATTAGGAAGCGCTGCAGGGAGCTATATGTATATAACTATATATAATATTATATATTATATATACATACACTACAACATGATGGGATACTGGAGCGATGGAGGTCGAGGGAAGCTGAGAAAGGGGGGGGGGTATATAGGGTGGGAAAAGGCGCGTCTATAGAGTCCGACGGCTGACATTTCTTTCTTTCCCCCACTCTTACAGAAATAGTATATATGTTTATCTTGATATTTTTAAACATACAATTAATATTTCATACAGGGCAAAATCTTTTGTGCTGCTATTCTATGATTATGTAACTATTTCTGTATAGAGGTTATGTGTAAGAATGGTCATTAGACCAAACGTCGTCTAAATAAAGACATTATTCTATTCTATTTCTATTCTATTTCTATTCTATTTCTATTCTATTTCTATTCTATTTCTATTCTATTTCTATTCTATTTCTATTCTATTTCTATTCTATTTCTATTCTATTTCTATTCTATTTCTATTCTATTTCTATTCTATTTCTATTCTATTCTTGGTAAAAACAAAACAAAACACTGTTCTACATATTTAAATATATCATAAATTGAAGTACACCTGCGTAGCACACAAAAAATATATTAATTTATAAGTTATGTATTGTATATTATAATTATGGACATATAGAGAGGGATCTATGCAAAAGAAGTGAGTATTCGCACTCAATTTTTACATCACTGCGACTCGCACCTTGGCGACCAAGGGCAGTTCACCTCAAATAACAACAGAATGTGAAATTGGTGCAGTACTTTTGATGCCGTATTTCCTCAATATATAACATGACTTGCTGTCAATTTGTAAGAGTGACAGAATGTCAGTCGGTTTGTCCATTTTGCCAAGTTCATTTTTGTCTCACAAATGCCATTTTATTAATTTCAGCACTAAACTTACTTAGCATTAAATTTTAAGAAATTCATTAAGGTATACACTCAGTGCGGTCCATGTGCTGAAGATTCTTGCTAAATAAATAATGTACAAATAATAGACATAATTATACACATTTGTAGGGTGAAAAAAACAGAGGCAACACGGTCGGAGAATCCAGAATTTTTTTACAAAACAACACGCTAAATAAGACCTCCGCCAATTGTGACCCAAGTATTTTGCACAGCGTGCCAGAATTTAAAATTGAAGTGTCCCCCAAAACCGAGTCGGTATTTGTACTTTTGTTGGAAAAATAAATATATAAACCTGCAACTCGAACACCCGTTTCCTCACTCACAACAGGGCTGGTGTCAAACATGATGAAAATTAAAATAAGAAATTCTGGGCCAGTATTGTGGTCACTTTTCCTGAATATTTGGAGAGTACGCAGTAGGAGCTGCAGGGGAAATTTGATGAGCTAACAAATGATTGATTAAAAAAACGACTATTAATTTTATCTTTTTACAAGAGAGAAAGTATATTATCTAGGGTCGGGTAGACATTTATACACTCCTTACATTTTACATTAGGAAAGCATTTTCCTTTTTCAATTTTATAACATCATATTTCAAATTAAGCGTCTCTTTTGCACGTATATCTTAGCCGATCTTAGTAATGGTGCAGTTCAGTTCGAGCTAAAGGATAAAGATGTCAATTTCTTTAAATTAAATTTATAATATAAGTCAATGAGATTGCTTCAATTCGTACTCTTCGACTAAACTGCAAAATCCACATTATATATACATTTTTCCCATTAATTTGAAATGTTTGTTCATCATTCTATTTTTATAGGAACTGAGTTATAAATCACAGCACAGATAGATTAAATTTAACTTAAGTATGGATTCGTTAGTTCAAAATTTTTACTGTGTATTTTTTTTTTTTGTCTTGCATGAAATTTCACAATATTAACATAACTTATTTTAAGTTTAATAAGTATATAATTATGATCCAGTCACACCTCTATATACCATATATCTAAATTCCATCTTTAGATTTTGATGTAATAATATGCAGTATAAAGTTCAAGCTATTCCACGGTGTCAGGAGTTCTGACTGCGGTTTATATGGTTAAAAAAACTCAATATACGATAAATTGAGTAGTATGGAATAATATAATACATATTGCGAAGCAAATAGCTCAAGACATTTTGAAAACTAGATTAGCTAAATAAATAAATCTTTTCTATTTAGAAATGATAGCTAAACATGCCTACAACCTCCAAATGTTACATAAGATTTTCAGTATATATTTTCGTCACGTGTTATTTTATACGTTCGGGTGCGGACGTCGACAGTGAGGATTCGAGCTTGAAAGGTCCAGCGATGCGCCCACTACCCCCATCCTGCACTTGGAATTTAACATGACTAATATAGGCATTTTCCCCACTCCAATGATTTTTTTTAACATTGGCCTTAATATGTAGACGCCCCCTCTCCCACCTGCCCGCAATGACGCACTGAGGCTAGCTTCAACGTGGTCATTATAATTGACGTGATCCATATATGCTGTACAGCCTATGATCGAAATAAAAATATAAATATATATAATCAGCAGAATGTCAAGCATGTTAGACCAGATAGTAACTATCCACTCAATCCACTGGCTAACCTCACAGCTGAGTGCACTTGGCCTTCGCTTTTAATTGCTGCCTGCCATGGCGATCGAGTCCAGTAAAATCTCGCGGTCTCGCCATTTTATACACAATACTTCACTTTCGCTCTTAATCTAGTGACGTCTTCCCAGGCGTTCAATAAGTGACTTCGATGCAGGAAAAGCACCAAGCTTTTTCGTGTCTTCAATCGCATTTTCATGAAAGACCTTATACATGCACACAGCCAGTAAACAGTCAGGCCTGTGATATTTTTGTATATTATAATTTAAATTTATATATTTTCTTATTGAAATGTGTTCTTAAGAAATCGAGATTGAATAGAGTAAATTAAATTTTCATATACATTTTTATATTGAATTAGTCGGCATACTCGGATTTATATATTATATAATATCTGAAATTTTAATTGAGGTCCTTTAACTGTTTGTACAATCGATTCATGAATCAGATGCTATAAGGAGAATCTGACTCTTGAATTGGCATTTGATTGTGTATTTACTTAACGAACATCAAATCACCTCTATACCAGTCTTATTTTTTTTATTTATTATTTCTTGTTACTTTCTTTACTATAACACAAACACCGGGCTCAATTGAGCCAAGGTGTAAGTGCCTGTACCAAACATTGAGAGGGGATTGCGGGTAAGCATGCAGGGGTGCTACAAGCTCAAAAACTTGCGCACAATGTTAGCCGTGCCAAGAATAGCAGCCTTCTGCATGACACGCACATGGTATTCTTTGAGAGCCAACTTCTCTCTGGCATCTGACCAGTCTTTGGTCACAAGACCGTTACTAGAGATTACAACTGGAACCACATCAACACTACGGAGCTGGTACATGTCTTTGAGCTCAACAGCAAGTGGCTGGTACTTGCGCTTTTTCTCCGCAACTGTGGTCACAAGATTCTCGTCCAGCGGGACAGCAATGTCGACAATCACCGCTGTTCGAGCTTTCTTGTCGAAGAGAACAAGATCAGGTCTGTTTGCTTCAACAGCTCTATCTGTGGTGATGGCAGAATCCCACAGGATTTTTGCATCCTGATTATGGAGAACTTGTTCCGGCTTGCACTTATAGTACGGAACCTCCGTCTCAATGAGACCAACTTTCTTGGCCAAAGCTTGATGTACAACTTTGGCAACAGAATTGTGGCACTCTAAGTACTCTTTTGGAGCAAGCACTGGACAGCCCCCAGCGACATGCTGAATAGACTCGTTAGCCTGCTTACAAAGGCGACATCGGTCACTGATGTTGATTTTGAGGATGTGTCGCTCATACGCCCTAGTCCTGATGACCTGATCCTGTATGGCACAGACAAAGCCCTCCGTCTCTGCAAATAGCCCACTTGTCCGCAGCCACTCAGTGGAACTCTTGGTGTCCACCTGATCCGAAGACAACGCTGCAGCATACCGACCATGCAACGCTTTCGTTGACCACTCCTGAATTCTTTCAGCCTGTGTCTTGATGGTAGACTGAAACTCTTGCTCACTCAAATGTAGCGGAGTGTAGCCACGGTCCTGATTGCAGACAGCTGCATGCAATCCAACACCACGTGACACAAAGTACTGGCGGAGTTTCAGCTCCTGCTGATTACACATCACCTCCATGTTGAGCAAACCTCTTCCACCTACATGACGCGAAAGGTACAGTCTCTCAACTGAGCTCCTCGGGTGATGTATCCTGTGCTTTGTAAGGGTAGTTCTCATCTTTCTGTCAAAGGCTTGCAGCGACGTCTCCGACCATCTGACGACTCCAAAGGTATATGCTGCCACAGGGATAGCCCAAGTGTTAATTGCTGAAATCTTGTTTCTTGCACTGACGAAAGACTTGCAAACCTTGTTGACACGAGACAGCACTTTCTTCTCAACTTGTTTCCTGGCATCTACATCCTTGATGCCAAGTACCCAGCTAGCACGAACAGGCCGGGCCAGAGCTGGCCCTCTGGTGGCCGTCTTGGCGAGCTTCTGGCTATGGCCTACCAGAAGCGGGCCATTCATTGGCCGTCTTACTGTCAGCCGTAAATGGCTTGCCAGACCTGGGCCGGACTGGGGCTTCAAACCACAAGCCGTAACAGGGACTTAGAATATTTTCAATAACATATTCACATAATAAATAATAAGTAATTAACATATCGTTGTTACATAATTATTAACGTTTAAAAAATAAATGTAGCTAAAAATTTAGGTCGGAATAAAAATATTTTTGTTAAGTATTCCAAATGTAAAGTTTATAAACCTAAATTTACCATTCTCTTCTAAGAAAGGCAGTGTCCTAGCGGTAAGGACCTTCAGCTGGGGATCCAAAGGTGCCGAGTTCGATTCTCTCCCCATCCAAATTTTTTACATTTTTTTTTTGTTTTTTTTGGGGCCCAAATGCGTAGAAAATAATAAATAAATACAAAAAAAAAAAGGGAGGGAAGCAAATTTTACTGAAATAAAGGTGAAATGCAATGACCCTGGCCCGCCAAGCCTGGCCCAAGAACGGCAAAAACCTCTGGCCGTTTTAAGCCCAGCTTGCCATAAATTAAATGGCCCATGAATGGCTGACCAAGCGTCTGCCAATCTGGCATGCCAGAATCTGGCCAGGTCTTGGCCAGCTTCTGCGTGTTAGCTGGGTAGCTGCTGTAGACCGAGGTACTTGTAGTTGTCCTCGATACCCAAGTCTTGAATAACGGTGCCTCCCATGAGTCGCAAGCCTTCTTGTGGATCTTGAACCTCCCCCTTTCTCACATGCACAACAGCACACTTGTCAAGACCAAACTCCATACAAATTGCATCACTAAAACTTTTGACAAGTTCAAACATGCTGTGCAACTGGTCTTCACCAGATGCATACAACCTTAGATCATCCATGTAAAACTGGTGGGAAATGCGAACTTCTGGATTCCTCTGTAGAACGTAACCATACCCAGAGGTCCGGAGCATCCTGCTCAGCGGGTTCAGTGCAAGACAAAATCACAAAGGGCTGAGACTATCTCCTTGAAAAATAACTCTTGAAATTTGCATTTCTCTAGTCTTGTAGTTAACCCCACCTTCGTTTACATGAAGACAAGTCCTCCACATGCTCATGCAAGAAGTGAGAAGCTCAACGACGCAAGGGTGGATCTTATACAGGTGAAGGACAGAGAGGAGCCAGGAGTGAGGCACTGAGTCAAAGGCTTTCTTGTAGTCAACCCAGCCTACTGAGATGTTGCGATGTTTTCTACGAGCCTGCTGAGACACAACAGTGTTGACCACCAACAACTCCCGACATCCCCTGGTTCCCTTCCGACAACCATTCTGCTCCTCAGCAAGAAGTCCATTCGTGACAAGATGGTCATATATCTTCATCGACAGAATGGAAGTAAAGATCTTGTACAGTGTGGGAAGACATGTAATTGGCCTGTAGTTTTTGGGATTCAATGAATCACCTGACTTTGGCTTCATGTAAGTTATTCCCAAAGTACAAAATTTTGGCAAGATTGACGGATCTCTAAGGGCAGCATCAAAGTTGATTGCAAGAGATTGGTGAGTACTCTTGAAGTACTTCCACCAGAAGTTGTGGATACCATCCACACCCGGCGCTTCCAGTTCTGTGTCTTCTTAACAGCAGACTGTACATCAGCAAGTGTAATGCTTACTGCCGGCATTTCCGGGATGTCTCTGCACACCTCCTCTTCCTCACGCAACCAATATGCATCTTATATGCATCTTATATATTATTATTTATTATAATAATATAATAATTATAATAATTAATTGTATTTATTATTATTATTATTATTTTTAATAGTTTTAAACTTGATTTCACATCACAGAACGATTTGTTTCAAGATAAGTTATGGATTTTAATTCATTATGACCTCTAATACTGCTGAAATTGTGTCAAATTTTCCATTATTTAAGTTCAGTCGAGTACCGAACCTTCCCCCCCCCCCTCCTTAAAAACAGCTATTATTTTTATTGCATCCCGAGGATATTTCCACTCGTTGATTTTATGAAAATTATTAACTTCTGACACCATAAACTTTCTTGAACCTAAACACCATCAAAATAAAACGGTAACCAATAAATCAGAATGTATAAGCATATAATTAATTTTTAAAATAATTTTTGTTTTTATCCTTTATTTTTTTGAAAGTAGCTTGTATCTTATTATATCGGATCCATTACATTTTGAGAGTGCCTTAATTCCAAAATTTATTTTCAGATATTATGGTAGCTTCTTCTAGTTCCTACCCATAAGACATAAGATAATAAGCTGTGATAACACTATATACTGCATACAGTATAGTATATATTTTGGTATGTTATCAGTTATGACTAAAGTTTTCTCAGTGTTCCAACTTTTACTTCTACACTGCATGCAAATTATGGCTTATGAATTTAGAACATGCAGAAGTACTCCTGTCCCATTTAAAAACTTGAAAAACTTGGCCTGAGACAAATTCAGACACATTGCATGCGTTTGAATGAAAGCAACATTTGCTCCCGATTAGTCCATGCATGACGAAGCATTGCAGTGTAATAATCATGAACGCTGTAGTCGTCAACAAATCCACATGATCGCATCAGATGCCGGCCTTCATATTAATCATGTAAACTGTAAACCTATGTATAATATAATGTATAATTATGTAATATATATATATATTATATATAATTATATATATATTATATTGTATATTATAGTAAAGGTCATCTAAGGAACGGTAAATAAATAAACTGTTTTATAAGTAATGAAAAAATGTACACGCTTGGTACATTAATCAGTTGTTGCTAGCAAAGTAGGTAAAATTAAAATTAACTTTAACCCCGTGCAAAAGTACTCGGTAATTGAAATAGTTCCACAACGAATCAACTTTACTGTATGTACGACGATATGGGAAGGTGTACAAGAATTTAAATTCATGCCGTTTCAAAACATACATATTTTGCAAAACGTACGTGGCTATATATATATATATATATATGAATTAAGGTAAATAACAAGGTACCAAATTTCACACTTCTATTAAATATTTACTGTACCAAATTGCGATTTCTTTATCAATTAATATGTTTGGTTTTTCCTAATAAAATAATAAAAAAGGAAGAGAAAAGAAGTTTTAAAATAAACATGTGAAGATGAAAATTGAATTTCTAATTATGCTGGAGTGTGAAATGTGAAAAAATATATAAAATGATAATAAAATATAATGAACACACGTACAGAATTGAAAAGGTTTTGTAAATCATCAATAAATAGGTCAGAGGCCACATGAAGGGGTGTTACCACGGCAAGCTCCAGGGTCGGTCTGGTCATCCCGCTATCCCGCAATCGTGGAGCGAGCACAAACCTTCGGCGTTTTCGCGAGACATACGAGCTGTACAAAATTCAAGGGGAGGGAGGATAATAAAGACATGAGAATGTAAAAAAAAAAAAACGGTATATAGTATTGATCTTTTTAAGGCAAGCGCTTCAGTTAATTGTTTACCGCTGTCAAATAAGTGTCATCAATTTATATTCTGGTTTAGGAGGGACCTAAAAAGTCCTAAACATTATGCTGGGTTGAGTCAATGAAAATTCAGGACGTTCAATCGATTGTTCTACGTTGTGGATTGACCAGATCGACCCTGCAGCTTGCGCTAGTAACACCCCTGCATGTGAAAGTCTTTTGCAACCTGACTGCCCTATACAACTATATACGCTCAGTTGAGAAAAAAATGACAACAACAAAAAATGCATGCTTGCACTGACTGCAAATCCATGGCGTGTAAGTCAGTAAAATATTTTAAGAATACATAAATGTTCAAATTAATTGTTACTAAAAAAAAAAAAAAAAAAAAAAAAAAAAAAAAAAATTGTTTTCATATGGCACATTACAGCTCGGTCTAAATTTGACGATGAAATTAAATAATACTTAATTAACTCAAATGTCCATACTGTATATGATGACTTTACAAAAAGGCTTGATTGTTGATTACAGTTTCTGGGAGTCATGCAATAGAGTATCGACCTCAATTTTTTTTATTGCAGAAATAGATAGAGGATGCAAAGTTACGCTACCCTGATTTTTTTCAGATTTTTTACAGCCCTGGAAGTATTTTTAACGTGGCGGCAAGTCCTATCCTTTTCTTAAGGAGAGGCGCCTTGTGACGTAACAAAAAGGACTTTCTATAATATTTTAAAAATACTTCCAGTACTGTAAAAAATCTGAAAAAATTCAGGGTAGCATAACTTTGCACCCTCTATCCATTTCTGCAATAAAAAAAAAATGAGGTCGATACTCCATTGTGTTACAACAATAATTAATTTATACTACTTCCAGAGATTTATATTGATCAGTAGCGTTGCGATAAGCAAACGGCCGGAACCAGTTGCAAAACATATGACCAATATGGGAATTTTAATATTTTAACTTATTTTTAACCCTGATCCTCCTGCTGGCTACGCAACTGACGTTTCAATACTATTGAAATTTTGAAATTTCAGTTTCTCAATGTATTTGAATAACTTATATAGAGACATGTTTTCAAAAAAATTAAAAAAATTCGATGTGACCGGCTTTATTTCCCATTAAACTCTTCCCTCCGGGACCTTTGACATGGCCCTCGGAGCTGTGGCCTTTTGCCGCCAGACCGACCCTGCATGATATAGTAGTCTGAACAGAGGATTCGATACTGTAGGCACTATAAAGCACATTATCATCATGTAAATTAATTTTGGCGTGTGCTGAGCTGGCTAATGGAGGCCACAGCTAGGGGATTTGATCTGACTTGCTCGCCGTGACTGCCACTCCCCTCCCCTCCAGCACTAACCTAATATTAAGCACTAATCACGTGTGTATGGAGCTGGCTGCATGTGTAGCGTTTGACCACGACCCCCAATCCACTCCTTCCCTTAGTCAATCGAATATTCTGCTTGCTATGCAGGACTGGCAGCAATGCCTAGTCAGGAAGGGAGGGTGTGTGTGAGAGAGAGAGAGAGAGAGAGAGAGAGAGAGAGAGAGAGAGAGAGAGAGAGAGAGAGAGAGAGAGAGAGAGAGAGAGAGAGAGAGAGAGAGAGAGAGAGAGAGAGGAGGGAGAGAGACAGAAAATAGAGTTAAGATTGCATTGCCAATTGAAGCTTTTTTTTACTACACTAAAAAATTGTGACTATTCAATGAAATCCCTCAGTATAATTACTATAAATTAAAAAAAAATCTAAGATAATAAATGTACACAAACCATGCACACGATTTAAATATATATAATATATAGACTGCATAATGACATAATGACCATGAATACCATGGTCACATTAGTATATAAATAAATAATATTGGAGCTTTTATGTACTGTGTGTACTACAAATAAGACTACAAAGTATTACATAGCTATAATACATACTGTATAAGGTGAGCAAGTAAGCGCTGCAGTATATCAATTAATTAATTACTATGAAAATTAGATTACTTGTAGAGCATTTTGTATATAAGGAATTGGTAACGTCGAATTTGAACATATACTGAACAATGGAGGCAGCGCGTTATTGTTAGTGGTTATGGTAGGGCAGCGCTGTAGGCAGTGACAGCCGTTGACGATTGGCATCATGCGTGTAAGCTTCGTATTTGACACTTCATGGTCTTCATGCATGTTATATATTGCTGTAATTGAGATATTTCCAAGTATGACAAATTCCACCATTCAATTTGACGACTGGGTAATTAATATGGCAGCATCTCATATATTATTATAAGCTTGGCCACTGACTTTAAAACTTGTGAATATCCATATTATCCATGTGACATGTAACATGTGACTTTTAGAGGTACATCGCCAGACGGATGGTCGCGAGGGCTAGCAGATGGAAGGAGGCACCCACATAACCACATTCACCGCAACGAGCGAGCGAACGGCGAGGGAAAGAGGGAGGAGGATAGCAAAGGGTCTGTAGACGTGTGAAATATTTACCAAGCGGGCTGAGAGCTCTACCTTGGAGGCCTGCAGCCTTGGGATGATGCTGCCGCCGCCGCCGCCACCCCTGCTCCACGTGCTCGGAATTTTGTGTATGCCATCGCCCAATCCTCCGCGCTCTGATCAATTCGTGGAACCCGCACACGGATCGCGTTCCCACACTAGCAAATTTTACTTTATCATGTGCCACCACTGAGAGATCAAGGCACAAGCTCAACACCAATCGATTGAATCCAACAAACACTTCATTCATGAGAGAAAACAAACTGTACATTCATGAATTCTACTGTCCCCCACCCTCACATATTAGGTCTACAAATTTATGTTTAATTACCTTAAAAATTTGCATAACCTGGAAATAGTGACGGGAACTAAAATTGCTGTTGTAAGGGTGAGGTTTCTAATGTTATTTCCATGCAATTATGATAATTAATATTTTATGTTAGATAGGTGGAAGGGGGGCGTAGATACCAACATATAATTATATTTTGAATCTTTTAACTAATACATTATTAAAACGAAGTAAAGTTGTGACTGCATGTGCATGAAACATCAGTTAGAATATAAACTGCCCTGTAATACATCATATAAATAAAAATATTGAATATTTAAATATTTTTATTTAACATATAATTACAATATAAATATATTTACCGGTGTTAATTCTGCATTCGTAGATACAAAAAAATAATTAATTATCACATTAATTACTACTTTACACTTCATACTTTATTAATTATCATTTAAATCTCACAAGCTGGAACATTAGCATAACCACAACTACAAGCACAATCATGTTTTATGTCTCTTTGCATATATTTTGTGTAATCAAGGATCATCCAATAATTATATAGTATCATGTATACTGTTTATTGATTTCCACACGTATGCAGTCATGCATGAGAATTATGTCGTATGAACTTCAGATACACAGAGTCTAGCAAATATGTTATTTACATTTTTCTTGCTGGATATAAACTTATAAACTATTGGAAATTAATTGATAACAGCTGTTTTAAGAAAGAATTACGATTTCCCGTAATATTTGCAACCATACAGGGTATCTATAATATGGAGAGCCCGACCATAATTAGTAATATAACTAAAAGGGTATCATAGTACAAGAAGATCAAGAGGATGCTAGAACCTCATCGCCGGAGCACAATACATGTTGTCTTGTACAACCAGTTGTTTGGGGAAAAAAAAGCGTCACTTGGCGCTGACAAGGTAATGAGCATACAATTAGCTTGATGGAAAGAATATCAAAACTCACAACGATGGCGTCCCAGGCTAAAGCATTGAGTCAAAAATGTTTTTATTTACAGTAACATTATTTTTCAACAAAAAATTGTAAAACTTGAACATTTATTGAATAAGTTAAGTAAAATCCAAGGTGATAAAAGTCCTGGCTCATAAGGAGCACGTTGCAGCAGCTAAGTCCCGGTGTTTGCGGAGAAGGAAATTGCGGTCTGTCCTTTTCTTCATCTGGGAGGAGGGCATTTCAGCAATAAATGTCACCAGAATATGACTTATCACCAGCAGTATTTGCTGTTTATTAAGAGAATCATGCAGAAGACACATTTCAAGTATAACAACTGGAACACTGTGCTCTGTTTTTGTATAAAATATGTAGTACTATAAATAATTCATTACAATCATCAACACTAAATTATACGATTAGATCGATTGTATCAAAAATAGAAATATCTACACAGCAACATTCAAAATTAAACTCCTCAGCGAGTTTATTTAAGTACCGTCAGTCGTCCTTTCTTTGAATTCCAGAGATTCATATACAAAAATACAGGAACCCCCACGTATTTTTTCTTAATTGCCTGCAAAAAATTATGGCTAGTTTAAATTGATTTATTCTAATAAGACTAGAATGATTACCATAATTTAAAAAATGTTCAGTAAGACATATGATTTTAAGATGCGAAAAGGGGTCAATAAAATTTTCGAGCAGAAGGACTTTCCCTCCTAAGCCCTGTATATTAGCATGAAACATAGAACAATTGGGTTCAGTAATTGCACATACCTCATCCTTATATTGCTGTGGAAAAGGAATTTTTTGCAAAAGTTGGTCTAATAGAAAAGTCATCAGATTATGGTCTAGTGTTTTAGTCATACATCTCTACGTTAATACAACAACAATATTTTCCTTAATTTACTATTAATATAATATATATAACAACTTTCTCAAAGAATTTTGAATAGAAAATAATAGAATTTTATATAAAAAAATAATTATATGAATTTTCATTGTTGTCACAAGACATTTATAATGTAAAATTTATCAGTTGTCAACTTTCAGTCGGTCAAAAAATTATCATGGAACTGTTTATAGCAATCTACATAATACCTATAATAGGAAAAGTCGCAAGAATTGCATGTTTATGTTTCGGCATTACCAGGTGCCCAAAATTCTTATCTTTCCTGATATGGCCACTTGAATATTTGACCTCAGCGTAAAAGTCATATATGGTTAACCGATATTTGTTTATAGTTTATAGATTAAGTTAAACATCTCGAAGTTGAGATAGGTGATGAGATAGAGACATTAGGTGCAGTGTGCTGCGGACATTCTGGTGTTTAGAATTAATAGGACACGTTAGCAAAACATGTGTATCAATTTCTGAGCAGGAGATATTATATATATACAGTCCTGCTGGGGGTATTCACAAAGGACATATTTTAGCATAGAATTTGTTAGTGTACAAAAATGTAATACAAAAATCATATAACAAAATGTCAGGTAATAACAATTTCTAGTCTAAGACTTATCCATATTTGTGAATGTTCGGAGTGTACAGTAGTGTGATTTAGAAACCTATTCGCACACTGTAGCATCAGAATAATTGTGTGAGTGTTTTTTCCCCCCGGCCTTGACTTCACTTAATATCGATAGACTACAGTGAAGATAATTATGTTTTAACAGAGTGTTGCCGCGAAAACTTGAGGCGATTTAACTTTGTCCCCCCCTCAAAAAAAAGAAAAAAATACTCTAAATCCCTTAACTTCCCTTAAGGTAGAGATAACACGGATCAGCTGGCCCAATGCTAAAAAAATCCCATTCATAAAAATTCTGAAAAAAAAATATAAAATGTTCTCCTCTACATCCCCTATCAGTAGGTAAAATATCAGGTATACAAAAACGAGCTAGTTTTTGAGTTATTAATTTTTAAAGTTGACTAATTTAACATGGAAGTTCCATTTCTCCATGTTAAATTAGAGAACTTTAAAAATTAATTACTCGAAAACTAGCTCGTTTTTGTGTACCTGATATTTTACCTACTGATAGGGGATGTAGAGGAGAACATTTTATTTTTTTTTTTTTTCATAATTTTTATGAATGGGATTTTTTTAGCATTGGGCCAGCTGATCCATATTATCTTTAGCTTAAATCCGTTAAGTCGCAGTATTGAGATTACATTTATGCTTTAGGGACGGGGGCTCAAAAAATGTCATGCATATATACAAGCAACTCCTATATATAAATACATTTATGCATTTCTTGAGCTCCCGTCGGTACATGAATGAGCGTTCCATTTAAATTATAAAGGTTATTAAGGGTAATTTATATGCAAGATTGAAAGTTAAATTCAAAATATATCCTGTAACATTGATGTATTAAACATTCAATCAATTTAATGATGATATCAATATTATCAGATGTACATTACTATATAAATATAATATATTGCAATATTTGGAATAGTGGCTGTGGAAAAGATGGCAGTAAGTCCACGTTTGGTTGGCGCTCATCAAGTTTTCTACGGCGATGTAATCTTTGTGAAGCACAACAAGCCTTGAATAGACTGTGCTGCAATGAAGGATAGCAGCAGGCAAGCGAGTAGAGTGTATGTATGTACTATGGACGTACCTACACTGCTATAAAGGGACGAGGAAGCTCATGCAGAGTAGAGTGAAGTAGATGAGAAGGCTTGTAGTTGATAAGAGTCAACAGCCAAAAAACAACGTAAGGTAAACAGACTACAAGCAACACCAGAAGATGGTTATAGTACACTGCATGATGGTATAATATATGTACTCAAGCAACACGCAAAAAGAGTGGTGGATGGGAGGGAGGGATAGGAGAGGAAAGGGAGAGAGGGTGGGGGAGCCAGACGGATAGAAAAGGGAGGAAAGTTGGGGATAGGGAAAGAGGAAAAGGGAAGAATAGGAGAGCCAGGTATGTCAAAAGGGATAGAGAAGGGAGAGAGGAGTAGGATAGGGAGAGATAGGAGAGGGATGGATAGGAAAGAGGGATAGAAGAGGAAGGTATAGGGGGAGAGAAGGAGGAAGGAAGTGGGGGAAAGGGGAGGGGAAGGGGAACAGAATGACGAGAAAGGACGACGACATATGAATATTTTAGTAGCAACTGCTGTGCGAGCGGCTGCTTGCCAACATATTGCCATGGGCTCGCGCCTGAAGCGATGACAAGTTACATGTTATGAAGGCCTGCTGTAGGCTGCTGTAATTACAAAATGCTGAAAATTCAGTTCAAAGTAAACATAGTAGCCAATATACTAACAAAATACCTGCACTAAAAACTTTTATGCCAAAGTGATATCCATAAAATGTAAAACAAAATGTGAGAGCATTAAAATTAGGCATTCTTTAATTCTTAAGTTGTTCAATATTAGTTTAGCATGAGGTTCCCTGTAAGCAAAATTTTTAAAATAAATAGTTAAAAAAAGTTTTCGAAACGGAAGTGAAGACTATTAAATGAACCAAGAACCTCAAGAGAAATCAGTGACAATTAAAAGTCAATTTCGTGTCACAAGTTCACGTTTAGTCTCAACTTCACACTAAATTTTTAGATAATTATAATGGATTTCAGTACTTTGTGTCAGTACAAAAATTGTTCAATTTTGATCTTACTAACTTTCAGCTAGTATACGTATCGTTAAAAAAAGTACAAAATAAGTAATTCATGATTAAAATTAATAGAATCAGATCTTGTACTTTTTTAAATTCATTTAAGATCAAACTGGAACAATTTTGTACTGACACAAAGTACTGAAATCTGTTTAGTATATAAAAATTAAGTTTGAATTCCTTGCCTCAATATGTATATAATAATTAATTGAATTAATTCATATCAATTTCATGTTATCATATATGTAGCACATTGGTTTATTATTATTGCATGCATTTTATGGAGTGAAAATATATATATATATATATATAGACAGTGCTATATTGAGCTTAGAAAAACAGGTATGCTTTAGCCGTTAGGCTAAAATTGGGTGGGAGAGGGAGTGTGGAGAGACTGATAAATCACATCCTAGCCATTAAATTTACTACAGAATTTTTGGAACTGTCTGTGAGTACTAAACCAAGTGGTTAAATAACTAGAATACTTAAAGCGAGTACTTCGATCACCATGCAGCTATTTGGTGACGAAATACGTAAGCTGACTCAGTGTTACACCTAAACGCTTCGGGCATTTATTCGTATTTCAATTTTAAAACATGTCATAGCTTGTATTTTTGCCAACCTCTCTATAGCTACAAATTTTCAAACTATTAATGGAAAACCAGTAACGATATGCATTTTCAGTAACTTCCGAAAGAAAACATCGAATTAATTTGACTGTAGTTTAGCTCGAGTTTTCATAAAAAAACAACAACAACAATCACTACCTATATTTTGTACATTTGTTTCCCTCATATTGATGCTAAAACTTTAATGGGAAAAGTATATACTATATATACAATTTTAACATCAAGTGACCTCCTCATCCCACCCCCTTAATGTCTAGAACTAAATGTGTGATTTCTATCTTCCGTGCCGTCAGTCAGCGTGATGTATAGCGGGAGAACTGTGACGTTACTTGAATCCAGTAGTGGCGGAGGCCAAACTAATTCGGCCAGGCCGTGGGAACATGCCAGCAAGAATCCACCTGACTAGATCACCGCTATGTATACTCTCATCGAATCTCGCCAAGAAAAAGAAATTACATCTAGCAAAAGATGTGAATAATTGCAAAATTGGAAATATCCCGCTGCTCTTGCTTGACTTGTGGTGATGAATATAGTGGAAGTTCGTCCTGCACAATGACCTCGTGCAGCGCCCCATCAAGTATTTCTTGCACCGTGCTGTGCACCACAACGAGCACCAGGCTCTCAGCCACAGAACCTCCTTGGCTGACCGCCCGCTGGCCTTTTCACTGCTGCAAGCTAATGAACGAACGGTTTGATTAAATTTGTAGCAGTAAAAAAAAAAAAAAAAAAAAAAACGATCATCATTAAAATAAAATTGACAATAACATACTTATTATTATTATTAATAGTAAGCCGTATTGAAGTACATAATACATTATATATAGCAATATTGAATGGATGAATGGTATTTTATAATAGACTTAATAGTATATATAATATATGTGTGAATATATAATATATATACATATATTTATACATATTTATATATATATATATATATATATCCTAAAAATATCCTTACGTACATTCGTCGCCTTGGAAAATTTCCCACTTGCAGCCTTGTAAATCACCATGCCTTTTGTGTTATTCTTTCAGTGCATAGTGATTAATAACAAGGCAGCAAAGGAAAATTTTCCGAGGCGACGAATGAACATACCGTAGTTGTTAAGACTAAAAATTGATTAAGAATAAATAAATGTTAAATTTGTATAAGTATATAAGACTTAATATGAAATACTCTGCTCCACTGTTATAGTCTGTTATATATTATATGTTATATTAAATGTACAAATTGTATACTTACTCTCAAAATTTTAAGCCTGTGAAGTTGTAAAATTTGTAATAAAGTTTACTATGAATTTCAATGCCAGTTATAGCACACCAGTTATCCAAATTTTTAAATATTATGCAGCTATTTATAATTTTTATATATCACCTTAATTTTAGTCAAAGTTGAAGTAAATAGCAATGTATGTAAGCATAATTATAAAAAAAATAACAATGATTAGAGACTATGCGCCTTATGATTCTGATTCTTATATATATATATATATATATATATATATATATATATATATATATATATATATATATATATATATATATATATATATCAATTTTCTTTATTATATACATTACATACACAATTATTATAATTAAGTATTTAAATAACTAAAACATTAATATAATCAGTAATACATAGTATTGAAATCGCATGCACTTGGCATGCGCTATATATATATATATATATATATATATATATATATATATATATATATATATATATATATACACTAAAAAACAAGCCAAGGTTATATACAAGGTTTATGATTGAAGAGTTAATATTAGCATATACTCGTATAATAAATCAGTGTAACCGCAAAAAGGCAGAACGTATTGCAATATAATATTTTCTTTCACTTTTTATTAACATTGTTATTATTATTATTTTTTAATTCAGGTAATTAAATTCTTCTATTGGGAATATCAAGTGAGCATAATGATTTCCCTTTTGGAAAGACTCTATACATCTATACTATTATTAAAGTTTTGAATGCTGCGGGGAATTTGATATGGCAAATGGCGATATTACATTTTCTTGTGGGTGATGAAAAATGTTAGATTGCAAGAAAAACAATTACATCTGGACTGGACTTCCTTGACTCTGATAAAGGTTTTGCCTGCTCATGACTGGAGTTTGTTAACATAATTTCATAATTTTTATCATTTTTATTTGCCGAATACTTTATATATATCCTCTATCTATTTGCCATCTTTTCACCCCTTTACCTTAACCCTTTTCCTATCTATATAATATATATACTATTTGTTCACAGGACCCTCAAATATATTGTAATGATATATTATATATGGTTTCAATTAAGTTCACAGTACATCATCCTACAATACAGTATGGGTTGTTATTAATTTCTAGTTATGTCAACTTCCATACTAGCTGTTCTAAAGTGTAGGTCAATTTGAAATATTCCACTGAAGTAAACAAAAGAACAATGCAAAAATGTATTGTTTTCAATGTAGATTCTGTAGAGGCTGTAAATTACCATGAATGTTTAATTATCTGTATGGCAATATACTGGAGGCTTTATAGCTTTTGAGATAGTGCCTTATATAGATTTAAAAGTTAATATGAATGGCAAAAGTGCCTTTATTATTATTATTATTATTATTTATAAATTTTAATAATTTAATATTTTTTTTAAAAAAAAAGGTAATAATTAGATCATCACTTCAGATTTTCGTGATTATCTCTGCAGACTCGTGCACGAATTTGCTGACGGGAACCGACCACGCTGAATTTAGCGCTAGCATAAATGGGGGGTGGGGAGTGAATTTTATTTTAGCAAAATACTTGCCGCTCTCAATGATGGTTGATCTGGGTGATCTGACGAAATGAGTAAATTTAAAGCATTACATTCACACGCTGTAATGATGAATTCTTCAAATTATATAAAATAAATACATTTATCAACAATAATTCAATAACCTATTGACAAGGTATCATCACTCAACACGAATTTTATTAAAAAAAAAAGGTGAAAAAAGTTTATGGAAAAAAACTCGATTCCAAAGATCAAATAAACTTCTTGTAACGAAACAAACGTTTAAAGTTTCCTTTAACAAATAATATCCAATTATAAAGGAGGTAATATAAAAGAAATAGTAGTGGTCTCTTCTCTATGGCATCTAATAAAACGTTGAATTTTTATTATATAATAAAAAAGTTAAAGAAGAAAGGGAAGTGAGCGGGTGAATTAAGAGAGTAAAGTAAGAAATCTTAAGGATAATAAATTTAAAACAAAATTTAAGGACATTTTTGCAGAGGGCAAAGTAAAGATGGAAAGAGAGATGAGCTATACTCGGCACGACATAACTTGTATAATGGATGACTTCCGGTTTTTAGTGTACATGCGCAGTATAGCAGGACATTAAACCCTCTAGAATTTTATTACTAAAAATTTATAAAAAGTCCAAATTCATTTTAAGTTAAAAAAACTACACATTACATTCATTATAAATTTTTATAAAAACAATTAGGAATACTGTTCAAAATAGTGAAATATTATTGCAAAAATTTTAGTAATTTCGCACGGCATCGAGTATAGGTTATGTTATTGCTTAGGCAGCTAAGGGGTTTAATGATATAAAGTTAGCTTGAGCGGACTATAGAGGGAGGTCAGAGAGTCAGAGAGAGAAAGGAGAGAGAGAGAGAGAGAGAGAGAGAGAGAGAGAGAGAGAGAGAGAGAGAGAGAGAGAGAGAGAGAGAGAGAGAGAGAGAGAGAGAGAGAGAGAGACTGCAGTGGCTCCTCTCCGGTTCGTGATAGGAAGGAGGGACGAATGGGATGGTTGATTCTCCGGGGTGCCTGCCGGTGTCACTTGCTCTCTTGCCGCTGCTTGGCTGCTCGCTCCCATGGAAATATCAGGCAGCAGCACACCCCAATCTGTGCGATAAGGACATCCCTAGTTCACTTGGCCTGCCCGCCTGCACTCGCTGCTTGCCTACGAGAGACACTTGAATGTTCTCGCTCAGTCGACTTCAAACTTGATCTGCTATTTAATACAAGCTGCTGGACAATTTTTTCCTTCTTCTCGCTTGCTTCAAGATCAACTTCTAGACAATTTGAAGCTCTTATAGTTTAAAATAAGAAAAAAAAGGGGTTAAAAGAATCTGCTGTATAAAACGTGTAGGAGAGTTTTAAATAAAGTAGCCAAGCATACATAGATAGGAAAGCTAAAGTTAAGAAACAATTTTATAGGATCAAGAAAGTAGACAACTTGGTGCTATACACTGAAAAATATTATAATAAATCGAGTATATTTACTAGCTCACTGTAATCTTGTGCTTGAAACCATTAACTAGCAGCCCAGGTGTTTAGAATATGCCTCGCGGTTTGGTGCCACAGCACGCGCAGAAAGAAACTTGCATGCGATACTGATTTAAGTCTGGACTGCTGCACCTATATATGTATATTATGTATATGTAGGGTGGAGAAGTTGTTACCCGTCGGACAACGCGTGCCATCAGAAAGTGAAAAGCGTATTATCATTAGTTGTTTGAAAATAAATCAACAAATAGAAATAAATAAAAAAACTGACCGGTGACTTTAACGTCTCCAGTTCAGTAATCATAATATCATTCACCTCTGATTCGCTTTCGAAACACTGTTTTGAACGTAATCCTTCAAAGTGTGAATCCAGAGGGAGAAGGCGCCCCTACTGTCGTTTTCTTTTCCCTAGCTAGCGCCCCAAAGTTAACATTGTAAAATGGTACTGTCCCTCCCCCCTGCTTCTTCCCTCGAGATGATTGTGCTGGATCAGCCCTTGGGTACTCCGTTGTCGTTCCTTTACATTACGCGATATGTATTGGTGTGTTTTAATATCTTTCAGTGTAGTACTAGGTAAATCGAAATGCCGTGCATGCAAGCGTATTCTAACCAAACAATAGATAGATCCTGCTCATTGAAGTGGCACAGGATGGTGACATGGGGTGTGTTATACACCCCCTCCCTCCCTCCCTTTCTTTTTTTTTTTTTTTTTTTTTTTTGTCTTTACTGCCTTCGACTGAAAATATATAAATAATCATCTGTTCATATATTGCACGTGCACGTGCAATTACAATTTTGAATTTGAAAGTACAAAGAATGACGTCTGATCACACGGTCAGTAGTGCTATTTTACATTCATTAGTGTCACGTACACCAGGTACACCTTGGGACAGCACGAACTTCACTGCATGCATGATTAGCTGGAGCTAAAACTCCAAAAGAGACAAGGAGATGCAGATTTGGGGGAGGTAAAACCCTCAATTTAGCATTCCCAAAATCGTTCTAGTTCATCACACCTCCATAGACTGCATGACAACGCCCACAAATAAAGCAAGGGTAAAGTTCGTGCTCTCCCGAAGGGTACAGTTGCATGCATTATTCCTAGCTGTGGTTTCTTGCCATTGGTTCCAAGTAATAGTGTAATGATCGCTGGACCTGACGTCATTTTTTGTACTTCAAGATCAGATAAGGTTCATTCAAAATTAAGCAAATGCAGATTGTTATAATTGTGCCTGCATGCATCCAGACACATTAATTGTAAATATGGTTATTTTCAGTTATACACCAGCAATATGTCACACCAGCTTCAGTGAATTGCCGGGATTTGTTTCCTCTTTTTTTAAACTTAAAGACAATTGAATATTTCTGATCTTGCATCAAGAGCAAAAGCAGATTGTTTTGTTATCTTGCTTCTAATTGATGGAAGAAAGACAAGGTCGAGTGCAGCTCGAAATTACTAATTTTTGATTCAAATCTGAAATCAGTTTTCTTTTCTTGGCTTTACCAAGAAATTGCCGAAATTGCCTTGCTGATTTTGTCTCTGGCCAATCAAATTACATTTAAAGACTCCACAAAAATGCCGCGAATCTATGAATGAAAGAGCAGATATAAAGACATTGAAAATAGATACTCTTTATTGTTATTTTGTGAGCTAGAAATAATTTAACACTAATCTAAATATTTTATTTATTTTTATTTATTTTCTTTATTCGAACAACTGGTTGTACAATTAACAACATGGATCACGTCAAATATTCAATGTATATAATAAAAAGACGACAATCACACACACACATATATATATACACACATTATCAACAGGACATACAATTAATATTACATTAAACTATTGATCGTAGTTGTGTGAAAACTTTATCTCTTCTACATATTTGAGTGATTTCACTGGAATTTTATACCAAATATATCAATTATCACTACATTTCTAAATGCTATAATGCTATATAAATATTATGCACTTACCAAACGCAATATATGAAATACTGCCAGCCAGCTGATTGAAAATTTAGACTGTGATTACTGATTATAATCTGATCACTGCAGTTGTAGGCACTATCATTCTGAGCAAAGTTAGGAGAAAATTGCTTATAAAGCAAAGCCAAAAATCAGTTGTGGCCATACCTTAAAGTAAAGCAGTTTTATAAGTTAACAGGCAAAATGAAACCTTAGCGCATTAATTGCTTTATATTTTCGTAAAAAAAAAAATATAAAATATATAATATAATTATATTGTTTGAGTCAGCCCTGGTGATGTAGACAGTAGGGGACGTTGGCCCTTCCCCCCCCCCCCCCAAAAAAAGGTCATCGTATGGACACTGGGTGAATCAACCTTTTCACCCTCTCCCACAACTTTTTATCCCCACCTCTCCCACTTCTTCTCAATGACAAAGACTCCGCATTTTTTTCCCTGCATGCAGTGGTTGTGTCACTAGACTAAGGAAAATGTAAGGGAAGAGTGATGCATGATATAGCTTTAAGTAAAGTGAATTGATTTCCTTCATATTGTAGATACTCTTATATATTATATGAATAAATGGCAAGTACTTGTTAATTTTGGGGGGGGGGGGCAGTTCTTTAAAGGGTTAGTATTAATTAACGGAGTAACTTACAAAAATTGTGCTCTCCTTTTTTATTGGCTCGGCAAATGACTTCTTGGTTAGTAACTGCATTTTCTTTAATTGAAAATTAAATCATTTCTTAAAATAAGGAGGAAATAAATATATTGTAAGAAAACCTTAAGCTTATGTTTAGTTTGCTCCCGATGCCATATGGTATTTCAATAACTGGCATAGCGGTATAGAAACACCCAAAAAATCCATTAGGCACATAATACTTTCTGTTTGCTACAAAACTGTGAGGTATTTAAAATAAACATCATGCACTTTTCAGACTGCCACACTTACAATAAGCATTACAGGTATCGGGAAAGCGATGATCTTCAATTTGCACTCAAGGTAATAAGGTATTATATAGTTATGGTCTTCGAGTGTTTTATTCCTCCTACTTGATGACGTCATGACAGAGAGCCATAAGATAACAACATTAGATGTCTCTATCATGATGTCACGAGAATGGTCACGTGACTCCGGATGCGTACCTCCTTGCACTCCGGATGGTGATGTATGATATTATATGACATTTACATTTATCAATACAAACTTCATCTTGAAATGAGCTTATTTAGCTGACAAAAATATAAAAATTGAAGAACAATTGCATGTATAATATATAGTGTCAGTTTAAACTCTTTAAACATATTTCTTAATTACTTATTTAAGCTAGAAAGTGTTAAATAATTCAAAGTAGTTTTAAATAAGCTGTAATTCAAAGAGCCATAAAATAAATTTGTGTTCTAGGGTGGATGGGATGGATGTAGATGGGATAGGTTTTTTTCCCAAGGTAAAAGCAGTAAAAGTTGGCTTTGTTTATTCCTTGGTGGCTACTACTCCATAGGTGTAAAGAACAGAGGAGAAATTCGCTGTTACACCTCCTCCTCCTTTCTTTCCTCTTTTGTGGGATCTGAAAGACACGTAAAAATATTCAGTCCATGGATGGCATGCATAATAAAAGTGCTTGGGTAATATATATATATATATATATATATATATATATATATATATATATATATATATATATATATATATATATATATATATATATATATTCGTGCAGCGAGGGGAGTGAGTGCATGCTCATGCGTGCATGTGTATGTGTATATATGTGTAAAATAAATATTGGGAGGCACGTCTTGGAAAACTATTCCTGCTAGTTTGCTAGTAAAATATTCAAACCGACCTCAGCAATACATGTCGTGTTAAAGCTGATTTGTAGACACACCCTCGCCCACAATGGTCACTTTAAAGCAGTGACACTTTTTTGCTAGCTCTCTCTGTCTGTGTGTCTGTCTTTTTCTTGTTGGACACCAAGTGAGATCAAGAAAGGCAGCAGCGTGCAGCCAGCAAACAAGCATGTGTGGCGAGCGTGGATCGAGGAAGGGGCTTGCCTTCATTTACGTAGAATGCTCTCGTAACTTTACGTAAGCTGCATCACCTGGAGAGTAGCGAGCGAGCACGAGGGCGGCGAGCGAGAGAGCGAGCATTCACTATCATTTGTGAAGTTAAGGTGAAGCTGTGGGACTGTAAATGTCTTGCAGGTGAAATACACGCACACAGCTACCGCCATTCCGAACTCGAGCCACTTAATGCTGTAGAATGTCTTGCTACGAGAAATTTAAAGCATGTACACGTGAATTCTCCCTATAAGAATTCTTACTATACTTTGCTACTTTAAAATATTTGAACTTTTATTTGCTTTTGAAACACCTTCAATGTTCAATTTATGTTTGTTTGTTTTTGTTTTTCAGAATATCAGTTACATAGAGCAGTAAAATGTGTTGTAGAAATTACGCTTTCACGGTATTGTAATAATATATTAACAAGGGATAACCATTTGTTTGTTTGTTTATTTATTTATTAACACTTTGTTTGAATGCAAAAACTCTTCCAGAGAGATGCGTTGTCAAGTAGTTTTCGATGTGAAAAACGTAAAACGGTGCCACACTGAATTAAATTTCCGGTAATTTACCGTTTATTGGTGCTTGGTGGAAGGTACAATTAATTATGTAGTAAAATATTTACATTCACAGAGGATTCATTACTCGACTAGATGTCATGGAGATTTACTTTTGGACTGTGGTCATCGCCATGAAGTTATATATATATATATATATATATATATATATATATATATATATTCGAATTCATTAGTTAGAGGAGACTAACCAATATAAAAATCGAATTATTTTAAGTGTTGTTGACGTAACTTCAATGAAAATATACTTAATTTTATTAATTCATGTTCATATTGGTTAAAAAGTTGTAAAATATTAAATAAAAATTAAAATAGCTTCTCATCCTGTGCCACGTCAATTTACATTACACGGATGTTCAACAAGTTGCATAACTGTCAGGAGTACTACCGCCATTTTTGTTAGACTGACACCATTAACTTAGGTAAAGAGGATCTGGGTTGGTTTCAGTAAATTAATGTGAGTCTCAAGCCGGAAGTCACCGGAAGTGTACACTCTCAGGACTTGTATCTCTGTATTTCAATTTTGAAAATTTGCATAGAAAACGTTTGAGAGTTACAAAATTAAAACGCGAGCAGAAGATTGTCATCCATACTTTTACGGGTACTTCCGGGAGGAATCGAAAATACATCTAACTTTACTTAAAGGTTACATCCGTTCTCTCATCTGTTAAAGGAGTCGCTTTTGACCTGCATTGTATTAGCTGACGTGCCAATCAAAGTCCATCTGACCTGCTGAATTCTATGTTCTCCTAATACAGAACAAACTCAAAAGCAGTGAAATTAGTGGATTTTGTCGCTCAAATAAGCGGTATTTTCGCCCCGTCTGATGACAGAATTGTATGAGGCAAACAAAATGTTATAAAAGGTGTATTTAAGGTAAATTGGCTTCTGCTAGATTTTTATTTACTCCTAGTAAGGAGCCTTGTTATTAGTTGACGTTATTTATTAGCTACTGAATTAATTTTAGTCCTGACGAGACTTTTCGATATCAGGTGAGCAGGAATCCTAGGAGGTTCTCACAAGACAGCGCCTCCTACCGGACCAGTGATCATATGTATAGAATCAATCTCATTGGCTCCTCCGTTCTCCCGTGAGCTCACTGCTGCGCTGCTTGCACAGGTATGTGCACCAATACATAGACAAATATATTCTATGAGTTGTTTGTGGTTTACTTTGTTGAAAAAATAATGTAAATTTTTTAATTTTATTAAAGAAAATCATAATCTAGGTTTTTATTTTTCACTTAGGATTAATGTGGTCATTGCTCTTAATTTTCCCATCGTGAACGGAAAATATTTTTAGTCCATAAAATAAAGGATGAAGTAATTATTAATATGCTGATGTAATTAAAGCAACAAAAAACCGGTGTAGATTTCGAGTATTTAATTTTTGTGCGTGAAATAGATGCTGATTTGTCTAAAAGCCATAGAAGTCCCCACTTAAGAACAATGATAATATTATATGTTGAATATCTCGAAAATTTCACCGAATTTAGTATATTTTTTTTTCCATTGAAAATAATTTTATGGTGTCAGGAAGGTTTGCTGAAATTTTCAGAGTGATGTATCATCTAATAATAAGCCAATTTTTCTTACCATTGACATTAATTCTTAAAGCACCATTTGCAAGGAGTTGAAAATATTAAATATCTCTCGCTGTCTCTATTATACCGGTAACTTACTTCGTTTATAGCAGTTAGCCAATCAAATTTGCTTCTAAAACACAACGTATTGACGTCACCTAAGACGACCAGAGTGATATGACAGCAATAACAGCCGACTTAAAAAGCATCTTCCAGTCCATAATAATTTACTGTTTCTGACTACCTTACTAAGTCAGTAAAAATATAAGGCAGAACTCTATCAAGATATCCGTGGCGTGTCCTCGTTGGTCTTGGAACTTTTGTCTCGTGTTAGGTCTAAGATACCTCGAATCGAACAAACGAGGCATAACGTTGTCACATCGTAGAGAAGAACAGCATGGAGTTCTCCCGTTCTTGTTTTGTTTTTTATCCAAATAATAATTGACTTCATCATTTATTTATTTATCATTTATTGGTATTAGTTATTGTTATCATTTACTGGTAAATAATTATGTTTTATGTAGTAAAAATTTTTTTATTTGTGGATGTTGTTTAGTGCACAATATTCATTTATAATACTGTTTTTATTTTAGATAAGTTCAGAAATACAAAAAAAAAATACAAACATGTATTTGTTTACATAGACACGGACATTGCTTCCCCCTTCCTCCTTTTGGCACTAGGTGGGCCCGACGTAGCGTGCTTTTTCTTCTCAAGCTGACACTGAAGACTATTGCAAGTATTGGGTTCTCAATGTTTTATTGTAGATTCCCGATATGGTCTGTGCCAGCGCCACCAGTAAAGAATAATTATATTGTTCTGTTGTATCGCAATTTTGTAACAATGGTCCCAGCATGACCCCTGCTTGTCAAGTGCAGCATGTTACGAGAAGGGCTTACCGGCGCCCCACGAAGCGTTACAAACCATGCAACAACATAGCTGAGCAGTTATCATCAGTACCATACGCATTTGCAATAAATTAGCAATAAAATTCAATTGCAACTCAAGGGACATACCATGATATTAATGCTTTTAGCTGCATAACATTATTGAAGACTCATATTCAATAGCCTATATTATATGATGTGCATGTAAATTTTCAAAACACATTTCTGCACAATTATAAATTATTTATAATGTAACATTCTGACAAAATTTCAAATGTTTTGCAATAATTGTATTAATAAAACGCAGTAAGGATTAAAAGTAGATTCCTAGCATGCATGGTGGTATATAGGAAGTCCGTCACCTCCCTTCTAAACATGCAGTCCCAAAATACAGTGGGGAGGTTTTATATTCTTGGAACCAGACCTTAAAATTAACATTGTGAGATAAGACACACTCAGTAATGCGCCTGGGCCCCGAACCATTCAGCAGCCATGCACAAACAAGAAAGAAATGTGCCTCTGATATAAGGGATGGGGATTACTACGCATTCTTAGTATTAATAATGGATGAGCTGTAAGCATTGAGTGGCAAGTGAGCCAATTCTTTTTAACAAAGAGAAAGAATTGTTATATCGCAAAAGGAAGGAAACACCGCACGTTACAAAATCAAATCTCTACGAGATTGAATAAAAAAATCAGCACTTGCTAGAGAGTTTCACTTTGCAGCTTTAGCAATGTAAATAAAGCAAAAATTGGACTTTGAATGAGGCTGGGAGAAGTTTCCATATTTACGTTAACGGCACAAAAGAAGAAAAAGATTTTAAGTATAAAATGTGAAACCCTTGAAGAAAGATAAAAATCATTCAATCTGACAAAAGATAGTTTTATAATCGCTGACTGAGGTCAATTTACGCCGCTCCTAGCTCTCTTCTTTTTATTTACTTTCTTCTGTATAATAACGTCGATTTATACATAGAATGATGTTATTAAAATTCTGAATAATCCATTATATATATGTTATTAGAAATAGAATTGAAGTGGAGA
Source organism: Siphlonurus alternatus (assembly GCA_949825025.1). Lineage (NCBI taxonomy): Eukaryota > Metazoa > Arthropoda > Insecta > Ephemeroptera > Siphlonuridae > Siphlonurus > Siphlonurus alternatus. The sequence goes on along the minus strand of OX463788.1, from coordinate 49,013,787 downwards.
GATATGCTCTCGTAATTTTGAATCAATTGTATGGCTTCCTATTACTTATAACTCTACATTGCATGCAATAACAGGATAATAGTATGGCTAAAAGTAAACGGAAACAGAGATATAGAGCAGGAAAATTGCCGACTTCTGCAACAATTTTCTGGTGCATATTTTACTTTCACATGTATTTCACTTACATGGACTATTATTTACCTCGCTCAAGTTACACTTACCAAGACGAACACGTCGAATACGAGAGATTCAATTGAAAATATCTTTCGTAGAAATCTCCATTTCGTTATTTACCGTTGAAAGTAAATTTATCAACCTTTCAAGATATTTTCAGCCGAGAAGTATTTGGAGATAAAAGTTGAGGTTATATCGACGTTGGGAGAATGATTCAGTTCGGCTTGTCTTCATTCTGCATGAGGCAGAATCGTACCTTCACCTGATTTTTCTCCGATGAGGCTCGGATCCTTGGCCGATGTAAGGACAGGTCAAGTTTGCTAAAGATAACTTCTAGCGCCATCAGTTTTCACACAATCATGTTATTACATGTGAACCTGTAACATACACCAATCATGTACTGTACGTACTTCATTTTGAGATGGATGCATGATTGCCAACTTTATCTTGAAACAATATCTCTACTGTTACATTTCATTTACAAGCATTGCAAGTACTTGAAAATTGATTTATATACATGTAATATATATATATATATATATATATATATTAATTAAAAAAAAACGATTTATTAATGTTATTAAAGACATCAGACTTTTTCTAAATCCAGCGTGGTGTCTATCTGTGTCTTCGTCCTCCGCCATGCAGATAGATAGGTCAGGAAATAGTGCCTTACTCGCCGTCCAAGCAATAGAGCCACACTCAGCTCTCATTCCTCGCTGTTCAGAATGAGAAAGATGGCTGCTGAAGGAAAACTTAAGAGAGCAAACCTTTTATACCACGCTTACAATTCACTTCAGTGACGTGTACACCGCTGATCGTCCCTTTAAAAATTTGCATTAAATTTTGGTGAACATTACTTATAATACACAAATAACTTTTTCATTTCACAAAAGTAATAAGTCAAGGAGATTTAGACAACTTGAACTGAATGCAAGACTTTTTTTATTTTGAAGTGCGAGGGAACGGCTGCAGGCTGATGAGAGTTCCATGCAAATGTAATCTTCGCGTTTCTCCACTTACTACTGTTGGGAGGGGGGGTGGGGGATAAAAACACAATTAAAATGAATATCTTATCAATTTCCTCAACAAAATATTCTAAATGTATAGACAAAGTATGACAGATAAAGAAGATTGACACGAAACATCAGAACTATTGAATCTCGTGACGCGGAGCTACTACAACTCGGAGAGATCGATCTTTAATTTTACTCTAGATGCTCGTGGGCTTACCCCACATCAGCCTATGGACGGGAAGTCAACTACGTCCCTATAGGGTAAATAACATAAATAGGGCAGCGCCACGAGATTGTTGGGTTGCCTACTTACAGGATAACGCTCAGCTGTTTAACTTCCCTCCCTTCCCCTACTGTTGTCATACCGTACGCTTAAAAACATTGAAAATAAAAATAAAATTTTTAGAAAAATTGACTTTGTTGCCATGCAGGTATAATTATTTAAGGACACGAAATTGTAGTTTGTGTATTATTTATAAATTAAAATAGCAGATGATATGGAAACGATATAAATGTAATAATTGCCGTATGTAATTTATAATTAATTTTGTTCTACATTTTCTCCCCTTACACGCTGCTGATGCAACACAACACTATGGCGCGGCAGGCTCATGTAAAGTATATATGCAATATGCGTTGCAGTGACATCATGTGGGCCTGACCTATTGAATGGATCCCCGAGTTGAATTAAATTTCATCTTTTATTCGCTATTAAGCTCTCTCATCTAATTTTCACCTATTTTGCAGCATTTTAGAGGAAAAAAGATTGAAAAATACGAGATTATGTATTTTTTCCTTTTATTGAACATAAACTATATTGTCTCCATTTCATCCTCACTCTGAACGAGAAGGAAATGAGATGTGTTTTTGAGGGGAAAAAATATATTTAGACGTAAAAAGGATAAATTAAAGACGTAATTTTTCAATTAGAGCTAGGATGTTTTCTTTCTGCTACAGACTTAAAAATCTCTCAGGTCCTGTAATGTACTTTCCGAGTTTCCCGATGTGTACATCTTCCAAGCAGCAGTGCAGCGCTGCAGCAATACTCGTGCGCGCGACTTGCTCTTCTCCCCCTGCAAATACAAAGGAATGCCTACAAGCTGTATAATAACTTATTATAATAAATAAACAACAGAGTACACTTGAAATAATCGTTGTCTCTGCCTCGAGCCACCTGCGTTCAACAATAATACAAAGAACTTTTTGTGATATCAAAGAAATGCTGTTCACATATTTACCATCCTATATTAATGGTATAATATACCTCCACGCACTGAGTGATGTTTCTTTTACATGAAAAAAAAAAGTAATATATATATATATGTACTGTACGTAAACATGCAAGCTTCATAACAAACTCATTAAAAAAACTGTTATTTTTGCAAGCATTAGGTTTTGCATATTATATTTAAGACGACAAGTATATATATCCATCGACCGGCTGTACTGCGGTTAAACATTGGTTTAATTGTTTTTGTAAACTAATAAAAACTTATACGTACACATGTTCCAGAAAATAATGTCATATTTTTTGTGCCTAACAAATTGATTCTCAAACTCATAACGGACACTATCAAATAAAATGTAATTATTTGCAAATATTATTCAATAATAAAATTATCGTCATGGAAGTTATAATAACATTTCGTATTTACAATTTCACCACATGAAGAGGTAAAAAAGTATTTTTTCAATGTAAAACATGTCGCCAAGTGAAAAATGTACATGAAGATGACTAAGATGAGGTATGTAAAAAAAAAATCAATGCCTAACTTAATTATCCTTCAAATCGAAATAACAAAATATTCGCATATTTTTGTTTGTGAATGGTATATGTATAATGGTACCATTTTCTGGAGAAGTGAAGCAGCTAGTTTTAGTATAGCTTTTTTTTTTTTTCTTCTTCTTCTTCTTCAAGAGATCACTTAGAACCATTCATAATTAAAAGAAAAAAATCTATATATATTTCTGTGTTTTTTTTTATATAAAACGTTGAAAATGTTTGGGCGCGATTCACGAAGCAGTTAACCAGGATTCTAACCACGTTTAGCTTAACCACGTTTAACTAGGTGGTTTAACACGTAAAACAGGTATAGTTAAACGTGGTTAACCACGTTTAACTAGGTGGTTTAACACGTAAAACAGGTATAGTTAAACGTGGTTAAGCTAAACGTGGTTAGAAACCTGGCTAACTGCTTCGTGAATCGCACCCGTTAACACTACCGTGTATTTATGCATCTTTAACTGTTGTATGTTTAAACGTAAAATATCGATCCTTATTCTAGATAAAGCGTTTTATTTAATTAAGATAATATACTATAACTTCAGTAAAATGCGATGAATATAACAGACTAATAGAGAATATAGTATAATATCTATCTGTTTTTAGTGCAATACTTGACCTACATGATATTTGTATGCATATATATGACTTTTGACGTGATCTATGTACGTTGTTTGTACAAACACTTGACAAATACATACGACACATAAGTCACATGCATTACACGTATGACAATAGTACATAGTACAACGGACTTGATCAAATATACAATAAAGCTACCATGACAGATGGCAAAACTTCGGTAACATGAATGCCCATTTTATCTGATTTGGTTCCATAATATTGTATTACATGTGGGAATTGTTAGATTTGTGACTGGAAGTATACTATTTATATAGCTCATATCAAAATAACAGAAGTAATTCTATTTCGGTGACACTTATCATAACATGCGTCTTTGTTATATTTTACACATGAATTCTAAATTCTAACTTTTATGATAATATAGAACAGAACTATAGACGTATGTTTTTCTCAAGCATAACATAACGAGAATTCATATATACTTTTTGCCAGTTGAATATGGCGGTATAAATAACAGCTTTCATGTCGTCATTTACCTGAGTTCACGCGGCTAATCTGTCACCTCCTGTGCCGCAATATGACGCGGAGTAAAGAACCATGTAGGGGCTCACTTATGAACAGAAAGTGTGAAGAATGGGCCAGCCTTTCTCCCCATGGAGTGCACAATATTTTACGTCCGCAAACCCAACTGCCTGCTTGCTTGCCAGGGAAATAAGCGCATGTTGTTGTTGCTGCCACACTCACAACAGTGTAAGCATAATGTGTCACTAATAGCTTCATAATCCGACACTTTGAAATTTTGTGAATCACTTCAATCAGTCATATAACAGTGTAACCTCGTAACGCTATGAAATTTACTTTTTTTTCTGATTTTGGGTATTGTCACGCAGATTATATATTATAGGTGTGGTGAAGTTAATAATTTTTTAGCATGACTTTTGGCGCTTTTCTTACCTCTCCCAAAACTTCAAATCTGCACTTTTGTGAATGTAACAAATGGAGCTATGCAGATTCGCAATTATTATAATTAACTCATGTATATTGTATAATATTTTAAGACAAAATTTTCACTTGCTGTTATCTTTCATTATTAAAACTATGAATTATGAAAAAAAAAATCATGAGTATATATGGTAGCCATATAAGACATGATTAATTAGCTTTGCACGTTCACACTCCCCTCTGTTACGGCGAGAAGGCCGCTCCAGTACAATTGGGAGGTGCCCGCTTGCTCGTCATGCGGTCTTGCTATGTACCTTGCAAGCAGACCCATTCCCTCCCTCCAGAACAGAAAAGAGGCAACACTCGCTGCCAGTGGTAACATCAGATCAGTTTTAATTAAACATGGTAGCCGAGAACTCGTGACCATCCGCTTTCTCTCTCTACACTACAGCTAAGTCATTAGCACTCGTCTTGTTTCCGCGAGTGCTCGGCACAGGTTCAGACTAATGACGAGAGGCGTTACAAATTTTCTGCCAATGACTGACCTTGTTTCAAATTCATACAGGTCCGCACCATTCTTCACTAAATTCAGTCTTAACATTCATAACAAATAAAGTTTAACACGTCTTTATATCTTTCACTCGATATTGGTATGTGACATTTAATTGTTTGTAGATGAAATTAGTGTCCTTAAATGCTCAGTTTATCACAAGTATCATTATGTACGTGAACTTCAATGAGGAGTTTTTTTGAAGAATAAAAGTAGGTGCTGGCGTGACTATATACTTGGGCATATTACCAAGATGTATGTACTATACACCTCTCCCATAGAACTCCTGTATACGTGCCACTGAATATTACAAAGCAGAATTGAAATAAGAGATGGGATATTTGAAAATGTAAAGTAAAATTGCAAAACTTTTAGGCTTCCTAAAACGTAACATATTCGGTAGTACCACCCCACTAAAGTAAAGCGTGTAGCTTATTTTGCGATGATTAGGTCAGTCATAACAACATACGCAGCACCAGATGGCACCCAACTACTCTTTCACTAATATGAAAAAAAAATTGAGAGTTTAGAAAAAAGACTTTGAAATTTGTGTAACAAATAGTATTCCTGACTGCAGTAAGTCAGAGATTATTTTGAAGTAATGGACCTTATAAATTCTTTAAAAAGTGTCAATCTGGTCAGATCGATCTAAATACTCTGTATAGTCAAAAGACGCTCAATTAGATGGCAAGACGAGGCTGTTTTTTTTTTTCATTCCACCGAAAGCTCGAATTGATCGTTACAAAAATGACTTTGTAATAAGAGCTGTGGATGAGTGGAACCGGCCTCCAGTCAAAGTCTGTTCTGAGAAACACTTTCCTAGTGTTTTAATGAAACCCTATATATGTAAAAATAGTTTGCTGTAATTATTTTGTTTTGATGCAAGCTAAAGACTTATTTATAATATATTATAAAGGATTGTAACCACTAATAAGTGAAATATTGCCACTGGTGCTTTGTTGCGAGAAATTTTTGGGTGAAATAAATAGAACCCGATTCTTCCATTTCTGATTTTATATTATTAATTAAGGTTTATGTTTTACTGATAAGGACGTCAGCAACAAACCTTTTTGAAAATGAAAAAAGAGGCTTTTGCAACTAACAGAATCAATTTTTTTCTTGGAAGGGGTGATTCAGCATCAAAGTCATGTAAAAATTTCTCAATTTTTTTGTTTATGATAAAATTCAGTGTCTGATTAACTTTGCAGTAGACTGATAATATAAGAGAAAGCTCTATATATTAAAAAACATAAATGTGACATATGTCATGAAAATACTTTTGATTCACACATTCATGACAAAAGTCCATAGATAAACTGGTTCACTAAAATATATATATATATATATATATATATATATATATATATATAATAATATATATTATGTCAATTTCTATAATATGTGGGCGTGGTCACTTGGTGGGGACTTGAGCAAAGGAAGAAATGGACGATCTTGGACCATATCAGTTGGAGCGTGCCACGTTTAGTGCACCCGGCCTGTTGTTGCAAGCAGCTAGTGGTGCGAGAGTTGTCTTAAGTTAACGGGGGATCGTTCACAAGATAAATTTCAAGGGGGAATGTAAAATATGCTAAACTCAAATACTGCGAAAAATATGTTGTAATTAGATTGATCATGTATATACAAATTGTGACAAGTCTTCCAATAATCGTACTTGAGGTTAAATTTGTACGTGACAAAGTCAACGTTTCTTTATTGTAGAATTTACTTACGCAGAGTTGAAACTGAGTACTGCAGCTTCGAGAGCCCTACCAAATGAAAAACGCTGCAACGTAGCACTTATTTTTTTAGCATTGTTCTTTTTTAAACAGGAAAAAGAATTAAATACATTTTCAAGCGATGTCACGTTTTTATGAGTTATTATTAGGAGATGAAAATCGTTAGGGTGAGAAAGCAGAGCTGCTGGCGACGGTAGCGCGGCATTTTGTAGTAGCAAGATTCGAACTAGTGATTAGACTGAAGCACTCGAGCGACGACCATCACGAACAATCTGCCCTTCCTCCAGTTCAAGTGCACAAGTCAACAGCAGCATTTTCCACTATTGCTGCTTGTTCACATTCCCTTCTTCTCCACAAGAACGTGACTTTTGCTTACAAGATAGCTGCATAGCTCACACTCTTAAATATTAGATACTGAATGGGTTTTCATTACTTTAAAAAAGTACTTAATTTAAGTAATTTCTTGAAATTGCACTGTGTTTGAAGTAATTAAAAAATTAATGTACTTATTTTAATTACAAAACAAATTTAGTACATTTTTTTTAAGTACAAAACAAATTAAGTATATTTTTTTTAAGTACAAAACAAATTCAGTACATTTTTTTAATAAAAGTACTGAAATTTAAGTTCAATGAGTTGCCACAGTGGCGTAAAAAACCGGAAGTTCAAAACATATGTTGACCGACCACGAGACCGTGCAATCAGTGACTGCTAGTAATTAGCGATTAATTATAGTAATCTTAACCGTTAGGGATGTTTTATATAGAGAATCTCAAATATGAATATACGTTTGTAATGTGGATTGTTTAGTTTTAATCGAAATCGATCAAATTTTGCGAGAACGGTAAGCTTTAAAATATGTGAAAAAATTTCTTCTTCTGCAGTCATTATTACTATGCATCATATAATATATAATTACTTGTTAACTAAATTTTGACTTTTGATGCATTACCATTCAATTTTATTGAATTTTTTTAATCGTAAGGTATTAATTAATAAATAATATAATAAAATATCACTGTTATTTTATCCTTGTGAGCTAAATCATTCTATGTTATTTTTTTCTGAACTATTATTAAATACATCTAATATGTAATAATACATACAGCAGGTAAAATAAAGACAATATACATTTATTGACAAGCGTCAGATATAAATTCAAGAAATAATGCATTACGTTAGCGTTACATGTTCTTTCAGTACATTAATGAAGTCAGTACTTTTTTTTTGGAAAAAAGATGTGATTAAATGGAGTCAATAAAAGTACATTTTTTGTACTGAAACTTTTTTTCAGTACTTTTTTTGTAAATGCTGAATTAAGTACTTTATCCAAGTACAAAATATGTAGTGATTAAACAGAGTCAAAAAAAGTACAAAAAATGTACTTGGACTAAGTATCTAAAAGTTTAGTGTGCAGCCTCCCCCGCCTCGGAACTGTTAGCTCGCTCTATAACCCCGCGTAACTTGATTGACGCCGCGGCCGACCAGCTCGTAACTTAATTGTCAGCTGGTCATTCCTATATCGTCTTTTGCTGTTTATGTCAACAGCAATCATGCACTTGATCTTAACGCTTTTCCGTAAGCATAATTCATATCAATAAGTTTCAGGACTTCCTATAACAACAATAAAATAAAAAAAGGGAAAGAGGTTTTATTTATGGTGAACCTTATGGCCTTATCTTCCACATCAGTGGACAGAGGATAAAGTAGGTTGCGGCAAGTGCCAAGTTATCAATACCAACATTTTTACCTAATTCAACTGAAGTCACGTGGAAACCTCAGTAAATATGTTCAGTAAAGACATCAATTACCTCCCAAATGCACCATAAGTGAATAAAGTTTTCAGAACGTTGAATGAAGGCCAAGGTTACGGCACCGGGGTTTCAACTCACGACCACCAACAATAGCAAGGGCATATTATAAAATGTATTTTGATTACTCTCCCAAAGACAGTTTACGACTAATAATAGCGTAAACAAATTTGTTTTTTTTTAAACATGTAGCTGATTTTTTTTTCTACGTATAATGGAAGATAATATTATATATATATATATATATATATATATATATATAATATAATATAATATAGTAATTATTAGGTAACGTTCGCATATGTCATATATAATTCATGGCTGCTGATTTGTTTTAAATTTCAATTAAATTTGGATTTGGAAGAAAATAATAAAACATACACGAACTACTCGTTTCATGTCATCTTTTTGAGAATCTTGGAAACTCAAATATTTGAATTTCGTACTTTTATAAAACTAAAGCCGTTCAAGCCTTAAAATACAATCTTCCCCGCCCTTTTAAATAGTTTACCTAACAATGCAGCTATTTTTTAGTCATATTATGTCACCCCAGATTCTGCACCCAAATAGTGAGAAGAACTCCGAAGAATTTAGTATCGCCTTGACGTTAGGCAACATGTTCAGCACCCAAATGTGAGTTGGTTTCATATAATGCAGATGGGGCTGTTTTGGTTTTGAAAATTTTTATATTTATTTCAAGGAATGTGTATAAAATTGACGATTTTTACAAGAACTGAACTCTAATCATCTTTAACATGCACAGTATATCCCTAAATCGTGTGAATATTTGACCGAGTTCAGCATTGTGGGTCAAACTAAAAAGAGAAATTTACAACTTGGAAAAAATCTGAAAATACTTCATTGCCTCTTCTTATTTCATTCCATAATGTGATAAAATTAGATAATCATTATTCATTATAATCATTACTGTTTCCATTTAGTGCCGCACAAGTAACTACTAGTAAGATCATATTTTTAGTATTTAGTAATGTATAGTTACACTCATTTTATGTTTAATTTCATAACATTTGCTAAAAAATCAAAATGTTTGAGATTATCACTGTTCTCTACTCTATCGCTTCATTCGTTGGCAAGATTATAGTACATGCAGAGACCAAGCGCATCTCCATGATAATATATACCTCTGTGCAAGTAAATAATGTCTATGTAGAGACGATATAAATATAAGAGAATACCTATTTACTTGGTGCTTGTCTTGGTGAAATCCCTTTCTTGGTTACACAAAGAAAACATGTGATATCGCTTGTGAATGAAAAATAACGTTGCCTGCCCTCTTTGATCTCCCCATGGGAATAAGGATATTTTCTTCTTACGCCTCGGTACTTTTTGTGTCAAATTCATATCAAAAACATGTTTTCTAAATCGTGTGTAAAAAGTGATGTGTGAAAATTGATTATAACTGCCTGCTCACTTTTAATAAGTATAATTATGCAAAATTGTTATGCAAAATACTTAAGTAAGAGTTACAATAAACTAATGATAAGTGACAGGTGTTTTATATACGTAGGAGTGAGAGAGGAACGGAGGTAAATCAAACTTCAAGCCTCTGTGTTAAACATATTAAATCATTCACATAAATGGTGAAAGAATCTCCTCGATCCAGAACATAATGTCACAACATTTTTCCACTCTGTCGAGCACTCGCGAGTCGTGTGGCACGCCGCCGCCTCCTCCTGCCACGTTCAACATCCTCCCACAATCCTGTTGCCGCCGCGCTTGAAGCACGCTTTGCGAGCAAACAGAATGAAACAGAAGCGCATCACATTGAAATATATTCTGCAAAGTAAAGGAAAGATTATTTAAATTAGTAAATATTTGAATTTTGACACTTTGAAGACTTTATTTACTAGCGATATGTATTAGAATATTAAATTTAATTTCACTGCACAGGCGTTCAGAATTAACGACCAACTAGAGTGCAGTCAGCAATGAGTTAAGGCATGCAGGATATATTACGATATACTGTATTATAGTATATTTAATAATTATTACTATTTATTTATTCATTTATTTATTTATTTATTTATTTATTTATTTATTTATTTATTTATTTATTTATTTATTTATTTATTTATTTATTTATTTATTTATTTATTTATTTATTTATTTATTTATTTATTTATTTATTTATTTATTTATTTATTTATTTATTTATTTATTTATTGTTTGCGAACGATATATTACATTTATTAACGGTATTATATTTTACATTATTATAGTATTGTGTATTTGTTTGATTGTTTTTTTATGGTATAGGCATATCTCAGAGTCATAAGCAATGGTTACAATGCAAAGGACGCGAAATTACGTAGGACATCCTTACGCCTCCGCTTTGGGTGGTTAACGCTCGGGCATTTTATGGGATATAAACAATAATTACATTAAATATTTAGTGGTAGAAAATATAATAGATTTCCGTCTTTACACACGTGGTGACGCATGAGGGGAGGGGTGAGGATGCATCACGAAGTGTCCACCGACCGCTGAGGAGGTGCACACACGCATGTCGTGTCTTGCTTGCCATGCCGCCTCATAAAGCAGACGGCAGGCGAGAGGCAGGGAAGAGGATGACACATGATTGCGTGGTTGGCCACTGACTGTGGGGCTCCTGCCTGAGGAGCATCCCTCGCGTTGCGGCTGCATGCCAACTAAACATATGGGGGTTTGAACGACGCCCGCATAATGATTTTAGCCAGTAGTTACAATTTGTATGTTATATAATTATATATTTCTTAGCTTTTAATATTTTTCCAATTAGAACAACAAAATACTTCAAATCGACTTCCTAAACGTTGAGACAAAAAAAAAAAAAAAAAAAAAAAAATAGCTTGAGCTAACTCATCAACTGGGTACAACAAGTTTTTTAAGTTTAAAATGATTAAAATATCATATAAGCATAACACTTGTGTATTTATGTCATAATATTATTAGATAATATTCGTTAAATGAAAAGCTATCATGTATATTTTGGGGGGCACATATACCAAGAGTAATTTTAATAGAACACTTGAGATGACGTAATTCATGGCTACTCATACTTGACTTTAATGATAGAACAAATTTAGAACATTTTGCTATATATACATTTTGTTTTGTTGAATGTAACGTATTTTTGTAATTAAATAATATGCAATATTTTATTTTAATTTATGAAAATCAATTTCAAATTATTTTGCTAGACTAAATTTAATTTACTACCTAGGGTTATTTTAAGCAGAAATGGAGTAGCAATAAATATAAAATATGGCAAAATATAGGAATTGGGATGCTTTGAGAAGCCTCTGAAATGTTTTTTTTTTTTAAAGCTTAATTTCTCCTTTTTTGTAGTTTTCGTGGAAGCTAACTAACTTGCTAACTGTAGTGGAAATGCACCGAATAGAAATTATAATTATACATTTCTATTCAGTAAATTTCTATTCTCTGCTAATATACAGTTGTATACAATACATTTATCGAATCCCCCTCGAACAACACTATGTAAGCATGATAGCTGTGTGTATAGTACGTTCAGCTGCATGTTATTGCTGTCAGAAGGCAGCAACCATACCGTCAGCAGCAGCACCAGTCAGCACTAATGAAGTTCTGCAGGTGATGCAGGTCTCACCCTTGCATATACACAGCAGCAGGCCTGGTAATGACTTAATGCACTCAATGGCCCATAAATTCAACCTTTTATCCCTTTGAAAGAGGTCGAGAGTTTGCAGTTTTGGGCCTCTGTTTAGGTGGAAAATTTAGGTTTATAAATGTCCGTGCAGATTAAATTTGGAAATTCATATAGAAATTCCACGCAATACGCAATACTTCTTCTCATCTAAAGTAAAAAAATAAATTTGACAGATAAGTTGTTCTGGTGAGTGAGTGCGTTGTCAGCATGTTGGTGCATGAAGAATGAAGTACACGTTGTACTTGATGCTGTTGTTCATGTGCTTCATGTTTTTGACGCGCGCGAGCTTGAGCTGTGGCGCTCGCGTAATTATCACCACAGATGCCTATTAAATTGAAGAAAAGATACAAAATCGGGTATGTTACTACCAATCATATCTTTAAGTTGCTAATATAGCTTTGAACCATCATTTTTTTTTTTTTTTTTTTTTTTCTTGGTAACTATATATTATATTAATCGTAGCAATTCGTAATGTAAAAATCTTGGCTAATTCTGAGTTTCAGGCTTGTGCAAAGACATACGTTTCATCTTGTTTGAACATGATATGCAATTTTTAGGAAGCAAATTTTATTGGCATTAATAACAAATATGAATTTCGCTTCTGTAACAAAATTTAAGTGATCGGGAGCAAATACTAGTATACTTGATTTGAGTAGAAATTCTAGTTCAAAAGCCATATTTGTGACGTCACCGGAAGCAGTTAGCGAGGACTTGAGATTAAATTTTTGGTTTCAATAGATCTAACAAGGTACCTTCTTTCGATTTTTTTCACTTTTAACTTGTCGCCCAGCCGGAGCCCTTTTTCCGCCGTTTTTGTACCTCAGTTCGCTGACTATGATGTGTGCATAGACAATTTTAACAACCCCATTGATAGGTAGGCCATCTGCTTAGAGTTCCCATCAACAAACGCACAATTCAGTGCACTTCATTCTAACACAATCAATATAAAAAACAGTTAATTGAAAACAAATATGAACTGCCTCTTTTCCTATTCTAGTAACCTCGTAATTGCATCCAATTTTTTTAAAAATAATTTATTAATATAACACAGATATTTTGTTTTGTTTTATGCGTGGTGTATACCATAAATTTGCAAATTATTTTTGATATCATCTACATGTTAAAGCATTACATTGTATTCTTGGTCTGTCTGCATGCGCAGGCAATCTCTCGTCCCCACTGTTATACATATGCAGAAGTAACATATATAAATATATTTAACGGTCTTTGCACTAAATGGTACAGCAAATGTTTGATGGTGTACTTGCTCACAACGATCACTGCAGTATACAGTAACCCTATGCCCCAAGCTATTTTATAACGTTGCAATCTACGAATTACTACTCTCTCATGTCCAAGTTCAAAATGTAGCTCTTTAACAAGCTAATGATAGAATATGAAGTGAGAATTTAAAAAAGAATTTAAAAAAATTACCATTCAAATTTTTTTTCCTCGTTGTTATGAGCTTTCGCAAGTATTTGTAGGAAAATAAATTGAAAATCAACGAGAGTCCCTCACTGATATATTCTTGTACAACTTTATTATATTTAACATAGTGGAATTTTTGATTTGAACAAATCGGTTTATATCTTTAAATTAATGTATCGTCCTTTGAGCACAAAAGAACTAAAATAACGTATGGTGACAACAATATAACCTTATTATTACATTAAAAAGTAGTAGTTTTTTAGAAGGGAAAAAAATGTGGTAAAGTATTCAAAGTGCGTGTCCGTTTGTAAATTACAAACCCTGCAAGGCTAGCCTACATATATATAAACCCTACGGTAAATTTTATAAAAACTACATTCTAATAATCAATTTCATGATAATAGCATTAATAACTTATTTAATGTTATTAGCACTACATTAATTAAATTAAATCACTAAATTAATAATGAAGTGATTGATTCATAAATCACATAATTTTTTTTTTCATGTTATTAGTTATTAATAATAGTAGTAGATTATTACATTTTTTATTACATTTACTAATAAATAAAAACTCTTGATTCTATAACCATACCTTGCATCATGTTTACAAATTTATTAAATGCAATTTAACACGTTAAACGTTTATATTTTTTATATAATAACATGTATTTGTTTAAATTTTCACGAATAATTACATATATCCCCTATAAAATAATAAATAAAACAATAAAAATAAATAAAGAATGATAATTTTTTTGGATACTAAAATTCACGTTAACTTTAAATTTATATTTATAATATATTTCACACGTATTATGTTAAAAAAATGTCAATGACATATATATATATATATATATATATATATAGATATATATATATATATATATATATATATATATATATTCACTTCTTTGAACTTCTGTTCAAGAACACACTCATCAGCTATCATCTTTAGTAAAAAGGCATAAATATAATAGTACATAATATATATCTAGACGGCTTGCGTTCTTTCTTATTTTTCCCTGGTAATCTGATACAGCTTATTTGTCAAAGTCGATCATCTCCCTGGGCCTGCGAGCCTCCCTGGGGACCGGGCAGCAGCGAGGAGGAGCACGACCACTACGACCAGTCAGCCACCAGCCTATCTCGCTACGGCTTAGCACTCACTTCTCAGCGAACAGCCAGCCTGCTTCTATATTGCAGTTAGTTATGTTTACAAAAAGCGACCTCGACTTTTAGCTTCCCAGGTCAAACACTAATAACTAATAATAAATTAAAGTTAAAAAGAAGTTGATGGCCAGTCAGGTATTATTCCTGGAGAAATGTGCATCTTATAAAACTGTTGAAATATAATGTTATTTTTATTTCGATTTTATCAAACTGCATCATAAATAATTAAAGATAAAGAAAAATATCTGAAATTACCTTAATATATTTAAAAAAAATAAACTTGTAAAAGTGTTTTATTAATTATAAAATCATTTACTAGTAACAAAAAAGCAATATAATAATATCATTGCAAAATAACTATACTTGCATTTCATTTTTAAATCATAATTATATCTTTTATATGTTATTTCCTCTTACTATAATTATGTTATGCGCTGTTTATTTTTCAATTATGTATGTTGTAATATATTGTAGACGTGAACACTGTTGTCTATCTACAATCAATGTTTGAAGTAAGATTAAATAAGATTATTATTAAGGCTACCACACTTAAAAAAAGAAACAATGGAAATATAAAAGTAAAGTGTGTTTTGTATAACATATACCTACATGCAGAGTGCTTGACGTCTAAATGCTGCTTACAGCATGCTCCTGTATTCTGAGACTAAAGCTGGTATTATACGATTCAATTTTCCCTGCAACAAAATTTCTTCTGCATTTACAAGTGAATTGTAAAATCTAGCTTGTGTACAAGAAATCTACTTATATTATACTTAATACAAGATTTAGAAATGTTCTGAGAAAAATAAGAAAAATGTAA
The DNA here is from genome assembly GCA_949825025.1 of Siphlonurus alternatus. Lineage (NCBI taxonomy): Eukaryota > Metazoa > Arthropoda > Insecta > Ephemeroptera > Siphlonuridae > Siphlonurus > Siphlonurus alternatus. The sequence goes on along the minus strand of OX463788.1, from coordinate 48,998,084 downwards.
GAGCGCTATCACTTTTCTCTTTTTATGTATGTATATTGTCACTTGTGTGTGTGTGTATGTATATATATATATATATATATATATATATATATATATATATATATATATATATATATATATATATATATATATATATATATATATATAAAAGATGTAATGAATCCTGCACTTTTTCTCTCAGATTTTGTCTCAGAGACCCTCAACCCCCACTTTCAGTTAATTTTATTATCCACAACATAAGAACATTATTATATAAATGCAACATCTGCATATTTTTTTTTTTTTTTTTACTTTTTATTACTATTTAAAAGATTATCAAAATTTTTGTTGCTCTTCTTTTTTCTTTTCTTCTTTAGATTCACAGAAATTGTGAAGTTTTTAATTACTCATCATGTGACGTCTTCAAGGAATATTTACAGAAAGAAAAAATCATCATCAACAAAAGGACGCCCATACCAACTCGGACGGCATAATTAAAATTTCAACAATAATTTTAAAACAGTTCGTAAACCTGAAACAAGTTTGAAAACAACTATTTCTTTTTTATTTTATTTATTTATTTTTTTTCATACATTAATGATTCAAGCATGAAAAAATAAATTTCCCACTACATGATAATATGAAAAAGTTATTTGCGTATGATGTGAGATTTGCTGAAAAATGTGTGTAAACAATTTCCTTTAGTTAATTCATAAGTAATTCTCTAAAATGTTAAAAAAAAACGATTAAAATCAAATAGCATGGAGTATTGCCCTCAATTTTTTTTTATTGCAGAAATGGATAGAGGGTGCAAAGTTATGCTACTCTGATTTTTGTCAGATTTTTTAGAGCCCGCGGGAACTATTTTTAAACAATTATTGAAAGTTCTTTTTGTGACGTCACGAGACGCCGCTCCTTAACAAAAAGATAGGACTTGCCGCTGCGTGACGTCACAAAAAGGACTTTCAATAATTTTTTAAAAATAGTTCCCGGGCTCAAAAAAATCGGAAAAAAATCAGGGGAGCATAACTTTGCACGCTCTATCCATTTCTGCAATAAAAAATTTTGAGGTCAATACTCCATTAGGAGTTTAGATAGTTACGTTTACCTGTTTCAATATACAGTCCAACATTTTTGTGAAAGAATTCAATATAAATATTTTTGTACCCTCTCATATTGTGCTATGATCAGTCATGGCTTCTACGAGTATAAAGGTTGGCCAATTGAGCTATGGTTGGTATTGGCATTGCTAGTGCTGTGTTTCTACCAGTAAAACGGGATGGTTTAGAATTGATTTCTCAAAATCCGATAAAATTTACACTTGCAAAATATCCGTGTTTTCGTGTTTACTTCATTCAATTAAACTAAAGCCAAATCTTTTCCCGTCTAATTTATCGCGTTAACTGTACATCAGATGTATTTTGCTGTATACGTAATAATAGTCAAATACTTACAATAATATATACTACATGGAAAATTGTTAGCAGTTACCCAAAAGCTTATGTCAAGCCCACGGAGATATAAACTTGTACTATTGCCACTTTGTACGCGCGTATTTAATAACGTTTCCGCAATGAAAGAAGTTATTAGTATTTAATATTTAATCATGCTTGTGGTTTACTTAACGTTGCAAAATTTTCATGTAATTATTATTATTATTATTATTGCATTGAAAAGATGTCTAAAATATTTATAGAAACATTACATGGAAAAATGTACTATATTTAAAAATGTCATATCATGCATTATCGGCCTGGACATCATCCTTAAATATTTTCACAAAAATATCGGCTACCACTGCACGCGATATTATATATAGTAGGTGTCGAATAAAACACTGCTTCAAAGTAAATAGACATGTATAATATGGAAATCGTGTGCTTTGAATTTGTGTGCTACACTCGTTTTGAAAAGTGAATAATGCTGTGGCCAATAATATTGTCTCCATCTTTATCCCCTTCTGCTTCGGCACCTTGCTTGGCGTCGCGTGCCAGCTAGTGAGAGAGAGAGAGAGAGAGAGAGAGAGAGAGAGAGAGAGAGAGAGAGAGAGAGAGAGAGAGAGAGAGAGAGAGAGAATGAGAGAGAGAGAGAGAATGAGAGAGAGAGAGAGAGAGAGAGAGAGAGAGAGAGAGAGAGAGAGAGAGAGAGAATGAGAGAGAGAGAGAGAGAGAGAGAGAGAGAGAGAGAGAGAGAGAGAGAGAGAGAGAGAGAGAGAGAGAGAGAGAGAGAGAGAAGGGGGCGGGGGGGGGGGGGGCGACGCTTGACAGCAGCCTTGCCGTAATCGCACGTACATGTAAAGGCAAGAAGTAAAAAAATAAAATAAAAAAATGTTATCGAAAGCTGACAATCTAAAGTCGTGACGAATACAATGAAAGCGAGCGTTATCGCTCAAGTACATTATGATTAGTTCATAAGGTCACCGCAGTACGTGATTTAAAGCTAAATATCATTTCTCTTTATTGTGGACTCATTTTCTCACTTCCCTTAATGAGAATGTGAGGCACACAGAATAATACAAAATAACGATTTTTTTTTTTTTTTTTTTTTTTTTTTTTTGTTACTAACACAATTTATGTTATTTAATTCTTATCACGAACAATTCGAGAAAGTTGAAACGTTATCCCTGAATGATTTACTATTGCAGCTTCAGCGTAGACAAAATATACAGATATGCAGGTTTTGGATAGGTGAGAAGACCATTTATTTTGAGAATACATCCCAAAATAGTCAAACAAAATATGCCGTGCGTGACAACGGCCAGGAAGTGAGTAGATAGCATAATACTCAGCGGTAAACGAATGTACACGATATTATATAAAAATTGACATATATACACCATGTAGTGTGCACACATGCAAGAAAACGTGGAATTTTAAACTGCTACATTTAAATAGAAATACAGTTATTAATATGATGTCACGTACAGTTTTAGTCAAAATAAGTGGAACAACGTGTATGTACATGTACTGCTCTAATCACCGAGTTCCGCTCTTTATGATGAAGTCTGTAATATAATGGGTGCGATTCACAAAGCAGTTAGCCAGGTTTCTAACCACGTTTAGCTTACCACGTTTAACTATACCTGCTTTACGTGTTAAAACACCTAGCTAAACGTGGTTAGACACCTGGCTAACTTCTTCGTGAATCGCGCCCAATAACTCGGGACAGCACGAACGTTGTTTGTGCTCTGTTTTTGGACGTCGTAATGTTAGTTTATGAACTTTTAGCCTTCTTGGGGTGGCTTCATTGAATGAATGACCACTCCTAAAATTAAAACCTACCTTTCTTTTTCAATAGAACATCGACTTAAAAAAAAATTATTGCAAAGTTATTCCAATTTTTTCAAATATTTTAAAGTCTAGTAAGTAGTGGTAAAAAGTTATTCCAAGTTCAGGTTTGAACTCACGCCCCTTTTATAGTCCTATTAACTTTATTAAGAAGTAACACCTCTTGAAGTCTCTCTCCTTTTTTGTACTTTCAATATTATTTTTAAAAATAGTTTCAGGGCTCTAAAAAAATCTGAAAAAAAAAATAGAGAAGCATATCTTTGCACCCTCTATTTATTTCTTTAATAAAAAAATTGAGGTCGATACTCCAAAGCATGGCACCTCCAGCAAATAAGACAGAAGTATATAACATAAGAAATGTCCCGAGAAGCAGCTCAACTCTGTGAAAGTTGAGAATTTCCAATTTGAATTGTAACCTTCCTACAAGTTCTTACATAAATGTTTTTTTAAAACTCTAAATCAGAAATGGCTTGTTTTGCTCTTACCGTGAGAAGATCTGCAAAGGACCACAAAGTCCCGTAAAAAAAGCTTGCAAGTGTCACTCTATAATACGCACCCATGAGACCATGCTCAAGGCGAAAGAAAGAAAGTCGTCTTTCTTTCAGTGGCAGAATAAAAAATGTGATCAAAAGCCATTTATATAACTGTTCAAAAGTACTTTCTTCACACAAATCAACTCAAATTTTCAGAAATAATAAATTCTGTATTTAGCATTCGTTTTTAGATTAATGATAAATATATTTAAATATTAAAAAAGTTTTAAATTCACAAGTTTATTATAATATGTCCATCGCCTGTGTATTAAAATCAATAATATCAGTTACAAAATTGGAAAGCTAATTTTTATTCAATTTCAAAGAAACAACATCAGTGTTTTAATGTTAATTATTGTTATTATCACATAATATATTAATAATTATGTATCTTTACTTATGTTATGTATATTATATAAATTGTATCATTGTTTTAATTCATAAATTGATAATTAAATAATAGTGTATTCATCTTAATAAATAAATAACTATGCAACACAAAGCTGTATTCAATTAGTATTTTGCACGATTAACTCATTCTTGTATTTAGAATTATTTGTGTCCCAATGCCATGTGCTTGCATCATTCACTTATGAAGTCACAGAGGATCGTGCATATTATGTACTGCCGGCTGGCCGAGCGAGCTAGCCTCCCTGCGGACACACCGTGTTACAGTACATACAGCTCCCAGATCGACACTCCAATTAGCTTTGTGTCATATGGCTGATCGGCTTGCTAGCTCTAAGGGGTATCAAAATTGCAACATTGGGGGGCGCTCGACAAATGCTGGAAAAGTTTGTATAGGTAGGTAGCCTGCAGCAAGTAATAATACGTCACGTTTATTTGTATTTGTGCATGCCGCCTCAGTCAGCATATTATAGTTGCTACCCTGAAGTACTGATATAGAATTAGAAAATGAGTCTTCTTATAGCTGACAATCAATGGAAACTTGTACTTATTTCCTTTTTCACTGTTATCAAACATCATACTTTCATACTTGTGCGCAGCAAGCAAACAAAGGTTAAAAGGTTACCTTTGTCAATGCTACCGTTCAACAGCTGTACATTCAAGCTGATTTTCCACCTTGCTATAACGCCGTAAGGTTAGGCAACTTGTTCAGCACTTAAATGGACGTGATTTATGTAACCCACTCTGTGTTAGTATTGAACAAGTTGTTTATTAGTTGTCCAACTGCTAGACGGACACTTTATATTGTCTTCAGTATATGATTACTCCCGGAAGTAGATGTCACGTTTTTTGGTGTTTCTATTTAATTTCAAATATTATGAAACTTTACAAAGAAATTTAAGTTGTGAGTTTATATTTCTTTGCGCACTGCAAAGATTTATTATATCTACTATATATATATAATGCCTATATTATGTTATATATTAAATTATGTTCGCAGAACAACTAATTTTGTGATTAAAAGTGCTATTTAATATTATTTTAATTTTGATATTGTTAATAATAACAGATTTAATATACTATTTTATTAACTTTAATTATTTGATGCTTTTTTTATATATAAAACGGATATAATACCACATACCCTAGCTGTGTTATGGTGCTACTTGTGCCGTGTATTGTATCCTTTCCACCTCAATTGTTTGTCATATATGTTTTGTTGTATATGTAGTACTTGGGTGAATAAAAAATTAATAATTATATCACAATAAAGCCATGCAGTGAGGGGTCTTCTGTTATTTCCGGAATTAATCTTACTGGCAAATCTGAATATATAAGATAGGTAGGTATTTTATGACTGCACCTTTTAGTATATACAGTCTTCACTTGTAAAGCTTCCTTTGCAGCCTTTTTAATCACCATGCTCTGTGAGTATATCACAATGGCGATGAACAAGGCTTCAAAAGGGAGATTTTCAGAGACGAGGAGTAGGTATCTCTCAGGACATTAAACACAACCTTCATAATTTATTTTAAATATTAATAAATCAATACTATCAAAAATAGATTAAATAAATAAATTAAAAATGATTAAGAATGATTGCGAGTACAACGTGTTTTTGCACGTATTGCGTCACAAACCAGTGGTCTATATAGTAAGAAAACATTCAGCTGACAGCCTGTACAAGAGAGGTAACGTGATTTTTTAGCTGGCTGTGTGGGAGTTCCCTAAAGCCAATATAATTTAAATTCAATTCGAGGTAACGTGACAATAAAAGGCTTCCAATTTCGTATTTTTTTTTAATGAAAGACATTTTTGTATAATGCTCGGTACTGTATATTTAGAATATTTACTAAAAAAAATATGTACATTGACCGTATTGAAGGTAAAGCATGATTCTATTCACTTCAAATGAGAAAATAATTTGAATACTTAGCATTATCTTACATTTATTCAAACAGCATGGGGTTGGAAATATAATCTTGAAATGAAATCTAAGAATAAATGATGACTGATCATGTTAAAGCCAGAGCGAGATGCGTGGGAGACTTGGACATGAAGAATTGTGTAGCAGAGAAAAATAGTTCATAAAAAGTGAATATTGAGGGACACAAAAGAAGGGGAGAGGGAGAAACAATTCAAGTCCATTCTAATGATTAATGGAGATATCCTGCATTAATACACCTTGGCAAACATAATGAGAGTATTACGTGCACGCGTGCTCGCCCAGTGGTGCTTGGGAAGAAGGGGGAGAACGGAGGGTGACGACGGCATGAGGGCTGCTAAGGGAGAGGCTCGTGTCCAATACTTGCAGTACATCTCGGGATAGCTCGAACGTTAGTTAGCTCTACCATTGTTATCCACCCTGGTATTGTTGCTTCAAGAAATAGTAAACGAAGATTTTCGGTGAAGTTAAGCCATGGTATTACACGATACAATTTTTTTTCTTTTTAAAAAAGGAGCAACTTCTCTTACAAAAAAAAATTGTAAAAATCTTTTATGCTTTTCTTGCAGAACTTAATGTTCTGATGAAGAGTTTTTTTTTCTACGAGTCACAAAAGACGCTGAAAATTTCTTGTAACAGAAAATTGTTTGTGATTATAGAAATATTGGGGGCGATTCACGGAAGAGTTATCCAGAAATTTATTCAGCTTTCTCATTAACCACTGTTCAATGATGCTAAACGTGGTTAGTGAGGAACCTGGATATTTCCCTTCATTCTTGAATCGTGTCCATTATACCCTGGATTACTGGCATTGAAATATCACCCTATAATAATATAGCTATCATAAAAAGCAAAGTTCATCACTCCTCCGTAGAGTGCGTAAGTGCGTGGCAACACCCACAATTAAACAGAGAAACGTTTGTCCCGAGATGTTGTGATCGCGTTCTGCTGTTGTCACTTGCATGGTAGATCAAGCAGCAGGAGCCGAGCAAAATGTCACTTCACACCGCCGGGAACAGTTGATTGACGTAGCTCTTCTTTGGTCCGGAGTTGTATAATAAGGAGGCTGCAATAAATACTAAAATAAATATAATTTATTCATTTTAATATCTGTTTTCTACAGCAAAAGCTTTTTTTTTTTTTTTTTTTTTATCTATACGTATAATTTTGGTTCAACAAAAGTGCATGCAGGACGCTGATGCAGCGTAACTGTTCTACGTATCTAATAAACTGGTCGTCCGAGAGCTTGCTTGCCCTCTCAAACACTTTTATGACCTAGAAACCCACCATAAATACTGTGTGTCTTGAATGTTCTTGGCTGTGCAGTCTTAGTCATAAAAAGTGCAGGTTATCAAGGGAACGAGGAGCTGCACTCTTTTGACTGCGACCTTACTTTACAAGTTAGTAAAGGACTTGTAACTCGATAAAGAGATTCTCCTTCATTATCTTTCTGATTTTCGCAACTGATCGATAACATTTAAATCATGGGTAAAACATGAAAAATGAATTACAACAAACAGTATAACTGTATCACAGGGTCAAACAAGAAAATTTAACTTCAAAAACACATAAATTATGAATCAAAAATTAAATTGGCCGTGGCATTTTCTAAACGAGTTTTAACTTGGTTATTTTTGTTGTTATCAAATCATGTGATTATCACGAGAGTGGGCAAGTAGCCGACGTGAAGCTGGGAAGGGAGCTTGCATGACGAAAGGACATTAGCGGCACCGGAGTAAAGGGAAGGAGAAAGAAAGCACCTCCTAGCTACCTCTCAGATTCCTTTCTTGCAGTTAACGCATAGTAAGACGAAATGCATATTTGTTCAATAAACAAATGAAATTTTAAATGATGATTATTATGAGTTAATTAATTAAATTATTAAATTCTAATTTGAAATTTCAAAGAGAAAGTTATTTTACCAACATTTACAGCATCGCCTTCAATTAGCAACGTATTATATTATAAGAGAGGAGAATTGTTACTTGACTCCTTGAAACTGGATGCACTCACTCTCGCTAATATGTGATGTAGATTTCGGCAAATTTTCAGTTGAATAAATTTTCAAAACGTTCAAAGTTATTATTTAAACACGAAGGTATGCGTATATTTATTAGATTTTATATCTGATGAAGTCTATAATATAAAATTAAAAAGCGTTCAGTGCATTAATCTTTAAGTACAAGACTAGTTATTAGTATGATTATTATTTTCGGTCATATGCATTCTATATATTAGTGGTTTAGCTAGATTCAAAACATATCGATCAATAAAATTTTCAATAAGGATCAATATTCAATAGTTGGAAACCGCAAACGATGCTAATTGACAATGTAAATAATGTGTTTTTAGCCCCAGGCTTCTAATACTGTACACGTATATTTTGCATTAGAATGTACAACATTTTCTTTGTCTCGTTTTTATAATCGACCTGAACAATTACTAGACTCTGGTAATATTGAATTTATTTTATGACATTTCTTATATAAAAAAAATACGGTGGTGATATTTTATAATGATATAATTATATTTTAATGTATTATATTCATGAAAGTTACTCATGCATATATTCAAGTATAACATAGACGTTTCATTTAACAGAACGAATATTTGATTTATTCCAATAGATCTAATTTATTCTTGAGTTTGAAGTAACACCACTTCCCCTATCCCCACTGACATTGCTAGGTTTAAATTTAATTTGATTCTATGGTGACACTTAGAAGAGGAATTTCACCAAGATAAACATGATCAGGTCCCAATTTTAGCAAAGGTGTGGTATCTATCTGGGACCTCCTCCATTCGTCAGCGTGTGTTGACTGTGTGGGGGTGGGCTTGGCAGACGGGAGCTGCCGCACGGTGACAAGTTGCACCCATTTCCCGCACTGATGGCAATTTCTTGCTCCATCTCCTTGCCGACCTTCTTATCTCGACACCATTACATGACGACATATATTTGCCCTAGTATTCAATAAAATGAATAAAATTTTCTTTCCCCTTAATAATCCGCTGCGAATAATTCAGAAATATGTTTTTACATAATATTATACAGTATATCTGAAGCCATGCATACAGTGCAAACAGGAAAATTTAATGACATTTCCCCTAAAAGTTGTTATCAGTCAAGCGAAATAATAAACTTGCTTGCAAAACTTTCTATTTGATGTAATGCCTTTTTAAATTCGTTCGCAACATGTGAATTAATTTTTCTGTGGTCTAAGTTTCATTAAATCAGATCAAGTTAGTCAATTTACTCAGTAAAATTATTAGTCATATAATAATACACTTATTTTTTTTAGGAAACCATTAAAAAGAAGTCTTACATATTTGCATATATAATCTTCTTGAAATTTATAACATATATTTAGACATTGGTGGGTATTTTGTAACAAATCCCCTCATTGATGGACACATACGGTGAAAACGTGATTGATCGGATGGCCCTTGCATTTATGATACGATCTGCCATGAAGTTAAATCCAGTTCATCAAAGCAAAGGTTTCCGTGCTAAATTGATTCAAAGCTTCGGCTTTGAAGATATTTATGTATATATATATATATATATATATATATATATATATATAATATATATATATTATATGTAACACAATATTATTTATAGGCTCACAATCTTCAATCTACTTCTCATAAATTTGCAGCTTTCCCCCACTCGATCTCTTCCTTGCAAAAAGAAGGTCCGATATTGAAATTTCTCCCCTAGCTGGAACTTTAGAGGAATGCGACAGAAACCCCGTGATATACAGAGATACAACATATGTACACCTTTAACTGTACGTTTGGTGGAGAAAAATAAAAAGGGCTGGCCGTGAATTTGATTTCAGGAACGAAGTCTTCTTGAAATGTAAGAGAACAATTAAATTTGAGGATCTGGAAAATTTTTATCGTATCGGAACCTCCTCCAACCCTTCCTTTTTATCCCCTCCACCCCACCACACACACATAAATGTGTTCATAACCTACATCAAAATTCCCGAGCTGATTCTTCTGTACTAAATATAAATATATAAATAAATATATGACACATTTAGTAAAAAATTGTATCGCATTGTGAAACTATAACAGGTATTGTATTATATTGAATGAAAATTCATGAATTAATTGCATTGTCATGAAAACAATATTTTTACTTGATAATTTTCCTTATAGTCTGGTCTGACCTACTACTTTGCACGCATGATCACATGTTACAGCATGTTACCACATATTAAGAAGAACATTAAAAAAAAAACAGTCCTGGAGTTGCACGCAAAGGTCCGGGGACAAGAGAAGCGCTGATGGGCGGGCTCTGTTGCTCGGCGATGCTCGGAGTAAGACCGGACGGCTCAGTGGGCTCTCACAAATAATAATAACAATAATTTGCCAAAACGATTATGGTAAAAGTTGTAAAGAACAGCTCACAGTAGCAGTTAACAAGGAGAGGCAGATGTGAAGTTAGACATGAAGGCTCCTGTCACTCTGTTGCTTCGCTGCCACTGCATTATTCATGCCACTATATCTCTTATGAGTTTTGTCATCATGAAAATGAGTATTGTTACTCTCTAAATGTGGAAGTTGGGGTTTACGGTTAAAACACTTTTTCTCACCTCTCACACCCTCTCTGTGTCTCCTTATCTGTCTCTCTGTTTATCTCGGCTCTCTAACTCTCTTTCTCGCTCACTCGCTCTTGCACTCTTTCTCGTCTCTGTCAATTTAGTGTGGTCTCTGATGGCAAAACAGAATCATTCTTCATCGTTAATGAGAAAGTTGCAGCAGCCACCAAGGAAGCTGCGCTGTACTTGTGAAGAAGGTTATTCGTGTCCATCAGTTATAAAAATTACTCACACAGGGTTTTAAGGATGTCCCTGGAGAAGAAAATTCCCTTCCAGCCGCTCGTAAATGTTAACTTGCATAGAGTTTTGCGGCGATGAAGCACAACAAAATATCTTCTTATCTCACATTACATTATGTTAAGTCTACTTGGTTACACACAATAATATTATGCTTGCAATTATGTTTAAAATACAATGTTAAAGTGGTATCTTCCAATCTCATGCATTGATTTTAATTAACGATGTACTGTACATTACAAAATAGACAGTATGTACAGTAAATGTTGAATTTTGTACCCAATTGTCTTCATCTTAAGCACACAAAGAAATGAAAGGACCTGGTTTGTAGAGGGCTGATAATTCACTCAGAAATGTAGATAATTAAGGACTCTTTTCTTTATCTTCAGATAAAAATATCTTGTTGGTATTTCAGACACGATGCATTGCTTGTTTAAAAGTTAGGAGTAATTTTCTAATTAGTGCAGTTGGTCGGCGGACGATTCAAGTGTGGACTTTGTTCTCCGTGCCGGCCGGTCACCCCACGTGACTCACACGAGAAATGTTAGCTGGAGGAGACCTTTCACCGCCCCGAACTCCCGACAGGTAAACTTTTGATCACACACAGCTGTTGAGTGTGACTCTTTGTCCTTCTTTTGATTCTAATCCACCTAAAGAGAAAAATATTAGGCTAACAGTAGAAGCCGACACATTAGAAAAGTGCCATGGACTATTATACATTCTGCATCAAAGACATGTTAACAGAATCCATGCAATCATGACCAAGCCAGTATTAACTACAGTTCCATTTGCATCCTTTAGACAGTCGATGGAGTTGCCCCGACAACTTTGTTCATTGATGCAAATTTGTAATCCATGAAATGTATTCCATAATGTATAATTATAATGAAAAATAAAAAATAAAAAAAAAGGATTTTTACTTCAGTATAACAATACAACATATATAATAAAGTTATTTATACAGAATAATATACTGTATTAATGTTAGTTGAATATTATGTAATTATGAAGCTTTTTATATGTTGTATACATGATATTACCATATAACATAAAATGTATAGAGTGGAAGTGCATCAATTGACGCACCATCAGGTAAGAGATTCACGTGAGATCTACATATCGAACAACCCAAACATTTTTCTTGCTCTATTGTGGACTATTTTGTGAGGAACATTTTGTGCCATCTGGTTACAAAAATATGATTAAAAAAGATCAACTTTTCTCGCAAGTGAGTAAATATAATATAATTATACAGTATATAATTATATTATAAATTATAATATATTTATAACTTTCTTACGTGTTTATATTTTCAAGATTTTAAAAGCAGAAGTTATAATAAGCTTTATTTTCATTCTTTATTATATAGTTTTTCCTTGTGTGGAAAAATTGTATACATTAAATGAAAAAATTGAATTATACATGTAATACTACATTGACATAATAAACAACAATATTAAACCACAATAATATTATAATTTCAATATGTATAAATATTAAATATTCATAGAAATACAACTATTTAAATAAATAATAAATCAACATGGAAACGCTGTTCATAGTATACAAAAAGTTTCCAACTTTACGCAAAATTAACTTTTATCAATATTAATTATAAAAAGCCCACCAAATATGATGCAGCCCCCCAATTTAGGGTCACTTTTAATACAAAAAGTGTAATAAACCATAACCATTTTGGAAGAAATAGCATAGAATTTGATATAAGCTATAGTTCATCCCAAGACATTTCCTGCAATTTTATTCAATACGACGGAGGATATTAGCGTGGGTATCTTTCGTAGAATACCTGCAAGCATGCAGTTATACTGCAGCTATCAGTGTTTCATTCCAAGAAACATTTTCAAGTTGTATTTATACGTTATTCAGGAAATTGTATTTTGATTAATGTAATCGAAGTAAGTCTGGTGGATCGTAAAACCAACATTTAACTATTTGTAAGTCAACAAAAACTTAAGTTCTACCTTATTTACTTTCAGTTGTAATAGAACTACTTTGTAATAAATTAACCAGTTTATTTATTTAGAGTGAACGTTAACAAGAAATGTAATAAACTGTTTTGGCGTGAGATGTCAGGTCGGAGCAAGCAAGCAAACCAAGTCCATGCAGACAATTTGCTGGCTGAACCGTTTGTAGAACTTGGTGTTGTAGAGGGGTGAGATCGGATGATGTGTCGGGGGTAACGCTCGGGGGAATTGACACACCTACATGCGCCTCAACAGATTCCGTGACACTAAAATTAAATCAAACGTCATAAAGTCAAAACCATGCAGAGTTTTTTTTTTTTTTTTTTTTTTTTTTTTTTTTTTACTATTCCAAAATCATTCAATGTATTGCATAAAATGAAATTACCTCAATTATGAAACATATTACAATGCATAATTTAATTTAACATTTTCCTTTCTTATTTTACTTTTTACACATATAAAAGGAAATACTATCAACCTTTTTTTTTATACAGCCAATATTTTGATATAATACATCACAGTTGACACAGTGAACTACATTTTTTTTAAATTGAAGCATACTTAGGTCCTCATTTTTATACAGTAAAAATGTTTACTAATGATCTGTAACTGTACCAGTAACCAATGTGCAGATTTGATTATTTCCATGCAATAAATTTTCTAAAAAAAAAGCATTAATGACATTATATAGAATCTGCATGAAGGAAGTTAATTGATAGTTAATTGATCACTGATCAGTGTTACCGCTTGAAGATTGAAATCCTGTCCTGGCAATGCCCTTTATTGGTAATATCCTTTAATGAGGGCAATTTTCAATTTAATTTCCAATTTTCTGCAACTCGAGATCTCTATTAAACCTTATAAATGTGAAATTTATAAAATATAACTTAAAGAAAAATTCTTATTTAGTAAATTATGCTACTCTATTTTATTTTAATATATATAAATATATATATTATATATATATATATATATATATATTGAGGTTAAGAAAAATTTCCATTTTTTATTAAAATTTTAAAGCTGGTATCAACTTGTGTGGACAAAGTTGCCCTCTTCCTCCGTTCTTTTTTATTTAGAGCAGTGAATTTTAAGTATATCAACGAAGTAATAAATAGTTCTAAACTAATTTATTAATCATCATTATTGAATTCATTAATTTATGTATATGTATTTTTAAAACTATTTACTATATTTACAGTACAATTTATAATGTTACAATGATTTTTTTTAATCATTAATCTGTCAAAATCATTGAAATACTTTTCACCAGGTAAAACAAACTTACAGAGAATAATAATTATCTCTTCCTGAACAATGAAAGTCAGTTCATTATACGGTGCATTTTGTAGAAAAATGATGAACAACTCACGTGCTGATATGCTGACATTTATATAATATGTATAGCACCTACCAAAATGACCTTACCGTGATGTCGGTAATGGTAGTCAAATGTTATTATCAGATATGCTAATGAGTGCAGCAGCAGCAGTAGCCATTTGTCAATTAGATCCATGTCACATTGACACGTTGTTCATGATAAAGTGAACTTCATATATAAAGGGTGGTGTGTGTGTACTGAACGAAAGTACTCTCTACACCTATCTATCCACACATCTTTTTACCTCTTTGATGATTTTTTTTTCCTCTTTCATCCTCAGCTTTTATCGTAGCCTGATAAATGAAGTGCAGCTCATATGATGTGATGCAAAAGGATTTGCGTGCTGTATTTTACATTGCATATGATACAAATTTTACAATCACTCTCAATTAAAGACAACTGATATATTATACAACGTATATAAAACGTACAACGTATATATGCGATGGAAATAAAAGTGCACCAACATTTATGAAATAAAATTTTTCCAAGATAACTTAAGTATTTAAAAAAACAAAATATTATGATAATTATGATTAAGATAATAATTATAGTTGCCCAATAATTTTCGAATAAATATTTTGTTGCGTAATATGTATATATATAATATGTATTGTATATGTATATATGTAATAAATATGCATAAATTTGTTATATGCAAACGTAGGACAAGTCGAACTAGAGTCATACGGGAAGACCTATAGTTTATTGCATTATTTCACTGTAAATATACTTTAACAGAATAATATATATTATCAGAGAGCTAATATATTTTTAAATACTATTTTGTTTTACTCATCGAACTGATGTAAGTTTTAGGGATATTAGTAACTTTTTATAAAATGTATGAAAAGCTATACCATGCTGTCAATTAGCTTCATCCTACTTTTAATGTATTTATGTAAATTAGTAAATTTAACTGTTTAAAATTCTGATACTTAAATAATGTATTTTTATCAACATCAAATATTTAACATATTTTTAACTGACATATTATTATATAATAAATACTGATTACATTACACTAAATACTGTATACATTTGGCAGCCAACACATGCAGTTGTTCCTGCACTCTGGTTGAAATAATTACTATTATGTAGTAATTTTAAGGCTCAACAGGAGCGCATATCCAAAACAGAATTTCGGGGGGGAGGGGGGGGAGACTGGCCCCATAAGGTCAATGATGAAAACAAAATTGGAGTGGGGTAAATAAATGTCTATAATGCGCATGACGAATCCAAAATTTCAGGGTAGAAGGGGGAGCTCAGACTTCTTTCCCCCTGGATTCTGAGACCTGCATGGTACTATACGAGGCACAAAAGGGTGTTGAATTGAAAATTTGTATTTTTTTTATTATTATTGAAATTTTAATAACCTTTGCTTTAGACATTCGAGAATTGTGTAAAAATTGGAATCAAAACGCTCAGATATGCTCAATACTGAAAAGTGCGAAGTTCTGAAAACTACATTTATTATTTAGATATTTTATTATAGCTTTCGATGATAAAGTCAATAGCGCAGTGCAAATTTAATGATCCGTGATGATGAGCTCACAGCAGTAAGGTCAGCACGCACCATAAGCTATTTTAGTTGCTGTGAGGACCATATTTAAGCGTGCTGTCCATTGTCATATTGGACTTGAGTGCGATTAGTATGATAGTTTGCCGCACGGCCACCGCTGCTGCTGTGAACGAGAGAAGACGCCACCGGCGGGCGTCACCGTTGGATCGTAAATGAGAATGAAGCTCCGGCACCGCTAGAAAATGACACCATGAATACTCTATTAGGCTCTCGTTGCACGACCGCCGAGATGTCAAGCAATGGAATATTCATATTGCTAAAATGATCCCTCCCTACCTCTCTCCTCTATGTCCCTCTGCCTACTGTCTTTTTTTTTATGCTCTTGGAAAAGTTGTTTTCGCGCTCTTATCTTCCCCTCTTTCTTTTCAAATTCCTCTTATAATATATCTATATATATTTTTTTTCACTTTGCCGCTTTGTACGCACGCAAGCTACAATATAAACGATTTCTACCTGACTACATTTTTATCATTTCTTTCTCTCGTTAATTTTTTTTATATATATAATATATAAATATTTTGGTTGTTATATAAAATATACACCTCATTTTGTTTAATGTCTATATCCCAGAATGTGTTATGCTTAAAGTAATGTAAAATAAAATGGTAAAGAAACAAAAGTAGAATTGTTCCTGTTGGTATAACCGGAATACCGGAATTCTGAACTATATATGTATAATACATAATACTCGTATATATATAATATATATATACGCATAGATATACGTATAATAATATATATTATTAAACATTTTAACAGTTTTTATATCCCTACTATAGCTCATTTTGTTCTAACTTATATTATCTTATATACTGTATATACGTAGCAAAATCACACAGCCAGTATTATAAAGACACGCACGTATTAAAGAGTGAAAAAAAAAGGTATCTGTATAGTTTTGTTTATTGTTTAAATTTCAAAGGCTGTAGATTGCGACGGTGCAGGCATGGGTGGCAAGGGGATAAGAAACCAACTGCCCACTCACTGTCGCCTGGTACCTGCTGCTCACCGAGTGGGAATGAGAAGGGACGTGCGCCAATGCCAATACACGGTAACGCTCGTCCACTTGCTAATTACAGACCTAGTTTCCTTACTTGCTGCTGCTGGTGAGCAGGGTCAGCAGGCAACTCCTGCTTGTGGTATTGGCGTCTGATGCCGCCTCTTCTTGACTTAACGTGGAGTGACGAGGTAGGCCGTGTAATCATGGCAGCTGCGTTTACTAGTAGCGGCGACAAAACCGCGGCGGTAACCAAGTAAACCAAGATGGCTTCCATAGCATTTCACAACAAGTGCACCAAAACTGTGTCAAGCTGCTTTCAAATTACGCTAATGTAAATAATAAATTTAGTAATTACTAATATCTTAATTATTATTTTGAATTGTTAAATTATAGAAATTAAAATAGTATTTTATTTATTTTAATTGTATCCTCTCCAAAACAATTTTTGATGTACTCAAAAGGGAAGGAATTTGAAATGCAGTGGATTTTAATGAATCTTTCAAAATTTGTCATAAATATTGAAGATCCACATAAAATATGTGGATCTAGAAGCTATTTAAGAGTGAACCTGTAAATTTATTGTGTTAAATTGTGCTGATTGTGCATTTCGAGATAGAACGTACACATGCCATTGGAATTTTGTTTATTTTTTTACCACATGCGTACCACATGCTTAATGCATAATAATTACATAATTATAACACAATTAAAAAAATCTTTGTTGCAATGTGAAATTGGAAATTGCATACATTCAGGAGTCTTAGAACGTTCTTTTCCCGTAAAACTGCATTCCATCAAAGCGAATTATTATTACAAAGATATACCGTTTATAACTTGCATGTATTTTTACATGCAATTAAGGAGCATTAAACAAGACTATTCGTACGATGACATTTATTATAGTTTTAAGTTAAGCCGGTATTACACGATACAATTTTTTTAATTATTGTATACAATTTTTCCTTACAAGAAAACTTCAACTCCATTTGTTTGTATGGAAATGAAATTTTCTTGCAAGGAAAAATTGTATACAATAATTACAATTAGAAAATTTGTATCGTGTAATACCGGCTTTATAAGAACAATTTCAATTTATTTCAATACGAGAGTTATAATTATTAATGTGATGATGTTTTGTCTTGTTAAATCATTGAAATTTTATTTGTGATATGTCATCTTCTATCTTCTTATTTACCTGACAACTGAAGGCTGTTCAGGCAAACTGTTCTTAACTATACACTCACTACGTACACATGATGCTGGTGATTGCATATGTTACCACCAAAAGCTGTTTTCGGGCAAAAGCCGAAAAAAATTAGCAAAACTGGTTTTGCACATCGAAGGTTGAGCAAAACCTAAAATTATAGATTATGAAATAGGTTATTATATTATTAGTATAGTTAAGAAAACTATATTATATAATTAGAAAAAAAGTGTTAATCGAGTAGACAATAAAGGTTGCATTTTTTTATTTCATAATTAGAAAATATACAAAAAAATTATGACTTTCTGAATTTTTTTCAGAACTATTTAAAAAAAAGTAATTAAAATATCTTAATTAGGGTGGTACTACCTGATGGTACAACCGTGACGTAATTTTCGCACGCTGTGATTGGCTATTGATTACGTCACGGTTGTCCGATCAGGTAGTACCACCCTAATTAAGATATTTTAAATATTTTTTTTTTAAATTAGTTTCCACACTCAAAAAAAAAAAACTGAAAAAATTCTAAAAGGCATGCATAATGTTATGTATATTTCCTAATTATGAAGTAACAAAAATTCTACCATTATTGTCTATTCAAGTTTTATTCATACTAAACACAATTAAATTATTTTGAAAACGTTTACAAGTAAATATACATGTCTTACGCAACAGTGCATGACATGTAACATCGAATTTCTAACTATAATAGTGTGTGGAACAAATAATACAGTACGTCAGATGCCCGCTTTCGTTGATCTCTTCTTTCGAATTAACTTGGTAGCTTGTGCACCGCTCCTTGCGTCATGTTCTGAATGCACCTCGTGGTTTCCAACACCCTCCACCAAACTCTTTGACTTTGTGGGTGACCATGCCGCTTCTTATTTGTTGCCGTATTGTCAAGCCAGTTGAATTCGTATTTTTTATCACAAAAATTTAACTTTGATTATTTTAACACATACTATAGTACCAAATACCTTAAATATCGCATGAGATATAAAAAATAAATGTAGTATTTTTTTTAATTACCATCGAATTATTAAAAAACATCAAAAGCATTTTTTTTTCCGTACAAGCAATATGATGCATGGTTGTCATTTTTTTTTTTTTTTTTTCATGTCGGTATTCGGAAAATGATGTTTGTATACTGTACATGATGGTTGCATTTTATAAATGCAAAAAACTGAGGAACAAGTCAATCAGGCATCCATACTGTGTTACACTTATAATTATACAAGATCATGTATAAGGTAAACATAGTAGCAAAAATATTGTTACCTGCCAGGTGGAACTGTAGTTTATTATATGTAGTACACCTATAGTGTACCTGTCATATCATCATTACAACATGCTTTTGCCAGGAAAATTAAATATTTATTAGTTTTTTTCATGTTTTTGTACTGCCGTTAAATTTTTCTCTTTCATTCTTTTGTTATATTTCAATTCTGTATAACCATGATGCTTTGAAGTTGTAGCAAAAATATTACCTTTATTTTACTGTTTGTTTTATTCTATTTGTTTTAAATAGTACCTTGCAGTGCATACATTATATAATATTATACGCAATTATGCATACTTTATTTGAAATCAATCATAAAAGCCGGTATAACACAATATATACTTGAATTGTTCTTTACAGTTGTTTTCTTTAAAGAAATTTTCAACTTCTCGCTTGAACGAGAGTAATAAATTCTTGTTTACATACAAGAAATTACTTCTAAAACAAGATATTCAGAACATTTTATTTATAAAGTAAACAAATTTCGTGTATACAAGTCACTTGTAAGAGGAGATCGTAGGGAAATATTACAAATGCATAAATAGAAAATTCGTAACGTGTAAAACCAGTTTTACTCCAACATATTCCTTGTTCAATATTCTTATGTTACTGGAATGTAAGTAAGGCACTAAGGAGATTGTTGCTTTGCCACCACGTCACGCCACGTCACGCTGGACGTGCGGGTGGCAAGCAGCAGCGCAGGAGCCGTGGCGGCGGCGGTTGGCGGGTTGGTGGGCGCGCGCGCGGGCTTGGCACTGGGTCCGCCCGCCGCTACCACGCCACATTCTCTCCCCGCGTGCACAGCGAGTAGGAGCCACGGACTGTTGTGCTCCTCGCGGGCCGCTAACAGACACGCGGTGCCGAGGCAAACAGCCTTCCCGCAGTGGGCGACAGCCTCCACTGTTCTCGGGATGCAGTGAAGTGCTTCGAATAATAATAACCTCAGAAGGAAATAAAATATATACACGTTTATATCCTATTAAAATAATCCACCTGGTGTTTGTAATTATAAACGTAGTGCCATGTACCGTGTGAAAAGACAGTGACATATTAGTATACAAACTGATATTCAGGGCAGTAAAGGACTGTGAAGAAGGCCAAGTGTTGGTCGCTCCGGACAGGCCGAGCGTACTGCTGAGTGTCCGGAGGCTTCGAGCGTCCGAGCGGACGGACAGCGCGCCCGGACACTGGCGGCGTGGCGTCATGGCACCTCGCCTCAGGTGCGGTGCTTTGTTGGCAGTGGTACTTGTCATCCTGCTGGCATGCCAAGGTAAGCGACCCACGCTCAACTACGTTTTGGTTTGGCTTATTTAAATCCATCTTAAGCCACAGTTAATTTAATTAGTTGATTGCTTTAATTTTGCTTTGATATTTCATTTGTTTTATTATAACATATATCATCATCATTATTAAAATGTATTTCACATTAATGTTTTGAATTTATTTCATAATATTATACATTATTTCATATTAACTTTACTTTTTATGTATCTCATGAAGAAGGGGATGGTTTGTTTTCCGAATGCGCCAATTACGTTAAAAAGTAATGTGGGATGTTTGTTTTTTCTCATCATCATAATTGCATATTTAGCTTCATTGCAACACGCCCAGGGCTCTTCTGGTCCAACGGATCTATTGTTGTACGTAAATCACTTGCAATCCCACCCTCAAGAAGGGGCAAGTAAGTAAGACCTTGCGTGGCGAAGGGTCGGCGGCGAGTCGGCAGGGTCCCGGCCGGTAGCTGGAAGGCGTCCCGCCTGCTTCGCGCCCGCACCCTTGCAGGCTTTTATTTCATAAAATGTAGGTGACAAAACTCCACAATAGTGAATGTACAAGTGACAAAAATAAACCACATCAGTGGATATTTAAGCAATACAACAAACTCTATAATAACAGTGTAAGCAGCGCAGGCACAAGTCAAGAAATCCAATTCACTCAATATAATTATATTAAATTTTTAACAACATTCTTTATTATTTATTCAAATATTTTAAAAAAAATCATTCGAATTGCAAAAATGTCTTTTTAAATTTACTGGAAGATTTTATACGTGGTAAGGTATGCTAAGATATTTTTATATTTTAGCTGAGATAGCCCATGTCTCGTAAATATATACAGCAAGAGTCGAGAACGAAGGCATGTGCTATACCCCTGTTTAGAGTGTTTAAGGCTGAAAAACGAGCCTCTTGGAAGACTACCCTAACATATGTGAGTCAAACAGAAAATTTTGTTAAGAGTCTATGGATAATTTTAAAGTGTCATTTTTTTGGTGTTTCTGATTTTCTGCATAATCATGCAATGCATACTTTGCGATTCAGATCAAAGGCACTCTGAAATTAATTTTAATCAATGGTTACAACTTACGGGCCCTTTCACAAAAATAATAGTGGAAAAATATTAGCGGCCGTGTTTTTTTATTTTGTGTTTAAATATATAAATATACGATGTCATGCATATGTATGAATATGTTAAAACAAAAAACCGAAATCTGGCAATAATTAAATTTTTCAACTAAAACTACTTTTGGTCAAAAAATAACTGCAAAACGAATCCAATAACATTATTCTAGCGTTTAGAAAAAATTTAAAGTAATGTTACTTTAAAATATTTAATAATATTTAAGGAGAAGTATTTTTATCATTAATAAAAGGGTATCAAATTGTAAATGATTTAACTTAATTAGATAAAAGGGTAAAGGAAGTTTTATTTTTGTGGTAGTATATAATACCTTCAGTTCCACTCATGCATTAACCTTCAGGACAAGGCAAGAGAAATGTCAAATAAGCGTGATTTTCTTATAGACATGAAAATAGACTTATCAAACTATAGCTTGTTGTAAGTTTTTATAAAAAGTGGAAAAAAAAAATATTTTAATATTTAACAATTTAATGTTTATGCTCGAATGTCCAAAATAAATGTTTCTATCCATGCAAGGTTTTGTTTTCTTGGTTTGACTAAAACTAGCTAGAAGCGTTAATGAAAATTAAATGAACAGTATATGATAATTATATTCAACATCATATATAGTATCAATTTTTCTTCGTTCGACTAAAACTAGTAGTGTTTATGAAAACTAAATGGCTAGCGAATGATATATGCAACCTTATACAGCCAATTTTATAAAGAAATGGAGTGGAGGATTTGTGAACTATTCAGCGTCTGTGAACAAAATAATTAGTATTAAGCAAACTAATATACTGCATTCCTTTAAAAAAGTATTTCATCATTCTCTCTGAAACCTTCATAAATAAATTAAAAATTAAAAACACATGATAATTTATGGTGTGCATGACTGCATATAGTTCTCTTCATGAGCTTTATTTGATATTTGATTGCACGTCTTTCTTATACTCTGGTAGTTGGAATATGTTAAATTTATGATTTTAAATAGTGCTACGAAATACCATCAGTTGTAAGTTTTTATTATCTAAATTCAAACTAAATCTCATGACTTTCTTTACTGTTATTTAAATATGGGTAATAATTCTATTTTTATGAATTTTTTATAAAAAAAAAAAAAAAAATGCTGTCTATACCAATCCGTACCATACAAAATGAGATATTTCCAATTTTAACTAAAGGTCAAGTGATGAAAGATTTGCATTCATTTTTTATCACCAAGCTTCTATATTAACAATATATATATAAAAATCAAATGATGCACCTCCTATTTTATTCTGCAAAAGTTCCTTACATATATTATAAGTAGGAGAAAATAATTTAAAACTACTTTGAGGTATGGAATCCCGTTTAGAATTAAAACAAAACGGACTATTTATAAATGCAACAGGGGAAGGATGGCGTAAACAAGTTAAGTTGATGTTGGAAATTTTAATGGTATA
Source organism: Siphlonurus alternatus (assembly GCA_949825025.1). Classification (NCBI taxonomy): domain Eukaryota; kingdom Metazoa; phylum Arthropoda; class Insecta; order Ephemeroptera; family Siphlonuridae; genus Siphlonurus; species Siphlonurus alternatus. The sequence goes on along the minus strand of OX463788.1, from coordinate 48,974,812 downwards.
AGACTTGTAGCCATGCCATCTTGCCCCTGGTATATATGTAACCCACTCCGTTTTGATGCTTATCATGTGGCCTAGCCTCTCTTCTAGCAAGAAAATTTTAATTGTTATACAGTTAAATTAAATAATTAATTAAGTTAAATTAGAGTTAAATGTAATAATCGTGCCGGAAGTAGCAGGAAGTAGCCGGAAGTGAAAAGTTCCTGGCCATTTTGCTCATATATTTCATGAGTTTTGAAAATTTGCAAACAGGTTTTAGTACTTTTCTTATAAACCTGTTTTCAAATTTTCAAAATGCGTATAGGAAGGACGAAATCCTATCACTTCTGGTTACTTCTGGCGGGAATATTAAATTAATTTGACTGAATTATAGTATATATTCACATTAAAATGTACAAATAATTATTGTAGTAAATACAATTAATCATAAATATAAGGCCTAATCGCAAACCCTGCTTGGAGTACTCTAAACAGGGTCTACTTTAGTTCACGAACAAAAACTGTGACGTCAATTGCACTGCACTCCCTACTCCACCCTCTAAGCTGTTGTATATAGGCAAGGTGTACTCCAAGTATGGTTTACGAACAGACCTATTATATGATATACATATAACCATTTGAGAAAAAAGTGGTAGAAAAACTGCTAGAGAAAGAATAACAAGATATACTGTACAATTTAAAGATAAAATTTATGTTCATAAAACTTACAGAGTACAATGAAGTAATAATTTAGTTGCATACACGTGAAATCATTATTTTTAAGTCAGACGATTTACAACATCTACACGATGATTAAAAACAACACACATATAATATATTGTCAAATGAATTTTTTTCTTTGATGTTTGATTAAGACAAACATGACTATAACGTCAGTCATGGAAAAAATTATTTTAAATCATTCATTATTCTACTATCACAGCGTGTTCTATCTCAATTTTGAGAGTGTAAAATGAATGTGATATAAATATTGGCAATATCGATACATTGATATTATTATGTGTATGATAGCTTGAGGTCCTCTATTCGCATTCGCAATCATGCAGAAATGCCAGATAGGCTGAATGGAGTCGACAAGAATATCTCTATCAAGTCAAGATCTAATGATGAGACGGATTGAGGCCAAGAAAATGGAAAATTATAAATAAGTTTGCCTAATTATTTAATATTACTTGCTCTCACTGAGCAGCACCATAACAGGTGGCTACATACACGCTGTGTGCCGACGACTTTTAAGGTTCGATACCAAATCCTTAGCAAGTGCAGGCAGCTATAGCTATAGCTATAGATGGTGGGGATCACTGCGGCTGATATAGATAAACACGCATAAACTCGAGCAAATTTCGCTGCAGAATCAATACTAAAATTGTATTATCTAACAGGTTTTAATCATATTTAAGCGTGTATGTATAATATATATATATTTTTTATTACGAATAGTTTAACAGTAAAATCGAAGGAAAGGATATATAGTATAAATAGAAGTAGCGCTGAAATAGAAAGAATATAGTTGTCTTTAATCTAGAGTTAGCGTGGAACCTGCTATAAATTTATGATATTAAACGGGAGGTGGGGGAGGTTAAATGATCAAGGAGCGCCTGATGCAAGATATTTCTATATAGGGGCTGCACGATGAGCCCTCTCCTCTCGCCGCCTCTGCTGCAGCCACTCTTTTTTTTATTTCATTTTCGCCGTCTACTGATCTTTTACTTATTTTATTTTTCAGCAAGAACGAATTAAATTGAAAATTCAAGCCGCTTCATATAATTGATGTGTTTGCTTTGGTTACACTATATATCCCCCAGGGAGGGGTATATAATTATATATATACATATTTTTTACATTAATTATATACTATATACTTGATGCAAGCTCCAGCAGCCTACACTGTCCGATCGTTCACTGACATGCAGCCTAGCTTTGTGCGGTACTTTAGCTTTGAGTAAAGCTCTAACTTACATTCTTTGCTCTCTTCTTCTTCTATAATTCTAGTGACGGAAAATAAATTTGACTTGGTTTTATTTCAAACATCGTACTTTCAGAAAGAGCAACTTAACACTTATAATTATTTGACTGAGTTACACAAACCAATTTTAATCTCTAATTTCTATAAGTATTCATACTAACAAACTGTTTTTACACGTGTGCAATTTGATATCACGTATTTCAGTTACTAGAGACAACAATTTAAATAACACAGGGCAATCTCATGAGAGGATAAAGGTAATGTTACGGCGTGCACGGAAGAAACCCGTATAAGGGTAATTTTGCTCGTTTTTGTCATCCAAAATTCTCAGTATAGTCTTTAAAGTTGTACTAATTCATCTTCTTGCTTTTAAAATTCAGTAGTAGCTTAGTAGTGTATTATATAGATGCACTACTGCTGCTTTGCTTTTTGTAAAGTTTCAAAACTACAATAGAGGCTAACAATTACAATTATCAACTTGTCTATTGTCTATAATTATACTCTTGGTTTGTGAGTATACCCCTTGGAAAGTACTAATTGGCCAGCGTGGCATCATTAGTGTGGTGCCGCCAGTACCTCTACAGGCTGTTTGATGTATGCAGCAGCCTGCATGGCCGGACGACCGCAGCCTGCTGCCTGGCCGGTATCACTCCGCACGCACACATACCTAGAGGCTGCAGGTGCACCGACGATCACGGTTCAATCATGGAATTCCGTGATCGGCTCACATGCGTCGTGGCGTTCGGGCAAAATGAAAACAATGCAGTATACAAAAATGATGTTGTCCTAATTTACCTTTAAAAATAAATCAATTATTTTTATTTTATTAAATATTCAATATAAATATAAACGTTTATTAGTTAGTATTATCATTCATCATGCATGTAATTCAACTCAGCTATCATAAAAAAAAAAAAATATCCAGATTCATAGGGAAAAAGTTCAACTTTATGAAAATAATATTTGAACAATTCACCGTTTCAATGAAAAGTCAAATAAAAGCTCGATTTACAGAAGCGTCGTCATTTTTATTATTTCACTTACCGTGAAATTCTATGGTGACAAAATTGTGTCGTCTCGGAAAAGAAATCACATTGTTAACAAAGATTAGTGCTGTATACACTGCGAAAATGAAGGTTAAAGAATCTTTATTTAAGGAATGGTTGTCTCAGAGCGTGATCTCATTAGTCATCGTGCAGTAATAATTATTGATGAGAAGAATTTTATAATAATATGATTTAATTAAGGAAAATGATTACCCTATACAGCGACTCTTGAAAAGAGTATATAGGCTTTGAGAAACCTTTTACTAAAGTTAGAATTCCTACAGACCTTTCTCCGTGTAAAAATGAATAGAAAAAGAAAAATGTAAAAAAAAAAAAAAAAAATTAAAACATAATGAAGTTACTTTTCAAGAATTCAAAAACAAAAAGAAATTGGTGTGAAAATTATACAATTGTACGAAACGATTTCAAACCCCTGATGGAGCTATTTTGCATCCAGAGAACTAACTTTTTTTACTTAAAAAAATTAACATATTATTATGGATAGTAAATATAGTCGTAATACGAACAGACCTAATAACTTACTGCCGTAGTGACGGGCAAATAAAGTTGGACGGTTGGCCTAATATTCGGGGGCTTGAGGAACATAATGGCGGCTGTTGATTTAAAAATTTTAACAGCAATGGAAAAATAAATCCACCCATCTAGGGAATTAATTATATCAAATATTCACTTTATTTTTATTATTCAGGAGCTTAAATATTAATGAGACTTTATTCGATATTTATGAGCTGCTCTAATAGTTATTGGTGGTAAGCTTGAAAACTGATAATGATTGCATGATTAACATAGTTGATTACAATGATGTTGTGACATAAATTATATTTGATGCCATTACAATTTAATTTAAAATTTTAATTCCTTAAACATTTAGATTATTATATTATATTGAAATCTGTCAAAAAATAATATAATTTCAGAACTGTAAGCAATACTATTTTTTCAAACTCTAAATCATAATTTAAGAGATAATCCAAATCAAATTTTTAATTTACGATAGAGAAGAGGATAGAAAAAAATTGCAGGAAGTGTACTGTCTTATCACTGTGACAAGATACGAGACAAATTTTGTGGCGTAATCTACTTTTTCTGTTAAGATGTTATTGTGAAGTGTGTTGTAATTAAAGTGTAAACAAGTTTGTTCAATTTTATCACCTGTCAATCAATAATTGTAACCACTGTCAATAATTCAACATAATTTAATGACATTCACTTCAATTGTGCAAGTGTCTCTCAAGTTTCAAGTGCTCAAAAGTAGTGCTCTAAACTCCTCGCAGTCGGAGGACGTGAGTTCGATCTCGAGTCCGACTTTGCTCAAGCCAGCCACTGTGGTGTATCTGGAAATTAATTAACTAGTATATAGTAGCATTCCCAATCCTGATTCCATGATTCCCTGGTAAATCATTGGATAAAAATTTCCACTTGCTTTGGAAGGATGTTACAAAACTCCATATTACTTTAAGTCGGATCCTCGAAGGAGGACAAGTTAAGAACAGAACCGCTTGCAAACAGTCCAGCATTAGGGTTTAGTGGAAGCAAGAATGATTATGCTTCATATTTTGTCGAGTGAAAGCAAACAACAAAAGAGAGTAAAGACGATCACATCGTTAATGTCAGCGACCGACAACTGACTTTGCTTGACCGCACAATAGACGATAACACTGATATAGCAGCGGTGGCTTGTACCGCGTGTGTCGCCGATTTGGGTGCCACAGTCAGGTCAGTGAAGCTAATTGCAGAAAAGTTGTCACATATCCATAGCTTAGAAGATTTGATTTACATGCCATATATATAGAGTAGATGTAGTGAAAGTATACATACAGCATATTATGAACTGCACTATCGTATTTAGAGGGTCTCCTATAAAGAATCTATAAAGGTTGCTTTGAACTTTTCACTGTAGAAAGAGTTAAGAAAATAGCTTCTTATATAGTACAATTTTCTTATTTTACATGGCGACATGTTGGTTTTGTATAAACTTCACCTGCGTTCCTATAAATCCAGAGTATAGGCAGCATCGCTTTCGCGAGGCAGGTGATATAATATACTAACATCTATACCAACTTGGCAATGTAGCTCAGCGAATAAAAATGATGTGGTAAAAAAAAAAAAAAGTAGAGCAGTTGAAAGGAATGTTTGGTTGAAAGTACAGATGTATGGTGAACACACGCTCACACTGCTGTTGCCGGACCCTCTCACCTGATTGTCTCATCCACGCTGGAGCATGCAAGCTATACTCGTGTCGGGCTGTCAGCCCCAGCCAGCAGCTGGCGTTGCTACCTGCCACGCAACCATTCATTCTATGTCTCTGGAAAAGCAGCATTAATGATTCATCGCAGTGATCATTTCTCTTCGGCCTCTATGTTCACTTTTCTCCTCCCACCCCCTCTCTCACACTCTTTCTTTACTACTCTGTCTTTCTCAAGCGGGCCACACAGAAAACAACGAATTAAAATACACTTTGCTAATGCAGCGAAAATTGTGTTGCAGAATCAAATAATTAGCTCTACTTGTCACAAGTTATTTTACTAATTTATCAATTTGTTTTGCTAGAAAAACAATCCTTGCTATTATTATTTATATGAGATATAAACACCGTACCAAAATAAATATTTTCAACAGTATGACTTGTCTATAAATTTTGGCATAGAAATATAATTTATGCTGAAAACTCTCAATAATAATACATAATAATATACACTGTATATCGAGTGTAAATATTGAGTTCAATTCAAATTTTATGCACTATTTGTTTTGATGCTCTGCTATATAGTATGTCTTGTCAATTTACAAGCATCGCAGATATATATACATGCAACAAAGTTTTTCTTTTGCGAGACGATACTAACTTGCCACTGAAACAGGCCTCTCTCTCTCTACCTTGGATTTCCCTAATATCATGTTGTACTGTACACCCCAAAGTTGCCTTTTAAAAATATCTCCTTGTTTTGGGTAAACTAAGAAAGCAAGCAAATGGGGGTATGTTGCGTGAAATCATCCACGGCAACCTGGGTATTTACCGCAACCCAGAGACAGGGGCGTAGACAAAGGGGGGGGGGGGGGGATTTGGGTGTTATAACCCCCCCCCCCCTTGAGAGCTGAACCTTAGTAAATTTTAAGGGAAAAATAACAAAAAATGGGACTCGACAGATACGATTTAGCTAAAATTTTATGAAAAACTTTCTTAAAAAAAAATAATAAAAATAAAAATTTATATCCCCGAAACACATCGTTAGTACATATTTATTTTATTTAAAATCGGTCTGCAGAATTATGATTATATAATCATGGTATAATTCTATATTATTATAATTATATAATATGTACTATTCCTCATTAAGTTATTTATGTTTTTGTACACGAAAAGACAACAATTTAAAGTGTAAAAAATGTTGAAAGCATTCCCCGCATAATGTTCAGCATAAAAATAAAAATTATACATAGTATTTTATTATTTTTAATTAATTATATAGGTATATTACATCTTACAATTGCTAGTTTCATTGTCTCATGTATAATACTGTACGTATATCTTGGAATTTATTATTGAAATTAAAAAAAATCCGATTTTTTAAATGTATTAATTTTACAGTATACTTAACGTAATGAATTGATATTCCTGTTTTGAAAATTTAATAAAAATATTTTTTCTTGCTCGTACATCAGTACATCGTTTTAAAATGTGCTCTATTTTTTTATAAGAAAAAGTAGTGACAAAAATATTGTAACTACATAATTTCCGATTTACAAATATAAGAAATTTGCTGCAACTTTTCATCGAAAAAATGTATAGTCCACGTCTCTTTTTCAAAAAAATCGCGCACCATGAAACTAATAAAAATAATATAAAAGTGGTATTAGATGAATTACTTGATTTAAAGCACGTTAGTGCACGTATAATATTGAAAAGAAATTAAAAAAAAGGGGTGCAAAAAAAAATAAAATTTTAAAAATATTGCATCAGGCTATGCATTCTCTATAATAGTATTTTTTTATAATTTTACCCTAAAAAAGGGGCGTGTCCTTAAAAAAAATCGCGCCTGCGGCGGGCTATTGGGGGGCTACGCACCCCAAACCCCCCAGTGGGCTGTTTTCCATCTTATTTATTTTCAAGAACCCCCCCCTTGGGCAAATCCTGCCTACGCCACTGCCCAGAGAGCAGTGTGTCACCTATCACGCCATCTAACAGGACAACAAGTTACACCGATTGACCAGTATTCTATTATAAATCGACGAGGTAACGGAAAAAAGACTGAAGTCTTCCTTCCTCTGTGCGAGATATTGTTGTGTGGCAGGCCATGCATGGCCTCTGCCACCTCCCCCACCGACCACTAGCACCGCATGGTTGCCGCGTGCGACGTTCACACGCCCTTGTATTGTTGTATAGGGGTTAAAGGAAAAAGGAAAAAAAATGTTGTTATAAAAGATCTATATACGGCTATTCAAGCACTTGATATAACGTATAGCCGCTGTCTCTATCAGTTTTCGACTCCCATAACTAATTTAGATTGACAGAAAAGTGTTTTTGCTTGGTACAGAAATTTTGATGAAAATTTTCTTACACTATAATAGAGATTTTTTTTTTTTTAATTTCCATTCTCTCTCTACAATATCATTAAGACTAATTTCATTTGTTCTTATTACCAGCAAATTTTATTATTGACGAAACGATTAAAAAACATGATACGGAATTTAAGAAAATAATTGTTATAGACTCTAAACATAAATTGTTGCCTTTGTAATTTGCTCACTTTACATGCTCGTTATTTCCTATTGTTTAAAAGAGAAACGATTACAGCAGTTCAATGACTATCTGGAGACAGAGCACTTAACATCTTTTTTGTCATATGTGTATTAAGAGGGCAAAAATTGTATTTACACATTTTAGACTTGCCATCTTCTTTCCCCTCTGAACCCCTTAGGGGATATGTCACAAGGAAAATAATATTTAATTGGTTTTATGAGTTCATCGTAGACATTATAGGTCCATAGAGCAGTGTAGCTCTTTTTATAGTTCCCTTTCAAGTTAGGGCCGCTATTGTCTAAAAACTGTTGTTGCGACTGAGGGTACAATGAAAATAGAAAATTGATAGACAACCTGCATGTTTATTATTATATTTTACACAAAAAGGTTGTTAATTTAGGATTTGTTATAAATAACTTCCCAGTTGCACTTACAATGAATATTCTTTAGCAATGGATAACATACATGTATACATGAAAAAATTTTATTGCAGAAATGAATAGAGGGTACCAAATTATGCTACTCTGAATTTTTTCAGATTTTTTTGAGTCCTGGAACTATTTTTAAATAATTATTGAAAGTTCTGTGATTTCAGTTGGCACCCCTGAATCCTTAATAAAAAGGATAGAGACTGGACGCCTATTGACGCCTCCAGGGGGCGTGGCCGCACTTTCAATAATTATTTAAAAATAGTTCTGGGTCTCAAAAAAATCTGAAAAAAATCAAAGTAGCATAATTTGGTACCCGCTATTCATTTCTGCAATAAAATTTTTTCATGTATGTTGTCCATTACCCTTAAGATAAGAAAGGAGGTACGTGGAATTGAACTCACGACTGTCCCATAATGAATTATTACTCTGCATGCGTCTAATGCCTGGTCTATCGCTATAAGGCTATGTATTATTTTGTTGCAAATTTCCACGTATTTCATTTCATGAAATTGAATAATATATTATGAAGAAAAGGACTATATAACAGACTACTCTTCCTTTTTAAAGTATTTAAAAAAGTAAACATTTTACGGTGACCAAACTATCAAGTTTTTTGTCATTTTGTTTGAGTTCTAGAAATTTCATTAAAATTTATCATGCTAAAATTTATAGTTTCCACCTTTTCCTTATGTGTTGCTGAGTAGATGCGCGTATATGTATATGATGTGTCTGTATGTGTATGTATGCTAGTTAAATTGTTTTGAATAGAGTTTGAATTGAATATTATAGATGTGTATTTATGTGTATAGAACGATAAGTCTTAGTAGACATAGAAGGGTTGTTGGGATGGGATAGTCATTAACTCATTCACTTTACTCTCCCGTGACGAGAAGGAGCAAGTTGAGTTGCTATAATGCGCTTGCAAGCAAGCAATGCTCTACCGCTACTACTGCTTTTGTGATTCTGCACGGAGGAAAAGCTTAAGAGGAAGCAGCAGCTACGTACGAGCACACCGAGAGACTACGTGTATGGGGTTGAAATTTGCGTGTGTCTGTCTGTCACTATGGTTGCTGGTGGCGGCGGCAAGTTTGTTTTAATGACGGTACCATCGTGGTGATGGTGGCACCGTAGCAGCACATGGGCTCCGGTGGTTAGCCGTAAATAAAATGAACCTCAGGCTGCATTGCACTGCTTGGGGATAAAAGGAATGACAACGTTGTAGCTTGCTTGCAAAGAGAAAAATACGATCTCGCATGAAAGAAAAGTGATTACAAGGGCTTAAAATGTCTCACCTTGAAGTATATATGTTTATTTTTATTTCATTTTATTTTTTTAAATATTTTACAAAAATATAAAGCAAAGATGTTAAAACCAAGGCAAGTCATCTTTTTCTGATGTAAATTATAAAATATAAAAGGCAACATAAAGGCAGGAAAAATTGTGAGATACATGAAGATTTTTTTTTAAACGAGTCTGGATTCCCCCCTTCTTTTTCCTTTTTTTTTTAAAGGTTGTGTTAAAACTTTTGTTGCATCAGCAACTCGAGGCTTGCAGCAATAGCAATAATGTTTGGCTTAACTTCAAAGGCGGTGAGTATCTGCATAGCTGATTGCGACTAAACAAAAAGTACACCTTATTTCAAATTAAAAAAAAAAAAAATGGACAGCCTGCATGATTATTTTTTATTGCAGATATCAATAGATGACCTTAATTGATTTATGTGTTTGTAAAATATTATACTATATGCCTCTTATAATGCACTCTCAAAATCAGGAAATACGCTTTGACGTCATTATCATGATATTATTCCATTTTTATATTTTTTATTTATTTTAATTTGATATTATTAATTTTTTAATATTAATTTAATTTCAATATTATTTTTTTAATTCTTGACTCTAACGTCATGTCATGTAGATTATGGCAGTGTTATAAAGGAATTAAAAAGGAGATGCAATATTATTGATATAACGATTCTGTAAATTATCCGAACGTTGCTTTAATTTAGTCTCATTTCCTCCTTTGTCCCCTAATTATATATATATATATATATATATATATATATATATATATATATATATATATATATACATTATATATGTGTGTGTGTGTTTGAAAAAGAAAATTGCAAATGAGGTATCATCATGAGTGTAAAATAATTACCTTACTGGGCTATTATCCTTGCTGAAAATATCGTTTACTTTTTCACTATGCACTTAAAACACAAACACACAGTTCATATGCACAGCTAAAAAATAAAACAAAATACTACGCGCGTTTCAGTGCAACGTCTGGCACCTTCTTCAGGTGTTAGTGAAAAAGTGAACGATATTTTCAGCAAGGATAATAGCCCAATAAGGTAATTATTTTACACTCATATATATATATATATATATATATATATATATATATATATATATATATATATGTATATATATTAGTATATTAGTATATAGGAGATTTCGACTAAAATAATGCAACAGCATGTGCACTGTACCATGCAGTTAGACCACTGCTCTATTCCTCTCATTATGGCGAATTGATTGATTGGTTGAATTATAGGCAATTGACACATTATTGGTCATGTATGCCCATGAACAACTTTGCACACTATATTATATAAATATATATGTACTTTATGTATCTATCCAATTGATTGAAACCACGATATGGTGGTAAAATTGTAACGTGCAATTTACACAGCAATGTACATAAATCCAGTATACCACATGTAGCTCAATGAATGTGAAATTGTTGTTTTTTAAGCTTCAGGAAATAATACGTTGTAATCACCAATTTACTTGAGAGAATATAATAGCAATATTGTCCCTGAACTTACAGTGCCTTTATTATTCTCCCTGCTTGTAGATAATGATTCTCTTTTAGAAGCAAAAAGAAGGGGCGAGTTAAGAGGAGGACAGCAGAAAATGGAGGAAATAAAAGTGGTTGGTAAGTTTTGCAGGCCGACGGCAGGGATGGGGAGGGAGTAAAGGCAATTCATGATGGTTAATTTTGTCGGCTTCCAGCTCAACATGTGGATAGTTGAAGCAAATCCCTTTACATTCGGCCGGAGCAGTTGGAGCAGCTAGGGAAATGGAGCGGGCGGCGTGCGACGACACGGGAGAAGCCGCATCATGATATCGCGCTGCAAGGAGCCTCCGCCTGTTACTGCTTGCTCGTACTGCACGCTAGCTACTAGCCTGCGGAGGGTGGAAGGGGCTATATGCCTTCCTAGCACTCGAGATGTGCCCCGGGGGAGGCATGATGTGCCTGCCAGTAGTGGTGGGAGGGCAGGCAGCGAGCGAGAGAGCGAGGCCTCCCATCAGCACGCATGCACACACACACACACATACACACACGGATGGCAAGCGGTAGCAGCGACTAGTAGCGATACGTGTTCCTGTGCTGGTCTCAAACTTGATGGCATCTTCAGTAATTTGCTAGAAACAATTTGAATAGCAGCAGTGCGTAAGGGCTGGAGGCAAATTGTTGGCGGCGTTGACCCACATTGAAGCTAGTGACGACGTAGTACAGGGAGACAGCCTGCAGTACCTACAAGATAAGCTACAAACCTGCAGGAACGTCATCCAAGGCTCCAGGAGATGATGAGAAGTTTCACTTTCTGCCCGACTTCATTACTCCGGCTTGTTTTGCCGCCGCGAGTAAACGCCTGGGGCTCAACTAAATGAAGAGAGTGATCTTACTATATGTATAAGAGTGCTTCTATTCACATGCTTCATGGAATAACATGGTCCGCGGAAAATTTATAACAATTAAGAAATATTTATACCATAAATTAAAAAGTTAAAAAGTAACAAATGGAAAAATATATTGAATTTTTAATATTTTTTCCTTTATATACGTATTGTATCAGATAAATTTCATCAATACCGTGAGTGGTAGCTTGCAAGTACTGGTACACGTAGGATAGGTGACGTGGTTAAGCCAGGGTGTTCACGCAATGTCAGAGGATTCAACAGACATTGCTCGTTGCTGCCTAGCTCCATACGTGTCGAGTGCTCGCTCACCTTCTTTTTACCAATACTCCAGCATTTGTAGTAACGATTTTTAATTTTGCTAAATTTAATTATTTATAAATTGATGTTACGTATTCATGGAATCTGTTGGCTTAGCGCAAGCATTAGCAGCACGATTCCCTATTAAGAGCTCCCAGTAAATAATATAAAATTTATACATTGATTGATATTCTACGTAAAAGATTAGTGCAGTCATCATGCAGCAGTTAATTCAGCTATTGTTCTTGGCAGCATATCTATTAAATATTTATATGTATAAAAGTTTTAAATTTTTAGAAAGTAGAACATTAAATATATTTTAAACTATTATATAACTAAAATCGAGTATGTTATTCGATTATTTATGTTACGACAAACAGCTATGTCATGAACAAATTCATGTTAATTATGCAAATAATAACACAAATTATAGTGGAGGCGTTTAAATTAATCCTTTTAACATAGAAATAATTAACATCTGTTACTACATATTCATCACAATCCTTCAAAGTTTTTATAACAGACAGAAACTTGATTTATTTTGTCATACGCGTGAATAAATAAATAATTAAGTATATACCTCCATCTTTTATACTATTTTAAGCCGGCATTACATGTGTTTAAAAATGATTTGTATGCAATAAATAGAATAATTAAATTTAATTATTCTGTTTATTGCATACAAATTATTAAAGCAAGAAATATTTTTTAACTTCACTTGTGTAAGTGATATTCATACAAGAAATTTGTTATACACTTCTTTCTCAATGTCAGTATCATGAGTTCATGAGAGTAATTTTCTTGCATACAAAACATTTTAAGTAACTTGAAAGAGGAGATGAAGTTTTTTTTTTTTTTTTTGTAAGAAAAAATTATATGCAATAAAAAAAATACAAATAAAAAATTTATTCTTCATAATGTAATACCGGCATCATTGCGATCTCCTGCAAAGTTAGTCACATCCAAGAAGCTGAGACTAGCCTATTACAGAAAATTACAGAATTATCCAGATGGTTGATCTGGATAATCCTTCTTGTGTCATTGTGTTCTTTTATTGTGTACTATTTAAAAAAAAAATGAAATCCTTTGGTAGAACTTTAGTCCTTTGGCAGTTAATCGACAAAAATAACCATGACGTCACATTTAAGATTGCTATGAAGTCCTTATAAATAGGTCCCAAATAAAAGAAATAAAGAAAAAAATATTTAAAATTAGATTAACACTTCTTTTTTATGTCTTATTGATATAATAAAATAAAAAAAAAAAAAACGTTGGTCCATTGCATGCACTTTACAACATAAAATGAGCAACGTAATAAAAAAAATGCTTTAGATTGTGACGAAGCTGAAAGCAACAAAATGGAAATAGTTTCTTGCCTTTATTTTACACATGTGTGTTTTGTGTTTTCTGTAAAAATCCATATTTCTTAAGATAAAATAATATATCTTTCATAAATCATCATCGTGTATATATTATGTTTTATTTTTAAACACATAATTTTTAATCGATTTATGTACAGTATTACATTCCCCAGAAGGAGGCTTCAAAGTAACACAACATATCGATACAATTCGTGAGGTTGTGCTCAACACCCATGCTTCGGTGGGCACACAAGTTTGCTCTCTTCAGACCCTGCTATGTAGAAATGTGGCTGCTGCTGCTGCTGCTGCTGCTGCTTCTGTACGAAATGATACGATTCTTATAGAGGCAGTAAAAGATATGAAGTGTCCTTTTCACCATTGAAATGATAGAAGCAACGTTTCCACAGATGTTACACATTTATTGAATGATTTGCTGGCACTGAAATGTTGATCGAAAATTGTCCAGCTATTTTCTCAAATTGCCTTCTACACAAGACATAACAAAAAGTGCTAACGCTTCAAAACCAATAAACAATTTACACTTTTATGTTGGTCTGGTGTAAAGGAACTTGTATATAGTGCTCTCCTCAAGTTTTGCTTTACTCAATGTTAGGGAAAACATTGTCAGTGTACTCGATTTATATAAACAACGATTATGTAAGACTTGGAACTTCCAGTTCCTAAGCAATACTTAGGTTTCGGTCAATTTCCTGATCTATAATCATTTTTCAAGGATCTTGAGTGGACGCCGAGCATTTCATTAACTCACTGTTGCATTAAGATTGCAGGCAACAAAAAGTTTGCACTTAAACAATGCCGTTAGAGTGTAGTTGTATTTTCAACCTTCCATCAAATAGAGTGCAGAGTTGAACATTACTAAAATATCAACTATAATTTAAAGGTTAGTCCTAAAATAATCAATAGATTTGTCACCACACATCGTCTAACAATTTACAGCACATGTTGGCGGAGGAGAGCTGGTTTTCTGGCCAACTCTCTGAAAAATAAAACAATAAATACAGCATTCATATCTGATGTTAAATATTTTAATAATAAAAAAGTGAGAGTTATTTAATGTGTTTTATTAGTTTTGCTTATTAATTTTCTTTTCATATTAAAAATTATTTGTTATTTTGTTGGTAATATTTCAAACTACTCGACGGGCTGAATGTAAAAAGGCCATAGGCTACAGTCTCCAACACTGTGTTAAAAGAATCATCACAAAAAATTTCATGCAGTACAGAGCACAATTTTATTGTTAATAAACACAATTTTGGTTTCATGACTCAAAGGATTTATTATATCTTTATGTTGTAATTTGGGTTGTGGCGCAGTTGCTTTTCAATAGAAAGTACCTTCATCGAAAAGCCACGGTACGTACAAGCAACGCGGAATGCTGCAACGTTTCTGACTGCAGTAGCGACTAATCATTGTTGGGTGGGATCGATGCTTTCTAACGCCCTCAACCAAGTGTGTGGTACACCTCGGGATATCTCAAACGTTACTTCTACCTCATTTGCTCCTAAGACAAAGTTTTGCCTTTTTTGTTGTGATCAGTAAAGGACCTAGTCTCACCTACAAAAAGAAAATTAAATTCACCGCATCTCTATAAGCTGTGTCACAACGCCCACAAAGAGAGTAGGAATAACGTTATTGCTGTTCCGAGTTGTACAGAGAGTTGAAGTCAAGCATGTCCGTGTGTAGTGGAGAACATTTGATACTTAAATCTCGCCGTGAGGTTAGGCAACTTGTTCAACATAAAAACAAAGCAGATTGCATATATTACAGGGGCAAGATGG
The DNA here is from genome assembly GCA_949825025.1 of Siphlonurus alternatus. NCBI lineage: Eukaryota > Metazoa > Arthropoda > Insecta > Ephemeroptera > Siphlonuridae > Siphlonurus > Siphlonurus alternatus. Next base: position 48,959,434 of record OX463788.1, on the reverse strand, counting down.
CGTCTTATAAAGCCACCATATCTCTGGCTGCAAGAATCAGACGAATCTGTTCGGTTCGGTGATGAACAAGTTTTGTAACTATTATAGCAGCCATCTTAACTTACTTCTCTATGGCTTCTTTGGCTATAAGGATCATACGTACTTAAACCCAAACTTTATATATGATAAAGTATTAAGATAAAAGCCTTTTTAATTTTGGAAATTCAGGAAAGCAAATTTTCAAAGATTCTACGTATTTTCAATAGCCATTACAAAAAAAAAAAATAATAAATAAAAATCATTCTAGGAAGTAGAAAACAGCATCTAATGTATTCATTTAAGGTTTAGTATTATTTTAAATTTTAAAGCATTTGAAACCATGAAGAATCAATTTGAACATGTACAAGAAAACAAAACTTGCATATACCTTACCACTGGAGAAAGGGCAATTTTCTAAAGTTCGAGTCAAAGCTAACGTGAGTGTGTCATCGTTAAACACACATTTTTACATATAGTCTTATGGTGATGGTGACTATAATATTGATTTTCTAAAATAATATTAGGTTGACCTACTATAATTAAAAAGAAAAAAATATTTTTTTCCTTTCCTTTCCTTTTATTTTATTTTTTTTTTTATTTTATTTTATTTTATTTTTTTGCTTAATTTTGAGTCTTGTAATCCAATCCTACTAAAAAAGTTCTAGAAACATATATTATCCTTCCGTCCCCTTCTCTCTCTCTCATAGTCAGATAATATTGATTTCACCTCATGATAAATAATGTAAATTACAAAATATTGTTTTCAGCGAATAAATAATGTTAATTTACCTGGCAACGCTACACTTCGAGAGGAATGTATAATATTACTTATAATGCGGGAACGAGGTAAATAATATGGTATGAATATGCATTATTATATGCGTGTATTCAAATATCAAATAATTTATTAATCCATCAAGCCAAAAACGAGTGCATATTTATCTCATAGTATAATAATTATACTGTATATTTTCTCCAACATTGTGGTGTATTTTACTGTCACATATTGTGTACAGTGTTATATATTCTTGCAAAAGCTTTGCACAGTAGTTTTATTTTTTTTATTATATAATATGTATATTATTTCTATACATAGCGTTTCTTTTGCCTCATTAGTCTGTCTGACCACACTTTGTTGTTTTCTACACACATACAAAATATGTATGCATTATTCTTGTTGGTCTTTGTTATTCTAATTTGTTAGTAATGAAATGGGAGGCGGGGGAGGGCTTGTACAAACAGCAACGAGCAGCCGGAGCGCCGCCGTCCCAACACATGATTGAGTGGCGGACTCTTCTTTACTTGCTTTTCCGTCTTCACACTCCCGGCAATCGCAATCAGGTCCCCCCTTGTCATGGCTCACTTACAAGCTTTCGCGCACTCCTCGTTCTCGCAATCGCACGTAGTGCATATAGGGACTTGCAGTTTAATTTTTAATGTCCGTTATTGCAACTTACTACAAAATTTTACTGTTTTACCTTATATGTGAAGTGAAATATTTATTTTGTTTTTATAAGAATTAGTATACTATTTTTAAATTTCTTGACAGTCTTGCCAATTACTTTATTAAAACGTATTTTAAAGAGATTGACTGGACAAATAACTAACTGCAACAAATAACAATAATTGCATCACTTGTTTATTTTTACCATGTAAAGTATTTTAGGAAATGATATCGAAGGCTGTTTATATATTTTAATAACAAATGGTGATTACTTCTATCGTATCAATTTATTAAATACTTTTGAGGATTTTTAAAAATTTTGCGTTCTTTTTTTACCATTACAGGTAAAAACAAAGGGAAGTCTGTGGGTAAAAATCTGGCATGTGTATTATCAGACTCCATACAAAGTTTAATACCATTAAACTATGCAGAGTAAAGTTCTACAAGATGAAGGACCAATCTCGGTAACGTGTAGTTACCTCGAGGTGCAAACTTGCGATTGATATACAAAATATATACACATACGTTAATTTCAATGTACTGAAGTTGCTTGTGACGTAGAAATACACCACATGTGATTAGTGTTGGAGGTAACGCAGATGATCATCCAGCGCCTTGGCACACTGATGATGGCTTCAGGCTTCACTTGGCCTGTGTGGTTGCACAGCTAGCAGGGTTCATCATCACCTAATGCTGATTACCTGCCCGCCTGGCATGTACGTGTCGGCACGCCGCTGTCTGTGTGCAGTAGTAGCAGCAGCGCCCGTGGCTGCCAGCCTTCATTTCCCCGTTGATTGGGGTGCGAGAAGTGATGTAATTTCCATCTCCTTGTAACGACGCTCAGCCAGCCGGTCAGCTCTCGTACTTGAATACCAATGAATATATTTATATGTCAAGTCCCCCCATGTGTGTGCATTACCGTGGTAGCAGCGGTCGTTGGTATAGTGGCAACCCTTGAAAGACTTCAATTTACTTGTGTTGAATTTATTTATTTCAGAGTACAAGTGCTTGTAAAAGCTTACATCAATATTCATTTTTATAACAATATTATCATACTGTATGTGGAAACATTGATATGCTTATTAATAATGTATGCAATGTCATGTGTTGCATTTTGCAGTAGGCTAAGCGGGGGCCTATACAATGCAAGATAATTAACTGATTATACAATTTAACCGCGTTATTCCAATACTATATAGTGCATGGATGTAGGAGTATATCGTATTGTTGACTAGTAATTCTAGTCTCTTGTAGCGAAGCTAGTACTCCAATGTGTACAAGTTATAAATTGAATATGAATTAAAGGTATACGAATCGTAAAACACGCTCACGTTCAAGTCTCCTCCCTGCGGGATTTTTTTTTTATCATGAAAAACAGTTTTTAATTATCGAATTTAAGGGAAATGCATTACTTGCCAATTTGTTTCATGATAATTCGTTATTTGGAAAAGTTGATATACAATAATTCGTTACCACAATAATTCACTCACTAACTGCTACCAAGGAGAACTTGCCACCTGAAAACTTTGCCAGCGCGAAAAAAATTTAGTCGGAAGAATTCTATTTTTAAGAAGGCCCGGCCTGCATGATAATTAACGTTTCATCAGTAAATATAATTCTTATTGAAAATTGAGAAATGGTATTAAGCTGAAACTAGTAAGCTCAATTCTAACCGCAAGTACGTTACTTATCGATAATTATAATGTAATTTCAGCTTATTTTTGTATCCATTCCTTTTTTTATCATATCTACGAAGCCATCAAACACAAAATGGGCCAACCAATGAGTATAAATAATAATTTAATAAGCCTAAAAATTTGAGTGGGATAGAGTCTAAATAAAAGTACATACGTACCCTACTCTCTTTCCTTCGTTTCGTTTTCATTGAAACGTTTGTATACTATATAGCTACCTGTGTATAAAAAAATGCAACTATAGTTCTCTGAAAAAAATTCAATTTATACAGTGTATTATGTTTATATATATATATATATATATATATATATATATATATATATATATATATATATATATATATATATATATATATATATATATATATACTAGAAAAATATAACGTAATAGATATATATTTCATGTGTATTGTATTGTTATTTTTTTATTTACAGATTTCATTTATCATTCATGATTCCGATAATAATATTTAATTTTATTTAATGTATTTTAGGCAAATTTCAAAGTAAATATCTTTGAATGAAGATGAAGTGAGCAAAGGATGGTATTGTTTCATTAAAATTGTACAGTATACAGTACGTTGTAAAATTGTTGTTAAAATATTTTAACAAGTTTTTTACTTTCCTTTATTTTATGGCAAAAAAAAAATATGAAATCACATTTATATGTATTGCCACTTCTCCCTCCCCTCCATTGTTTACACAGTTTACAGCTCAGCCACTCAACGTCGCAGGTTTGAAATTTAAGAGGAGATTAGAGGACCAACATAAATCCCCACTGAAATTAATTAAATCATTCGTATATAAATATCAAGAAGGGGTAACAAGTCAGAGGGTACAATAATAATTCTGCTATGAACCAGCCTCTAACTAATAACTTGCTTTTACGCCCATCCATTTTTGTTCATCAGTTTATGTTTTAATTTAAAACCTCTGTTCAATACAAATACAGAGTTACTTTGGCGTAGAGAATTTTTCGGGTTGCTGCATGCCTATATAGAGTGTTTTTTGTTTTGGTAGAAAGGTCTGGAGTATATAGCAAATTGTTTGGTGTAGTGAAATATCAAGTAGCAAAAAATTGAATGGCTATAAGCGTCCTTAGAACCATTTATTATTGCTATTGTAATTATTAGCAAATTATATAAAAATAATGAACTTAAATTAAAGTGCCCATAGAAGTTATAGATTTTATACTTATATATAATTATAAAATATTTGAGTTTAAACTTCATCTACATCTCACTTTTTTCTAGCCCATGGATACAATATAATGCGTGAAATAAAGAAAGCTTCATTTGTTTCGAAGTTAACTTTTATTTCGCTATTCTGTTCACCGTCAGCTATAGCGCTTTGGAGAAGGAAAATAAAAATATGAATGAAAGAAAAAAATATATATCAGGGAGAGAAAGAAATATATGATACGTACTACGGTATAGAAAACATCACTATTGATTTAGTGAGGTACTGATAGTCGCCTATTTCCTTGCGGAGCTGCAGCAGCGGCGGGAGCGGCGGGAGCGGCAGCCGCAGAAGCGTGCATGCCACCGGCTCCTTGCCGCCGTGGTGGTGGAATAAGATCGCCTCTGAGAGCACACAACTTTGGCAGGGAGCGGCTTCTGATAAGGTGAATTATGAGGCCCGCGCCAGTGCCAACTCGGAGCTGCTGCTACTACTGCCTCCTCTCACCGCGCGCTGCTGTGAAGTAACGATCAAATTGTATTAACTTTTACAGTAGTAAATTTATATGCGCTTACTTTCACACATTGCCACCACACCCTCCAAGTTTTATGAGGTTCCGACTGCAAGTGAAATCTTTATATGTGGTCATTAAATTTTGCTACACTGAGAAAATGAACCATTCCCCACGTTAACGGGAGATGATTTCCTCTCTCTGGGGTCATCTCAGAGCTTTCTCATATCTTTAAGAGGAATGATTATTCGTACAAGTACACACAAAATTAGTGCAGGTTTAGTAACGAATTTTTTTACTTTCTTAACTAAATTAAAACTTCGGAGAACAAAGATTGATTTTAGATTATGCGTTCATTTATGTGCTGTCTATAAACCGATTTTACTACACAAGAATTTATATATTATTTATAATAATTATCATTCGTTTAAGCTTGAATGCATGGCTGTGGGATAACAGCTTGTGGTATTCTCATATTCTAAGTATCCGAGATGTAAAGTAATACTAGCAAGTACAATCGGCCAGTATGCCCGTGCAGCACTTCAATCAGTAAAATTCTCGATTCTCCGAGGGAAGGAAAGGAGGGGGGGGGGGGGGGGAGGACTAACCTCAAAATTTCCTGAAATACATGGGAAGTGTTATCAGTTATCACCCCACCTCTCGGCCTCCCTCCCCTAAATCCTGTGAAAAAATATTAAAATATTGTGGGATGGAGATTCCCCCCCCCCCCCCCCCGCTCCGAATCAAGATCTGGATTCATCGTCTTTGTCTAATAAAATTATACTAATAGTGTGGGCTGGTTAAAGAGGCTACGAGATTCAAAGTTGTAAAACTGTGACCTTGCAGCTAGGCTTCTCAGGTGAACGTTACCTGCATAAAGCTCACTCGCAATGGTCACGGCAGATGCTACAACTGTTTCACAGTCCCTCACTACAGCTTTGGGATTACATATATATATATGGTGCTCACAAACACATGAAATTTATTGTTGTCGGCATCGTTGAATTTTTTTCAGTGTAAGGATAAGACACGATAACTTGCAGTGGCTACTAAGTTGCAGTAACCTTCTGTTAGCATGTCATGGTGACATAATTATACATTTATATCTGTCTCTCACACTAAAAATAATCAGATTTACATATAGTGGCTACATGCACAATTAAGATCGTTGCTTGCTTATCGAGGTATCTTGAAGTGCAAAGAATGACGTCACTTGAAACGTTATATATATAGTTACTCTTCTGTACATATCAATACTCTGCATGTGCAGTCGGACAATAGGCTTCTTAACGATTATTCCTCGTCATTATTCATATCTAACTGTAAGAGTGACAGATATACCAGTGACACAATAGTGATAATTAGAAGGTATTTAAAGTTTTAAGTTCACATTACGGTCTAGATGAGCTTGAAAAATCATCTCTCTCTGCGGTGATTTTTTTTTTCCTTTGTGCATGAAGTTTCTTTTTTCTTTTTGAGCTTTGATTTGTTATATCAATAAATGAAACTAACCGGACCCCAACAGCTGCACAAATCAACAAACAAACAGACAAGAAGTTGTTTTACTGTGTTATTTTCGTATATTTTTTAGTTCTTTTATTGCATAATATAAGGCGGGATAATTCTAGTACAAAATTTTAAAATACAGTGATTAAATTAATTTGGCAGATAAACAGCTATTTTGAAAAATAAGAATTGCGCGCAGTTTCTTAACAAACACACACACACAATCAACTGAATTTTAAATCATGTGTAAATCGTTATTAATTTTTTGTTAACGGCTCTTTCACCATACGTCATATATTGTGCTTGACGTCACAATTCTGTAGGCAAAACATTGTCAGCGGCATAGCAGATACGTGCTAAAGTTGGTCTCAAAATTAATTTCTCCTGTACTATTCACATCATTTTTTTTAGAAATTTCTTTCATAAATGGTGACAAGAAGAACCAATGCTATATTGAAGAAAAATATTTGACAATCAAATCTATTATTAAAAAATATATTTTGTGAGTTGCGTTAACCCGCACAGCATATAATAGGATTTTCGGATTTTCTGCCTACATCCCGAAGATCTTCGGACGGCTTCGGGCATCTCCGTGCTACCCAAAAAATAAACATGAAACTCCCGTATATAATTAAATAGTAAACATTGAAACAATGCATTAATTTATTCTTGTTTTTATGTGTGATTTAAATAAGTAATAATAAGTAAGTAATAATATATACAATATTCGGTAACATTCGTGCACTTTGAAAAACAAATGTTAAACGTATATATTATAGAAATATTATTATTGAATTGTGACTTTTTGTAGTGATTTTAAAATATTTTAGTGTAAACCAAAGTGATAATGTTAATGACAAGGTTCCATCCCATCAGTTTCTAAACAACTCAGGAACTTTGTGTACTGTATACTGCATGTGTACAGTATACTTGAGGTATTTAGTTTGTACATTAAATTCTGATGCTTTGTTTCGTTGCTAGTGTTTTCTGCGAGGCAAAGTTAAGGTAATACGCGTATGACTAAAGAAACGGCTGCTACTGGAAGTAATATACGTTTCTCGTAATAGCTACAACATTGCACACTGTGGAACTTGTTACGTAATTGGCTTGTCATGTATCAATTTTACCATGTTATGTATTATTTACTTTGTAGTTAAAAATTATACTTTGAGCTACCTGTTTTATATTTAACTCTCTCTGTAGCGTCAATTTAGTAATTCATATTATTTTCAATAAAAGCAGGAAAGCAGGAGAGAGAAAAAAAAATGTATACATATATTATATTTTATATATATAGAGGCAGCTCACACGATGTCAAAAGAAATAAGCGCTATGTTTACTTGAATTTATTCCCTCCAGAGTTGAGTGAATTTGGTTTTACAGACTTACTAATGATGAATAGAAGGAAAATAAAGATTTGGCTTCTTCTTTTAAAGAAATGTCACATTATATCTGGCAGATGAAAATGTCTCTCCTCATGTATTTCATTTTATCTCAGTAATATACACGCGGCGAGATTGGTCAATACCCTGCTGTATTTATTTGTCCCTCACAAATACAAATAACACATATTTTACAAAGTTAACCACTTGGATGATTTTCCAAAGCTCTCTTTCTCATAATGATCATATATGATCATGAAACTTTTTTTTTTAGCTTTAGGTTTTTGAGATAGCAGCAGCCATAGAAGCCTATTTGGATAAAAAAGCATATATATATATACACGAAAAAGAAAGATAATGTTAGTAGATAACGAGTGAACGAGTGTAGAAACTTTTGTATAAAAAATAGCAAATTTAAAAAGTTGGGGGAAACAGTCAGAGGGCGAGAGAGGAGAGAAGAAGGGAGAGAGAGAGAGAGAGAGCATCTACGACCCTGCCATCCGTGTGCCGGCTTTAGTGTCGTGCCTCGGAGCATAACAGAAGTACGTATAGCATGCAGTCATGTTGCAAGGAAACTGTTCTCTTATAATAAGAACGCGCGCTCCTTGCTGCTGTCTCCTCCCTTACCTCCTAGCAGCAGGGGTCTAACGGAAGGGTTGGGTGCGTGGTCCTACTGCTCACGCATTTGAAGCCAGCTCTTTCAAGTATGGAGTAACAGACCGACACTCTGTGCATTAGTCAGTTATACTTCTTCATATTGTTATTGCACGCTGGGAATTAGCAAAATAAGTGGAGCAATTCACTTTAATGTTGAGGTTATGGTGAAAATATCTCTTAAATATTCTTGAATACTATAGCTATGACTATAGAAAAAAAAAACTTGTGGTGCCATTTGAAAGCGGTGCTGCGTCAGCCGCGTCTTGTAGCCCCCCAGCAGGCGCTCCGCTGCCGCCGCAAACAATGCTAAATGGTTGGAGGGGAGATGAACAGCTCAGTCCCTCCACATTAAATATTAATTTGTTGTAATGAACTCGCGCCACCAATCTTCATGGCTTCACTGTGGGAAATTTATCTCTTATCATTGCAAGGGACACAGACACACAGAGGGGGACAACATGCTTGGTATCTTGAATGGAAATCAACTTTAAGACTTAAATTTTCCAGTAGATTGAAATACAAGTTGAAAATCAAGAAAATCAAATATGAGACATAAAATGACATTTTCTTTTTTAGTGTTGATTTTTGGAATTTTCTTGATAAAGCTTGCAAGATATGTCTATGTTCACTACGTAATATTATAATATGTATACATAAGAAAACATAATATCAGGGAACAGTTCATTATGGTATTCGCTGATAAGTGATAATATAGAAGTTTAAACTCGCAAAACAACAAGAATCAATCAATTCTTACTTCCGGCAGCAATAAAATAAATCAGCACAGAGCGATATCGGTGACATTATTCAGTATACATTTCCTGTATCCTTTGCGAGAACATAATTATATGACTGACACTACGATCGAGCAGCTTCTAACAATTGAACTCGAATCTGTACTGTACATGCTACAGAGCATGAACTAATGACAACTTCTGTGTGCATGCAGCATCTGGCCGAGCGAGGGCCGTTCAAGTGTTCAACTGGTTCAACATTATTAACTCAAAATCACACTTAACTTTCGATAACCTGCATGCATGTAAAAGTTAAATTCTATATCAATAGTATCTTGACAACAAATACATATTTTGGTATACAATATCATATTAATTGTATTGCGCTAAAATGTGTATGCATCAGCTAGCTGCTGTATTGAGTTCAATTTTTCCTCAACTTACTTGAAATCTGCGTTTTAACGAATTATAATTAGGACCACCAGATGATGCAAAAGAATACAACATGCTGTATTTTAAATTCTAATAAGAGCTAATTTCTTATCACTATACGATAAAACAACTTAAAAACAACCTTAATCGCCAATTTTTACCATAGCGGTCTTAAGGTGCATTTTCATGGAGCGATGTCACGCGAGGCTTGGCGGAGTAAGAAAAGCGCACTTGCAGTGAAACCGTATGGTGGCCATATTGGCGATAAAAAATTGCGGCGCGATTAAATCATTGCGGGCAAGCGATTTTTCCTCGTTAATATGGCTGCCATACGATTTTACTGCAAGTGCGCGTTTCTCGCCCCGCCAAGCCTCGCGCGACATCGTTCCATGGAAAAGCGTCTTTATTCTGCCTTGAGCTTAGGCAACATGTTCAGCACCAAAACGAAGCGGGTAACATAAATTGCAGGGGCAAGATGGCCGTTTGCTTTAGGTGTGATGAAGTAGCTAGGCAGACAGTTTAAAGTTTAAACAGTGTCACATTAGGGTTCATCGTGTTCTGATAGTTTTTCCTCGTTTCCCCACCAAAGGCAGGCAACTTTTTCAGACCCCTCCTTCTTCTCAATTTTCTTGCCGCTCCATTTACTCTCCCATAATTTATTTCTTTTGTGTCATTTTAATTAACCCTACAAGTTAGTGTATTTGAATATCAATGAAATACTATAAAAGAAAATGAAAGAATGGAATATGTTAGTATGATGGAAGTGTGCACAAGTTTTAGATGTTGCATGCTAATTTAAATCATATTTATTATACATAAATGTATAGCTCCATAAAAATAAAAATTTCGTAACTATTGTGATATAAACTATTATTACTGTCATAATATAAAAAAACGTTAACAATGTAACTATTATTGAATAAGATCTTTCCTGTACAATATTAATTATTATGCATGATTGAGTTGTGAATATTCAAAACTCAATCAAGCATAATAATTATATTCATATTTGAAATGAGTTGGAGGGTTCCCTAAGGTATAGTACGTCCTCACGAAAAAGATAATAGTCTAATTCTAAGTATCCATTTAAAATTGATGTGTACGTAGTGTACACACCGTTTCATTTTATTTGTAAGATTGCTAGCATCTAGAGCACTGGGTTAGGCCACACTGATGTACAGTGGTATAGCTAGATAGCACAACGTCTGACGCCTGCATATCAAGCCCACCGCTCCCGCAAAGTGGTGCACATAAAACGAGGAGGTAGGAGCAAGAGCCACTCTACGCAAGCAGGGGTGGCAGTTACGGGAGCAGCCACCAATGGTAATGGCAGGCAGGTACGTGGAAGGTGCTAGGACTTTGCGATAATGACTGCCCGCGCTCGTATTGCCGGCGCTCGAGCATTGCCAACCATTAGATACAACTTAACAGCAATTTGCTCTGCTTAATAAATAAATTTATTTTGTAATTTTATTTAACTGTATGTAATAGTAGGGAATTACAATTCAATAAAACCTTTATAAACTTATTTATATTTCATATTTACATGTAAGATTTATACAGAGTATATATACGTATATGTAGGTTTGAATATTATATTACATAATATTAATTGGATCTCTGGTAATCACAACGAACCAAGTAGCCACATAACAGAAACTACCATAAATTTCTTGTACGATGAATAATAAAGTTGAACTTATTTCTCATTAAGAATTCTATTGAGAGACTTCATGAATGATAGAAAAGCTAATTTCAAGTTCTAATGCAGCAGTAGCAGCAGCAGGCACAGCAGAGAAGACGAAGACACCGCGCACGCAGATCTCTGCAACCGTCTTAGTTGTGGGCTCAAGGAGCAGCTTGTCACGGGGGATGCTCAAACCCTCCCCCCTTTCCTCCCACATAGTTCATTGTAATAACGAAGAAGCTGTTCATTGGCATCTTTTCAACTAATTATTTTTTTATATTATGTATTATACCTAACTGTAAAATTATAATTTGTGATTACTTTTTAAACAAACAAAAAGTGCAGCAGGAGTGGCATTATGTTCTATATTAAGATTTATCTCAAGATAAATTACATTTTTCATTATTAATAATAAGAAATGAATCAAGTTTGTTTTTAAATTCTTATTTTAGAATCTATGTTTAATTAAAAATAAATTTATGTATAAATTTTTTGTACATAATATCGCAAGATATCTCGAATCTCTTTAACAACTTGATAAGATATTTATCAAAAGTGTACAGTTCAATGGTTTTTAAAAATACTTCTTTAACTTGCCAAAATTTAATTTAGTGCAATAAAGTTTTCATGTCTTTTGATTGAGAGTCCCTCAATTTGTTACAAAACGTTTTAAGATATGATAGCAGAAACGGATTGACCGGTCCAAAAAGTTCAAGCAGTGAACTTTCTTATTAAAAAGCTTTTCCTTCAAATTAGTAGCAAATAAATTCAATAATATACTTAGATGGTTATTTGTTCAATAAATATTTATTATTATTGTGTATATTGGAACTGCTTTCTACACAAAATTTCAAGTGATCAAAATCTTGTTTCCTGTTCTCAAGTTTATATAAAAAAAAAAGTTGAAAAAGTAATTCAGATTTTTTTAATTATTTGATATGTTTTCCGTCCGACTTGTAAGTTCATTTCACAATTGGCGACACGGCGAGAAGCGCGAGCGGGTGATAATGCTGGGAGCACGGCGGCCACCAGGAAGGATTAGCCGCTCCTTGTCGCACTTGTGAGCTCGACTGGAAAGCGTCCAATGACACTAATCCCGAGCAGCAAGAAACACTGGCCGCGCCCGCCAGCCAGCAGTGTAGGGTGAAGCAGCGAGCTAGATTGGGGCTGTGGAGAAGAGGAACGAAAAAAAGAAAAGGTTTGCGATCAGGAAAAGAAGAGAGGCGGTGTGACGACTCCCTCTTTGCTTTCCTTTATCGCAACAACTTGTCTACTTTTCTAAACCTATTGTTTGACAACTGTATTTCTTTGCTGTGATTTTACACGAAATTTACCCTTTATCTGTTTATATTATATTATATTATATTGTATTATATTATATTATATTATATTATATTATATTATATTATATTATATTATATTATATTATATTATATTATATTATATTATATTATATTATATTATATTATATTATATTATATTATATTATATTATATTATATTATATTATATTATTCAAGAAAATTGGGAGATGACTTGAGACTTTTGCGGGAGTATACACAGTATTTTATATTTATTTAATTTATTCCGTACTATTTGAGTTAGTTGTTAGTTTGGATTTTGTGGGTTCTTTCTTGCCAAGGACGGAATGAGATATCTGACGTAGCGGAGTAAACAATGGAAACCGAAGTCAGGATGCTCGGTAATAATGTAGTAAATTATATATGCCATCCTGAATGAAGCGCATACCAGTGTAAATTTACCACTTGAAAGTCAACAACATTATTTTTATTAACTTAAAGTTTCGGTTTGCATTTTATAGGTTATTTTTTGGGAAGATACATTTATTTTAACCCGAAGAATATCTTTGAATTTTTCTTCCTGTGTGAGGAAATATACAGTGCATAGCCCAGTAATGAAATTTATCCCTGTTTTGGTCCAGGCCTGCTTTTGGGCTCCTTAAAGCCAAAAAAAGCAAAAAACAAAAAATGAAATTGTAACCCATTAACCAAATCATCCTTTTCATGAAAATAGCAACTGCAATACCATGATATTTTTTTTTTACTGGTTAAAAAAAATAAAAAAGGAATTAAAAGCAGGTATTTGTTAAAAAACGTCACTCGCCATTTAAATAACCATGTAAAATCCAAAACCGGAACATTTTTTTTTTTCATGTCTCTCAACACAATTTTTTTTCCTACATACTCAAGGAGATGCTCTGATATGGAACTGAAATTATGATAAACTCAATTGCTATATTCTATTGAACATGTTAATAATTTTTTCGAATTTTTAAGAACCCTAAATATGGCAGATAAAAATTGTTAAAAGTGAAAAATGCCTTAAGGGGGTCCGTTATTACTGGACTACGTGGTGTATAGATACCTAACGTAAATCCAGCCAATCAGGACATGCGTGTTTCTGATAACTCAAAACGTATGGTGTAACAGTCATGCGAGATTATCACATTAAAAAAAATAATAATAACTAATAATATTGGAATCGTTAATATTTTTTATTATTTGAATCCATTAAAGTTCTATTTAGACTGCCTATATATTCTATCATGTATTACTTCCTTTTCAATAATTTAAAAGATTTTTTTATTCTGTTAATTGCTACATGAAAAATAATATTATATGTAGATGGTTAAAAAGTTAAAGGCAATATAATTTAAAAACTGACGTTAAATGGGAGTTTGGCTGAATCTGAATTATAAATGCTATATTACAAAAATATATAACATAAGTTTTTAGTTTTATTTTGCTACAAGCATACCCAAGTATATAATATAGATGAACGAGTATGCTTAAATCGTCAGATATTGATCAAATATTTACTTCTTCACGCCGCATTTTTTTTTTTTTTTTGCACCTCCTTCTTTCCTTCTTATCATAAGAATATCGTATGAGGCGGCAGCTAGTTCATCAATACTTGAAGAGTTCGCCACTACACCTTAAAGAGTAGCGGGCGAGCAGGCAGGAGGGAGGGAGTGCTAGCTATATTCAGTACACAAGTCGTTGCCTTGGTGAATAAGCAGCGATTGGCCATCGCCGCAAACGGACGGCAGCCGTCCCATCGATATTGCTTGCTACTATACTGCTCTGCCTGCTAGCTACCGGGGTGCTCAAGCTTGCTTGCTTGGTGTTGGTTGCTACATTGGCGGAGGTTAAAGGCGAAAATGTATAGCACTCCAAGCGTCCGTCGAACATGATTCAGTAGCAAAAGTCTTGGCTGTTTCTTTTTAACGTTTTCCCTCTCCAGACCCACCCCTTCTTTTTTACTTGTTATACGAGAAATCCATCATTTCCGACACTTCAACTATAGCCGTCTTACACACACACACACAAACACACACGCACATACATATATACTCACACACATAGATAGTGGAATTACATACACACCATATATATTATATAATAATATATAGTATGTTATATATATAGTGAGACCACCAGATGCATAACAAGACGCAATACATGCATTCTCTGATAAGATTTATTTTTCTTGTGTCTGAAATAAAAGTAAGTTTTATCACAAACATAATTTGTCTTTTTTTTTCTGGACGATTACAATGAAAGTATAGGATCAGCTTCAAAATCGTAATTATGCTTTCTATTAAGAGTTACAGTCAAACAAATAAAAAATTGCCTTTATTTAGTTTTCCAGCTGTTTCAGATATGATTTTCAGAATCTTACAGGCAAATAAAATGATCGTGGGGAAAATCACAACAAGTGGAATCTAAAAATTGTTTTATTCTATCATAAAGTTCATTATCTCAACATTTGAAAGTTAGTCATAAATGTTTTTTACCGTTTTGAACCTGTTGGTTTGATATACATTGTATAAAATAGTAATACACCTGTCAGTGTGTATTCATCATTGGTGGCGATGTTATGCGTACGGTGACATTTTGAAGAAAGCAATGGAGTCACTGTCAGTGGAACAGAACTTCGACCTTCATGTGTGTACTCCACAAACGGTTCTTCAAACTGACGGTGGCGGGGAGGTGAATCAGATCCGTGTCAGAATAAATGTGTCAGCTCCTGTAATCAAACAAATTATTTATATTGTCATGGATTTCAGTCCATCGAAGCTGATTAGACATACACTTAAATTATGAAAAGTTAAAATGGTTAAAAAAGAAATTGGTAAACAATTCTTAATTCAAGTACCAATGAAATCTGTGTAGTTTTAATTGCTATTTATTTTTATATTATTTCTTTAAATATTTTATTTTCTTTCGAACAAAATACACAAAATTAAACAAAGGTAGAAACCCCAAAAGCATCCAATATTATCTCAAAATTTCATTTGGTTTTAAATTAAAATTGATGTTACATTTTATGTAATATCATTTTTATTTTAAAATTTGACTTGCATTTGACAATTGCATTTTAAGTGTTAGCAGCGGCTTGTGCATTTTTATAAATATAGCAGCTATGTAGTAAAATAGTAAAAACATAATAATAGGTGGCTGAACACATAATGTGAATAGAACACTTACATATACAAGATATATTAAATATACCTTCCATATTTTACTGTATTTTATGTTAAGTAAGCATTAAAGTTGTCATTATTACTATATATTATATAATGCAGAACTAATTTGCGTATTAGCATATTATATAGATATCTGTTAATCGGAATCAAGAATAAATCCCTTCCCCCCCCCCCCTCCTCCAAATATATTATTTAAACCACTGAGTAACTCTTATTTAATCAATAATAAGTATTGAACTTGTACACAATAAAAGACTGTTTGACTTTTGATGAGCGTCCCATGCATGTTTATTTTATCATTGTCACTAAATACTATTTGTTTTTTAATGTCATCATGCATTATATTGTTCCACTTTACATAATCCATTTTATATCAAATATTTTAACACACAATGATGCCTCGCAAAATATTACATTTCGCACATATTTTTTTATAATTTACATAACTATATTAACTATTGTATACATCTAAAAATTTAAAAAAAGGGGGGTATGACCAAAAATGTGTGAATTGCTTTAAAATAACACCAACACATAATAAAAAAAAATCATATATTTTTTTTAAATAAAAATTAATAAATAAATGAACAAATAATATTTTGTACTATTCTGCAAAGAAAGCATTGTAATGTAATCAGTAATAGCAAGAACAACAACTGACATGAAACATACAAAATTGTTTGATGAAGCTAAAAACAAAACACGGTAAATGTAAATAAAAATATTTTTGTAAATCCACGTTCATGCAGTGATGGTAAACTTCTAAACTTTGTTAGTGCTGACGCCCAGAGTTGATGTTATATCAGTATATAATAATATATAAATAAGTAAGTCTTGTTGTTTGAACTTTCGAAAGACATCTCGGCTTATTTCAGCTTACTTGTAAGCACAACCATACAAAAATAAATTTAATACTGTATGGTAGATATCTTCATGATAAAGCTCTTATATAACTTCATAAATTATGTAACAGCTGTCAAATCGATGACATTAACTTATATGTGCATGCTATACTAAACTATTCTGTAATATTATGATAAAAAATTTAGTATTTAGTTTTACTGTATTTAAATGATTATTTATAGATATAACAGTTTGTTAGTATTAAAAAAATCATGTTCTTTCCTATTGTTTATTTACCTTGATTTTTTTTTAAGGTTAAAGAGTCATAAAAACAGCGTTTGTGCATTGCAGGGGTCATAGAACTTGAATTCAAAACAATATTCTCACTGCATTATCTTCTTCTTATTATTATTCACTAGCTTGACATATATTATGCTTGTTAATTAATAACGGATGCAGAATTCGGTTATAAACATACATAGAGTTCAAAATAAAGGATCAAAACATGCAGTAATATTTTCACCATGGGTACTTTGACGCCCCACTGCTTTGCTGTAACTTAACACAGCTCATTTAAATTTAATAAATGTTCATAATATGTACAGTATAATCTAATTTAAACATGAGTAAGATATGGATTATGTCTGAAAACGGTGTTCGTCAGCTATTTTCACGCTTTGGCATTTTCACCGCCTTGCACCAAGTTATAATGATTTAGTTTCATGCCTTCTTAAGTTTAGTTAAATTTTCATTTATTCAACCCAGCTGTATTATACTGCTTGATATAAGAAATAAATGACTTGAACTTGCATAATGAAATCCCCAAATCCCGTGGACTCAATTTACAATTACTTAGAGTATTGAAGCTTCTTGTTAAAATGAGGTAGCAATTCTTCCCAGCATTTTCCTATAATTTTGTGACTGAGGAAACCGTGGAAAACTCAATCAGGATGGCTGGTTAATTTGATGAATATCTGCTGGATATACCAGTGGGTTATTCTTTAGTCAACGCAATTTGATTTTACTTAATGCAGAAAAGTTTTAATATCGATGAGTTGTTACATCCTACATCCTATTATGAACTATAATTATTAATTATCAAAACATTATAGCAGTAGACTAGTATACATCGTTACGTCTAACAGTAGCAATGGCACTCGAGGACTGACAAGAATGCCAAATTATTACGAAATGTATTTTGAATTGGGCTGTGAAATCGATCTCAATTTTCGAGTCGGATCGAGCCAAAAATTTCGGGATCTCGATTGTGTACCGAAAACCGAGTTTTTCGAGTTTCGAGCCGAAATCGAGATTCTCGAGATTCGAACCAAATCCGAGCTTTTCGAGTATTGGGCCGTTGCTTGAATTGTTAATTTATTTTTACAATGTAAATTCAGAAAAAATATATTTTATATACTTAATTACTATCATGCGCTATAGGTACTGCACATGTTTTCACTTAATGGAAGTTTTAGTTGAATATTCTCTTATACATATACGTTATTTAACTTGCGTTGTGGGGTTGTTGACCTAGTAAAAATACTACCTGGAGGGTTCAACACCGATGGACAGACACGCAGGGAGGAAGTAGCTGTATTTAAGGTTTACTGACATTTAAAAATGTAAATAAAGAGCTTTGCTTTAAAATTTTTATTCAATACAAAAATAAACGCGTCCCTTAATTTTCTGCCAATGTTAAGTACTTTCTTGGAAATCCTTTATCACACTGCGATTGACACATGCAAGGACACAAGCAGGTAACATGCTCAAGAAGTTAGCATAAGAATGAGGTATTTATAAAAAATATATATTTTTTCATCTCGACTTATTCTTAAAACTTCTTCACACGACTTAGTTATAACAATACTGTGTTTAACTTTGAATGCTTCAATGTTTACGCTAATAGCAGAACTAATATAGCATCGCTAACATATTGGAAAAAAATAAAATAAAAAATTTAAGAATATATATAATTGTTTGACTATGAAGTAGGCGTTATTCAGAGGGTTTAATATAGTTAATTCAATTGACAATTCATAACTTAAGGTCCTCAATTAAACAGAAAAAAAATCTTGTAGTTCCGCTGTGTTTTTTTTTTTCTACTAAATTATAGCACACACAAATTGAAAGAAAACGAAAATTAATTTAAAAACATTTCTCCTTAGTTTGTTATGATTAATTTGCGTATATATGGATTCTAGAAAGATTATTGCACAGTTATCTATAAAGCAAAAAATAATATTTTCGAGCTTTGACTCGATTTTGAGCCATTTCAAGATTTGGCTCGATTTTTGAGCTTGGCTCGATTTTCGAACTTGGTTCCATTTTTGAGCCTGGCTCGATTTTCGAGCTTCGGCTCGAAATATCGGGTTTCAAGCCAACTCAAGCTTTTTTTTTCGAGATCGAGCTGAAAATTTTTCGAGTTTTCTACAGCCCTAATTTTGAATAGCAATTAAGCAATAAGCTTTTCATTCTATTTATTTTCTATGTCATATTTTGTTTTATATATGTGCCTATAATATATATGATATATTATGATGTAACAGGCTGTTAATATCACCTGTCATTTTATTTTATATTGCTTTTCATTTTCTATTATTCTATTATTCTGTAACTATTATATATAATTTGTATGTGTGTTTTATATGTTCTATTACAATATTATTCTATAGTGTGTATTTCTAATATTATTTTATATGTACACTTTTTGTGTTTAATAAAAGACTAATAATATAGGCTGAGAGAGAGAGTCAAACAAAAGTAATCCACTCGCGGTAACATTAATAACAAATAATAAAAATTAATAAGTGGCACGTGTAGTACACCCACTGTAGTTATCTCCAAAAAAAGCTTGAACTTTATGTACGAGCTTAGTTAGCTTTTAAAACTGTTTCATTATCTCTAAAACCTTTTGTCATTATGTAATATGATTGAAATCATGTATTAAATAAATAAACATATTGTAATTAATTTATATGGAATAGAAATGTCACTTTTTACCATGTGATGTTTGATGTAGTCTATTCTTTCATATATATCCTCACATACAATAATGGTATATAGTGTAAAAAAGAAAGATTAATGTGAATGCAAGTTGTGTATCTTTAATAAATTTATTTCTTGAGGATGTTCATATATTTCTTTATACTAAAAGCTCTCATTATTTTTTTTATTTTATTTTTTATGAAATGTATAATAATAATACATCTCTTTTTTGCACTCTCACATTTATTTTATCAAATCTCTTGCACACAAAAATATTGTAATAAGTTTCAGTGAAACGTAATAAAAATCCTTCTCATAAATCTTAAGTGCAGCGATCGTCCTTGAACACTTCCTTTTTTTTTTTATCAGCACACGGACTGTAGTGTACATACAAAACTTATAACTACATTGACATTTACTAGCTGGTGGGGGAAAATTTTCCAAGGCGATAGATTCTATATAACATAAAATTAAATAAATGAAGTATTCACTTCCATGAATTGCGTAGTGTGATATAAATACTTTAATACTTAATATCAATAAACGCCGCAAGATACCTAAAACACTTTTATCTAAGACGTTGTTAATGTTGAACCATCTATAGTTCCCCCTCACTTTTGTGCTCGAGTTCCATGTGCAATGTTGCACATTGAATCGCACTTGCGTTGAGTGGGGAGGAGAGAGAAAGAGGATGACTCACTAGCCGAGATCGATGCCATGCCTACGCAACAAACGGGTAAGGACAAGTCACGCACTTATAATGAGCATACCAAAGGAATCGGTGACTGAAAGAGTGTGTGTATAATTAGACTAAGATGGTTCCATTTAGCATCACAATAGATTATATCTCGTTTAAATTAATTATATTATTTATGATACATAAAAGAGAAATAATAAATAATACAATTCATTTGTAAAATTTAAAACACAAAAACAATTAATTTTAAATTGTAACATAGAAAGGAATGAAAATGGATAAATATAATAATTATACATTATTGTAAATACTTAATTATATAATTCTATAATTCAGCATGCGATCCAGCATTAACTGTTCAGTACTAAATAATTATTGTTTTGGTCGCATAATAAATTCATAATTATTGTGTCACGCGAACGTTTAGAGATGTGACGTCACACGGAATAAATACGTGGAGAGAAAGAGAGAGAGAGAGAGAGAGAGAGAGAGAGAGAGAGAGAGAGAGAGAGAGAGAGAGAGAGAGAGAGAGAGAGAGAGAGACGGGCCGAGGGGAGGGGATGGGGAGTTCAACGAGAGAGCCAAGCAACTCACGCGCTTTGGCTTTAAGCTTTTCAATACAGGCGGCACTAGCCACAGTAGCTTTTAAAGTTTTATTCGTAATATTGATTTGGAAGAAGGAGGAGGGGTGGAAAGTGAGAAAGAGCGACTAAAGCTGAGTAAATTTAGTTAGAAGCAGTCGGATGAGGCGGGGATGTAAGGGGAGCCACTTTTCGCGCGTAAGTCTTTTTAGAGATTGGGGGGAGGGAGGGGGGGGGCAAAGTAAAGTGTAAACTGCGTGATTTGTAAGTTGTAAATAATCGCTTTCAGTTTGGTGTGCTTAAGTTTTCTTTTTACCCCGCCTATATCTTCTTTATGGATGGTCTGCAATAACGGCGATGTCTTTGATCCAGCCGATTAGACTCAGTTAATTAATAGAACTTGGGACTGGGAATCAAGAACGAATGCCACGAGCCCCTCCATCAAACTGCACACGTGGTCAGCAAGTTGCACGTGCGCCAAGCGTATACGACACTGCTCCTTTATTTTTGAAGATTTTAATTGTTTCTAAACTTTGAAAGTTTTTAAGATCCACAATACGTTTAATAATGAATATTCTTTTCCTTTTTTAAACTGTTTTAAATTTAGCATGATGTATATATGATTATAAATTATAGATTAAACATATACCTGTTTAGTCTTGTTATGTAATTACAGTGTATGTTGCTCAATGATAAATTTGTAATTAGGATCTTAGGGATTTTATTATGCAATTATTGTTAAATTGTAAACTTAATTATTGATATTAGTATTTTAAAAAAAATCATTTTAAATATGTTAATTAAAAAAACTTTAGATTCAATAAATTTTTATAAAAAGAATCACAATATAATATGCACTTATTAAAAATTAAAATTATTATATACTCTTAGTTAAATTTGACAACAAAATAATGTATTGTGCACTAGAATATAAGGCTTTGCCTTCTCTGGACACTACTGTAATATTAAATGTCAATAAAAAAAAAATAAAAAAAAAATAGTGACTCACGAAATAATTATCCAGGAGGTTATCCAGCTTTCCCACTAACCGCGGTTAGCACCATTGATTTAGGCTATAATAGCATTAATTGTGATTACACTGATTACTGAGAAAGCTGGATAACTTCCTTCGTGAATCGCGTCCATATAATATGTATTTAATACGGTATCTTGATATGACTTTAAATAATAATTCAAGGCCATCATATCATAATATATATATTTATTAAAACTATATAATAATATATATGAGTGTCTTTTTATTTTTTTTTATTTTGCACAGTAAAAAACAAAGGTAGCGGTGCAAATCTGCAAATGTTGTCATTTTCATAATTATATATTACGTGATTCTTCCATTACGTTCTATCATGAAAATATAATAACTTTAACATTAATTATTGCTACTATTTATAAATTTAATTCACATGTTAATTCTTGCCATATTATAGAAGATCACTGGATTACAGTTATGAATTTCCAAATAGTTTCGAGGGAGGGCAACAAAAAGGAAGACGGTACGAGGTTTCAGGCAGTAGCGGGGCACATACAGGTGCTGCAACAGGACCAAACTTGCACGCACTAGCCAAACAACTTGCCTACATGTTCAGCCGTGTTAATAGTATGACAATGGGAGAAGTTGCTACGAGCTGCTGCATAGCCGCCGTGCGGGGGCTTTACTTGCTGGCACGAAACTCCGTGCGAAGCAAGCCAACGGGAGATTTACTAGAGAGAAGGGGAGTCAGGACGAGAAAGAGAAAGAAAGAAAAGAAGCAAACTATTCTCTATTTCTGTGGAAATGGTCGACTGAAGAGTTGGAAACTGTTACAACGCATGATCTTCCAGCAATAAAGTCGGTGCCAGAAAAAAGTTATCTTTAACGCAAATAGATTTGCATTGAATAAGTCAGTCGGGTGCAGGACACTATAGTGTCAATTTATTTTACCTTTGGGCCAAAAGATTGACAGTCAAACTGGTTGGTCATGTGCACCATTTTAATGAAATTGAAAGAAATTATCAATGGGGAAAAAAATATAAATAAATTTGGACTGAATCGATTTTGCTGTGAGATTTACTGTATTTTATAATAATTATGTATTCTATTCACATCTCACGCTTAGAATTCAATACGGTTTTAATTTATTATCACTAAAGCAGAGTTGACTTTTAAATATTTTATAAGATAGAGCTTCTGCGCATAAAGCCCGCGTGATTCAGAGAATGTATTTATATTATAACAACTATATATATATATATATATATATATATATATATATATATATATATATATATATATTATATACAATACAATTATACTCGTATTATATAAATATAAATGACTTAATAATTTTTTTAACGTTTGTTCGATTATTTAAATTTAGTAACAAAAGTATATATAATTTGAAATGAAGTAACTCAGATCACTGTACACTTTTTACAGTTAATTTGCATATGTACTTGGACACCCTGTTTTGGGTTACGATACCCCCAGCTGTCGCCAAGGTGCGAGCATGTTGTACTGTACTTCGTCGCAGCCTCCTCGATCGGGTACGGATTCAGAGTTCCTCAGAGGGAGGGCCAAGCAGCAGAGAAGCATCATGCCACCGCCCGTTAAATATTTTACGTGCAAACTAATGCCATTACATGTGCGGTAGTGAAAATGAAGAGTGCATTGGATGTTAAATGCGTTAATAAATTAAATTTAACATTTTATTATCAATTTAAATTTCATTGCTACTCGTAATTCAGTGGCTAAAGGTGAACTTACATGAATGATATTTGAGAACGAAATGTTGCGTACTTTCTGAGAAGTATTATGTTGAATTTTAATGAACGTCGTGTTATCATCGTCGTAACGCAGCATATTCTCTTAAAATATGTATGTCACATGTTCATATGTAAATTATGTAAATCCACCTTTATATATATATAAAAATAAAATCATTTTTCGTTTCATATAATGCATATAATGATATATATATATATTTATATATATACTATATTAATCATTCCTCAAGTTACTAATGAAACAAATTTTTTGAAATTTTTTAACCATCACAGTGGGAAATCTGGTTTTAACGTCCGCGCAATAAGGAAAGGCCACATAAGAATAGGGAACTTGCGTTATAAAGTCATTTTCCTGTAAGCAATTGCACAAGGTTTTTTGTTTCGATATAGCTTCATCAGGCATGTGTGTTTGTATATACAGGAAAATTACATTATAAGTTGCGCAGGTTGGATAATGCATAGATCATGCATACAGCCTTTTCTTATATCGAGCAAACAGATTCTCCTCTGCGATTTTCAATAAAATCCCCAAAATCAAAAAAGCATCGCAAAAACGTAAAACAAACGACGTTATATGATGATATCTATCTGAATAATTTTTCACATTTTTTTTTCTATCACAGATCCTTATAATTCCTTTTACCTTTAACGGACTTCTGATTTTAATTATGGATATGTTAGCAGAACTCTAGAGAATGGTATCTATTGCTCAAATCATATTTATAGCATTGACGTATCACATTTGTAATCTGCTTAAAATCTTGTGCTTATGTTGACTTAAATTATGTATATGTTAGTGGGATTAAATATAAGTGTATGTTATACTGTGTGTTGCAGGAGCGCTGGGCCTGACACTGCTCAAGATCCAAGTGCCGCACTACAAAGTGAGCGGTGAAATGGCGCTGCTGGAGTGCCAGTACCGACTCGAGGACGGTGAGCGGCTCTACTCAGTCAAGTGGTACAAGGACAACGAGGAGTTCTACCGCTACGTGCCCAAGTCGCACCCGGCGAGCCACAGTTACCGCGTGGATGGTATTAAAGTGGAGGTGAGTGTACATTACATTCTTTATGGAGAGTTCCTCTCGTCACTGCTTTTACTTTACAAGTTTCTTGTTCTTTTGTTTAATATACCTGTAGATAACTCAACATACTTAAGAAACAATTTTTTTCATTTAAAATACAGTGACAAGTGGTATCTCCATGAACTAACGATTTAAATTTAAATACAATAGGACTTGAAAAATAAATTTCTTTTTTGTTGGTGATGTTTGGATAAGAAATGTTATAAGAAATTAGCGTTCATTTCAAATGAACAATATTAAGTTACATACAAGATCCGTTGCTTAGAGTCTCATGGATCTTCTGTCTGACTGGAGTCACTGGAGAATAGTTACGTGAAAATTAGAAACAAACTTCGAAATTTATACATCACTTTAATTCAGTAGAAGAATAAATTAGAAGTGGCGATCTATCAAGAGTTCATGGCATTTTATTTTACTCCGGTTGTCTCTTAGTCAAGTTATTGCGAGCAGCACGATTCACTTTGCAGCTTGGTACTGTCGTGCTTATTAGTATGGTTGGTGTTCCACTCCTGTAAATCTCTAGATATCTGGAGCATGGTCTTGTTTTGTAGCTGCCGTAGTCCAACAAAATTGTGAAGTTTACTGAAGCGTGAGAAGAGGCTCGACCGCAAACAACATTTTGCTACTGCGATAGTGACGTCATTGATATATATTTATAAATAGATAGTATATAAATACACACATATATATGAGATAAATAGTGCGTCTATAGTGTGCAGCGCAAGCAAGCTAAGTTGAAGCACACTCGTGTTGTTGAGCTGCTTGGGGTTCGTGACGCTGGTATGGAAACCTATAAATCGATTCTTGTAGTCGTTTTGATTATTTACATTCGAGTGAAGGCTGGAAATTCGCGGCGATGTGTGCGTGCCCGAAGCGTGAGCGCCGGATGCGCATTTTTACCCCGGGCCCCTTCCCCCTCCCCCCATTCCACCTTCTCCAACTCCTCTTTCACAGGCTGGCAGGCAAGCTGGCTGGCTTGCGTGTGGCAAGTCCTATATACTCACGAGCAATCAGTCAACCACAGCAGTTCCCTTACAGGCCCTTGATTGCTTACCTCATTTAACATGTGCACTTGCAATTAATCACGAGATTCAAAAATCTATTTTATAAATTTATGTTAAATAAAATTTCACATTTGTCAATTATGTTTTTTGTTTTTTGTTTTACTTCAAGTAAAGTAAAATTTATAAGACACTTACAATTAGTATAGAAAAAATATAGAAATACATTGAAACAGGTGGATAAATTATTATGGGAGAAGATTTCGAGCATGATTTACAGCTACGTATTTGTTATTGTTGGTTCTCGTAATTTCTTGTATCCTTTATCATTTGCTTGCTTTTATTCGAAAGGAAGAAACAGGAATTAGGTGGTCAAGTGGAATCTGTGCAGTGGACGAGAGAAATTGTGTTGTTTAGTTAATAGCACTTGGGTAAGTTCACTAACATTAAATTTGATGACTGATATGGTGGGGAGATAGCTCGCGCGGCGTGTGCTCAATAGGAAAAGTAATGATCACAAAATAATGATAAACTATGTTTGTGTTTCTACACAAAAGACAAATCTAATGCCACCGCGTTGCATGCATCCATAACAAAAATCTTTGCTTCACTACTACTTACACCTCGGCACTGCATGAAAGTTAGCCTTTCTTCATTCACAGACAACGAGATCGATGCAGGTTTTCAAATTTGGCTGAGAAGATCATGCAGTTTTTTCATCCATCCTCAGAAAGTTTAAATTCATCAGCACATTGTCACAACATTTTATAGATACGTGGTAAATCTTTTATTAAGAGGGATAGACTGGGTGCTCTTCTCACCTCTTCCAAATGTGTAAATTTCATGTCTTTTGAGCTTTAGCATATTAGGCATGCAGGGTAATCATTGAGTTTTCCCTAGGTATGCATGAATGTGTGCTACAACTGATGGTCAGCTGCGCTAGCGGTCACAAAATGACGGCAATGAGCTATAGCACGGCTAATTATTCAGATGGCGACAACGGAGATGCGACGCGATTTTGACTTAAAAGTTTTAAATCCTATGCAGCAGTGAATTCGCCGGGAATCGCGTTAATTACGATGCTCTTTTTCTTTTAATCGCCAAATATGGCCGCCAATGGATGTTACAGCAAGTGCGCATTATTCGCGTCGCATGATAAAAATCGTTATGTGAATCCATCTTTAAAACGAAACGTACACGTGCGAGAGGCGAAAAACAGAGTAGATGGAATTGTCAGCTTATTGAAGCCATCAAAATTATTTTCCATTGAAGTAATTAAGTGTGATCATTTTATCAATGATCAATAATTTGATTTTAAGTGTTGTCAAATCACTGTATAGAAATTAAATAAAAACTACACTTTAACTTAATAACAGATGGGGAATTGATAATAACAATGTTTGCTATTTAATTACAATATATTTAATATAATATAACATTATTTCAATGAAGCCTATACAACGTTTAACTTCTTGGCTGTGTAAATTTATTCATCCAATTCAAAATTCATTACTACATTACATATATTTATATAATTTATGCTCTTGTAAATATGCATGAATCGCTTTAATTCTAAATTTACATGGTCCAAACTATGCAAGCTTCAACGATATAAAATATGAACGATGTTATCACTGTATGTCATGTTAGCACCCAAACAATGAAATAAAATAAAAGTATACATAAAAAAATTTGGTAAAAAACAAAACTAATAATAATAATGTGAAGAAATATATAATTAAATTATATATATTTATAATTATATATACATATACAAATATATTTTTCCTCCGTAATTTTATTTCTATCAAAACTAGGTTGATCATATTATGGAGAACAAACCCCGATGTTATGTACATTATTTTGTTTCAGCCTTAATTTATAACAAATTTAAATGAAAATTTAAAGACCTGCCAATGATGAAAAAACAATAAAATATTAATATTTCTATTATTAACTTCACTAATTGTATTATTCACTAAATAGTAAATGACACAATTTACAATAAAATATAATTAACTTTCTTTCATTTGATGGCAGCGTGAATACAAATTATGAAGTGATTGCTCTTTAAGTTATAAATGTTGAGTATAGTACAGTCATGTGCGAACTAATTGAGGCTGCAGGAAATAACAAAAGTGTTATGACGAAACACAAAATAGAGATTACATCTTTTTTTTTCTATAATATAGTGGATAATAATTATGGATTTTTTTTTTCTGACCATTCGGGTTTAGATGTTAACATTTTAATAAATGAATGTTATATCAATAGAATATAACGATTGATCCACTCTCTACACAATCTGCGGCAGAAAATCAAATCCTTGAGAAATTGAGCGAGGTAAATCTTCATGCAATATCAACTGAACTACTGAAATGATGAAACCAATTGTTTTGTGTTGCCACACAATTTTATAGTGATTGAATTGGGGGGAGGGGGGGGGAGGGACATTTTGTATTCAAGCTAAACTTGAATCTGAGGTTGAAAATACTCAAATAATTCAATAAACAGATTATTTTATTTTTATTAAATCTTTCATATTACTCAATAGATGAATTTACGCGTATATTATGATATAGTGGCGACCAATTCCATTTTGGTAGTTAATAAAATGCCCAATATTAGGACGAAACAATAGAGCACTGTGAACATTCGACATGTTTGAATGTGTAAAATATATCATATTGCACAAGGAAGTATGCTACAATATGTAACGCAATGGTATAATTATTATATTATCCCATTACATACTTAAAATCAGTTTTAATTGCAGAAAATAATGTTTTATTTATGTCGACGTACAAAGTGACGATAGATGACCCGAGGTGTCCCCACAAGAACCACCACGCAAGTATGTCAATAATATTTTTCTTGCTTGATACTTCTATACCAATTTCAAGCCTGGCCGTAGTAAGTGTCAATAAAAGTACCTCTAATTTACAAGTTACAAGCAGTCAACATCGTAAACGTCAAACATTAAGTAGAGTTGCAAAAGGAAACCTGGAGCTTCAGAAATCGTATATTATGTATAGGGGTAAATGAAATTAGAACTATTACTTTTGATGCTTCATCAAAATAGATATAATGAAAGTTAATGATTGTTTGATATATTAATATAATGATTAGATTTTGTTTTTACATCAGCTGATATCGAATTTCTGTAATATAGACGTAATTCTCCTCACACTATAAACTCATGCAAAAGAAGGAGGGAGAGAGATGAGATCATATCATTAGAAGCAAAACACGTTGGTACTTGATCTGCTTTGCGTACGATGATGGTGCCAAGCAATGCCTTCAATGGCAAGTGCCATGGCAAAAAAATGACAAAGGCAGCGACTGCCGTTTTAACCAGTTTTTAGGTTTTAGGTTAAGGAGATTTTATTTCTACGTTAAAAAAATTTAGCCCTTTTTTTTGCAAGATAAACAAACAGTTTTTTTTATTTATTTGTGTATTCTTAAGTTTAAAAGATTAATTAAAATTTTGTTCTTTTGAAAATATAACTAATTATTTTAATATTTTTTTACCCGTAGATTTAGTTAAAACTGCCATACTCTGACCCAGTTTGGAAATATTTAATTGAACAATTAAATTATACATTAAAAATGCGTTCAATTTGCTGTTTGATTTAAGCCGGTATTACATGATAAATTTTGCGTACAATTTTTCCTTGCAAGAAAATTTCATCTCCATACAAACAAATGGAGTTCAAGTTCTCAAGTTTTTCTTGTAAGGAAAAATTGTATGCAAAATTGTATCGTATAATACCGGCTTTACTTAACAACGACTGAATCAAAGTTACACATCTACTAATTTCATAGCGTGTATATTATTTCAGCTATCCATGGATGTATTTTGTTGGTAAAATTTTGGATCAATATCCAACAAGAACCACTAATATTTCCAGCTCACGAATCAAATATTGTTTTTTGTTCCATATTTCGATGTCTGAATACCTTAGCTGATCCTGCAGTTTGTTAGCATAAATTGTTATTGATTTCTGTTCATATTATAATAAATCAAAATTCAAATACCCATTATAACAAGAAATATGATGTAGGTTATGATATATTCAAATCCTTGCACTTAATACTGTATAGTATAATATAATATCCGATCTTATATTATATACCTTTAATTTCAGAGAGCTCCCATTTCCGGTCTTTATAACATAAGCTGTTTGCAACAATATTATAATAGCTGAGATATCAAGCGTAAATTAAGATTTAAAGGACTACATAATTATTCATACTATATTTTATTTTATTTTATTTTTTATTTTGGAACAACTGGTTGTACATACAACATGGTTCACGTCAGACACTGAAAACAAAACATAAAACATTGCATAATCGATATAAATTTTAACCATTTATAAATACAATAATAAAAAATCAATTATTAACAGGTACATTAATCATAACACTTTCACTAATTTTGTTACTAAAATATGATTTCACTGAATAGAACTCTTTTTCAATCAATATTTTTTTTAAACTTTTTTTAAAAACAACGTCACTTTCAATATTTTTGATACTATTTGGCAAGAAATCATAAATTTTTGCAGTTTGATAAAAAGAACTTTTCTCGAACTGAGCAGAGTTATGTCTTTCTGTAGTAACTTTATCTTTGTTTCTTGTATTATTTATTTATTTATTTATTTATTTTTATTTTGGAACTTCTTTTTGGTTGTACAAGACAAACATATGTTCAAGTCAAAATTGGACAAAATACAACATAAAAACATCAAACTTAAACACATTTACATAAGTTATTTAACATTATCAAACACAATCACTGACAATAATAATAAAAACAAAATACAAGCCAAAGTCACCATTAATACTGATAAATTTTAGTTTATGTGGAACATATATATATATACATATATATATACATATATACATACATATATACATATACATACATACATACACATACACACACACATATATATATATATATATATATATATACATACACATACACATATACACACACATACATATATGTATATATACATATACATACATATATATATATCAGTCAATACAATGTATATGTAAATTTATAATTTTGTTTATTTTATAATCCTGATAATACTTTTTCAGACATTTTATTACTCTCAAAAGCTTTAATAGAGTAAAACTCTTTATTGATCAATACATTCTTTAATTTTGTGCGAAAAAGTTTACTGGTTTTTATTTCTTTCAAACATGCTGGTAAAAATTCATAAAATTTTGCTGTTTGATACATTGCACAGTTTTTGAAAAATTGTGTGTTATGTCTTTCAGTAACTACATTCGATTTATTCCTAGTATTATAGTCATGATAGCCATCATTCTGAACATAAAAATTTGGATGATTTTTTTTGAATGAGGCACAATTTAAAATATAAATGCAAGGGACAGTTAACATTTTATTAGCCTTAAAATGTGAAACACACGACTGTCCTTTTGGTATTCTTAAAATCGTTCTAAGTGCTCTCTTTTGCAAAACAAAACATCGATTCAATAGTTCCGATTTACATCCCCAATTTATTATGCCATATGCCAAATGTGGATAAACATACGCATAATATATGGTTAGCAAGGTTTCATGAGATACATGATTCCTGATTGTATATAACATAAAATTGGCCGAATTTATCTTCTTACAAATCGCATTTACATGTAAAGACCAATCCAAACTTTCATTAATGTGTAGACCAAGAAACTTAACAGACTCTGCTCTTTTAATTGTTTTCCCGGCTAATTGCAACAAATAACTATTCAAAGGGATTTGTCTAGGGGAATGAAATTGGATGTATTCGGTTTTAGTTGAATTTAATATTAGCTTATTATTTGTACACCATGTATGTACCTCTTCAATAGTAAGTTTAATCTTACGAATTAATTCATCTTCGGCTTCTGCTGTGATTATAGCTGTAATATCATCAGCATACTTTACTAATACCGCATTCTTGACATGATCTGATAAGTCATTTGTTCCTGTATTAAACAATGTGGCTGACATTTTTCCTCCTTGAGGAATTCCAAGTGTAATCGGTAATTTGTCTGATTTATATGTAATATTTTGGCCGTTAGAATTTGAATTTAATTCAACATATTGTTGTCTGTTAGTTAGATATGAATCTAATAGATTACGACTCGAAACTCCTATTCCCATGTTATCAAATTTATTCAATAATACATCTTTATTTAGACTATCAAACGCTTTAGATAAATCAAAAAATATTGCAACGCAAAATAGTTTATTATCTATTGCCATATAAACGTGGCTTAAAAGATCAAATAGTGCTGTATCAGTAGAACGGTCTTTCAAGAATCCATGTTGACAGGGAGCAATTAAATGATTTTCTGTTTGATAATCCGTAATTTGATCGTCTAATGTATTCTCAAATAATTTGCCAAAAACAGATGTATTTGATATTGGTCTGTAATTATCAATAATGAAAGTTGGGCCTTTTTTATGAGTTGCATAAATCTTAGAATCCTTTAAACAATCAGGAAATATACCATCTGATATTGAATGGTTAATTAAATTAGATAAAGGGACAGACAAAACAGAAGCACAATATTTTACAACAGTATATGGTATTTCGTCTGGGCCAGCTGCATACTTATTAGGAAGGGATTTCATTCGATTTAAAATATAAATCGGGTCTATCGAACTAAAATTTAATTTCGTTTTACTTTTATCAGAATCGACAATAATTAAAGTATTAGAATAATTAAAAGGAAATTTTTCTGTTATTATATTTTCAATTGTCTTGACAAAAAAATTATTAAATAAATTGCAAATTAGTTTGGGGTCTGTAATCGTTACACTATTTATACATAATTCATAATTATTCTTATTATTAACATTTGTTTTCTTTGTTTTGCATTCTTTATTAATTATATTCCACGTAGCTTTAATTTTATTATTAGCTCCTTTTATTTCATGGTCATTCTCTTTAAATTTAGCGGTGGCCATATTTTGTTTATAAGATTTCATTTCTTTTTTATAAGTAGACTCTAAATTTGGGTCAGTAAATTTTACATCATAGTGTAAGCGTTTTAAAGAAATCCCTTGTTCGTAAAGATGGGGGTTATTGAGTATCCAGGAAGGTTTATTTTTGTTACTTGAAATTTTTCTTTTAACAACAGGAAAAGCCTCGTTGAAATGATAAATAAAAATTTCAAGAAATTTTGACCATCTCTCATTTGAATTGAGATCAGGATTTAATAAATCATTCCATTCTTCACGAATTAATAGGAGCAGAAAATTATCTAAATTGCATTTGTCAAATATTCGTTTATAATAAAATTGTTTTTCTTGTATTTTATCAATGTTCTTCGAGTTATTTAATGTTATTGTGACTATAGTATAGTTATGGTCCGACAGAGTTGTTTTTTCAGTTTTATAATTAGTATTAATAGCAGATGTACTTTTAATAATATGATCAATTAAAGTAGCCGTTTTCATTGTTTCTCTAGTAGCGGAACTATTAACAATTTCCAACTTGTATGAGTCCAGTATATCTTTATATAAAATTACATTTGCATCATCAATAAATAAATTAAGATTTACGTCACCCGCAATAATAAAAAAATCATCATTATTTTTACAGTATTTAATTAATTTTTTGCATAACATTTCAAATTCTTTTAAGAATGGTTTTATATTATTTTCTGTGTTGTCAAAATTCTGAATTTTTTTCATCACTCTAGATATATTAGGTGGGCGATATATAGAAGCAAAATAAATGTTTGTTGTATTGTTAATTACTAATTTCGCTATGCAGCATTCAAAAACTGATTCAATGGATTTTATTTTAATATCATTTATATTTGAACCTTTACGAGATAGAATTACTACTCCCCCACATTTTTGAATATCTCTACAGTAATATGAAACTATCATAAAATTTTTAAAATTTATTGTTATAATTTCAGATTCATTCAGCCCATGTTCACATAATATAATTATATCACAATCAACCATTTCAAGAAAATACTCAAATTTTGGTAATTTATTTTTTAGGCCTGGTAAGTTAAGCTGAAGAATTTTAATATTACATGGGGCTGAGTGAACCTGAACATTAAGTTTTTTTTTTGTTGGGCAATTTGGTGGAGATACTGTTTAGTGTACTGGCACGGAGCCGTGATCTCACAGGGGAAGATTGTGTATCTTCCTGAGAATTTTTAATGGGGGATTTCAATTGAGATGCCAGATTAAAATTATCAACATTTGAACTCAAAACATTATCATTAATAGTATCATTTTTACTAATAATGGATGGTGAGACAACAGATGAAATTTCATTAATTGATTTTTCTGAATTAATTGCACTTTTCTTAGCAGCGGTTTCATCATTTTTTAATAGATCATTTGTAAATTGGAATTTATTATCTAAAATCGTTAGTAAAAAAGCTTTGAGTCTTGGATGTAATGAGTTCAGATCTATAATATCTTGATTCAATTCAAGAGAACATACAGGATCTGGTAAGGGTGGTCCTGATTCAGGCAAACTATTGTTTACCAAAACAAGACTTGACTCCTCACTCGGGGCAATACCGTCGTTCGCCGGAGCGAGGCCTGACTCCTCGCCCGGGGTGGTACCGTCGTTCACCGAAACGAGGCCTGACTCCTCGCCCGGGGTGGTACCGTCGTTCACCGAAGCGAGGCCTGACTCCTCGCCCGGGGTGGTACCGTCGTTCACCGGAGCAAGGCCTGACTCCTCGCCCGGGGTGGTACCGTCGTTCACCGAAGCGAGGCCTGACTCCTCGCCCGGGGTGGTACCGTCGTTCACCGAAACGAGGCCTGACTCCTCGCCCGGGGTGGTACCGTCGTTCACCGAAGCGAGGCCTGACTCCTCGCCCGGGGTGGTACCGTCGTTCACCGAAGCGAGGCCTGACTCCTCGCCCGGGGTGGTACCGTCGTTCACCTGAGCGAGGCCTGACTTCTCGCCCCGGGTATTAGACATCTGCTCCTTCGTGGCTGGCACTGGCAGTCCCTCCACCCTCACTATGTCAGGCGTGACAATTGAGGGGCGGGTACTCTCTCGCAAGGTAGAGGTCTGGCATTGCCCGGAACTTACAAGGACCGCCAGGTTATTAGAAGGAGGGGCCCTAGCGGTAATGACGTTTGCTAGAGTAGATTGGGCTGATTCCTCAAAGAGTTCTTTAACAGCTGTTTCATCATCATTACTTGCAACTTTCTTTGCTAATGTCTTCCATCCATAATAAGCAACAATTTCAATGTCAAGATCTTTGAACACTGAAATAATGTCTTGTTTTATAGTAGACCAGTTGAAACCGTCTCTGCCACATGCTAAACGAGGAATTGCGAGTTTTTTTATACTTAAAATCTCACAGATATTTCTTAAATTTTTTAATGCAAGTAGTATATTTGAGTGGTCAGGATAGCTGTTATGGACAGATTTAGTAACTAAGTAGAAAATAAAACTGTCATCTGAAGATAAAACAGCTACTTCACCAGTATTTTTGAGTTGACTCTTTAAAAAAGGGGTTTGTCCATGTTTTTTTTTAAATTGAGTTGCAACTCCACGTCCTTGTTTAAATGTTTTATCAACGCAGTGGGCGTAGGATGTGCCTGGTGGTGCGTCAAACAAATTTCCTTTCTTTTCAATGAAACGGAAATTTTGATGTTTTCTTTTTATATTATGGTTATTGGTATTTTTCTGATGTAAAGTCGGAAAAGACTCATTATTAATA
This sequence comes from Siphlonurus alternatus, assembly GCA_949825025.1. Classification (NCBI taxonomy): domain Eukaryota; kingdom Metazoa; phylum Arthropoda; class Insecta; order Ephemeroptera; family Siphlonuridae; genus Siphlonurus; species Siphlonurus alternatus. The sequence goes on along the minus strand of OX463788.1, from coordinate 48,923,982 downwards.
TGTTGTAGTACTGAAAATGAGTTTGATGTTGGTACTGTCGCACCCCACGGATTATAAGGAGGTCTTGGGGGGCGCAATTGGGCACCCTGGCTTTGGCGCGGCAGCTGGGTAGGGTGCGGTCGCTGAGCGCTCAGTTGGTGTTGGAGCGGGCGACGAGGTTGATACTGACTTACAACGTGCTGCCGGCGTGTCTGCTGCTGGCGTGATTGCTCAGATTGTTGCTGCTGCTGCTGGCGTGATTGCTGCTGCTGCTGTGGCACTCTAGTGAACGACGTCGGCTGAGGTGGGCGTTGTTTTGTGTAACCAGCCGTCCTCCAAGGTCGCGAGAATTGAACTGGTGACCTGTCATAATCAGCTGTTTGTATATGACATTGATGATTTGAATTTCCCTCATTATTAAAGTTATTTGCAGAAGAAATTCCATTTCTTTCATTTAACATTAATTTAATAGTGCATTTAATTTCTTCTCTAAAGTCAGTAAATAAGTCCTTAATATTATGTTGAATTAATTTGTACATTGGATGTACAGTCAGATCATTTGATAGGCTTTCATTGGACATATGTATATCAGAATTATTTTTATCATAATTAATAAATTGTGAGTTAAAAACCTCCGGTGTAGTTCTAGCAGGTGGCGGCCAGTGTGGTACGAGCGGAGAGCAGAACTGAGGTGTAGCACGCATGGAGCGTAGGTCCGTCATGATGTTGTTCTCAAGAGAATATTTATCACACCTTTATATTTAAAGTTCAATGCACAGGACACTTAGTAGTAATGTATCACTTAATAGAAAAAAACTTCAACTTTCCGATGAACAGACTTTCTTTTTAATTAAATGATAGATAAAAAGGTTAATCTTTAAAAATTACGGAGCAGTGAAAATATTGTAGTTAAGCTCTCAGGTGCTGCCACCACCTACCTACATTATACAAATGAGTATCAACATTACATGTGTACAATTCAGGATACTTGCGCTTAAATACACAACAATTTAAAATGTACATTGAAGGTAAAGTTAAAACATTATTCACCCTAAAATGTGAGACACAAGTATCTGTCTTCTTAAAATGAAGAATAGTACGCAAAGCACGTTTTTGCAAGATGAAGAGTCTATTCAAATGAGTGGAATAACTACCAAAAAAAATTAGTCCATAAGCCAAATGAGGATACACATAAGAATAATATACAGTGAATAAAGTTTTTTGAGATACATGATCACGCAATGTATACAAAACAAAATTTGCCCAATTAATTCTTTTACATATTTCATTCACATGAGTTGTCCAGTCTAAAGTTTCATTAATATGGATCCCTAAAAATTTCGCACAAGGTACCCTTTTAATTGGGGTATTCAAAATTTTAATCAAATAAGACTTATCAGGAGGTGACCGGGGAGAATGAAACTGTATAAACACAGTTTTATCCTTATTTAACATAAGTCTATTCTCAGTACAGTAGTCTTGAACATCCTTAACAACTTTATTAGCTAACTGAATCAACTCCTCCTCTGTATCAGCAGAAACAAATGCCGTAGTGTCATCTGCATATTTTATTACTTCACTGCATTTATTGCATTATTATACTAAAAATTGTAATTTTAGCAATTACAGTAGTTTTATTTTCTATTAATTTTATCGACTAAGAGATTATCTTTAGTAATAAATTTTAAATGTAATGGAAATGTGTAGAAGTGTTCACGATTTTTCACCACCACACAGTAGTGTCCTTGAGCGGGCAAAGCTCGAGTGTTCTATGTTGACGTGTTGCGATAGACGAGGGGTTGGTTCACGTCGTGATTCGCAAGAAGTGGGAGAGGGAGACAATAGTTTCGACATTTTGTAGACCCTACACTGTGGTAAATATGGGGGATTCACAAAGCTTTCAGACCATATTTAGGACAAAAAATTTTAACTTACCATTATTTTATAGTCATTACTTCTACGTCATAGTTTTTCAAGACTTAAAAAATTGAGAATTAAATGTGATTTTAATGCTTCGTGAATGACGTTAAATTTTGCTAGTTATTTACATAGTTATATGAAAATAAAGTACATTTTTTATATTAATATTATACAAATTTGAACACAATGTAGAATATAAGTATATAATATATTATTTTTTTATATATTGACATTTTTTTCAGTTTTTACGATGTAGTTAAGCTATTTTGGTTTCTTGTAATAAGATGAATTATTCCGTGCCATGGATGTCTTTAATAAGGCCTAACACAAAACACTCTTGATCACAACATGGTGCCTCACATGATTAGGTTACAAAGTTACACTCTGAGCGTGTTTTAACAAAAACATTTCTTTATTTTTATAATAAAACTTTTTTCTTCTTACATTTACAGCGTAATTTTTTACGTTAATTTAAAAAAAAAATGTAAATTTTTACCTATTATTTTTATCCAACAAACAATTACATGTATTTTAAGATAATTTTAATATCGTACAATTTTTCCATTGGAGGGGGAAAAAATAAAAATCAAATAATATTATACAATTACAGTTTTATTTTATATTTTTTTGATTTACGTGATACAAACTGTTGTGAAAATACGAAAAAATTTAACCGTGTATAGTTGCTGATACTACATAGAAACGAAGAGTAGGGGAATGAGGGGGTGAGAGAGGGAGAGTTAAGAGGGGTTGGTTTCTGCAGCAAGGCTTAGAGTTGTTTTCTACTACCCTTCCTTCCTCCACCCTCTTCACCCGCCCATGACCTTTGCACCGAGTTAACGACTTGGGATGACAAGCACTCAGTTGATTGTGCAGCGCAGATTCCCGCACGCGCCACTTTATCTTTTATTTTCAAAATTAAAATATATATATTTAGACTACTTTTCACGGTGTCAAAAGATATACTTTTATGTGAGAAATGCTCCACAAACGACAACTTTTTCTTTATGATATATTTTATTTTATTATCATTTTTCACACGATATATAACTATACACGGACCCTTTGCAAATTATTTACCTTAAAATGATGAAAGCAAGTTGGTAATAATATTATAATGAATATATATTATCCATTAAAAATAGTCAACACATTTTGAGCTTTATACAGTATGAGCATATTACATGTATGTATAGCGGCCGTCAAGGCCATTAATCTTTTTTAGAAGTAATTATATACATAGCTAATGCGCACTGTAATAAATCTATAAGCTCGTCTACAGAGAGTAAATCTCTGCTGCTGCTACTGTTGTTGCTATTGTTGCTGTGTCGAGGATTATGATTATGACCGAGCTTGTAGAATCATTAACAAAATGGCTTTTATGCCTGTATATTCACCCTTAAAATGTAATTTGGACTTTTCGCTTTTATTTTTATTTTTTCGGTATGTAAAATATGATTAGGAGTTATTATATAAAAAGATTACGCAATATTGCCATGTATCTACACGGTTCGCCTATAGTGAAAAATAAAGCATATTTACTCAACAGCAATGCTGCAGGCTCTGTGCTAGTTTGCAACAAACACAGGCAGCGCTATACGGGAACGAGACGGTTCTTGGGGGTTTCTTTCTCATTATATAGATGTAGCTGCCATTCAAGGCCGACAGAGCACTGGACGTGTCACTTGTGCAAACATGTCAGTGTAATGCTGCACCAAGATCATGACGTCACTGATGCACACGTGACCTAGCATGCACGTAGAACTGCAGACTATATTTTATCTTGAAGTTATAAGTTACAATAATAGTTTGTTGCCGCAGGCTTGCTGATGATTCCTCACGTTGAAGCCTCACAACGGAGGAAAAAGTCTCAGTCACTTGACAGGACGAAATATTGTAACTTTTTTTTTAGTATACTTTGCTCTAAATTTGTTATTTCATCAATAAATCATAACTCTGATTTTTTTTAATTATTCTGAGCTAGAACTTAAAAAAAAATAAATAAATAAAAAAATCCAAATTTATCGTCTTTGTTAACATTAGATGCCTTTGAAAAATATTCTTCCAGAAAATAACAATGAAAAAAATACTGATAAAAAAATTTAGTATCATAACTTTGTACTGCACACTTATGGAATGAAAATTGTTCCCCGAAGTTGGACATTTGAAGAAAATGTAATTAGTTATGAGAAAGGCAATGTTTTCAAAGATTTTCTTCAACCTACCTTAATTCTTTTATCTTTACTAGAAAATTAATTTTTAACCGTAAATATTTTAAAATTTAGCAGCTGCATAATTTTAAATATACCTTTCCACAGTTGGAAACAGATCCTGTTGGAAGATAGGCCGAGTGTGTGCATGCAAGTGCCTCAAGGCGGTGAAGACACTAAAATGCTAGGCGAGGTGCACGCTAAGCAGAGTGATCATTCAGAAAGAAACTATCCGCGGGGTCACCAAGACAATTAAGCATGTCAACTGCTCCTGCGCTCAAGAACCGTGCCACTCTCCTACTTCTTAAGCCAGTATTACACGATACAATTTTTCTAACTATTGAATACAATTTTTCCTTACAAGAAAATTTGAACTGCATTTGTTTGTATGGAGATGAAATTTTCTTATAAGGAAAAATTGTATTCAATAGTTAGAAAAATTGTATCGTGTAATACCAGCGTTCCGGCCCTTGTGAGAAGATGCAACAAATGTATGAGGTCAATTTTTGCGATGGTAAATTCAAAAGAAGACAAAAAAAAAAAAAAAGGTATTCACAAAGCCCTAAGGCCACATTTAGGGCTCGATAATTTAAAGCCTGATTTTAGGCACGCTTTTTAGACCCAAAATTTCTGGTCTTAAATTATCGAGCCCTAAATGTGGCCTTAAGGCTTTGTGAATGCCCCCTTAATATATCGTTATGTATGAAAATGTTTGTTCTCTATTGATGAAATTATTGTTTTCTACTAAAAATAATTATGGTAATGAGTTTAACTTGGCCTTTGATTTATAAATACAGTTTGTCTAAATGTTATTATTTGTCTTCACTCCAGTTTTCCCCTCCATTTGGCTGGCTTGAGGCGTGTTTAGGCAACTTGCCTCCTCTCCCCTCAGCTTGCCGGCTAAGCGCGCCGCTCAGCACCCCGCAAACGCTTGACGACTTTGTTTATGCAATTTGCGAGGCATGAGTGCGCAACTGGTTGCCTGCTCCTCGCTGCCTGCTTCACCGCTGCTTTTCTTATGCACGATAATAAACAAGAGCCAGCAAGCACACAGCCACACCGCCATTGTAATAAAATGTTTACTTTCCTCACGATGCTTATATTGTTGTAAAATACACTATGCTTTCAAGTGAAATCATTTTTGCGTGGAAATAATTATATACGTACAATATTAAAAAGTTTATAAATTCGCATAATTAAATCAATGGTTCTTTTATTGTAAGGATAATTAAGGAACTCCATTTTTTTTTTTTTTTTTTTTGAAACCAAAAGAACTGCTGGTGGATAGTTGGAAAAGGTTTTCAAAGAGTAAAACGCAAAAAAAAAAAAAAGACAAAGACAAAGAAAGAAAAAAAGAGGTAAAAATGCGGAGTTTTATCGCGAGGAGCTGTAGAGAACGGCCTGTCGGTAGCTAGTGCTCGCTCGCTAGAGGGAGGAGCCATCGGCTGGCACCACGCGCCACGGCGCCACCGGCAAAACAATAGACATGCCATGTGATAACGGTCGCCTGAAGTCTTATATTAGTGCACTTTGCAGCATGTGATTGCAGCTAATGCAGTTATTACTTAGAAAATACCATTGAAAATTAAGCATAATAAAATTATATTATACTGTATAGTCATCCAGCAAGCAGTTATATTACAGTCTACACTAATAGCAGTGTTATAACTCCTACACATACCTTTCATTGTTATTTTTATATTATATTTTCTCCTTTTTTTTTTTTTTGCCAATCGCTCCACACGTTTCTATTACAAAAACACAAAATGTAATAAAAGAAATACAATATATTATATTCTACCTTTAATGGATTTTGCTTTTTCTGATTAATTTCTATCCCCCTCCTTCCTTTATTTTTACAATTTTTCCGTTCGTCGAGTAACCGAAAAGTTTGATAGTCATTCATGACGTGGCATCAGCACTAACAAGTACAAACGAGTCAGGGATGAAAGCGTTACGTTTAATTACAAAACAAGAGGCCTGTTTCTGAGCAGGGGTAAAAATCTGTTGGGATATATGATAGCAGTGATAAGGCTGTGAGGTGATAACTAAAAGCTTGACATTTCAGTGAGTCCGACTGTGATACAGAAAACTGGAATTGAATCAATTCCTTCCGGAAATAGCCAAAAATACAAGGTTCTTATTTCAATTTTAGTTTTGAAATTTGACATGCACGTCAATTCTATATTATTTCAAACCTCTCTAAGAGCTTTAAAGTTCAAATAAAAATATGACAGACAGACAGGAACTTCTCACTTTCAGCTGTTTCCGTTAGGAATGTAGAATTAATTTTACTGTTGCATTACAAATATAACGTGAACACGGCTGTTCGTTGGTAGCGTTGGGCACGTGCTTTATCGCGTGTAACGCAAAAACAATAACAGTACGCTTTATACTCCCTGAGAAAATAATGTGCTGAATGGTTTGTATATATGAATCAATGCCTCAATTCGTATCATAAAAACCTTTAATTTCACTCATAATTTAATTATACAATTATGAAAAGTCAAAACAAACATGATGCTTTTTATCCTTATGGAAAAGTTTCAATTGCTAGTTCCGTTTCTATTATAGTTCAACCATAACTATAGTAATAATCTAATACTCATAATCAGTGCTTTGTTATGGGGTTTGTACATAGGGGGAATGCATGAATTGTAATGTGTTGATTGGATGATTGCCCATAAATCAAACAATCAATCGTTGCGTGTATATAAACATGTATAATATAGACAATTAACCAAAGCATGATTTTGGTGCCTTCGTATTTACAATTTTTATAACTCACACATAATTATTACTAAATTACTTTATCACGTGATAATATACTTTGATATAAAAGTAATGAAACATTTGTAAAACATAACCTCAGATTTCCTTCCATTTTCTTCGCAGTCTATAAAGAAATTCAAGGTGCCGTCGTGTTAGGCAGCACAAAACTTTTTTCGTGCTACTTATATAGCTGCTAAAAACTTCTTCATGTTAAAAATCAATGAATAGTAGTTAGCTTTTTAGCGTCATTTTTATTCTGGTCTCGTTTTCATAACTTTAAATTGAATAACTTAGAACATTTTGCGTTTCTCCGTCTCTGGTAACTGCTTGCCGTCTCTATATACTCGTCAAATATTATCGCAAGAAGAGAGAGAGGGGAAAAAAATGAAATGCATCACTTTTTCTGCAAAGAAGATTACAAGTTCTAATAACCTTTACAGAATTATAATAAATATAAAATCTTTGTTTAAGTCGGTTTAACTTATTGTTTCTTTCTCTCGTAGCTTCTTCTTTATACTTTACTTTGTAAATTTACTATTTTTTGCCTGCCAATTTATACTTCAGCATTATTACAGCCTGTTTTTTAGTGTTGTAATTTATAATTACTTCTAGTTAAAAGACGGCTATTGTAATTATAAATACTACAACTATATACACACGTGAACTTCTTGCATATATTAAATTTAATAATATGTTCACAATGTACAGAAATTTATTATTAATATTATTTTACATACTACCACTCAAGTTGGAAACTAATTTAAATGTACAATAATAATAATAAAAAACACTTCACAATATACATTAACCTTTTATAATTAAACTCACTACAAGGCTGATTTTCCTAGTGTGAGCTGCGTGATTGGCGGCGTGGCAGCGGAACGACCATTGACAGGTCGTGACAGGTGTCAGAGCAGCTCGTCGTATGTGGCCGTATGTTGCACTGGCGGAACGGCTGCAAATCACCGTCATGACTTATTTACGTTATTCAAGAGTTGATTGAGTCATAATGCTGCTAATTTTGAAGATTAAAATGTAAAACTAATTTTGCAATGAACGACCTGCTTGAAATTCTTTAATTGTATATTTGGATAGAGGTGGAACTCGAATTATAAATATATGTGTCATGTAATGTTCACTATTTTCAGATTTCTTTTAACCATCTAACGTAGATAGTTAAAAAAATCTGACATCGTGAAAATCGAGGAGAAAGACGTTACATAGTCATGCAACGCATTTCTCTATGCGTTTATTTTACATATTTGCATGCCTATGACGTCACAACATTTTGCAGCAAGATTTTAAGAGTGTTAGAGGGTTCCAAGAAATCTAAAAAAAAAAAAAAAAAAAAAAATGACAATACACAATTCGACACATGCACACACAAATATGTAATAAAAAATTCATAAAGGTTTTCCATTTTTAGAGTAAATTACTTTATTGAAAACAATCTCACTAATTAAAAACAATTTAAGAATCGATGGAGGAAATGACTTTATAAGGTGATACAATATGAAGTCTTGAAGTACGATGCTCAAACATGACGCTATAAGAACTTCCATTTTCATGCTCATTTTATATATATTATATATATACTAACACGGTAGAAATACAATTAGTTTTACATTGATCTTTTCGTTTTTAAACCCCTGTGAGCTGAAGCTTGTGAAAGGGGGGACACAGAGGAATTATATACATTGTATTTATTTTATTTTTTTGAAATTGAAAATACTGCCATATCGAAATTTTGCCATTGTGAGGGGAATTTATATATACGTATTTATTTCAGTTGATCTTTGTAAGCAAGCACTTGATTACACATATAATCGCTCCAGCAATGTATGTGGAATCAGGCAGGTGCGATACACAGGCTGTATGACAAGCACGTAGTCACAGATGCACCCAACGTGCTCGGGTTGACCTATAACCACCACCATCATCAAATGGCGTCAAGCAGGCTAAGAGCAGCCATTATTAGGGTCACAAACTTTGGTCGCTACGAGAACCACCCGCTGGCTTAATTACTAATTATGAAATAACCAATCTATTATCTTCCGAGCGTATATGTTTTTCAAATGTCACCCTGGTAGTGATGTGTATAACCTTTCAGAGCGTCAAAACATTAATGGAAAACTTATGCTTGGAAAAATATGTTAAATAAATGAGCAGAGCAGAAAAATATATGTTATCAAAATATTTATTTTTTTCAAGTTTATTTTGTATACGGGAACTATTTAAAAAAAAGCATTGAAATGCTAATCACGTGACGTCATATTTAATTAAAAAAATAAGTTAACTGTTAAACGAAGGTATTGTATTATATTACAGTATATCATAAAACTTGGAGCTCCTGAATAAAATTATCAATACCATTTCTATAAAAATATAGTTCCAGAATGAAAAAAAAAACAGCTTTTAAATAAAAATACATATGAGAGGATTTCTCGTATAAGTAAGGAACGTTGTACGGCATGTCATTCTTTGTCCTTGTAGACACGAAATGTATATATACTGAGATTACACAAAGAAAATCGACATTGCGTTTGCAGGTATTATTATTTTCTAGCCACATCAGCGATGACATACATACATTGGACAAAACTTGGTGGATAAGAGATCCTCAGAGTTGCATGCATGTGCCATAAAAAAATTTAACTTCAGTTTGCTAATACAAAATATTCAAAATATATATTAATATAGAAGGAAAAAATTTAGCTACTATGAAGCAAAGAACATAAAGACTCAATCTTTTGTTCTTTCACAATAGGTATGAAGATAACGTATAAACATTTGATTAAAACATAACAAGTTGTTTTTCTACGATCGATCTAAAACATTTGAACCATATCAAAGCTCAATAAGAATTTATCATTCTCATCAGATAAAAGGGTATGACTCACCAATTAGTGTCAAAGAATGGAAATAGAAAACGACTTTGAAAATTCACAGCTACATTTATTAATTAATATTATTAATAATATTAATATTAATATTTATTAATATTATAGATTTATTTTAGTTTAAAACAAATTTGTAGCACTATTTGTTCCGCCGTGCTGATGAATCAATCTATAAATTAGACAAATGCAGAAAAATATTATCAATTTGGTTCAGGGTACGGATAACCAAGCAAAAGACGCTATTGAAGCAAAATAGCTATGGTACCCGTCAGCTCAATATTATGCTGGTTTAGCAAATCATTCCTGTCTATGATGCAGTGGTTTGTGGCTTGCCAGTATGTTCACGCATGTTCGATGAGGTAATGACGTCACAAGAAGCCTCAGCAATTTAATTGTGCTTTTTGAATGGCAATCTGCATTCTAACTGGCGAACTCATCAAATAATTTGATGCTGAAACAGCTGGATAGATGGATAGAGAGATAAAAGAAAATAATCGGCTTTCACCATGAAAATGAATAAGATATAAAATATTTTAATTAGTCAAGTTTTGTGTGCTATTTTGTTGTTTGCAACAAATAATAAAAGTGCCATGGCGACTTAGGCCCCCGGCAGCAAACAGAGCGGTTGATACCTCTGCCGGTGTATGTCCAACCGTGATCTCCTTCCTCTCGCCACTCCGATCCGTGTCAGCACCCACCTAGGCGAGCATGCCACTAACAAACGTTACTATCACAGGCCTCAGAAATACCCCTAACTGATTTGCCGCTATTATACAAAAAAGTGCAGATTTGAAACTGTTTGTATGAGAAGCTATTTTAAAAGACTTCAGCACGCTTCCATAGATAGTATGAAAATACCTTCCAACAGAGCAGAGATAGCTTTCCGGCTAACCTGAAATGTAGCCTCGCACGCCTATAATATTTGTCCCCCTGATCGCTTGGCTAGCACGCGCTGCTGCCCGCAGTTTCCCGCGTATAATTCAATTTGGATACAGCTTTTATCTTTTCAATTTGACCACTGAATCTAATGGAACTTACTTTTATATACGCACAATACAGAGCTTTTTATACATTTCCCACTCTCTTTATTCTATACAATATTATTTTACGTTGGTTGCTTTTTATAAAGGTAAAAAAATTTAAATTTTTTGGAGGAATAAGCTTTTGAATCTAGTTTTGGCATAATACGTATTGTGATGTATTCAGAAACTGTATGTTCATAATATATATATATATATATATATATATATATATATATATATATATATATATATATATATATATATATATATATATATATATTTTTTTACTCACCATAATAACAACTTTTCAAATTCATCATGAAAAAGATTCAGTGAATTCAAATTTAAAACTGCGTTTCCATAATTGTTATTTTTAAATTTAACTTTTTTACTTTTTTTTATTTAACTTTTTTATTCAGTTTATAAATTGATATTGCAAATTGTAAAATAAATTTATGCAGATAAAACTTTAATTTTTCTTTGATTGAGATTAGCATTCTCTCGGTTGAGTGCTTCGTGATCATTGTACAGCAAAGTAAGCTGTCTGCATCAGTGACATTATTTTGGAGACCTCGGGCTTACCAGCAATTAAGTGGGACGGCCGCGCGGATCGACATGTTGTGCACCGGGGTGGTGACAGGTTGAGGCTTCGGGAGGGACCACTAGCTGCAGTCAACTGTTCAAACATTCGGAACGTTTAGTACGAGGTTGTAAATTGGAGGGTCCCAAGGCCCCTGAGTGACGACAGCTTAAATACCACACAAATTTAAGGTAGGGTCTTCGACTTTTTTCATCAAACTTCGGAACAGTTTCCCGATTAAGCCAGCAGCCTAATACAGTAACCAGGTGAAAGCAGGTAGCCAATCAAATGCGCTTCTAAAACACGTCACCACCGGAAAATAGCGTCTGACTTCAAAGTAAACAGTAAAATTCTATTATCCTTATATAGGATCACATCAACCTAAATCCAATTCATTTAACTTTATAAGAAACTGACACAATTATTCTCTCGACATGATTTTAAAGGGATCTACAAAAACTGTTCAGTTTTTCACTCCATACTAAACGTGTCATTCATCGTGTGTTTCAGCATCACTTATCGGACAGCAAGCAGGTATTCCTGAACACGGTGAACCTCAAGTCGAGCGGCGTGTACCGCTGCGAGGTGTCGGCAGAAGCGCCCTCCTTCACCTCTGTGCACGGCGAGGGACGCATGGAAGTCATTTGTAAGTATACAAGTTCGTATGATATGTAGATATGCATGTAATCACAGGCAATGTTGGGATAATTAATGTTACGATTATCCATCCATTCAACAGTTACCATCCCCCTCCTGAGCCTCCTCAAAATAGTCAGTACTTAATTGTGAAAGGTTCAAAACTGCATGATATCGATAAACTGCAGGGAAAATAACAGAGGTAATTTCATCACTTCGTCATACACAAATTTTTAGTTCCTTGTTCTGATTTGAATTCTGGTGCTATATAAGCTAATAGAATTAAGTTTAAACGAGTTTGCGTTATTCGTTAAATATGATTCTTTAATAGGGAGGAACTGGCAGGCTCTATATTTTGTTCCGTATACACGTTTATAGCTTCCTTTCGTTCTCTCTCACGCAGCAATTGGAATACATTAATGTTTTAGTGCCTTCTTATGACTCATATAAAACTCGTGTACAAATGTGTTTAAATATGATATTGTACAAAATGGTCCAATTAAATGCTTGATGATATTGAAGTACAAAATAAAGTAGTATGGTTTCATTCTCAATTGTAATTGTTTTTTTAGAGCGTCTCCGGTACCGTGCCGAGAGGAAGAGAGTTAAAGTACTTTTCGAGAGCAGCTTGCGCAGGTCTGTCCACAAATATTGGCAACATAGTTGGTATAAAAGGACCGGAAAAGTGCCAAGTTGACAGTAATAAAAAAAGGACTGGCAAAAGACCAGTTAATAGAAACAGACCACAAAGGATCTTAGAAGTACCAAACACAAAGGGTAACAAGGTAGAAGTACCAGGTGACAAACACAAGTAACAAAGGACTGGAGTAACTTCACCAATTTTCAGAAAAAATCAACAAATACTGGAAACGTATAAGTTGGCACTGGCAATTGCTAAACTGCATATTATTTATACTCCGGTGAAATTGGAACGAGCACAAACAAGGTCTGTTTTCCTCGTTAACCGCCCCCTTGTTCCCCCTACTGATGAGTGGAAAGAATTCCGTTTTAGCAAAAGCTGATGAGCAAAAGAGAGAGTGGAAGGGAGAGAGAGAAAGAGAGGATCAGGGGGACGAATAGGACGAAAGAAGAAAATAAACGAGAGAAGTGAGGGGGGAGAACAATCGGCAGCTCACCTTCTGTAGAGCAGCTACAGTTGCTGCGACGGTTCACTTGCTATAACTACCGCTGTTAAATTTTATAACGAAATGATGTTTGCTAAGAAAATACGAGGAGCAATTAAAAAGCAAAGAAAAAAAAAATACTAAAGTTGGTTTTGGAAATGAGATGGAAAGAAGTTGGTCGTAATTGAAGGTGGTGGTGAGAGGCGGCGTGCGAGCAGCATCTGCTGGCGGTACGCCCCACTGGTTAATAAACTCGCGCCTAGGTGGAACAAGTAACATCAAGCGAAAGAATTCAAACTAATGATATTGTTTTGCAAGGCTTGGAGTGCTTACAGCCCCCAATATAGTCGCGTTATAACACTGCCTGCATCTATGAAACATGACAAACCACAGTGCTTCCGTATATTCGTACTTTCACTGGCAACTTCACCTACGTATTTCATACTATGAAGATTGTTATATAGAAGTATGATGAATTCAAAGTTAAATATGATTTTTATTGCTGGAAACAGAGCTGGAAGATGCCGTTTAATAAGTCATTACTCGTTAGTAGGGATAAAAGAAGGTCCCACGTGGAAAGGAAACGTCTGTTATTTTTGATTTATATTATTATAACTCAGGATATCAATATTACTTTATGTACTGTATTAAAAATTAAGCGATCAATCATATACCTTTAACCATTGTTTTGGAAGAGAGTTTCATTAGTTCAACTCAACTACACAGACAAGGGTAATTGTTCAGTGAGGAAGATGTCAAGAATGAGATAGAAGTTGATGTCGTACCAATTCAGACAGACTTAACCTGGTCTTTCTTATTTCATTTACACCTCGGGACAGCACGAAACGTCAATCATACTTTGTGTGTGAACGTACACTCAATTTATGGAGTCATTTTGAATTTTTTAAAATATTTTTTTTAATGTGTGCTCTTTTTGTTTCTCTCAAAAAATTGAAATTTGCATATATATGTTTCCGGAGTAAATAAAGCAAAAGTAGCATTCGAGCCGTCACGAGGTGTACACGGTGACGCGAAAGCTCCGGGCCTCGGGTGTGCATGCGCCGCTGCTGTCTCGTTGCTGCATAGCAGCTAGCACAGACGATGAACCCCACTTGGTAGAAGCCGCATAAGCTCAACACCAAGAATAGAAATAACCTTCCAGCTCCAGTGAACGAGCCGAAATGCTGCTTTAATATCAATATTATGGTTTGTTAAGTATTAAGCACGCGACTCCTTCAAGACTACTAAAAAAATATATAATGATGGATTAGAAATCATAATTTAATTACTTAATATATTAAAATTTATGATGGAAAAAAATAAGATAAAATAAAAATAAATAAGGTGAAAAATAGGTTAAAAGGATTAATATCCTATGCATACAATGATAACACTGCGGAAAAGGAGAAGGAATAATAATAAAAATATCTTTAAAAAAGAAAATACGTATTGGGAGGGGGCGAACGTTTACGGTCGTCCTTTTTAACTTTAGCCTCCTTCATTTACCTTTTTCTCTCTATTGTAGTGGCTTTATGCTGTAGCGTGACACTTGATAAGCACCCCACCCGCCCCACCCTCCCCAAGTCCTGTAGTAGCACGCATGTGTAGGGGATAGAGACTAATTCTGTAGCGTCTGACTTTGCTTGAGCCCCCTGCGAGCAAGCAGGCACATATTATCATGTTGAAGCACGCCCCTCTGCCCCCGTCCTTGCTTCGCGCTAGATGCATGCAGTAGCAGGACGTTATGTATATATATATATATTATATACTAGTTCATATAACTTACGTATATATACATAAATATATATACACTCGTATTACATGCATACCGCTCAAGTCGAGGCAAGGTATAGTACTTGCTTGTAGCTACAACACAATAGTTAACTTGAATAGAGCCCATCATCGATCCCGCACCCGCCGCCCGTCATCTCTACTCTCTCAAGTAAACTAATTGTTCACGGGACACGCACATTTCCATTAAGGTTACCTCTTCTCTTTCATAGTTATCATAGCTTGCTTACGACTTAAATACATTCATATTGAAAATTATTAGTTTTGTTAATATGGACATTTTCAAGT
Source organism: Siphlonurus alternatus (assembly GCA_949825025.1). NCBI lineage: Eukaryota > Metazoa > Arthropoda > Insecta > Ephemeroptera > Siphlonuridae > Siphlonurus > Siphlonurus alternatus. The sequence continues at coordinate 48,908,760 of OX463788.1, read as the reverse complement.
AATTCATTATAAAATGAAATTAAATTATAAAGAATCTAGAGAGAAATTTTAGAAACACTAGATAGACAAGAAGTATATACATCACTTCTTTTTTTTATGCAAATATGGACATGGAAAAAAATGATTTGATGCTTTATCATATGATATCAGACTTTTTGTCATGCCGCAAGAATCGAGATGAAACACGCTTGGACGACAAATGTTCACCGGTGACCTGCGTGTGTTTGTGTTACGCACGCATGTCTCTTAAGAGAACCTAGCGCAGTGCATTGACCGGTTCTTGTTAGATCACTGAAGTCAAGCTACGTCTAGCGTGGTTAGTACTTGAATGGGTGACCGTTTCAAGTAAAGAAATTACGTTGCTCCCTCCCTGGGATAAATTCATCTTGCTTTCCACCCAGTGCGGTGATGTACTTGTGTGTGGTTCCCCTGGCTTTTGACATCACTTTGGTCCATTGATAAGAAGTGAAGGTGACCGTCCTGACTAAGGTTTTTCACGGTTCCTTCAGTCTCACCTCAGCGAATGCTGGGACGCGTAACAGGTCGTGGCCACCATCTTTTTCCCTACCACCTTATCCCTACCCATTATCCATTATAGCTGTAAGCTCTGAGGGGTGTTTCCCTTTAAAACAAAAATCAGTGTTCTGCATTTTGTTTCAAGACTTAAGAGGTTTGACAACGTATAATTTGAACTTCCCAATTCTTAGTGGACCCGACCTACTTAGGATTTTTTTAAATAGGTCTCTTTCAAACTGAGACTGCCGTAGCCTAGCAATCAATACCCTTAATTATATTATTATAATACTATAATTTTAATACAATTATAATTATTTCCTCGATATGAGTGAGGAAACCAAGGAAACATTAACCAGGATGGTTGATAATTTATGGAAAATTCAATCCTTCTAAATGTAAAGTGGCTAATGTTTATTTAACCACCACCATAATTTGTATAATATCCAGTAATACCCGCATGGATCGAACTCATGACCATCCGATTATGAGTAACAAATTGCTACCTCGTAAACGGCCGTGAATACGGTAGATGCGCGTATTCTGTGTATTAATTACGCTTGTGTATACTACCTGCGCGTCATAAAAATAGTCATAATATTTTTTTATAATTACGTCAAGTGGTTTGCACACATGTAAGGCAATGATGGCGGCTAAGATTAAGAGATAAAGACTTCACGAATAAAGCTATCAATATGTTATTACGACTCTGTAGGGATGAAACGAGATCGTAAACCTTAGTAAAAATAAGGGTCACTTTCTTATCTCACTTCACTGATAATGACTTGTATTGTGGGAACGGTTTGTATGCCCATTTGACTCTTATGAGCACTTATATAGTACGTATATTACATAAATAATTATTAAATATACACAGTATATATAAGTATGAACACTTAAAACAAATCAAAACTGTCCGCCTGCTAGAAAAATGATGTTAGACAACATAATGGTCATGATTCACGAAGGAGAAAACAGAATGATGGCTAGGTTTTTCACTAATCACGGTTAGCGTCAGCTTATCTCAATGACACTATCCGTGGTTAGTAATAAACCTGTTTTTCATCATTTGTGTATTTGTTTCTGCTACAAAATAGAGCAGTTATATAATATAGAAGAGGGTCAACGGTCTTTAAAATAAAAATAAAATCTTTGTGCTTAACAATTTGCCTAAATTAAAGGCGTTATATTCTGGCAAGATTGGGAGTTTTAAATTGTATATTATATAATATAACAATATAAGTTTGTTTATATTGTTATTTTTAGTAGTACATTATTAGTGTAACTGATAAATTAATTCAATCTTAATTATAGTGGCTTTAGGTATGTAATCACACAGCCAGAATATGAAGAAAAAATTTCAACCCCCCTGCAACTATACTTTTCATTGTCACATGTAGTGTCAGATGCTACAAAATAAAAGCAATATTTTAATGTAAAAAGATTGTTTCTCAGCTATTTTCTGCGTCTAGAGACACGTGACAATATGAAATGTTATTTACTTGCACGGGCGAGTAGGAGAGCCATAATTGGCTGGGAACAAATCGACAAAGTCCTGAACAATTATTAAACCTAATTAATTAAAATGTTATTAGATTATAGAAATACTGATCCTGAGTTTAAGTGAGAATATCGTACCTAAATTATATTCTCTACTTATTAACAACATCCAAAATACGAATGCAGTTCGTTGACAGCCAACCCGCGAGATGATATACCACTAGTACATGGGTTGTATATTATATAGAATTGTTCATAAAGATATTTTATTTATAGGTCATTTTAATTAACACACAACTAATTGATACAGTAAACAAGCAAAAACAATAAAACTGTGTCAATCAATAATTCTTAATGACATCTCTATATGCTATCTGTGTTAATTAAAACACGTTATATTATAATATATAATATATTGATGTAAAAAATATTGCACATAATTGTGAGTGTTGTTCCTTTGTTTGCAGACTTTCCGCGCGATAATCCCGTCATCCTGGGTGGCGAGCGGACCTACGAGGTGGGGGATGTAATCAACCTCAACTGCACCTCCAGCAAGTCGTTCCCGCCAGCCAGCCTCAAGTGGTTCGTCAACGACTATCAGGTAACTTGATTCACAACTTTTCTACACCTAGGGACAGCCCAAACGTTATCTGAGCTACAAAAGATAAATTAAATTAAGGTACTTTCAACAAAAGTAAACAACAAATCTGGTATGAAGTGAAAGAATAATTAATTTTCTAATCGAACTCGCGGTGTAGGTACTACCCCATCACAGGTATTTTTAATTAAGAAACGTCACAAAACTGACAATAGGTCTTAATTGCTGGGTGTTCACCTTTGGAATATTAGCGAGGCAGTAATCAAATTACTAGACAGATTTCATGGAGTTTTTTTTATCATGTATTTAAAAGACCGACGCTGCACTAAAAATATAGTTCCTAAGTAGTTTTTTCGTTACAGCTAGAGAGTTCTGAATTTTGAAAGTAACGATGTACATTTTAATTTCACTGGTTTTTAACCCTTTAAAGAGATTTACATTTTCAATTTTGGTAGAGGTAAGACGATCACTAACTACCAGTTAAGTGATATTAAAGAAAAAAAATAAAATTCACCACATTTCCATAAAATGTGAGATAACGCTAATCACAAACTGGGGTAACGTTGAAGCTGCCCCGAGGTGTACTTTGTTTGCTACTTCTGTGTTTCTTGTGTGTGCTCGATGGACGTGTGTACTTGCAGCTGCAAATCCCACTCACTTAGCGTGCTCCTTACTGAAAGTGCAACAGTCGGCCCCTTAGCGTTAAGATGTTACAGGTGATGTAGATTCCAGGTGCTTGTGTTCACAAGCGGGCTCACGTGCGGCGGGCGACATCAGGCCTAGGTCAGGTACGGCCAATGTTACTACCGTAATATGTTTGCTACGTGCTTCCAGATACGGGCCTTCTCGCAGTGCTTATTTATACCACTTTGAAGATGCTGCTGCTGCTGCTGCTGCTGTTGCCGCCGCCTGCATTGTACGTGTATATATTCTGTATACTACTGTATATATACCCCATACATATGTACATATGGATATACACACACAAGAGAGAAAGAGAGAGAGAGAGAGAGTAGAGTTTGCGTTGTAAGTCGTGTAGTCTAAAGAGCAGATAAATAAAAAAAAATGTGTGCAACTTATACGAATATCCGAGCAGAAAAACGTATATATAAACAGTATAATGTGAGTTAAAGATATATTGCTATGAGAATGTATACATAAATTTTGCTGTACATGATGCTTCAACACAAAAGCATTGCTTGAAAAGATAAGGAGGAGGAAAATCGACATGAAAGCTCTTTTCGTCTAAAACTGGGAAGAGAGCAAAAGAGAGTAAGAAAAAAATTTGATTTTTGTTCGTCATATAGGACGAGAGAGGGAAAGAGAAGTTTCACGGCATTAGAGCGATTACAGAAGCTGTCTTCAAAAGAAGTAAGAGAAGAATACGGTTTTTGGACTGGAGTAGCGATGGATTCAATCTTTATATATATTTTTTTACTGCTGTGCCCGCAAGAAAGCGGGAAAAAAAGAGAGAAAAAAAAATGAGGAGGGAGGAGAAATGATATAGAAGTGAGACAGATATTCGTGGGGTAGCTGCTGACGACGTACTTTTTGATTGGCTCAACTCGAAATCTGAGCTTTGATAACTCGTCTCATCTTAATAGGCTTGTGATTGCCTGAATGACATTTGTTATAGCTTGCCTCTGGTCTGAATCAAAGCACGGCTTATCATTAAGGTCGTTATCAGCACCCCTCTAATCCTGTTGATCAAACCATCAGCTAAATTTCTTCCTCTCTACAATGCTAAGTGGTTAATTGTGAGCCAATTGTTACATTCAGACCGACAAGGAGGAGCGTCTTGATCGTTTTTAGATAGTGTTGTTTCTGTTGTTGATTACCTTTTCTCGCGCTGCACGAGCGCTGACTGCCTCAGAATGCGGCATTGCGGCAACTGCGGTGACTAACATGCAGTTACTACCAACACATATTAATAATGTTGTAAACAAGAACCAAGAAAAGTGTTCTCATAAAATGTAACTTCTTAAAATATTTCAATTGATAATTATTCATAAATAAAAACGTGAAAGTTATAAAATGAGCTTAAAAGGCTTTTTTAGATTCACTCAGTAACTAAAATAAAATACTTGAAAGTGTAGGCGATCATACTAACAATAAGTTGTGTTTGTGTTATGTGTTTGTTTGGGGTGGGGGGTACTGGTGGCAGTATAATAGTTCTCTATTGAATTTTGTTTGTGTGTTTGGTTTTGATTATTTCTGTCATGATCCATGTTGTTTGTACAGTCTTAGTCAAAAAGGGTGGAAAACCGTGTACGTGCTGCACCAATCGCTTTGTCCCACTATTATATATTGTTATGACTATAACCCTAGTATATAACAATATAATCATTTATTCAATAGAGCGATGCGAAAAACGTTTACAATTTAAGTTAACAACTTACACGAAGATTCTTATAACAACCCTATTTTTTTTATTTAATTTCAATTCATTATTTTCCACTTCCTGGTATGTTTTAAATAATAACATAAATTTAAACATGTTAAATTCTAATTCCCTTTGTTTATTTATTCACTATTATTCAACGCATTTACCGCATTGGTAAATGTTTACATTAACATTGATGCCTCTTAACGAAATTAATTTTTCTTTATTGAAAATGTTCCACAAACCTTGAAATGATATTCTGTGTGCTTATTTTTTTGGTGGAACCCCTTAATTTGTTAATATTGAGGATTAAAAGTTGCAACATTTCCTCCATTTTTCGGTAGACCCGACCAATCAGAATTTTTGTAAGTTCCCACGATGTTCCACTCTGTTACCAACCTAGCTATGCAAGTATTTTACCAAATTATTCCTTTGTCAAAGTGAGACAAAATATATTTTTTTTTACTGTTATTTTTATAAGACATTGTTGTTATAATGTTAAAAATTATATAGAAATGTATATTTTTTTACTTTTAGGCGTATTTAAACAAAGGAAAATGTGTTGTTTTGGGCCATTTTAGGTAAATGTTTACATTAATGCCCCTTCACACGTAATTAACTTTACTCTTTACGAAAATGTTCCACAGGCCTTGAAATGATATTCTGTGTGCTGAATTTTTTGGTGGAACCCCTAAATTGGTTGAAATTAGTAAATATTGAGGATTATAAATTGCAGCATTTCCTCCAATTTTCAGCTTGATTCGACCAATCAGAATTTTTGTGATATTGTACTGTGTGTGTTACCAACCCATACAAGTATTTCACCAAATATATTCCTTTGTCAAAGTCAAAAAACATGATTCTTTTATTTACTGTTATTTTTATAAGGCATTATTGTTATAATGTTAAAAACTATGTACAAATATTTTTTTTTTTTTTTATACTTTTAGACGTATTTGACATAGGAAAATTTGTTGTTTTTTGGCATTTTTATAATATTGTTTCTTATTGAGAAAAATTACTGTTATGTTGGTACTCCTAGAATGTTGCATCATGGGTGGGTGTGGTGGGCCATGTTGCTTCTTAGTGAAAATACTTCTAATATTGCTCCAAGAAAATTCATTTCAATTAGAGAAGGAGGCCATCCACCTCTAAATAAAGTACATATTTGTGATCAGAAATGTTTCTTTTATCTACAAATGAAATTTGCATCACAATATAGATAGAGGCATTAATGTAAACATTTACCCTGAAAAATGGAAGAAATGCTGCAATTTTTAATCCTCAATATTTACTAATTTCAACCAATTTAGGGGTTCCACCAAAAAAATAAGCACACAGAATATCATTTCAAGGTCTGTGGAACATTTTCGTATAGAGTAAAGTTAATTACGTGAAGGGGCATTAATGTAAACATTTACCATAATCTATTAAATTTGTTATCAATACAAAAATTCCTGTTTTCAGTAAATTTAAGTAATCAAGACGGTACAAGATTAAAATTTCTACTATTCAAATGTTAGAGTAGTTGAGTTATCAATGGCCTGATATTTTCGTCTCACCCCCCAGACCAAGGATTTTGTGTATATACATTTATATAAAATATCCTTGCCTCAGACCGAGTCCGGCTTTGCTAGGATGACTCGTGTATACAACAGGCCAACGTCTACAGTGAAAAGAGGGTGTCATGCAGGGCCCGTAACATTTTTCATTGCGTAAATGAATGAAGCCTAAGTCTTGCATCACCGATATTCCGTGTTTTTCATAATTTTCTAAGCTTGTTTTTATTTTATTTATTAATTTTTTAATTATAGAAACAGTATAATCACTAAATGGATATTGGCCAGTAACAATAAGATAGAACTTTAAAGGATGAATAAAATGTTAAAATGTTTTTTTTTTTTTTTTTTTTTTAATGTGCCTAGACTCGAAAAAGCTTCTAAATTTTTAATCTAAATAAACATCAGACAAAGCAATAAAAAAAATGCATTACTTTTTTTAATTTCACAATGAATTAAATTAAATTAAATGAATTTCAAGTGAGCTACTTACTTCGAGTGTAACATTTTCGATCTTTATTTTCGACAATTTATATTACCAGAGAAATTCTTCGAAAATGCTATATATCATTTTTTCAGCATTTTTTTTTTTTTTTTTTACTTTTTCAAACAATTAATATTTCTTATTTCTACAGTCTATCAAAATAAGCTATAGATTTCAAATATAATTTTAAATAATTTTGGCAAAATATAGACGAGACCACATAATATTATTCATTTTTAACGATTTTTTTATTGCAATTCTAACATATATATCTTTAACAGGGTGTGTTTCAAAATCTCGAGCGTTGAACTAACATTATAAGCAAAGTTTACATAAGTACAAGCATACTACTACCCGTCAGCCTGATCTTTCACACTGAAAGTTACAGCATTGTTAACCACGCCTTAAATGTCTGGTTCAAAAAAGTACACTTGAAACACGAGTGCTTGGGTACATGGCTAATTACGGCTTATTCTCAAAATCAGAACAAAATGTCTTGGAACTTGAAATTGAATACATACCTTAGGACACAACACTAGGGGATTTTTTGAGCTTTTCAGCTCCTCATTGTAGTGGACTTGACAACCACTTGGCGATCTCTATGACAGGTAGATAGTGCACCTTTAAGCGTATGGAGTTAATTTACTCTCAACTTATATTATTGGACCACAATTGCAATTTTTTCATTGAAATTAACAATAATTAATTTTAGTAACAATAATGTAATTGGTGAATTCATATTGATAATTTCTTGGGAATGTCCGGGGCCCCAGTGTGGACTCTTCATTGTTTGTGTAAAATATTTCTCTCCATGCTACAAACAAATGGAGTTGAATTTCTGTTGTAAGGATTTTTTTTTTGCAATAATTAGAAATAGTGTATGCATGATATACAATTTGTTTTCGTATTTTTGTTTTGTATCGTATAAATTAAAATTGTATTAATTGTATTGGTTTGGACAAACAGTCGTATTTTTTTTTGCCCGTTTCTAAATGAGGAACACGTCGGTGGCAGTAACATTTTTTATTCGATTATTGTGTGTGTAATTGATTAAGTGTGTTCTGATATTGTAGATTGATACATGGCGTTTTGGTGTCTGCAGTCTCTTTAGTGTGTTGGCAGGGTACTAAATGATGTATAGATATTTCAGGGTGCTTAGTGGTGTGCTGGTGTTGCAGGTGGAGGGTGACGCCGTAGTGTGGTATGAGCCCCTGGTGCACAAACACGGGCTGGTCACGTCGAGCTCGGGTCTACGCCTCGAGGTGGCGCCCCAGCACCTGGTGGCGGGGCGCATCACGGTGCGCTGCGTGGCCACCATATCGCCGCTGTACTGGCAGGCGGAGAGCCAGCAGAGCGTGGCGCCGCAGCTCGACAACCGAGAGACACTTCTGCTGGGTGAGTAGCGACTAGCGAGCACTCCTACAGTCAAATTTATCTTAATATATCTCCGGAAGTTAAGAGCATAATTTCCTTCTGTCACTTTTGTTTGTGTTTTCAATATACAGTATATATATATATATATATATATTATATTTGTAGTTTATTTGTTTATTCAGAAAAAAAATATGTATGTGACGTATTATAGAATTGTGGTACAGTAAACTCCAAGAGTTTCAAAAAAAAAACTCGTACTCGGGGATCGTTTAATTCACCAAGCCCTGTCCATAACTGTTTCGGAATCGGAATCGGAAAACCTCATTGAATTGTTCGTTCATATAATACAAATAGTCAATATACACTATATTCAATATTTATAGAGGTTAATAGCATCAGTTTGATCTTGTTTGAAATTTTAATAAAAAAATGTACAAGAAGGTAAGAAAACCCGTACTTCCATCAGCTGCATGCTCCAGAGGGAGTTTCTAGCTGCAAGCCTAGTACTCCGTGCACCATACTGCAAAGAAGTGCAAAGTTACCAAGCCAGAATATATAGCTTACATTAACGCGGTGTATTTTTTACTTTGCAATTGAAATTCAATATTTTATCAATGTTTTGCTAAAGACAAGGCAATGTAACATGATAAATAAATACGGTCGGTTTGAAGGAATTGTCAGTACGGTGGAACTCCCCGGGGAGTGAATGCGACTTTCATGATGAAAGGCCTTCGAGCTAGCTGACAGTTTTAACGTTTATTGTTGTATTCAAAGCAGAAGTAAAACTACTAAATTAAACTCTAGCTTACTAATTGACAGGTTGCTGTACAATAAAAAAAGTTGAACAAGTTTTCTTAACATTCTTAACATTTATTAAGTTTGTTAATAAATGCTCATTCAGAATAAAAAAGCAAGTTTATCTTATGTATAATTTGAGTATAAGGTTCACTTTAATTTCTATTTGGGATAGTGATTAAGCATTTATCTTGAATGAAGACATTGTATACACACATAAATATAAATATATATGTGTATATGTGTATATATATATATATATATATATATATATATATATATATATATATATATATATATATATATACACACACACATTCTTGAATTATTTGCGATTAGAGATCACAATTCAAAACATTCGTAATCGAGGATAAAAAGTTTAAGCTTATAATTAGTTCATCCTGAGTAACAGTCCTTTAGTAGCTTTACTTATATAAGTTTATAGACGGGGTTGCATTCATCCTGAAGCATCCAGGACAATCTGAATTAATGAGGAATCTGCAATAGACTCGACAACTCATGCAGCAGGAGAAACGTTGACCTTATATTTAATCATATGAATTTTAATGTTACTCGCAGCAACGAGAAAAATGGTTCCGCCTTCTTCACAACCCTACATAATTGCATCGTAAATTACATTTTCATATTTTTAATTATAACACTTTGAGTGAAAAAATAATGTGATTATAAATAAAAATGTTTAGTACAAATTGCAACTCGAAAAAAAAATGATAATTTAGCTTTAATTTTCGTACATATTTTAACTTCATAATGAGTTCTTATAACATTGTGTGTATGTGTGTTTGGCCTATGTAATTTATATAATATAAGTGTTTCACAACTATAGCAAGTGGCCAAAGCCAAAGCTTCTTTTTATTTCACCGTAACTAAAATTGTTTCACAATACAGTTCGAGTTTATGTAATTGCTTTTCTTGCCATGAACAATGACAACTTTTCTTTCTGATTTCGATGGTTTTACTAAATTGGGTGACATTTCAAAGATGGAAGAACACAAAGATTAAGTATTCAATCAGTTGTGTGTGAAATTGTTGCACACAATACAAACCTTGGATGACTTTTGGTGCTATATTTTCTTGTGCGGGAGGTACGCGTAGGTGTCATTAATCATCAAAATAGGCCAAGCCATTAACATAAAGTTAGCTACAATGCAGATTCTTTTCAAATTTATCATTTCCAATTTGAACAATGTGTCAACTGCTTTTTCGTTCTTCTGGGAGTTAGTTTTCCAGCCTAAATAATATATGTTCACGCATTCCATTCATCTTTTGTTTTTCAGAAAATGTAATTTTGATATTTTGTTAATATAAGATGGATTCAAATCTAAATATATTAATAATATAATTTTTTTTTCAATATGAAGAATTCCAAGCCACCCATGCAGTATTCCATCCCATCCATCCTGTCTGGGGATCGCTTGAATTTTAAATATGAGCTGGAAGAATGCAGAGGCCGTAGGGGAGAGGGAAGGAGAGAGAGAGAGAGAGAGAGAGAGAGAGAGAGAGAGAGAGAGAGATTACAAAAATTCACATGAAAACTTACAAATTACATTTCACAAAATATGCCTGCATGAATTTTTTTTTTAACGATTAAGTCACGAACCCTATTGCATAGCGGTTGTAAAGGTCCACACAATTCAACAAAATCAACAGTTGGGTAGAGAAAAACATGCGATTTAAAATCCCTGTGATTGATAAATTTTAAAAATATCATACGTCGCACACATCAAATCGAAAGCTTTTAGTTTTAAGTTATTGTTTCTCCCCTCCTCCCTTCAACGTTGAACAGCAACAATGACAGTTGACTCCAGTTTTGATCGCGTCATATTAAGAAAATGCGTGAAATGATGAGGCCTGGAGGACAAAAACGTGAGACGCGTCATGTCCGTCACTGACAGCACACGTCAAGTCTGTAGTCATCAGTCAAATAGCCACCAAAACGTTCCATCCACTGCCATCCAGCACGCGTTTGTACACTGAGAAAAGGCTAGGAGTAATAACTTCAGTAAGGGTCGTCCTGTTCTATCAAGAGTAGCTATCGTATTGGGATCATTTGATCTTTTATCCCCTTATAAGAGGATATAAAAAAAATATATAAAAATAATGACTAAAATAAAATATGAAATAATAATAGTGCTACGATGATAGCATGATTGGACTTTAAAAGTACAGACTCTGAGATAATCTTATCAATTTTATCATAATAAAATAACGACCCTTTTAAAATTTTCTCAGTGTAGGAGATTTTAATTAATAATTTGCGAGTTGGATAGTCAAACCACATTCAGATTAGAGTATAACGATTTACATTAATTTTGTATTGTTGAGATTATTAGTATAGCACTTATACATTATACAATTAAAAATATTTTCCCTCTCTATATTCTCCAACATTTAAAAGCATTGAACAATAGAAAATTTTTTTTCAAAGATGTACGTAGAAACGTTTAACATCACAAAACACACAATATATGTTAATTACTGAGTATTTCCTTGTATCAATTTGGCGTAAATAATGACACTTATTTATTTATTTGAGAGTTGTTCAGAAATTTTACTCTTGCACTGCAAAACTAGCATTATAAATTCTTTTATATCTCAAGGCTGTAACGCTTTGGAATAAAATTAACGCCAAGATTACTTACGAGTAAAATGGTTCTTGTGTCTCTCCTCGTGGAAGCGAAATCAATTAAAGTTGTCTTTGCCATCACTGCGCACTCATAAATAAAGATGCCAGGATGAAAGGTTACAACTTATTTAATATTAAATAAATGTTCACACTTTGTGTCTGTGTTACAAAACTCATTACTCTTATTCCTTTTATTCAATAATGACGTTACTGAAACGTAATATTTTTTAATTCAGAAATTAATTGTCATTTAACACATTTATGACGTGTCACTTTTTTGAAGGAAGCTTCATTTGTTTCTTCAAAAAAAAAAAAAAAATAGTACAACGTCATAAATTATTTCAAGGTGTCTAAAAATAGTTCCCAACACGGAACAATTTGAAAATCTCAGAGAAATAACATTTAATGCTCTATTATTTACAGAACAAAAACAAAATCATGTCATCGCATCCTTTTGGCATGGATTTAACCGGTTCTGGAAATTTTGATTTAAAATTGCGCTATGTGGTCTTCAATATTAATTTTAACATTGATCTTATGACTTATGAATGAGCGAACCCTCTTCATTTTTTTCTGGGCTCAAGCCTTGATTAACTTAGGGCTCTAGCTTAAAATAGAAAGTATCGTATGTATTTGGCAAATAATATTCTACTACATATAAAGTATGTTGATAATTATATTGTTACGTTTGATTGTTGCAGTGCGCGGAGGGTCGAGCAACCCAAGTGCCTCGCTGGTGACGTCTCTTCTGCTCTCCGCAATGGCTGTCTCTTGGCGGGGCTGGCCATGAGCCCCCTGTCCCCATCCCCTCTCTATGTTCCCGCGCGGCTACACACTTCGGGCCTAACTAGCCATCACTCGCAACCAAGTGCACCCTAACCCCTTGATACTCACTTCCAAGACAAAAGAAAGCAAAACTGCAGTGACGTTCACACTCTTAAGGCCGTTGACAAAAGCAAAAAACTATTATTTAATAAAGCCATTGTAATAATTCAAAATTAAACAAAATATATTAAAAAAAATTGTGGTAATATTGATGGGAAAAAAATAAATATTGTTATTTAATTTATCACTCAATTTTCAAAGAAATATTATTGGTAATTTATAATTGGCTGCATACATAAAAAATATAAAATATTGGTATTTTGTAAGTGGCTGTATATTATTTACAAGTGTAAGCAGCATGTATTTAACACTCAAAAATGTTAATAAACGGCTGAGGAGACGTATGAGAGATTGGCACTAACGCCAGTGGACTCCAGCTCATTGTTAATGGTGATAATGGCTAGATGAAATAAAAATGATTATTATACATTATATTTAGGATGTTATATCTTTCAGTGTCACGCTGCAATAATTTAGTTTGGGAAAAGTATCAACAACATGACACCTCGTTCACACGTCTGACATGGCTCACTTGATCCCTTGTGGTATTTGCTTTCACATCAGCTGACTCGCCACGTCACACGTGGCCACGTGTCATTGTTGAATGACAAAGGGAGGGAAACGTGAAACGATGATATTTTGCGAAGGTAGCTTGAAAGCTGTAACGCAAGATGTGTAAGATTGTGGAGGAAACAAGTGGAAGGCTATACTTGTGTCATCATGTATCGGCTCGCATCACAGTAGCCACAGGTTGAGAGGGGGAAGGAGGGTAATTCCGAGGATGAGCACGTAGGCACAAAGCCTTGTTAAGGCTCGTGTGAGGGATGGCGCAGATGACAGGCGTTGTCTTGCTCATCTCACCTGTGGTTACCTGTATACTCAAGATAAGAAAGTGGCAAGTGGCTACATGAGTAAGCGATAACCCCACCCTCGCTGGGACCTCAGTGTGCGACGTGCCGCCTTAGCAGACCCCAGCTTAGAAAGAAAAAGACACAAAAGTAGAGGAGAAGAAAGATGAAATGACGACTACATAGGATTTCTGTAATCTTTCCGTTTCTTTCATGACACATGAGAACTAAATTCTTATTAATCTGTGTAGAGCTTGATATATATAACTTTTTTTTTAGCGTTTTAAGACACACACACAAAATAATATAGAAAAATTACTTACAAAAATTCATATCTATTCATTCTCTTCCATTACATATTTTGAATTGAATTTTAACTTGCATTTTACCATTTTTGTATGGTAATTCATCTGTGAATACCCTTTATAAGTTTCTTCAGATTGGCGTTTAGAAGATTCCTCTGTTGCATCTTCCTTGACAGGAACTTACTCGTTCACAGCTCCTGTATGTTAAAATTTCAAGATAATATGTATCGGCTCTGCATCAATTAACGGAGATATCTATGGCATCATTTCCACATTCCCAACCTTACGTTAAAGGTGACAGTAGGTAAGGGCGTCCAAATCTTGGTTTCAGCAGGCGAAGGGGGGGGGGGGGGGGAACCCTGCTAGAGTTATTTGTTTCTCAGAATTTAGGGGTGGGTGGCAATTCTTACGCTCAATATATTTCGGTACTTTTTGCCCCCCCCCCTCCTTCCCGCTTTCCCGGGTTGAGCAGGCCAAAATGGCGGCCGCTAGCTAATATTCACTACCTGCACAATCTATTATAACCAGGCAATTCACTATACCTGAAAAAAATCATAACTGGACACGGGACAGTACTCAAATTGTGAATGCAAAAATTTTAATGCATTTCTTTATTGCATAAATCATAAATGAATACTTTAAATACTTTATGTTATAGCCGGGCTACTTTTAATTTCAACTAAACAAATATTGCAATTATTTCTGGCGTCCAGTTTAACGAAATTCTTGTTGGTTTCTTGAAGAACTACGCTGGAGATTGTATGCGATAGTTACTAACTTATACGTATTTTGTTAAATTCTTCTTGAACGTAAAAAAATCATCCATGCAATAAAATTTTTCTGAATCAAGTGGTGAATTATCCTAGAACTCACAAATTAACATATCAACAAAAGCAAAAAGAATATTCAAATTTATATTTTTGAAGTCTGTAAATGACGCAATAAAGTTTTCTTTTTCAAACATATAATCAATAAAAATATAAATTATCTAGCAAACTTAAATCTAAGGAATTTAGGAAGTGCCTTCCTTAGATAGTACTATACTGAAGTAGTTCTATACATAAACATGATTGAATAAAAGGAAGCGTTTACGGAGTTTAGTGCTGGCATCGCTACACTCGGATATCGTCACATCATTTAAAAAGGCTGTTCTTGGTATCTATTGTTTCAAATATATTAAGAAATGATTTCAAATAAGTTGTAGAGCTAGATGAGACAAATAAATTATAATTTATTAAAACAAAAAAGTTTACTTGACACGGCCTAAAAGTTTATTTTTACGTGACATAATTTTCTCTGCACGCATGCTACAAAATTATAAT
The DNA here is from genome assembly GCA_949825025.1 of Siphlonurus alternatus. Classification (NCBI taxonomy): domain Eukaryota; kingdom Metazoa; phylum Arthropoda; class Insecta; order Ephemeroptera; family Siphlonuridae; genus Siphlonurus; species Siphlonurus alternatus. Next base: position 48,893,547 of record OX463788.1, on the reverse strand, counting down.
ATGCAGTTTAGTGTGAGTACTTAAGTGGAGGTACAGCTCGCCCCACCATCTTCTCTCCCATCAGTACTGACACGCCTTCTTCATGTTGGTGGCTCGTTTAATTTGAGTGGAGGACGGGGATCAATGGTCCCTCTAGACCTCTTGACCCCCCAACTTCAAATCTGCGTCTCATCTCAGAGACCCGTTGAAACGTGCACAGCGCCTCTAGGAACACAGGGAAGAAAGGGATATAATATAAGATCATGGAAGGGTAGAGGCTGTGCTACATGACATCAGAAAAGGTTGATGCTTTCGTGGAGATTATGCGAATCAAACATATTTTCTTACACTATTGTGGTGCAATGAATTAACTTAAAATAATTTGTTTAACTTGGTCAAACAATCTAAAATTTAGTCTTTTTACAAAGCATTGGTTTGCAAAATGCATTGATATTGAATTTAGCTCATTACTCATTAGGATTTTATAACTAAGAGACTATATTATGTATATATAATTATAACGTATACTGTGAATGACAAAGAAATCTTCTATGAGCATAATAGTGGTGCATCATGTTAGTAGCTGCTGACGAAAATCTGTCGAGTTTTGCCCGGTAACGTTACAACAATAAACAAAATAAATACAATAAGCAAGTCTGCTGTTTCTTCTGCTGTTACCTATGTCAATTGTTTATAATTAATCATTGTTTATTATTATGTTATTCACACCATTTACTGTTGATTATTGACCATAATGATACATTATTTAGGTAAACCAAGTAGTCTTCAGTTTGGGTATGATTTTTGGCATTCCCAGGTAGAGTTCTCATGACCTAGCTGCCTGAGCATCACGGACTCCCTCTGGAATACTCTGCTATGAATAGAACAGGGTGAAGTTATACAATGAGCATGTCACATACAGGTGCAAAAAAATTAATTTTGGGGTTTAACTTAACAATATTATAACTAATTGCGTGACATTTTATTTGCCCTCTAAATTACGATATATTTTTATTATTCTTTTTATGGCAACTGTGTAAATTTTCTACAAAGTGTATTTCATAACTTGAAATTGAAGATATGAAAAAGTAAGAAAAAAAAATTAAATAATTTTTCTGGTGTAACAATATTTCCATTTTACTCCCGAGGGCCCGAGACGAGCGAAAGCAAACGAGAGGAGAAAGCTAGGATTTTTATTTAAATATTAACTTGTGAATATAACATATGATGTAAATATGAGGAATATAACAAATCTAGTCTACCGTTTTACAAGGCTGCACGTGCTAAAAATGTTCGTGATTACATTGTTTCATTAACTTTCTACTTGTGCACATGTGACGGTCAAATAATTATTATTATTATTATGAAAATGACACTAATATTTCATACGTGAATTATTCAAAATGAATATTTAGAGAGAGCAAATGAAATACATTATATATGTAAGCTTCATGTGGGTGACATATCAAAAACGTATATCATTAGAAAAATAAATGTGATTTTGAAATAGTTTTTTGCATTTTCATTGAAGAATTTTCCATGAGATATTATTTAGTAATCGAACGTTATGACCTAATGACCCCATTTATATGCATTAATATTATTATTGATTGGCATCATTATAATATTATATTATTAATACGGTGTAAAGTTGAGTTAAAACTCTAAATAATTAGTTTTAGTGGCTAGAGGGTAAAACAAAATCTCTCAAAAAGTCGGAGTAATATCTAAACTAATAAAAAAAAATAAAATAGTAGTTCATTTAACACCGATCTCCGATAAAAAAATTTTGCTTGCTTTGTCAATGAATTTATATTATAATTCACATTATTGAGTCATCCGCGAACTGAACCTGCAAAGTTGGTCCAGCAGTGAGCGCTGTCGTCATTGTTAGGTTACATATTTTATACTAACACTAACTTCGTCGTTCATTTTAAAACCAAGTTGGCGGATTTTTTTCGGAGATGACGCAAAATAATGTTACACAAAGAACTTAACAGGGCTTAAAAAAACTCGCGCTTACAACATTTTTGTTCGTTTTGTTTTTAAGAATAATTCTTAAACACAAGATCTATTTCTACAATATTTTATTTATAATATAATTGTGTTATTGTGTAGTAATACTCTTTTGAAACAAGCTTTAACTTCTTCCATCACTTGCAGGATCAGTGGAAGATTACTCGCAAAGATAATTGATGGCGTCATTCTCATTAGACATCGTTATGTCGAAGGATAGTGAAAATCTCAAAAAAGAAAAATAATAAAACTGAAAAAACATTTCTTGTCACTAGTTTATTTCAGTTTATTTCAAACACGAACAAACCAAAGAAATACGACGTAATTGACATATATAAAGAATTTTCAAGTAAATCTAGATGTACATTATGGTTATATCAGTAGATGCTATAAATATAAGGGTGATTTTCAAGCAAGAAAGCGGTGAACATAAAGGAGACTGTATTAAAATGGGCATTTTCTATACTAAAATATGCAATTACAGAAAATAACGGGGCGATAGAAAAGTGAGCAGTTAAAGTTACGCGTAGATAGAGATCTATAACGGGAGAGCACATTTAGAGTACAACACGTACGTACAAGCTAGGAGAAATTACCTCACGCAAACTAGATTTTAGTGTGCATGGGAGCCACAGTTCTCTCAACGCAAGCTGCATCAGCAGCACTTTTAGGGGTATAATTATTATGCCTGGCTTTAACAAGTCAGGATAAAAAGAATAAAAGTGAATGAAAAGTGAAAATAAATTTAATGAAAACTGACTTTCGCTGCCTCCGAATTGAAGGTTGTTAAATGCAAAAAACGTTTTATGAAAATTTTACCCTCCAACTTGTTCCTTATCTGATCTGATAAGGCTGAAATTCCCTTCTAAATTTTGTAGAACTTTATTTTCCAACTTCAAGTGTGAGGCAACGTTTTACTGACACGAAAGATTATACTCGATCAAAGAAATTACAGGAAAAAAAAAACGTTACAATACAATTGATAAGCTATTTCTTAATAATATTTAGGATAAAAAATTTATAATTAATGATGATAATATTATGATAACGAGCCCACTTTTACAACAAAAAAGATTAAACTGAAGTACGTGTATAAATTGTAGCATAATTAAGCGGTAGAACAAAACTAACGTTATTTAACCCACAGGGTGAAGATAACAAGGATTATAAATAAATTAAGCTAAAACTTATGATAAGCTTTATTAGAATTGTTTGAGAGTGTATATATACGGTGTTTCCAGCTGCACCGTCAGCACCTCCAGGCGTGCTGAGATCATATGAGACAGCTCCCATATGACCAGTTCTCATCACACAACAGCTGTACCTTCAGACATGCCGTGCCATTTGAGGAATCTCTGACATGGGCATCTTACGTCACACGTGCTTGCAGCTACACCGTCACCTCCAGTCGTCTGGTGATGTCGCCACGTCACTGCACAACGTTCTGCAACGCTGGCACAAGCCAGCAGCAGCAGCAGAGAGAACGCTACCAAGACGTATATAGCAAACCAGCAGTAATGAGCGGCAAGCACGGACACGTGGCCTGTGGGAGCAAGCACTGACGAACGTGTGAGCTCCCTTGGGTACAGCAATCAGCCGGAAGCTGACAACAGTAACGACCGCTCAAAGTGTTACACAAAAACACCCAGCAAATCGTCGTCTTGATTTGAAACGTGTAGTTAAGTGAGTGCACATTAGTGTTTATGACAAGGTAGGCAGGTGTGACAGACCCTTCCTTGCTCTCACCTTGATGTTACGTTGTCAACGATGCATATCACTTACGTCTACGTGGCAACAACGTGTTTAAATAGTTGTACTCACACACAGTTTTCTTAGCATAAATATATGTTTACGTCAATAGCCTGTGTTATATTATACCTGTGATGTTACCATTTATGTTAAGGAAACTGTATGTACATACATTAACATTACTATACTAAGCAAGCATCGTAGTTATATTATATTAAGAAATACTGTGGTAAAACTGTATCAAACGGAGATGCAAGCAGTAAAAACTGGCTATATAAAAATATAATATGAATATAAAAAAAGAAATGTTACAAAAACAAATTTATTAAAGCTCCGAAGAAATAAAAAGATGGTATTTTTATACATAAAGTTCTCAACATGATACGCATACATTATGAATATTTGAACTGAAATATTTTTTTTTAAACAAAAACAAATCTGAGATGAACGTAAAAGGGAATAAAGAAATTGCTAGTAGAGGCCGCTGCCGCCACGGCACCAACAACATAATAGCGCCGAGATGGTGTATTCAATACGGTGTCGTTACACTTGAAGACATGAGGCTCAACAGCTGAAAGAGAATTGTTAAAGAGTGGGTGGAGAGAGTTCAGCTCCCTTCAAGTGTATGTACTTGCTTACTGCTGCCGGAGTTGCGTTAACTTGCCAGATAGGTCTCTGCTAAATAGTTGTACCCTACTCACTTCAATAGTATTTGTTTGTTTGTGTACTTGCTAGTTTGACGTGCGTGAGTTGTCTCTATTCTCTCATAAATACGTAAAACAATATAGACGCATGACGTGTGTTAGATATCATCATTTTCCTTTGCTATTTGTGTAAGAATTACGTGAGAACTATCTAAATATATTATACTAATCACATTCCATTACTAGTTTTAAAGAAGGTAAATACTGAATCTAATTTTTAAAGTTGTTTTTTTCCTGATATTTTTATAAATGCAGTGTGCAACAACGTGTATTGCGTCCGGCACTAAAGTTCGTGCTTAACAAATTGCCTATAGTCACAGGCGGCGCTACGCTACGAAATATTGCTTTTTCAATAAATTAAAAAATAGTGCAGTTGAGTGCACACTATGCACCCTACATTTTTCAACTATTTTTTAGCAAAAGACCTGAGGTAAGAAACGCAGTTATAGATGTCGTTACTTTATAACAACACCATTTGTAGGAACTTCGTGATCCTGATTACTGAAGTATATACGTTAAAAAAAAATACTAAAAAAATAACGTTCATTCATTTGTATAGATGAAGTTAATCCAAGCCCATGTGTTTTTTTTAAAATATTTAAAAAACAATCGTAACCTTAGACTTAAATTTCATCTAAATAAATGCAACGGGTGATTATTTTTTTTTATGTTCTTGCCATTACATTATTTTCATGCTTTATGTATTGTCCATCTCTCAACTTAGAATTTTTAAGAATGGACAACCTACATGAAAATTTTCTATTGCAGAAATGAATAGAGAGCACTAAATTATAATGCTACTTTAAATTTTTTCAGGCTTTTTTGAGACCCGGAACTATTTTTAAATAATTATTGACAGTTCTGTAAGTAAGTTGGCACCCCTGAATCCTTAATAAAAAGGATAGGACCGAGATGCCTATTGACGCCACCAGGGGGCGTGGCCGCACTTTCAATAATTATTTAAAAATAGTTCTGGGTTTAAAAAAAATCTGAAAAGATTCAGAGTAGCATAATTTGGTACCCTTTATTCATTTCTAGATTTTCTACAATAAATTTTTTTCATGTAGGTTGTCCATTTGCGGTATAGTATATCAAACAATAATATTACATAATTTCATAATGTAGGAGCACTTGACGCAGTGGTATACGCCTCTGATTCGTAATCGGATGGTCGTGAGTTCGATCCCTGCCATGCACCGCCAAACTTTTCACAAATGGCGGTTGCTAAAGAACACCTACTCGTGCATCCGGGAGATGATTGATGGCATCCTCCATCAATTGCCGACCATCCTGACTGAGGTTTCCATGGTTTCTTCGGTTACAACCAGGCGAATGCTGAGATGGATTGCTTAGGCCATGGCCGCCTCGGTTTGGAAGGGACCCACAAAAGTAGGGTCTACGAAGAGCCGGGAGGTTAAATTCAGTCACTTAATTGTGGCCAGTACCCTAAAATAGGGTTCAGTTAAAAAGTTAAAAAAAAAATAATGTAGGAGTTAAAAAACAAAATTAATTTCGGAAGACGATCCTAACTGGAGAAAGTTTCTGCTAACATGCATTTGCTTCATAATGCATCTCTCTCTCTCTCTCTCTCTCTCTCTCTCTCTCTCTCTCTCTCTCTCTCTCTCTCTCTCTCTTTTTTTTTTTTTTTTTTTTTTTACTTTTTAAATATTGTATGAAAAGTTCGAGACCTTTTTTTCCTGAAATATTGCGTTTCAGTGCAGTATATATATATATATATATTATATTTCAACTTTCTTTGGGAAAAAAGTGATAAAAAATAAGAGAGCAAATCTTTCTCATCTCGTTGTGACAAACTTTCTCGCTGCTTTCGATTTCTCTTGGAAGATAAAAGAGATCATTTTTTTATTTCTCTGAGTTTGTCGTCCTCTCGAGGTAACACATCTCCGGCCCAACTGCGTGCGTCTCGTGTGTCGCAGTTATGATCGTCGTACGCTTCACCAATTTACCTTCAAATTATTGTTATACTAATATAATTTAACTCTTATTTTTCCACACTGTAGTATTGAGGAAAACTAAAAAATGAAAATTTTGTTTAAAATTTAAATTGCTACTCCACTGTACTAAAATTTCATATAATATCTTTTTAACAAGAAGGGAAAGTTGCATATAGCTGCTATAATACCGGCTATATTTATTTTATATTTGTGTGCCAAGCAAACTGTAACATGTCAACATATCGTTATCACTCTCAACCAACGACGATCGTTGTGCTCCAAGATAAGTTAGGGGGGTCGCACACAGACTTTTATTTCGACTTTTAAGATTTTAAGATTACGATCGCACGTTTCTCAGTTAGAACCGGTTCTAAATTTCTTATACAAAAGCATATTATACGATACGAAGCTGTGTGCGCGCGCACACTCTTTTTTTTATCATACGCTGCGAAATCATGCGATTCTGTCTGCGACCAGCCTTACTTTAGCTGTCTTCGTGGTGCTGTATGTAGAAGGCGCAGCAAAAGCAAACAGCACGCTACAGTGAGCGATGTGTGCGGAGCAGCTGCTCGTTTATGTGATGACTGTGATTATCTTCAAATTTTAATACACTACTAAAATTCAATCGCATCTTTATACTGAAGTTTTTACTTTAAATCATCTAATCATCTAATCTCTCTATCTATACGAGGATAGATTTTAATGTTGGATTCTTTCATGTATGAAAGAAACAAAAAACATTTCAGCAAGTCAGCTAAGTGTCTGGTCAAGTAACGGCTAGCAGCACGCTGAAGGACTGCATGCACCACCTTTAACATGTGGGGATGTAATGGACCATGAAATTAATCACAGTGATTGTTTAGTACACGATTAGAAATGTTCCAATAATTATTGTTGTATTATGGAAATAATTTACTAAAATTATGTGACGTAATCGTAATTGGAAGACAATTTTTTTTTTCTTTGTAGCATGAAGCATTTCAATTTAAAGTAAAGTCTCGATGTGTTGAATGAATGGTCTCAATTTCAATTCAATTTCTGTCTCAAACATACGAGATATGTGAGGTACAAAAATTTGTTTTTTTAGCAAGCTAAAATTGTTGTTACTAAAATTGCAATAGCTCGCACAGTAATTCATAAAACCTTTTTCTGAGTTTCTGCTGGACCATCTCCATTCATTTATGTATTAATTTGAGCTATCTATAAATCCTACGTATATTTAATAATATAATAGTATAATTTTTTAGTTCACATATATAGTATATTTTTTCAATGTGGCAACTAAGGTTTTTCAAAAAGGAAGAACTATAGCTATATTTTCATAGTGTAAAAAATAACCAAACAAGAAAAGAAGCTTTATCTTTCTTAAAGGAGAAGAGTAAAAAAAAAAAAATGCATGCATGCATGCATGCACGAAAATCGCTAATTGAGATGGTGAATCTCTGTTTTCTGTTTGACTCTAAAAATTTGAATTGCCAGTTGATGTCATCAGAGAGGTGGTATAATATAATATTAGCCATACATTATGCCTTCTTTGTATAAGCACAGGGAGAACCAGAGCTGTAGTATACCATCTTACGACAACAGTTCAGTCTGCGGCATTACGAAAAAAATTAATTCCATTCTGATTTTGTCTTAATTTGAAAATTTTTGTGCCCCTGCCCGTTTAACATAGAAATACACATCATGTAAAGTATTATTTATTATTCACTTGTTATCGTAGCTCAATTAACCTTGTTCATCGAGAGTTACAAACTATGTCGTAAAAAGTTAACTTGCCAATCGTTAACACGCTGCAAATTACTGTTTTGCACGTCTGTGTCTGTATTGTCTGTAATGAGTGCAGAATCCATGTAGCTATGAAATGCTGAAAAAATTAATAAAGTTTTATTTAAATTTACATAAGAGATGAATCACTGTGCTGCTGCTTGCATAATTAATTAAGTAACGTTAATACTTATTACTTTTTTATAATAAACATGAGAGCGAGAAGAGAAAGGGAGAGATCGCATAATGCTTTCTAAGTATTTGAATGTAGTTGTGAAAATGATATGGTGTGTTTTTTTTTTTTTTTTTTTTTTTTTTAGGATTGTAGTAAGAACTTTCAATAAAGCAGTTTGTTTTGTTAGACGTTGGAAGTGTAGCATGGAATTGGCAAGTACGGAAGTCTCCAATGATTAGAGCGGAAGAGCTAACAACGTTAGGCGGCTTGAGTAGGGTTGATTTAAGCACGTAAAGAAAGCAGGGCCAGTGGAATAAATCAGCGATCCGACTGGAATTGCTTGCTGTAGGGAGAGATTGAGGAAGGTGGCTATGGCTTTACTATACGCGAGTGCAGCCAGCCTGCTTATCGCAGTGTTTGGTGAGACAAATCCAAATGTGACACTGAGAAGGCTATATATGTGATGAAAACCTACATATGAGTAGCCAGCTATAATTATACAGTATAGAAGCATATGTACCCATGCAGTGTGACCTGAGGCGATTGGATTGAACTCGACTTGATGCGACGTCAATATTCAGTCTTTCAATTATATAACGTATAATATGAGAACACTTGATATATATTTGCATGTCAGCTTAGTAGTGCAGATGAAGTAATCACTGGAATTAGAGATTATACTCTTGTCACCATGGAATTAAATATCATTCAACGACTAATTAACGTTCATTTACGTGAGTCTCACTGTATACTTAACAAACCATATATATACCAGTACTTTACTTATGCAATTACCATATATCATGACTTACTGTATATATATACATCATTAACAACGACACATCATCATTTCCAATGATATTATTACTTAAAAGTATATAAAATTGAACAACAGAAATAATTGCTCTTTTGCATTTCTAAGTGGATCTATAGTCGGTGCTTGTGTGACAATAATGGAGGTTGTTTCGGCTCTATTTCTGTGAGTGGCGAGGGACCAACGATGCCGGGGAGCGGTAATTTGGTTTGTTAAGCGCAAGGTGGGAGCTGATGATTGTGATGGATTACGCGCACTGAGCAGACTCAGGTAAACATGGCAGCAGCAGCTCCCCGGCGAATGACGTGGGTGTATAGCACTGGCTAATTAACACACTCTGGGCCCGTCTCGGACCGGCTTGTTAAGACAGCTTTTGGAAATTACAACCCACATTAAAGTTATTCGTTAAATAGTATACTGTATGTGCAGGTATCATTCGTTCGGAATCAAAAGAAATAGGTGTAACGTACGCCATCCAAGGGTCGGATTGTGGTAATTATACTCATTTAGCTAGTGAACTTGTAGTCATCGCTCTATCGGTTTGTTTAGGTGTCCTCTTCGAGTTCCCCCAGGCTGCGCGCTCATCAGACTAACTCGCCAGGCGTGACGTTCTCCCGCTCTCCGGTTATACTAGGGTGGAGTGCAGCCGCACGCTGAATGAACGTGACGGATGAATGACAGGCAGCAGCCGTGGATTTTGCTTTGATAGGTGGACCAAATTTGATTGTGGTCGTCATTCCCCTCCGGGTCGATTGTCGCCGCGCTATTCCGACTATTCCGCTCGGCCGGCTCCACCCGCCGCGTCGTCTCTCGTCATCTCGATCTGCCCCCACAGTCCCCGTCGCCCAGAATGATGACGGAAGCAATAAGCATTTAACACTTGACTGGGTGACGAAAAGACTTTTCGCCTAAAGCAGACAAAAAGAAATAAAAATACAAAACCGGCTAGAAAATGCGAATTCAGCCAATGCAAATTTTCAACTATACAGCAACCTTTCTTGTGCGAAGAAGTTAAGTTCAATATCTTCTGGAAGGCACTATTTTGTCTCCCTTATCGCGTAACCGTCTTGCCTCTTGACCGACGTGTAAATAAGCTTCCATGTCCCTATGGATTGAGCTCTCTCTTTCTCTTGCTCTATCTCCCCCCCCCCCCTCTCTCTTTTTACTCACCTTTTTACTATTACTTTTCCGCATTCTCTCCCCCTTTTTTTCATTTTCTTCTCATTCAATACTATAAGTATTATCTTATACTCTTTTCTTCCCATGCCTTTTGAATATTTCATCGCGCATCCCCGCTAGCTGCCCCTCCCCCTTATTTCACTGGGCTGCTGCTGCTGCTCTACCCGGCCTTTGCTGCTCGTCGCAAGCAACTTAACAATTTTTTTTCTATGTTACTTAAACTTTATTGATACTAAAAATGTAATTCTTCGTTGCTTTTATTTTAATAAATTTAAAGAATGAAATAGTGTAACGTTCACATTATGTTTATGATATAACATTATAATCTTTAAAAAAATATACATATTATGTAAACGACCATACTATTATCATTATAAGGTGGTTGTATCAAAATATATTCGCAAGCAAGTTAAGCTAGCTATGTTGCTTTCAGGCGTTTTAGGTGATTAAGGAATCGATTTCCTCGGTTGCTGCTCGGAGTAAATTAGCCCCACCAACAATCTCGGTTGCTTCTCTCGGCACTGCAACCGCGTCATCGTTCGTGCATGCTTGAGCTGCGAATCTTGTAAAGCACGCCGTGCATCTTACGTCAGTAGCGCCGCCTCGCGGTCACAACACCGTTGATGTGGCGAGAGCGTCGCCCTCCGCTCCAAGCCATACTCATTAAATCATGTACCATATCATGTAGCAATTTCAATAATGTCTTGTAATTATGTTCCCTTGATGTGTGTATTTAACACGATGAAAACAAGGCTTGTATCATTTTTAAACATCACAATATTGTAACTTGTTTTTCCATTTTTTTTTTTTAGCTTGGTATTAAGTATTCATACCGATAATTATTCATGTTTATAACTGACAAGAATAGCTGTTGCTGCTGTTATACATGCTGCTGTTATACATGTTATATTTACTATTACATAATATCATTCATTACTTGGTGTGTCGATATCATACATAATATTACACCTCTAATGCAATATAAAATTGTTTCAAAACCTTTTATTATTCGCACTTCATTTGTTTCATACACATATTGGAAGTATATACAGAGAAAATAAAGTTGATCGTTTGCAAACAGTGATACATATAGTAGCGTTTGTGATACAGCAACGAGGAAAATGAAACACAGAGATAATTGTTTTTCAATCGATTGTCCGTTCTACTGCAATTATTATTTGTGTAAATCATTTTCACTTCCCTCCTCTAACATAATTGTAAAATGTTACAACATTTTTATTTTTTTATCGTTGTTATACTGAATAATAATATTATTTGTTATATGTACATGAAACCCACAACTAGAGAGCGCGTGAAACAATTGAGATGTTTTATCTATTGCGCCACATCATTCTGTCAAGTTCCACTAGCAGCCTGCCAGTGCCACATATATGTGTATTCGCAAAGTTATTGTACATTAACACAAATTTCGTAATTATGAAATAGCGTGGGGGGGGGGAAGGGATAGTAGCCGTCAGCTTTGCGAACGAAGTTATGAAATATGAATATTTGAGTTGAGAAGAAATAATAGTCTATTGCTGATATATATTTAGTGTGGGGCGTCGATGTTTGAGTAACTGTTGCTCCAAATAAGGCACCTCAGGTAACATTTGGTCACCTTACCTACCGTCGAAAAAATTGCACTCTTCTTCTTCTCTCCGGCCATTCTGGTAGAGTAGTGTTGGTGGAGATGCATTTTTTTTTTCATTTTTTTTTTTTTTTTTTTTTTTCTGTTTTGAACACTCAAAGGGAGTTGAAACACAAGGAGACTAAATAAAATATAAACTGTAAGCTACTATATTATTTACTAGTTGTCTTTTAACATGACATTTAAATTCTAAAACTAGTGTGCAACTATATAATATGTACAGTAGATTCTACACCAGCACGTCAATTTACAATATAGAATGACTAATATTTGTGTAGCCGTAAGTTATTGATGCATCACACTGGCGTCTCTTGAATATCCAGTACGATATACATAGATATGGAAATAATCAATGTGCAAGTGAAACTTTATCAGAGGCAACAAGTCTCCTTGCATGCGCGCAACGATCCTGTAGCTATAATGGTAAAACTTATTTTGGTTTCGTCATGCATGCAGCATTTAAATTGGGTTTGGGCTTCACTTTTTATTGTGTACTTTGTTACATGTTTTTCATGGTCCACGTCACATCTCTAAGCACTGAAATTAAACTGAAGAGGTCACGTGATTTGAAAGAAGTATCAAAGTTTGAAGTCAGTAGTAGTTTTGGGGAGGAACAGTTTAACCCTCATCTCCTAACTTGATGGATGCAATAACCAAGCAAGGAGGGGCAGTTTCAAACCAACCTTGCTTCTCCTTCCCTTCCTTCCGAGTGTCTCAAAAACTAATATTGGAAAATCATTATTTAAAAAAAAAAAAAAAAAAAAAAAACCTATGAGTCTCTGATACATAAAGTTCTACTTGCCATGACTAATGAAATAATTAACACTGCGCATATAGAACTCTCTAGTTAACCTCTGGGCAGTAAAATCCACGTGTCTATTAAGTATGTAGAGTTATCCAAAAAATTGTAATCGAAAGGAGATAAAAAATGTTACAATGCTATGGTTATATACATTATTATATAATGCAAGGAAAATAAGCTAACAGAATCCACTCATTGAACGAACAAAAAATCCACTCCCCTTGAGGCAATACTATGTTAACATATTTTTGTTGCAGTCTATCGACGTATTGAATCACAGTGTGATGGAAAAATAAGGTAGTATAGAGTCCAAACAAATTATGACGACTTTCATGTTTTATTATTTATGCATACTTATACAAATTTATGAACTGTCACATCATAGAACAAAAGCTTAACAACAAGGACTCTTATACAGTGCATTAAATTGTTTTAATAGAGTATTGTAATCAATTTTTTTTTTATTGCAGAAATGGAAAGAGGGTGCAAAGTTATGCTACCCTGATTTTTTTCAGATTTTTTTAGAGCCCGGGAACTATTTTTAAAAAATTATTGAAGGTCCTTTTCGTGACGTCACGAGACGCCGCTCCTTAAGAAAAAGATAGGACTTGCCGCCGCGTGACGTCACAAAAAGGACTTTCAATAATTTTTTAAAAATAGTTCCAGGTCTCAAAAAAATCTGAAAAAAATCAGGGTAGCATAACTTTGCACACTCTATCCATTTCTGCAATAAAAAAAATTGAGGACGATACTCCATTATATTCCAATGTACAATGTGAAAATAATTTGGCCATGATTAAGAAGAAAGTGAAAGTGTATCTTCTTCAAAAAAAGAATTTACAAAATAGCCGATTTTTTCAAAGACTAAAATGCATTGAACCACCAATTATAATATGTATGTATACTATTGACTTGTCTTCAAAGGAAGATTAATAAATCTCTTATTTCTTATTTCTAAACAAAACAAATATACTGTATATTCCTTACTTCATACATTTTTCAAACATGTATTAAACTATTTAATTTTTAAATTTTAAGAGATTTCTATGAATTCCTAATTTTACATTATTCTCTTATTAATTAAAAAAAATTATCGAGAAAAAATCCAATTAAAGGGTGCAGTCTACTTCGTATAAAAATGTGTATATATATATATATATATATATATATATATATATATATATATATATATATATATATATATATATATATATATATATATATATATATATATATATATATATATATATATATATTATGTATATATATATATATATATATACATAATATATGTTCCGTATTTAATAGTTATGTCTAGCATGCCTACTCTAGTCAGAAACAGTAGTGCGGTCAAGAAAGGCCGGAGTCTGCCAGAATCTCCCATACCGTATAATAAAGGAGAAGTCGGCCAGCTCACACAGAGAACCCGAATCCTTATTATTAGGATGAAAGGAATATAAGGTGTGTGGATTACGAGGTTACGAGGATAGCAAGGAGGGAGGCAGCCTTGTGGATTTGCTCTGGTATTCACCTTATATTAGTGAAGTGGGAACCCACAGAAATTTTGAGTAAATATCAAAAGAAAATTATGTAAGAGTAAAGTTAGGTAATCTCAGAAGAGGATAAACTTATCAACGTTGAAGAAGAAATTGGGAGTTAATTTGTTGAGAGATTTTTGAATTGTAAGTTTTATATGTATAGTATACCTGCGGTGATAAAAATTCTCATATATGCAACTATAATCACCCAGTAGCGAGAGAAGTTGAGATTGTAGCATGGGTGCGAAGAGGCAGCACTTCTTGTGAAATGAAGTAGCCTTGTTGGGACACGTTGAGAGAACGCTACTGTCCGGCGCGGTGGGGAGGAGCGGCAAGCAATGATCCATCATGGGACGAGCAGGTTAAAAGTGCGTCGCTTGCTCCACCTGTGATCAGATAGCAATGTACTACAAGAGGCGAGTTGGTGCCGTGATTTGTGTCCCGGAGCACCAAACAAGGGGAGACAGAGAAATCAAATCAAAACTCGGGTAACAACGCTTCTCAAATCATGGCCTTTTTTTTATTCTTTTCTCTTTCTCCCTGCACAAAAGATAAGAGCTTATACACACAGGGGTGCAAGATAATCCACTAACAATTTGTCTTCAGCACTAATTGAGATGAAAACAGAGGGAGAATGAAAAAATACCAAGTGCTAAAATGTAAAATTACACATTTCTTTTATTGTAAACCATTATTTCATTGCAAGGAAACGTTAAAAACAAATATATGACACTATTTCAGATAAGCACCATTTCAATTCGGACCAATTAATGGCAAATAGGGAAACATAAATTTATTTATTATTTTACTTTAATGAAATTCAAAATTAAAAATGTTTTATATTTTTCCTATAACAATCAAAGTGTCATAGAAATTAGTATTTGTTAAAGTAAGTAGGACAGTTCAGGCACAGGATTCGTAGCAAAATAAGGTGTAAATTACAGTATTAAAAAATAATAAATAAATAAATAAATAAATAAATAAATAAATAAATAAATAAATAAATAAATAAATAAATAAATAAATAAATAAATAAATAAATAAATAAATAAATAAATAAATAAATAAATAAATAAATAAATAAATAAATACATAAATAAAATCAAGCAGTAATTTCAAATTTCATCGCACAACTCTTTACTTGACTATACAAGGAGATTATTATAAAAAATATTGAAGCAACTTAAACATCTGTTGGATATGGAAAATTCATTTATGGCATTCTTAATAACTGACCCTTCTACTGAAATTTCTATAATTCCCTTCGTTATAATAGCTAGATAAATGCTGGAATGGATTACTAGGCCATGACCAAACTGGTTTGGATGAAACTATAAAATCGTAAGCAACATTAGGTCGAGCCCACAAAAATCAGCAATTTCACAAAACCTAATTAATTAGTGACCAGCTGACAACGTGAGTTACAAAAATGTATAATTAAAGCAAAATTTGAATTTTCTAATTTCTTGCCCTATATAGTTCTCAAGTGTTTGTAAGATTATATAAAATTATATAATTAATATTATGTACATTATTATAGAAATATAACTAAAATACATGAAAATGTTAATAAATATAATGAAATATTATGATTTATTCATAAAGATTTGAATAAATATATATTTACAGTTAAACTGATGAGTTTCTAATTTTTACCTTCGAAGGATTCCAGCTTTAAACATTTTACACTCAGAATTAATTTACAAGACAAACAAGTCTTACGAAACCAAACAAGATGATTATTCTTAATCCTTTTGGGGTGCGCTTGAGTAAGAGTGAGAAATGTAATTTTGTTAATAACATTTTCAAGGGTTAAAATCAACGTCTGAGAGTCAAGAAGGCAGGTGGAAGACCGCCGTGTTTACTCTCGCGCGGTTCGCCTCAAGCCGCTCCTCCGTGTTTACCGTCGGCTTGCTTCCTTTGCCGGACTCCCTCTTGCCGCTTGTTACCGTGGGCGGACGGAACAGTCAACCGATGACTGTACCTTACCTCTGTCTGATCGCAAGGAGCTTGATCCTCCTCGGAAGGAAGGGGCTCAGATTTCAAGTTTTAGCTCAAAGTTACCCCCACTCAAGTCATCAACACCACGGTGGTGGGGTAAGGGGATGGTACATATATATATATATATATATATATATATATATATATATATATATATATATATATATATATATATATTTAATCACTTATAATTTCTAATTTGTTCATTAAGTTTAATAAATTAATGGAAACGACAAGACATGAATTATTTTTATTACTCATCCATGGTACACCTCGAGGCAGCACGAACGTTATCCCTACCTCACTTAATGAAGATACAGAATTGCAATATTGGGGAAGATAAAAAAGTAGCAGCAAGCCTAGGTGTAGCCAATTTTAAAAAACTCAGACTGAGTGACGATGCCCAGAAATAGAGCCGAGGTGAAGTTGTACTGTCGCCACAGACAGAATTAAGGTTTGGAGAGTGCTTTCTTTGTTTAATGCAAAAGGATTGCAGCCAACGTATTACTAGATTGTATTATTTTGTTGCATACAGATATAGGAAGAAAAAAAAAAGAGTTAAGAAACCTTCATTTATATACGTAATGGAATAATTTCATGTTACTTTCCCATTAAATTTATTTTTCTTATAATAATTGCGCTGTAGTATTAAATTTGTTTGTAAAAAAAAAAAATTATTGAACTGATCATGGCTTGTGTATTATAATGTGTATATTATTTAATATTTATACTGTATATTATTTAATATTTATACTGTATATTATGTAATATCGTATCTAAAAACATAGTTTTATTGCGGAATGTTGAATTAATTACTTATGTTATGCAATAATACTCTGGGGAGGCTCAAAGGAAGCTGAAAAATTGTTCTCTCTTCAGAAAAGCGCACTGAAAGTTGTATACCAGCTTAAAAAAATGGAGTCTTGCAAATCCACATTTATTAAACAAAAAATTCTAACACTGCCCTGTATATATATACTTGAGTGCTGCAAATTTGTACGAAAGCAGCCTGATCTATTTAAAACAAACGCCACAGTACATAACCATAACACACGAATAAAAAATGACCCCCACCTCCCCAAAGATGTTAATTCCCCCCACTACTCGTTAACAAATATATACAATAAACTGCCAACAACAATGAAAAGTATTGAGTGCAACTTAAAATTTATAAACGAAGTCAAAAAGTTTTTACTTGTTAATCAATTTTACTCAGTAAAGGAGTATTTAACTTTTAAATTTCTGCACTAGGACAATGCTAAATACAAGCAAATACTTCTAAACTATTATAAAATAAACTACACGTATGTATAACTAACAGATTTTTGTTTTGTTTTGTTCCATTTTTAAATTACTGCAATATGTATATTTATGTAAACTTAAATTAATTTAATTTCTAGCTAGACGTAAGATTTAGATTAAGAAAAAACTTTTGTACCTCTATGTTGTATTATGTACAGCCACACGAGGAAATAAATAAATAAATAAATAAATAAAAATTACATACCATGTTAAATTCGTGAAAGGAGAATATATTTATCATTACAAAATATTACCATCCTAATTTTGAATTCATAACTACATAATACTTTCACTTGTTTCATGATGAGTGATGATGATGTTATGTACCTAATGTATATTATGTATAAAAAAACATCAAGAATAATTTTTAAGATAATACTCAGAATATTTTTATTTTCAACTAATTTTAACATCTTTGATTAACGATTAATATCAGTTACTTCGGAGTCACAGAATATTCCTGTAAAAAGAAATCGAATGAAATATATTTTTAAAAAATCGTGAATCATATTTTAAAACTTATCGTTTGAAAAAAATTTAAGGGTGCGGTTTTCTTTCGATAGTTTCAGTTCCGGTGTCCGTCCATATGGATTTAAAATCCCTAAAAGTTCAGCTCAACTCTGTATTTTGTTGAACATTGTCCTCCTTTTTCTACATCCAATGGAGAAAGGATCATAATTTTATTATTGCAGAAATGGACAGAGGGTGCAAAGTTATACTACCCTGATTTTTTTTCAGATTTTTTAGATACCAGGAACTATTTTTAAAAAATTATTAAAATTAAAAAAAAAACTCCTTTTTGTGACGTCACGTGGCGCCGCTCTTTAAGAAAAAAAAGATAGGACTTGCCGCCTCGTGACGTCACAAAAAGGACTTTCAATAATTTTTAAAAAATAGTTCCCAGTCTGTAAAAAATCTGAAAAAAATCAGGGTAGCATAACTTTGCACCCTCTATCCATTTCTGCAATAAAAAAAAATTGAGGTCGATACTCCATTCTTGAAGGCGGAACAAAATTTTTGCTGTGATGTACACAGTCCTAGCATGTATAGTTTAATTCTCAGCGTTTATAGTGGACGCTGTACAGGAGCAATCCGACACGCACCCAGGACGTCAAACTGGCTGTCTCTCGGAGCGTATTAGAGAAGTCGCTTGGATATATAGGAGGAACATATCTGGGGGTTTTAAAACAATCTGTTTGTCCACAGCTGGCGAAATCGTCACTCCCGCCCTGCTCCGCCACGAACAAGAGTCCTCTTTTTTATCGGCCTACGGCGACCGATCAACCATATGTATAATTATGTCGCTGATGTGGCAAATAGTTCAACTAACGTATGTGATGCATGCATTGCGTTGATATTTAATTGCAAATGATTAGGGTTAAATAGCCATAACATGTAAAGTGATGATCTTCATTCCAATATTATAATCTACACATTGATCGTTAATTTTTCTCTCGCGATTTTCTTGTCAAGGTCAAATACTTAATGAAAATATTTTTTTTTAATATCTGCTGGACTGAGTTGTGATGTCACTTCCTTTAACTGCAAATTATCTGTCGGAGAAGACACTGTTATTCTCGAATGCGGCCTCGATCAAACTTGGATCTTCACCCGAACAGATTGCTGTGTACCATAGGTTGCAGGGCACTCAGGGCAGAGTGCACAGATGAGTGAGCTCAACAAGAACTAAACCGCTACCCTCCTCCTGTCTTGGTAACAGCTAGAGTATCACCTGTTTTAACAAAGTACAGCGAGTATAGAGATCATAGACATTACAAGACTTGCAACTCCAAAAGGTAACTTTTGGTGACCCGTTAAAACTGGAACTGATGAAACAGCAGTGCTTGCCGGAGTAGAGAATCGACCAACAGTTCGTCCCCTTTACTGTTTCCACTCCCCCTAAATCCTATACTTGCAGTAAGGCAACAACACACTTAGGTATTCTCAGGGCTGGTCGTTCAGTGCTTACTTTGTCCCTCGGCCGTTTGTTACGCCGTGTTTTATTCCATCTCCTCAAAAAGGACTCATTATAAGTTATTATAACTCTCTTTGCAGCGAATCAAATTTTGAATTATTACAAAAATCAATCCAAAGTTGTTCACTACACAAGAGCCAAAGAATTTTGTCTTAAACATCAATATTTACCAACTGACGTTAGCAAATAGTATATAAATTTTCATATACACCTCTGGACAGTATGAATTTACCCCTGCCTGTTTTGCAGAGAGACAAATATGTGTAGATTTTCAGCAGGAGAGTTTCCTTACTATTACATATTTTGTTGGAAGTTTGTATCTTGTCCGCTATGCAAACTGTATAATATATTATCCATTGTAATTTTCACTGCTGCAAGTTATCCTCAGGTAAGAAATCAGCTGGCTTTACAAGTAGAAGAACAATTATAAAAGATACAGTAATAGTTTGGTGAACGTGCATAACACTACTTATATAAGACTCACGACCTTTTTCTGCTTGTGCTCGCAGTCCAAGCCACAGGCCTGGCCATGAAAGCAGGTCGCATGAACTCATGCGGGCAAAGGCAGGCGAGGTTTGCAGCTTTCTTGCGACTATTAATCGCCTCACGAAACCAAATTAGATTAGCCACGGCCATTAATTTTAACACTGCTGCTATAAAATATTATGATGAACGACGTATTGATTATATTTATCACCCTCAAAATCAACATTGTATTCAATCATTTTAATGTCTTTTTTTAAAACAAAACTTATATCCTTATGTACGTTAGGTATAAATAGGGGCACGTTATTCCGCATTAATTGATTATAAAGTTAGACTATCAAAAGAACATTCATTATTCTTTTAATATATCTTAGCCAAATAAATCAGAAATGTATACTCATGAAAAAATCATAAAAAATAACTACAATCAATAAACTTCAATAAAGGCTTCATTTTTTTTTTTTTTATTTTAGTAATTATTGATAAACCAATCTAAATATTTATATAGCAAGGTTGAATAATAAATAAATATTAATGATAATAAATGCAAATAATGGAGTATAAAGTGTCACTCTGGGAAACATTATTCGTAGTTTTGCATCTTTTGGTACTAATTCAAGTTGTTCAGGCAACCGACTTTATGCCGAGAAAAACGAGGATATCTAGTGTAAAATGTGAGGGACCTCTACTGAGATTATGGAGAGCGGCATTCTATTATAGATAATTATAGACAAGAAATTACCTAATAATAACGTTATAACATTCTAAATAGGTATTACATCTGTGTATTTTGCTCATTGTAAGTAAAATTTAACATTAATTAACATTAAATTTGAAAAAAAAAGCATTTATTTATTTTTATTTTAGGACTTCTTTTTGGTTGTATATGACAAACATAACAATGTTCATATAGTTTCCTTTAAAAATATACATGCATATGCTGAATTCTCCAGCATGTTAGATTTTTTAGACCATTATACAGTATAAATACTCTAGCTATATAGATTGATTGTTTGATATGAGATATGAGCGATCGACATATTATTGTGGTAATATATAATGTAACCCCTTTTGTAAGGTGCATTGTGTTAGCCAGCAAAAATCCTATATATATATATACAGTATATATATATATATATATATAATAACACTCAAACATAAATATTTTTTGCTTCCATGCTAGTACAACATTTGATGACTTTTACCATGATTGTGGTAAGAGCTGCAGCATGTATTTTATATGTTGGTGGTAATTTCAGGGTGACAGCTTGAGTTACACTCTTTTATAAGCGCTGCTTTTTAAACTGCCACTGATTGATAACGTGATATGCTTCAGTTCTGCACCCCTCCCCCCTCCCCTCCTCGGCCACAGGCCTGTCACTCGGTCGGCTGTGTGACACTTCAACGCTCATGACTCATCCAACAATAGGCATATACTTATAGGTGTTGAATTAATTGAACTTATTGATTTGTATTATACTTTATAGCTTTTTTATAATTTATAGATTAATACTTTTGAATGTTGAATAATCCTCAATATTTAGCACTTGCTGCCTTAACGACCAAATATGACACACAAATTCTCTCTCCTCTTTCCCTCTCTCTCTCTCTCTCTCTCTCTCTCTCTCTCTCTCTCTCTCTCTCTCTCTCTCTCTCTCTCTCTCTCTCTCTCTCTCTCTCTCTCTCTCTCTCTCTCTCTCTCTCTCTCTCTCTCTCTCTGTCTCTAACTCTGTCGTTTAAGCATTAATGTATGTTATGTATTATTAGAAAACGATGAACATCTGAAATCTATCTGATATATTGTTCAAAAATAATTGACAGCATACATCAATCTTGTCATTATCTAAACAGGCTTTTTACATGCTTGTCATGAGTCATGACGCTCCGCTCTGAAGAACCAATGGTGGCAGCACAATCAAATTTTGTGGCAACGTTCGGTGCTTTGAGGCAAGATTGATACACATCAAGCTACAAGCAGGCTCGATGTACGCAACAATTCAGCTTTCTATACAAACACTCAGCACTTTTCATTCTTAAAGAAAATCTGCCGCAGTTTGGTATTCCCACGACCGGAATGCAGTTTTTGTTGTTAATGTATAGACAACTTCACCGCAGCTCACTTCCTGTCTGCACCATTCCCCAAACTTTTCACGGAAGAAGGCCCATGTGATTTCGGCTGCCCATGTCATTACTATAATAATAATAAATAGCCCAAATCATACCTGCTGCAGAATTAAAGTTATATGCACGACGGCAAAACACAAATCTGGGGTCAAAGGTTCCAACAGAGGATGAGGGAACTCTGACAACCTGCCTAATTTGGTCGTTACGAGCGTGCAATGACCATCCTTGGCCTAAACATATACTAAGTGTACCAAAACAGGGTACTGCCTACACGCCCGGGTGTATCTTCGACACAAGTGCTCGCTACATGCTATACTTAACAGGCCGATCTTGTGATCCAATTAACCGCCACCTAGACGGATTGGTGCCACTCATATCTTGTCGTCTCAGAAGCCATAAAGGGTCCACCCAGAAAGTGGCTACCTCTTCTAAAGCTCCCGGGAGATCAAAGTTGCCAGTTAATTAATTTTCTCTCTTAGCTTTCTATATTGCTACCTCTTCAATGCTAAAACTATCCCCCTTTTCTCCTCCGTCTTCCCACTTAGGTTTATCACAAGAGTAAGAAATTGATGCTAGCTTAAAACTAGATAATATCTTCAACAAGAAACAGTTTGTTTGCTTAAATATTTGGTTGCAGCATTTTTTTTAAGCTACACAGTTATGTTTGTAAATGAGAAATTTTCTACAATCACAGATATGAAATTAACTTGTAAGATTTGCTTCTTTGTTTTTGATGTTCTTTTTTCTTGCACGGTATAATTAATTATAAAATTGACTATTTGTCAATTCAAAGCAGCTTCATGGCTGATCGAGATTGAGATTGCTGGAGAATGGTTATGCGGTAGAAATTTGAAATTCTTAATGTTATATCGCACGACAACGTGTTTTGGACTTGAAATTGTATTTTACACAGTATAAAATTTGTACCGTGAGAATGGATAAAATTGTGGGGTTCTAATCAAGTAGCGGTTGCCATATTAGATTTTAATTTCTGATCAGAATTTTTTTTTAAATAAAATACAATTTTATTATTTTTATGTCTTGAATTGATGCAGAATCAGCAATATATATATATATATATAATTCAGATAATTTAGCTGGATGGTTGGTTTCCCGTGGTGGCAGTACCTCTTCTAGCCTGCAAGCTGCTTTGCATATTTCCGCTTTGCTCCCTCAGGTCTCTCAAAATCACCACCTGCAAATAAGTTTTTCCTCTTACAGAAATATGTGTTAAAAATAACCACATGTGAATCCCAGAGAAAAAAAAATATTAAAAAATGGAAAAACATTTAGTTGTGTTTCACTAGTTCTCAGCTATTATAATAAAAATCCACCTGACTGTATATAACCGCGCTTCTGGGTTTAATTGTTATTCAAGTGAGGCACAAAAATTAATACTTCAATGCTAGAATTGTCCCCCTCAAAGTATTTCAATATCAAATTCAGTCTCTAAAGAAGCAACCAATTATTAAAAATATTTTCAAGAAAAAGTTTATCGTCGTGGTAGCACAAAAAAAGTTAAATTTACCAATATAATCTCGAAGGGTAAATCGTTAATGATATTATGATTAAAAAATCAGAGCATTGTATTAAATAATAATACGAGTTTCCTTATAAAATAAATTGTTTGTAATATGTTTTCACGTGATCCTTCCTACACAGTTTTTTTTTTACATGTAATACATGAAAACGATTGAAGTGAATTATATGATATAATATAAAGCACACGCACCTGAGCACAAAGTATGTTGCGGTATATCCGTATTAAAAAACAATAAAATTATTATTAATGTTATCTCTTCTTTTTTTTTAATATTTATCCGTGAAAAGGTGTGTGCACATTGCATCATTGGAGTTAAAAAGTTACATTAAAATGAGTCAAATTTACCGATCGAGTTAAGATGTTTTGAGCTACCCATGCATGTCTTTTTTAATTGATAGTGAGTGTATCGCTGTAATTTATTTCTTAATTATTTTTTATCTGAAATTAATTATAGATTTTCTTCATTTAGATGGCTATATACAGAATACAGATAATTCTTAAATGTTATTTATTCATAAAATTTCATTTATTTTGTGATGTTTGCCCACAAGTGTATAATATAGCACTGCCGCTGTATTATACACCGAAGTATGTACTCATCTGCACTCGGTCACTCTCGAAACTACTCTTGTAGCCGCTTTCTTACCACAAACATTCACACCTCCAAGTAAGTGACCCAAGTACTAAAAAACTGGTTCACCACCACCACTCCAGTAAGTGTATCACAATGCTCATTTCTTGATACAGGTTTACAACATTTTATTTTACACAAAACATTCAATCTGTTTCCAATGAGAGTTGAGCTCTTCGAAATTTTTCACTGTATGTATAAGTAACCTTAGAAAAATGACTGATGTGTGTTATAAATACCCCTAGAAGTATTATCAGAGTTATAGCAAAATGAATGGTTATTCGTTTTAAAAAGTTTAGTCTTTTCATATATATAAAAGCTATAGTTTAAATAGTCAAATGTTTAAATAAGTTGAAGACACTCTTTTCCAAATTTAATGCACTTGAGTTATTCGTCCAAGTTTTAATTAACTTTTTAATGTGCGTCGCTTCATCTTCAGATAACGAGCCGGCTCGCGACCTGCCGCTACCACCGGTCCACGAGCCGCTTATACACTTGTGCGATACACTTGTGCATAATTCTATACCTAAATGGTCTACGTTCAGAGTGCTATACAGCGTATTATTACTATAAGTACTTTTAGCAGCGGTTTGCGGTGACGTCACACATAGAAGGCAGATAATGTGGAGGAGGGAGAGAGAGAGAGAGAGAGAGAGAGAGAGAGAGAGAGAGAGAGAGAGAGAGAGAGAGAGAGAGAGAGAGAGAGAGAGAGAGAGAGAGAGAGAGAGAGAGAGAGAGAGAGCAACAGCATGCCTGAACGCAGCCGTCGGATTATAAAGCTGTGAAAGTCAACGAAGCATTAAAAGTCGTGGAGGGAAACGAGGAGTAGAGTGAATTGTAAATAACAACAAAAGTTCATATATTACAAGACGGTGGCATAATGCACTTACTATTATCTTAGCCCACACGGTGTCATTAACTTAATGCGTGTATTACTTTTTGAAAAAGTTTCAAAGTTTTAGATATTTTAATAAAATTAAATTTATTTTAGTGCAAACGTTACTTAAAAAGCTATATAAAGTAGCTACTTCTGCTATCTTTCCACTTCTTGACTAAAAAGCCTTAACAAGATGTTGGAGATATGGCGAACCAAGGTGCTGCAACTGCTATACTACTGCCAGTATGCAAAGTACATAGCTTAAATGTTTATAGCGTTTTTAATATTTAACCACACTTTTTATGTTAAAACAACAGCATGAAGTCTATTAACATTTCCAAACAGGTTTTGTTTCTACAAATTATTGCATACGGAAGAGTACAAATTATATTGTTACCACATTATTATTATAACCTAAATGTACTTACTGTATATTTATTATTATTATCTCTATATAGAATTTTGATTAACCTTATGAAAACCTCTCATAATATCATTACGAAATTTAATATGATGGGCTTTGAATCTTAAGTAAGAACGCGATCAAATTAATTTTCATTTAAATGAGTGTTCCAGTCATGCAAAACGTTTCAAAGCTAAGGCTAATCACGCATAGCAGAAGCACGGCGGCGTCGGCTACCAGCGGCCACTTCCATATCGCCTCTCCCCCCTTTGCATGGAGGCTTGCATGCTTGTGCTTGCTTGCTTGCGGTTACTTGTGAGACACATTTAACGATTAGCAGGGGCGCGAGGGAGACTGTAATATAATTCCGTGGCCTGAGCGACAGGCAGCACTCGTGACTCGGCATATCGTGCACGCCTCCTCGCAGTTGAGGGCACCTAGTCTAATACGTAATCAAATCTTAATGGCCTAGCTAGCTAGCCTGCAGTTATTGTGCCCCCCTCTCCCCCCACACTCCCTATACACATCACACACTAAACCTTCAATGTTACCAACATAATATATCTCAACATCATGCACGCAGCAACTATAATTCTCCTATTTGTACTAAGGACAGTCTCACTGAAGGTACTAATATCCAATATAAGAGAAAGATGACTCATTAGGATGTGGCTCCAGGCTGTGTAGTAAGGACCAAAAACAGTGTTCATATGTGATGCAACCGATTTGTATAGTACATTATGAGGATCAAAATTTTATAATTATTATCTAATATTAAAATTGGCAGATTTGAATGAAAATACTTTTATGGGCATTTATGAACCCCACAACTCGCAGAAAACATCAAGCTTTTAACAAGGATAAAATTTATCTCTTATTTCTGCTTAGTGCAGGACGAGTATTGAAAAAAAAATCAAAGGTTTCCCCTCAACTTGCATCATAGTCTTCAGTGAGAGTATAGGTTTTTTATGCATAATGCAAGTAGTCTCCACCACTCCTCGCGTTTGGAGATACAGTACGTCATGTAGTCGTTGCGGTCTACTGCTGAGGATTGCTCGCTTCTCGTCATTGCTGCATTTAAAATTTTTCAATATATAACTGTTTGAACTCACAGCACCATTGTTCTGCCGTTCTATATTTATTTACCCATGACAGTACATTATTAATCATGTGGTAACGTCTGTCGCGAATCTATTTTCTTTGGTTTGCAAACTTTTGGTTTATAAATTTTTACAAAAAAGTAGGTTCCATTTTTTTTTTTTTTTTTAATTGACATATTATAATACATTTGTGTATAATGTATGTATTTGGCCTAATATCATCCAAAATTCTAATTTAATTGCTACTGTCATAAGTCTTAGATTTGCATGATTTACTTTCATGTAAATTCTATTGAAAATGAAGTGAATTGATACACACAAAAAATATCCTTTTTCTTATTTTATTTCTGTAAAAGTGATTTTATCATAATATATACAAAATCTGCATCAGATTAATCAACGTACTCTGTTAAAATTGTGCGTAATAATCCAGTAATTGTAGGTGTATAAAATTATAGTGGTTCGTGTAGGTGTGTGTGCGTGTGTGTATAAATATATTATATATATAGGTGCGTTGCTGTGTGTGTTACTGTGTTGTTTGTCAGAGAGAAAGAGGGGAGAAAGGACAAGAAAGAGAGAGAGAGAGAGAGAGAGAAAGAGAGAGAGAGAGAGAGAGAGAGAGAGAGAGAGAGAGAGAGAGAGAGAGAGAGAGAGGAGGGAGAAAAGAGCGAGGAAAAAAATTGGTCACCTTCAATGATTTGTAGTTTAGCGCATTATCTCCTGACGGATCACTTCTTCTCTTTGCAGCAGCGTTATAGCGGACGGGATAACGGGAGTAGAGTAGCATGTTGTATGTGTTGGAGTGTTAGTGGAGGAGGCTGCAGGTTAGGGTCGACCAGGAGGAAGGAGGGTTGCTGATATGTCGAGCGGTGGCGGGCGGCGGCCACTGCAGCCAGCAGCTATACTCTGGCTCCCCCCACCGTCCTACCGTGTGACTATATCGACAATCACGACACGCGCACTCACTGACCCCTGCATGCGGCGCCAGCCTTGGCGATACGAGTCACGTGAGCGTCATCTTAAACATCGGCTGGCCAGTGGTGCGCGGCCAAGCATGCCTGACTGCTTATACTGGCCTTGTCGGTCGGTCTGATCGATTCACTTGCTTGCCGCCACTCCACTTCATCACTGTGCCAGCTTATGCAAACAATTATTTTGTGCAGTATTCTATATATATATATATATATATATATATCATTTACTTTAGAAAGGAAAATAAAACTTAAAAGTATCATAACACAGAACTAAAGTTGTAATCCTTCAAAAATGTTTATAGTAAATCTACATGTTTCTAGAGACTAAAGACGTTGTCTCTGCTTCTATATTCATGTTTCCATCCATCCCCCTCGGCTTTTCATCAGCTCAAACCGCGTTGCATAATAATTTATAAGCTTCATCCAGTGGGAGCGGCAGCTAGGCCGGCTGCTCTCTCTCTCTCTCTCTCTCTCTCTCTCTCTCTCTCTCTCTCTCACAGCTCATAGGATGCGGCACGGCAGAGGCAGCAGCAGCTAATCTCTCTCGTAGCTCGACAAATTTACAGAGTTAGTAGCTTCTCATTGCACGATCAAAATGTTGACATTAAAGCCACATGTGAAATTGATTATGTGATATTGCAAAGCAAATTTTAATGGGAGTCATTATGTATACCATGCAAAATGTACCAGTACAGTCTTAATCGAAAGAGTTGAATAGCTCTGTTAATTGTACGCTTTGCGTCCAAGTATGTATATTACTTATACTATTCAATTTAAATAGCATGCATATTAGAGTAAATAAACTTTAAACTTTTACAATTTATATTTGTTAATTATTAATTTTTTTTTCCCCATGCATGCTCTTCAAACAAAGTATACACTAGTGTTCATCTCTATAAAAATCGCCGCGAAGTGTTTACTCAGTGCACCCTAAAGTACGCAATGCTAGCTTTCTCATTTCAGTTTAAGGGAACTAACCACAGTGAAGTTCGTTCTCTGAAGATTTACTAACAAGTATAAAGGTTTTCATCAATGCTTTCTCACTTCTTCGCACGATAAACCAGAGATGCGTAACGTAAAATTAATTCTTATAATTGCATATTTTGATGATATCTGTATAGACATGTTGCACATAATAATTCTGCTAGCATCGTAAGAAGTAACATTAAACAGTTAATTTGAGAAGAATTGATGATCCATGCATGCAGATGTGCACCGCTGTATAATCATGTGAGCTGGCCACGTTGAACGGAGAGAGTCCAGCCAGCCTCTACTCTGGACTCTCACCTTGCCATGTCACTTAAATATATATATATATATATATATATATATATATATATATATATATATATATATATATATATATATATATATATATATTATGGTACCTTTGGAGTGTTAGATCGACATCACACAAAGCTTGCGGCTGTGCGTGTGGTACTCCTCGTGTATCACAACCGCAATAAAAATTAGCTTATTGATTGCGGCCTTGATTCACACGCCACACCCTAAGGGAGTGATAATCGAGTGCATGCACATTGTTCTGTTGCTTTTTTATGTAAGAAAACAGTATACAAAGTTACAATGATTTTTTTTTTCATCTATGTATTTTCGGGATGTTCGGGAAGTTTTTATACTAAGAAGTTATGTTGCTGGTTACATGCTTTTAATGAATAAATATGTTTACAATTTTATTTTTCATTTTATTCACCTACAAAACACTTTATGACATCATAAAGCACGAGTTACTTATACTCTTTAGTATTATTTTATTTATTATTATTATTATCATTATTTTTTTTTTTTTTGCACAGCTCAAGATCGAGTCTGAAGAAATTGAGCACACTTCACATGCTTTTAAAATGTCACGAGTGGAAGTCACGCAACAACAAACAGAATAACCAACAAGCGCTGCCGACGAGTGCATTCGCGCTGCGCATAATATCATGAGACCTTGAGGTTAGGCAATTTGTTTAGCACAGAAACAGAGCGGGTTACATACACACCAGGGTCGCCTTGCCCGGCTGATCCGACCAGGTGTACCACAGAAGTCATTAGTTTCAATCAAATTGTAGTCGTGTGTGTCCGGAGAGCCTTCGGCTTGGTTTTCGGCAATGAGAGGAGACTCTGCAAAATATCTAACTATCTTACATTAAAAAAGCCTGACTGACTGACTGACTGACAGAGTTAATCAATTTCATTTTATTGTTTCCATTTCCATTTTACAGTATAAAAAGAGCCATCATGCAGTAAAAAATTTAATATGTTTAAAATTGTTGTGGTTTCAGAGAGAAGGAGGTATAAGAATGTCAGGAGATCACATAGTGAAATGAATCAGTCCATGTCAATAATATTTTGTGTAATTAAGTCTTTTACAAATAGTGTGCATATGAAATTAATTAGTAAATATTATATAATTATAGCCATAGGAATAATAACATTTTAAAACAAGCATAAGTTAAAACCATATTCAATATAATTTAATATTGTAATAACAGCAGTATTTTCTCTACGAGCAAATTCTTCACATTATAAAGTATCTGATATTTTATACTAGAGAGCTCATTGACAAAGACGTTCCAATACTGCAAGCTGGAACAATGTGACGTATGAATTTATCCAACGGCTGGGGGTCCTCAACAATGATTGCTTAGTTTCGCGTTATTACCGAATAAGAGGCAGCAAGAAGTGTCAACAGTCATCCACACTTTCCCCACGGAGTGGTTGGGTGTCAGAGGCATTTCAGCTTATTACCTAACGATCGACACTTTGTAGTACTAGTGTTCGTTAAGCATACGATCACCACATTCGCGCCTGCTTGTGGCCGTAAGGCATACTCCAGTAGTGTATTTCAAGCCAATCTTCACGTCGGATCCGCTGGTAGTATTATAGTTTAACCGTGCTTCATCGTGTCGTTGTACAGAATTCACGAGTCTTTTAGAAAGAATTAACAACACACTGTTATTTTTTTAAGTCAATGAAATAAAAATAGTACAGCAAAAAATATAAAAAGCTGTTATCAAACTTGATTTTTTTTTTATTTTTTTTTATTTAGACAGCGTACAAACATATGTAAGTAAATTATGTTTATATTTATAAAATTCATATATCTACACTATGTATAGCCAAATGACTTT
Organism: Siphlonurus alternatus; assembly: GCA_949825025.1. NCBI lineage: Eukaryota > Metazoa > Arthropoda > Insecta > Ephemeroptera > Siphlonuridae > Siphlonurus > Siphlonurus alternatus. The sequence goes on along the minus strand of OX463788.1, from coordinate 48,862,668 downwards.
GTCAATCATGTAATGACATCGCAGAGAATGCCCAAATTCTTTTGACAAGAAATGACTGTTTTGGGCGTCCGTTTTGCAACAATGAAAGAATTGTTCCCGACAGAACAAACGGAGGCTCGAGGGTAGGGGATGCATTGAACAGACTGTGAAGCACTTTTTTGTTTAAATTTAATATTTAATGTTATCGCCGCCACCTCTACCACCGCGTTGCTGCGCTACGTAAGTGTGAAGGCTACGAAAATGGTGCGGGGAGCACTCAAGTCAATAAGCGCTCCTCCTTCTCGGCTGGCGGGTGGCCTCGGGAGGCAGCGGCTCCTCCTTCATTTCTCACGCTAATCCCTCCCTAAAGACCTTAAAGATGCTGCTCCTCTGATGAATGACAAATTCTTTAACGCAAACCACGTGAGTGATTATTTTGTCAAAGTCATAAAAAAAAAACTGACATGATGTAGTATTTTATTACCGTCAAAGATCATTTGAGACGAAATATTTCATATATTATTTTAGGCAAAATGTGATGGGCCTTTAGACTTGGTTGAAACGTAATAAGAAAATCAATCAGAGAGTAGAAAGAACGGATACCTATTAGACGTTTTGCTTGAGAAACGCAGCAGCAGCATCGCCTGTGATAGAGGAAAAAATTATTGCAAATTAAATTGTGTTTAACTTTTTTTTTACTTCTCCTTTTTTTTCTACTCTTAATTAAATTTCGGTTTACATCTTGGTCGTCCTGCCAAGACTTGGTTGAGAATTGAAAAGCTTTATTTGACCTTCTTATACATTTAATGGAACAGTACTTTTTAAACGACTTTGTGCAATCTTTAGTGAAGATCTTGATGCGATGCTGCGAGATAATAAGTTGGGCTGCTAAATCATTGGCCAGATTGTACTACCACTACAAACTCACTCATCTGGACCAAAACTTTAACCGTGAGAGTAATTTTTTCGGTGCAATCTTCGAGTCGATCTTATAGTAGCAAACTTCATCACTATAAAAAGCGAGATGGGAGAAGATGCCTGAACGTAATGATTTGCTGCAGTGGCCACCGCCAAGCCCCAATGAGTGGTGCAATGTCCAACAATGGTGATCGAAATGTCAGTTTGCTTCACTGCAATGTTGACTACGACAATCAAAACTCATTTAATGGACTTAAATTAATTTAAATTGCATTACTTTAGTTGCACATAAATTGTTGCGATAGCCTGTGATATTATGGATAATATAGATTAAGTATTTAATTGCATTCACAACATGGACATCCGTTGTATACAATTTATATATTTAAATGTGTCTTTGGTCTATAGATTGATAAGCACACATGCACAAAAGATTTATGTCATATGGCAAATTTCTCGCCCAAAAATCTTCCCCCGATGTTGGCGTACGAGCTTGGCCACTGTTATTTACACAGGCCACTCCATTTGAGCTAGCGCCTGTATCGAGAAATGTGCATGTAAAATTCTTTTTTTTTTTTTTTTCATTTTTTTTTTTTTTTGTACTAACAGACTTACGGATGGTGATTTGGCCTAGCGAAGTATTAACAAGATGGATTGTTTTTTAATTTACCACCCTGGTGACGTCATTAGGTCCAGAACTTCAAGAAGTGTCGACATTTTGCTGTATAGGCAATCCGCTCCGCTTTGAAGCTGGGAAAAGTTTCTAACTTCTTGACACTATAGGCTTTGGATAAGCGGATCTTATCCTGGTATGAACAGTGCTACAACCACCAATATAATAATAAAGCAGGCGAAACAGTTTTCCAAGGCTGGAATATTTCAAGCAATAATCTTAATCTTATTAGAAAAAATAGTACTTATACACAATAATAACCTTAGTTTTAATATTCAACCTTAATCTTATTTTATTTTTCTAAAATATTTTAATGAATTTTATTTTTATTACATAGTTTGAAGTTTCTTAAATTGAGGATGTTTTGATACCCACCAAATTCACTGTGTATTTTGATTAATAATATCTTAAATCTAAATCAGACATTTTATCTTGGACTGACCGGTGGCAGAGCGCTTTACAGACCTAATGTCTAGCACGTCACGAGCTAGGCCGCCTGAGGTAAACTTGAGTAAAGGTTCACACAAACATTCGGTGGCTCGCGTGCTCACTCCTCAAGACTCTCTCCACCAAGCAAAATTTTAAAATTTACTAAACATGCATGTAAATTATTGCACTGATTCTAATTGTTGCTTTTAACTACACTAATTTATCGACTTCCAGGCTTCCGTAAAAGTTAAGATCAGGTTAAATTTCAAAGCGGAGACAAGCATTGATGAAGCCTATACACGCAGGGGCAGTCGGGTCTATAGTAATTTTTTCGTCTTGTATTCGGAAGTAACATTCGGTTTGGGATTCACCAATAAGAAAAATCTTTAAAAATGTCTACCAATGACTCTATAAAGACGATACAAAAACTATGAAAACTACTTTTAAATTTACAAGCAGTGAAAGAAAAAAACGGAATAAGTCTATACAAACGTGTTCGACCAATACCACTTCTTTACAGTATAATCCATGACCCTATAGCTGCCTTTAGTTCAGTTACAAATACTTTCAATTTGCATTTATTGATCTACTTATCTTTATATATATATGTATAAAATTCAATTTATATTTACATATTATTTACATATTAATTCTACTTTCCTTCTATTTCTTTTGGTGTTTGTATTATATTTTTAAAAGCAAATTAAGAACTTGTAAACTTATATTATCCTTATAGCTAATCGATCTGAGTTATGAAGAACAATGCTTTACAACAGATTCATTATTTACACTGTTTTACTTTTGAAAGTTGTTAAGTTGAACATTGTGTGTTAAATAATGTATATACTAGCACGTAATTCGACTTCTGGTATTTTGGCTTTAACATTTCGCTGCTGTAAACAGTCGACTGCAGCGCGGCACTATATAAGCGTGCATTACATTACAACATCTCTCTCTCACTGCTTGCTTTCGTGTTCCTTGTAAGTAAGTAGGTAAATATGACGAGTTGAAGACAGGTAACCAGAGCTGTTTACCTGGCACACATCGTAACTTGAAAAGACACAGTAGCAGCAATGGCGCTTAATTTGAACTTTGCTGAAGCCTCCAAATAGAATTCTCTTGTGAGCTGAAAAGGAAATTCAAAAACGAGGAGCACACATGAAGAATACACAATGGTGACATCAATATATTGATGTACTGCACGAGGGGACAAAATATAATTTATTCGCATCATGACACGATAGCCGCCTGCATGTATTATGTGTTCAAACATGGACACGCATTACTAATCAAGCAGTAGTACCAGCAAATAATTTTGTTTAATATGTACATAAACGTATTGAAAACTTATGTAATTAATTATAATACAGTATATATTAATATTAGTTATTTAGATTATTATTGACAACTCAGAAAGTTTTGTTTATTACAGTTTTTGTGTCATATTTAATTCATTTAGTTTATACTGCATTGATAGAGCAACTCAAAGGAATAACAAAGAGAAATCAATAACCAATAAATTTCTTACAATATTCCTTCACTCGAGATATGCACACACCTACTCATCAACACAATTAAAAAATGTGCATGAATATTAATATTTTCAACTTTCATTGGGAGGTCCAGAATATGTGCACCCCAGCCTCTCTAAAGCCACGCCCTTATTTTGAATCCTGAATATTCCTTGCTGTAAGGTGAAACCAAAAGTACTGAAAACCCATTCTCAGTATCTAATATTTAAGATTGTGAAGTGTACACTTTCTGCACCCAATTGAACTTCTATCCCAGCACACAAAGGGAAATTGATTGCAGATATTGGGGGACATTCACAAAGCACTTTAACCCCAATTTAGCCCCAAGTTTTATCCCTGGTACTAAACATGGTGCTAAACTAGGAGCTAGACATGGTTAGCCCCTGGTTTAGCACCATGTTTAGTACCAGGGATAAAACTTGGGGCTAAAGTTGGGGTTAAAGTGCTTTGTAAATGCCTCCCATAGTAAACTAAACAGGGGTTTACGAACATATATATCAAATGTAATAAGGGGTGTGCGACCCCCGTGTCCGTTTAACCCCCTGTCAATTAAATATATGCGGCCGCAGTGACCAACGTATTTCTCTCCTCTCAACTTGACCGTCCACTAGCGTTGAAAATTTAGCATTACCATCCCTTCATAGTCTTTACCATTAGCGCAACAAATTTGCTCAACATTGTACTGGATTTATATTTAAGACGTTAAGAAGTTTGAAATATTCATGAACGTAAATGCACATAATTGCTGTGTACGTAAAAAATATAACAAAAATTGTATTTTTCTTTAATTTTCACGGCGTCGTTTATTTAAAGAATTTATCTTGAGTTTTAAGCGCTTAAGATGGGAGAAACATTAACACCATTGTGAGACAATTGAAAACAACCTCAACCCTGGCAGCATTATTATATCAATCAAATCTTGGTGAAATTTGGATTCTTTAATGATGGCTTGCATGGACCTTCCTTAAATCTTTTACACTAGCCAGTAAAAAAATTAAAATATATAATTTTTAATGGACGATCTACATGATTTTTTTATTGTAGAAATGAATAGAGGGTACCAAATTATGCTACTCTGAATTTTTTCAAATTTTTTTGAAACACAGAAACTATTTTTAAATAATTATTGAAAGTGCGGCCACGCCCCCTGGAGGCGTCAATAGGCGTCTCGGTCCTATCCTTTTTATTAAGGATTCAAGGGTGCCAACTTAACTTACAGAACTTTCAATAATTATTTAAAAATAGTTGCGGGTCTCAACAAAATCTTAAAAAATTCAGAGTAGCATAATTTGATGTAGGTTGTCCATTTTATTTTAATTTGCAAACTGATTTTTCATTTTTTCTGTGTGTGTGTGTTCAAAGACTTAGCTGTATTTATTTTAGTCAAAGTTTTTAATTATTAATGCTCGATTAAAATAATTACATTCAATTATTTAGAGACTGAGTTATACATATTATACAAGCAACATTGCACCTCTTTGCTGCCTGCCTCCTTAGAATTAAGCTTATTAGGTTGTGAATTTAACTGTTTAATTTTCTCAACTCTCGTATTTTCCCTTCATATTGTTCCATGCAGTACCATCCCGCAGAGTATAAATTGAATCTTAATTATTCTAATTAGTCTAATGTGACATTGTTACCAATATGGGTAAAATTGCAAGCAACTTGTATACTTTACTCATTATTCCACATTAATTAAACCATTCTCTAAACCAAAAAACAAACTCGAATAAAAATATTGAACAATTTTTTAAAAGCTTCTTTGATCTGAAGTTAATTGTTTTGATAAACAAAAACATAACTCGTACCACAGTTTGCTCTATATATGGCATCTAATTTAGTCAACATAGTTTTTATTAAACATTATTATCGTCATAACCTCAAGTTTCTCAGAAAGTTGAGTGTAATTTTGATTATGAAGTGCAATTCCACTTCGGGAACATCTCCTAAAGTTTAGTCCTGGGAGTGTGATAAATTTAGTTAGAAGGCATATTTTAGGTAGCTTCAAAGATCATATTAAGGTAGAGATAATGCCGAACAGCTGTTCGACGTAATCCCCTTTGATTAACATGTAAACCTTAGCAAATTGACAAAAATTCTGAAATTTTTTTGAGATGCAGATATTAGTGCCTAAAAGCCATAGAAAAAATTTGAAAACAATTTAACGAGCCGATTTTTTTTTATTCATTTTTTTAATTTTCAGCATAGGGCTTTCCCATGGAGAGCCAAACTAAAAAATTAATTTAAAAAAATCGGCTCGTTAAATGTTTTTGAAACTTTTTTTATGGCTTTTAAGCACTAATATCTGCCTCTTAAAAAAATTTCAGAATTTTTGTCAATTTGCTAAGGTTTACATGTTAATCAAAGGGGATTACGTCAAACAGCTGTTCAACGTTATCTCTACCTTAATTTTGATTCGAATTCATGGCTAAATTAATCTTATTTTAATTGTCCTGAATTTACCGGACATAATGCGTCTTAATATATAAACCAGTATTTATTTAAAGAGTACCACAAGTTTTGTGTCTTTTTAAAGATTTGATTGGCCCTTAAAATAATGCAACACTGCGATGTCATAGTTTGTAAAAAAATAAAAATAAATACATATATAGGCAAACTTGTCACTTGTGAACGAAACATCGTGTTTTATCTCGATTAGTTTCCACCCGTATAAAGGCTTTATTTTATTAACATTCTTAATTCTTCCGTACTTAAAATACATAGTAATCAGTATTAATGATTGTAATTAATTTAAGTTACATGCGGTCTCAAGACTTGATATACTTTTAGTTTAGAGTGAAAAGGTAAATTTGTCATATTAAGTTTAACTTTGTTTTAACTAACAAGAAAATTAATCAAACGGTACAACACTACGTACTTTAAAAATTTTAGACTTCTCATTTTTATCCACTCTCCCCAGGAGTGTTGAATTCATATCCAGTGTTGGGTCCTTTAGAGATTCACACGGTCACTCACTTCAGGACAACAGGAACTTAATCCGAACTTTATGTACGCATTTATGGAGCTGCGATTAAAATTTTTTTTTCAGAATGGCTAATATAGGTGTGACAGTATATGAGTATTATCATTACAAGTATGCATTTCTTTGTCTCATAGAGTTATATAGCTTCAGAAAATCAGGAGAGTGGCATTCAAGGTGTCTACAGACAGGTACAAAATGCCAAGAGAAGGCGATACAGAGGAACAGTTTCAATGCCTCAGGTAAGCAGCTGCAGTAACAGGATAGTCATGGCAACCAACCGTCCGCCCACCTCCACCTCCGCGTACTATTAAATAAACCAATCCGACTAGCGCCGCACTGAGCACCATTTCATGATGTAGTATGAAGTTAAATAAATCAGAAGGATAAACCATTAAATTGTAAATTTCATCAATACAAGCTCAAAATTTAATGTGTTTGCTTTTATTACAACATATAACAGTGCTTACATACACAGAGATATTATTGTTTTTTTCTGCTTAAACAAAATTTATTGCTATATATGTATGGCTCCTTTACAAACTTTATTATACTATATTATAGTGATGAGTGAAACAGATCCAATTGTATATCTCTCGTTATATAGATTTTGTTAATTAATGAGAATTGTAACTCTCGCGCTTGAAATTAAATTATTAAAGTTGCACTATTAAACACTTTGAATAAATGCCGTTCATCTAAAAGAGAGAAATGAATGTGACCTTATGTGTTTTTGAACCTGAGATGCTTGGGTGTTCCCTATGGGGGTCCGCTCAACTTTTAAATACGTTGCACCACTTTTGCTGCGTGCGTCTCTGCATAATAAATATATTATATAATAGGGGCGATTCACAAAAGAGTTATCCAGAATGTTATCCAGCTTTCCCACTATAGCGCCAGCCTAATTCAATGACACTAAACGTGGTTAGTGAGAAACCTGGATAACTCTCTTCGTAAATCGCGCCAATAGAAATAATATAAAATATATGGTAAAAAATTAATATATTATGGTCTGCAGACATATAATTATAATCATGCAGCACTTGGAAAATATTACACACAAAACAAACCAACGCTATTAGAAATTGTATCAAGGGCTATATACATGAGAACAGGTCAAGAAAAGAACTATTATTTATTTTATCTGATACAAGTTATACTATCAAGAGAAAATTGAACATGATGAAATTTGAGTTTAAAGAGGATTTTACGGTCTGTTCTACCATGCCATGATGCCTTATCAGAACTTATCACAGTGGCAAATAGCTTTACATGTGTTAAAACTTTAAAACATTGCAATATTAGCTTGGTGATACACTATCTACAATAATATCTACTCTACATACTCATGCACCCATTATTATGACTGTATATTCATTATTTTACTGGCAAATATTTGGCTACCATTTCTCCATGTAGTAACCGATCAACGTAAAACCTCTTCACGGCTCTACTTCAACACGACGGTGTAATTATCCACCTCATTTCCCCCTCCACTTTTTTATTTACTAACGACATTTTGACTTTCTGTGTATTGGATGCTCAACTCGAGATAATTTGATGGCAAGAAGTGGTTGGACGGCGGCATCCTCCTCCAGGATTAAGGTAAGAGCGTAAGCAAGTATTGATCCAGCAGGTGCGGTGTCAAAGTTTGCTCGTAATTCATATTTGCATTTAGTGCCACCTTGACAATTGAGATGGTACATCCATAGCACGGCCCTCCCTTCCTCTTTCCAACGTTCCCAGAGGTTCGCTCCTCATTAGGAAGTCATGACAGCACTGGGGTCGCGGTCATTGTTTCCAGACCCACTCGCTCAGCAGCACAAGGGTGTGGATGAGAAAGCACCGTTTTATTGCAACTCACGTATTGGCCTTTAAGTCACACCTCAAGCTGGTGGGTTCAATTGCACTCTGGCAATTATCACTCATCCATCAAGGTAGCAAAATGTTGATAGCCGGTAACATAGCAGCTATGCGCAACGATACACTCTCACACTCTCACACATATTAAAAACACTGTTTATTACTGGCAATAGATACAATGTTCTTAACTAATAATTATAGTATATCAATACAAATAGGTTTATAGTGGTTTCTTCCCTGTATTTTCCTCAGGTACAATCAAATCGGTCGGCCAAGAAGCAACTAAAAAGAGACAACATATAGCATAAATAGTAACTGTGTTTTCCGCAAGGTTTTGGCTGACATTTTGTAACTTAGCAATGTGGTTGTACCACGAGGTCAGTGTAACCTGTCACATAACTACAGGAGATGATCTCAATTTCACGCACACAAGCTTGAAATAGTAACAACGCTGGCGAGGATCAAGCATATATAATATAATACAAAAGTCACCAAACGTTATAACAACGTCGTCAGGTTGAATAACTTCTTTAAACAAAAACAAGTCATAAAACATTTTTTATTGCAATTTTAGATTGTTATAACATTTATGACTTAATGTCATATCGTTTTAGATCCTGCAATAATAATAATTGTTGAATTGAGAAAATATCCTAAATCATTGAATAAGTAAACAAATATTTGCTATTTGTCGACCAAAGACAGTAACATGAAGTTATGTTTTGTGTGGACTTTAAACTATATTTTAAGATGTCATCCTTTAGACGTGTGAACGTGTTGATAGCTTTAGATGGCAGTGTTGAACAACGGTAGGTAGTAGGTAACAGGGTTTGTTGGCTAGTTAGCGAGCGGCGTGGGGTGGAAGAAGCTAGCTATATACTATAGGCCATGTTGACAACTGCCGCCGAGAGGTGGTAAGGATCAAAACTTGAAACTTGCGACATTAGAGAGAGACAGAGAGATCTGCTCTAGCTGCAGTGATGAGAGCGGTGGATGTGCGTGGCTTAAGACCTCCTCCTCCTCCCCCATCACGACGAGCAAGCGACCCGTTCGTTGTTCGCTCACCGAGCCCAGACTGTTAGGTCCAAGCGTATAGTTTCTTTGCAACGTCCTAGCTTTGTTCTAGTCTTTCAAATCCTTGCCTGTCTCTAATCCACGCGTGCTAACTCAACTCTTAATTCCCATGTAACTTGAAGACAGTTCTCTCGTGGCTCGCTTAACTACCTCGCTTCTTCCTTGTCACACTCCTTATACACGTTCTTGCAAAAAGTATTATTACTGTCGTCGCCAAAAGTCGGGACACCTGGACTTTGCAATTTTACTGTGCACTACAGAAAAATCGCAAAATTTAGAAAAAAATATTGCATTAAACCGGCAAGCCTCCTCTATAACTTAAAAAATATAACGGGCCGATTAATTGCAAAGCTAATTTGTTATAATTAAGGAAGTGACGCAACCTACCCAAAAAAATGACTTTTTCACGAGATGCCCGTCTTTGCACTCTTGTATAAAATAGAGTTATGCAGGTAGCGCTTTTATTTATTTTTTTCCTAATAGCCAAATACTTCAAGATGTGAAATCAAATTTTAATTTAAAAAAATTAATTATTCTCTAATTACAATTAAACCAAACGCAAAATTAAACTCTAGTTTTGCAATTTTGAAGCTACACGCTCGAAAAAAATATCATTATACACAGAAAAAAAATCAAAAATTTTTGGTGGTTGCCGATTTTTTATAATTTGTATATTAATCAATGTTTACATTTTAATTAAGAGCAGCGTTGCCAGGTTTCAGCTGCTGAATACGGAAATATAATGCCCAGCCGTGACAGTAGCTTTGCTGTGTACAAAAAGCTTTTTATATGAGGGTCTCTTTGCCCGAGGCTGATCACTATTGTTTCAGCTAAGCCAGTTATATATCATTAAGATGGAGAAACACGCAACTAAAGTTGACATGATTGTGTTTAAAATGAATTCAGCATCTATTTGAGTGTTTTAATCATATTTCTAGCTTAATTATTAGTGATTATAATGAACTTTTAATTACTTACAAAAATCTCTTAATAAGCTCAAAAATGCAGCTAGAATTTTGATTAAAAAAGATATATTATTCATATTTAATTTTAAATTCAACCACTTCATCATCATGCACATTAAAGAGAGTTTCAATAAACAATCGAGATCATCGAACCATGATGCAATTTCAATTCTACCTGGAATGTTAAAATAACAACCCTTCCTTCCTGCTGCTTGCTGCAAGACACAATACAGTAGAACACCGCCTTTGAAGAGAGAACGACTCTCATTGTTATTATCTTTTATGGCCTGTCAATCAACTTTGCTATTTTTCTACTGAATAAGGCCACTCCAAGCAAAAGTTAGGATATGGCAACCCAGCAGATTCCTGAAAGATGGTAATTTCATCATTAATTTATGTAAAAAAAAATTAAAAATTTATAAAAAAATCGACGACCACCAAAAATTTTTAATTTTTTTTCTGTGTATAATGATATTTTTTTCGAGCATGTAGCTTCAAAATTGCAAAACTAGAGTTTAATTTTGCGTTTGGTTTAATTGTAATTAGGGAATAATTAATTTTTTTAAATTAAAAATTGATTTCACATCTTGAAGTATTTGGCTATTAGGAAAAAAATAAATGAAAGCGCTACCTGCATAACTCTATTTTATACAAGAGTGCAAAGACGGGCATCTCGTGAAAAAGTCATTTTTTTGGGTAGGTTGCGTCACTTCCTTAATTATAACAAATTAGCTTTGCAATTAATCGGCCTGTTATATTTTTTAAGTTATAGAGGAGGCTTGCCGGTTTAATACAATATTTTTTTCTAAATTTTGCGATTTTTCTGTAGTGCACAGTAAAATTGCAAAGTCCAGGTGTCCCGACTTTTGGCGACGACAGTAGAATTAATTTATAATGATGAGACAACTTGCTGTAACTAAGCTTTTTGACAACACATTATATTGTCTCTTTGATGTACATTCCAACGCACTAAATAAAAAAAAATGTATATATGGAAGAATTGAAAAAAAAAATAAATAAATAATAGCAATATACTATGAAACAAACAATTAAGAATTAGTATTTTTACTACCATAGTTTTGAATATTATTTCACTAAATTATGAAGTTGTAATAGACAATAATGGTTGCATTTTTTTATTTCATAATTAGAAAATATACCTAAAATTATGCTTTTCTGAATTTTTTTAGATTTTTTGGAGTGCGGGAACTAATTTTAAAAAAAATATTTAAAATCTCTGAATTAGGGTGGTGCACCTGATGGGACAACCGTGACGTCATTTGTCGTGCTGTGATTGGTTATTGATGACATCACGGTTGCTGTGATTGGCTATTGATGACGTCACGGTTGTCCCATCAGATGTACCACCCTAATTCAGATATTTTAAATATTTTTTAAAAATTAGTTCCCGCACTCCAAAAAATCTGAAAAAAATTCAGAAAAGCATAATTTTATGTATATTTTCTAATTATGAAATAAAAAAATGCAACCATTATTGTCTATTTTTATTATCCCACTAACCCTGCAGATATTAACATGAACAATAAGACTCACCCCAGAATGCCTAATTGAAAGAGTAAATTTAATCAAAACTTAATTATGCTTTAATAAAAGAAACAGCTGTGTGTTTACATAGTTGCACGTATTGCAATTACCTGCAACAATTAGAGCCCGATAAGAAAAAAAAACTTAATTGCAAAATAGAGAACGCAAATGTGATAGAGCAGAGACAAAAGAACTGGGTCGTTAGAGCACAAAACTATTTTCACCAAGTGACAATATACTTTCGTAACTACCATGATTATATTTCAAAAAAAGATTCCAGGAAAAGGTCAATACTTATTCTTTTATGGTGCAAGTTAATTATTGTACCCCGGACCCCGGAAACTTTCCGAATAATCTTCCGGTTGTCAAAGTTTTCAATTTGAAACAGCCTCGCCGGTGTCATCATCTGTTTTTATATTCAATGTGCGACACGTGAGGCCACACGGAGAACTTCTTTCATTGCAGTTCACCTGTATTGTCCTCTATTTTGCTATTAATTGTAAAATTATCCATTCTAGAGCTATTCCTATCACTAAGACTTTAAAAAGATACCATGTAGATTATAAAAATTGACCATGACATCATACATATTATTATCCACTATTTACTTTGCAATTTTATTGGACTCGGTGGACTCAAGCTTCTATACGCAGACGCGTCCTATTGGAGCTCGCTGCCATCAATGTGTCTCTGCTGCACGGGATGTGACTGCATTGACCAGCTACCCACTGTGACTCCACTTGACCGCGAGTGTTGTGCACCATTGGCTAAGCTTCCTCTCCTAGAGGCCTGAGCGACATTCTCGTTGACTCAATCGAGCGTGGCATGGTTGTTCACGAGCACATTGCCATCATGCACTAACATATCTCCATTTGAGTACATCGCAAAGCTCGTGACCTCCCCCAACAAACAGCCCCCCGTCATCCTTCGCTCCCCCACCAGAGAGAGGGTGCCGGGAGAGCTGCTCGTTGGCGAACTTTCTAACCTCTCATGGCAGGATGATCAGGTTATAGGCGGACACTTATTAATTGTTTAAGCGCATACTTGCGTGTTTATAATAAGACATACATGTATACCATTATAATATCTTAATATTTATTTTTGTTTAAATTTATTTGAAAACATTATTCAAATTTATGTCATGATTAAAAGTAATAATTATTATCAAGATGTCCTTTTTAAAAAAGAGTATATGCTGTGTTTTTGTGTTTTTTTTTTTTTTTTTTGTTTGTTTGTTTGTTTTTTTTTTTTCGTTTTGTTATTTTTAGGTAACCAAATTTTAAATAATTAATGTTATAAGTTTTGGTAGTGTAAAGAAACTTAGTTAATTCCAAGCTCGTGGAGGGTACGGGACAGAACAAGAAGATAGAAAATAAAAGAAAGGAAATACGGGGAGGGGGGAGGGAGAGAAAGTAAGGCAGCAGTAGACTTTCATTAGGCTTTGTTATGGTGTAATAGTGTTTACTTTTTGCTCAATATATTTCAGTAGACATTAAAACTGCCACAACGTTCGCTTATAATAAAGGCAGGAGGGCTCGTTGAGTTTTCAGGTTAGCCTTAATTCCGTGCCAGCGCTGCGTGTATAAGTTAATTGTGTTTCCAGTTCTGAGGCAGCGCGCTCTACTCGCTATATACCTTCTTCTTCTTCTTATCTGGCGGAGCGGCTCCTTGCCTGCTTGTCTTTGGCAGGCAGTTGCAGCTCCCCCTCCCCCCTCCGGCCGGCCGCGTCCCCCGGGCCAGCGGTGTGCGTGATTTGTGGCGCCGTCTCCTAGGCAGGGGCGCTGATCCGTGCCGCCCACTCCACTTGCATCACAGGACACGGACCGGCCTGCTTCAAGGAGCTAGCTACACCTCGGTATACTAAACGAACGTTTGTGGGCATTTTCACTCGGTCTATGAAACTTTGGGAGGTTAGATAATGTTAGATTCTTACCTCATATCTCTTTCTCTTGGAGTTGTAATTCCAGCAAGAAAAAGGTAACGTTTGAGCTGTCTTTAGGTGCACCGCAGGGAGGTCAATCATATCACCTTCTGTAACTGAGGTTTTCTGCTTGTACCGAACGCATATCCATTGGAGAAAGGAATTGAACACAAATGTGCTCTGCTTGAAAGAAGTAGCAACTTTTCAAACGGTCTCGTTTATATTTAATTAATTTGCATCATATGATAATGGGTTAATTATTGAGTCCATGAAGACCAAGCAAGCTGGATCTTGGAATTCATTCAAAGACTCGTCAAAACATTGTACATTACACAGTTTTGAAGGTTTGAAGGAATTACTGACTATTATTATTTTATTTTCAACTTTTTTTTTCCTTTTTCCATTTGTTGATTAACATTTTAAATTGAACGATAAGATATTATTCAGCCTATTCAATGAATCAATGAAGACATAGAAGACATGCCTACTTAAGGCAATCACAGCGCTATCTCACCCCCAACTCCCCCAAAAAATGAAGAAGCAATTTATGCTGATCTTTACTTGCCTTGCCAAAATCTTTACAGAACACCACTTGTGAATAATTTTAATTAGCAATTTCATGTGCGATGTTATTACATTTATTAAAGGCATACAGGCCTCAAAATACAAATTAGACAGTCACCAAGTGGGTTTAGAGTATATAATCAACATTCGCATCATTTTTTTCCACGCGTGATGCATCCGTGCGAAGTCGCAGTTCAAAGTAAGAAATTTAGTCCTTGATGACGTCATCAAGGACTTTCTTTACAGCGCGACTTCGCACAGACACACCGCGCGCAGGTAAAAATAATACGAATGTTGATTATAAACTTGAGCAACACTTAATGTCTGTCTAATTTGTAATTTGAGGCCTGTATACCTTTAACAATGCGAATGATGAATAATAATATTTTACGATCAGGAATAGTCCCATGTGATCTGCATATATACATGTTAAGCCGGTATTACACGATACAATTTTTCTAACTTTGCATACAATTTTTTCTTTTAAGAAAACTTGAACTCCATTTGTTTGTGTGGAGATGAAATTTTCTTGCAAGGAAAAATTGTATGCAAAATTGTATGGTGTAGTACAGGCTTCAGGTCAGGTCGGGAGTTTTAACAGCTCATAGATAATATATAATTATTTATATTTAAAGAGAAATTAAAAATCCTAAAGTGAGCAAAAGTTTACAAAAATGTAAAATTAGCAAAAAAATCAAATTATTTGAATGTTTTTTACTAAATTTTATATAACTGTGTGCTAGATCATGTATAGCATTCCACGTTTAAAGTAGGCCAAGTGCGTTGCGCATGCAAGCCTCTAGCATGCACATTTCAAACAAATAAAATTACTCTAATTTTATTTCAATGTATAACACTCAATTCTAAATAAATTGCACAATTCTGTTATAGACACCAGCAGAATCGGATATACATGATATTTTAATTGAGTGTATACATGTGTCGAAAAACCAAAATAAAATGTTTCGTGATTGGAAAATAGCAGCTTATTTTTGGGCAAAGCAGAAAGTAGCATTCCTTAATTCTCATTGATGGGTTTAAATATATGCAAGTTCATATTCCACAACTATAACTATTAATGTTTGTTCACTTTATCGACCATTGTACGAATTAAGGGTTGTCTGTATAATTACAGTACTTGACTATATACAATTTGAAGCAATGTGAAAACTTTGAAATTTCCTTTTCTTTGTTAAAATGCTTTCAATGTTTTACAAAAAAAATATAAATAGCCAGTGCACTTCAGTTTAGCTAGTGAATAAGTAGGTTATTACTTTTTACAACATCCATGCTTGCTTTTTGTATGATATTAAGATGTTAAATTTATTGTATTATGTTATCAACTTGTTGCTCTTTTACTCCTTTCTATATTGTTATTTTATGATATAAAAGTTTTCGTATTAACCCGCCCTCCTCCTTCTCTCCCAGCTGAGCATCAGCAGCCAGGCCACAGTGTTTAGGGAAACATTATGGCAACTAGTTAAAAATTATCAGCTTGGGATACATAAAAGAAGGTATAACATTTTTTTATATTATACCTAAAATGTGCTTAAATGGTTGGCGGTCCTGCGAGGCCCCACACTGCGGCTGTGGCGGATGACGGCAAAAGAGAGCGCATGGCGATCGCTCAGCGACCCTTGCCCGACTATAATTATAGACCACTTGCCGTGCGCACCAGCCAGGCAACAAACTGGACACGTAGTCGCAAAACGAGCGTTCTCTTTGACAATGTGTGCTTGCTGCTTGTCATCACATGAAACAAAAATTGTTGCTTAATGAGTGGAGGTTACAGAGTTGTGTATGTGACTAAGATTTTTTTATTTTTATTATTTTTTTTTTTCAGATTTATTCATAGAATTATAAAAAAAATTATAAAGACTATAACATCATGGGAAATCATAACGAATGGGAGTCACTTTTCAACCAAAGTCCTGAAATTAATTAAAGAATATTAACTGATGTGTTGTGATGAGAAAACCATTTCGATGCTTTTAATGTACTCGCAAAAATATGAGATCGAAAGATAAAACCGCATGAGCCATAGCTACGGTCATAATGGACAATTTCTCACACCTTTTTTAAGGAGACTTGTACCACCCTCCATTTCTTCGATGGTGCTGACCTTTCTAATCTTTCTATAACTGAAGTATCCCGAACCAAGCAGTCTGAAAAATCCTTCCTGATAAGAATTAAATAATAAGAATTAGGATAAATCAGAATTAGCTTTTTATCGATAAACTGCATGATAACACATTCTAGTACTGACGATCAGCAATTCTTTTACAATCCGATTCCATGAAACGTCCTTCAAATTAAACAAGCACCGACATCATATCAACCAAAAACAGACAAAACTGTGAGTCAACAAAATTCACGAGTATATGACATGACATTTAAACTATCATCAAAAGATCTGAAAATTATACACCGAGACGAAAACTTTTCATTATATATATATTTTTTTTTCTCCAGGCAATGAAGTTTAAAGTAAAAGTTGAGTAATTATAAGGAAGTTTTCAAAGGGGAAAAAAAAGTCCAGCAGAAAGCCTTGCAATATAAATATAAAAAAATTGTAATATTGTAGGCTTTTCCTAACGAAGAATCAGAAGCCACAACTTTGGTGTATTATAACTAATTATTAGATTATTATTACTCACAAAATTCAAAATTGAAATATTTTTATGAAATAAATTACATAAACGGAGGGGTAAATAAGGATTAGATGTATAACGAGAAAGCCACTAAAACCTCAACAGGAAGCTTCTCTGGTCAACAATGTTTAATGGGGCACCGTGGTTGCAGAAAGTTGCCAGTACTCCATGTTAAACCAGAGTTTTGTACATGAAATGAATTGCATGCCAACCTGCTACACACTACTTGATCCATGCAGTAATACAGTAATGATTGCCAGGTTGGTTTGAACGGAGAAATGCAGCATATATATAAATGAGGTTAGTGTAAAATAAATTATGTCAATTATTCTTTCGAGTGTGCGAATAGCGCTTTTTTTTTTTTTCTTAAAAGAGAGAACAAAGATTTGAGCAGACCGCGAGGATAAAATCTTAATGTACATTTATACTTCGTGTGTCCTGAACTGTAATATTATTTTAATTCATCATCAATTCTAAATGTTTTCAATGCATTGTTGCACTGACATTCTCATGTGTTTTATATTTTCTGTACATTTAAATATTCAAATTTTGTTGAAAAGAAAATTGTAGAATAGAATTAAAACAAAACATTTTATCTGAAAACAAAGATCCTCACTGTTTTTTGCATTTTGCCATACACAATAACTTTCATGTCCCTTCCCAACAACTGGATTTGTAAAGCTTATATATACATGGAGACGGCGGGCTGTGTATACTCGTGGCTTAGGCTACTGTGAGTTGTAATTGCGAGGCAAAAAGTCCCTCATCCGTGTTCATAAGCTGCTGCAATGGACTGCTCTGCAAGCCAACGTTTATCACTCACCTCTCCATGTGAGAGTTCTTCTTATACAAGCAAAACACCTCGCGAGCTATATTATGATATACACTTTGTGAAATTAGCCAACGCTGCATAACATTTTCCTTAGTGTTCTCTCAGGAGTACATTGATGTGGCCTATGTGTATTATTACATTCACACTTTACTTTTTAATGAAGAAAATGCCTTACAAGTTTCACAAAATGAATGCGAAGCTTGAGTCAAAAGCACGTAACGTGAGTCACGGCTGACGTCGCTGGACTAGACAACCACTTGTGTCAGACCTTAATTCGCTAGCGTCTACCCGCCAGGTCGTCGTGGCTATACAACAGAGTAGAGGTGTGTGCAAGCAAATAGAATAAATTTTCTTGGTGAAATAATTAGCCAGCGCATTGCAACAGCCGTGTGGTGGTATACTTTGTATGAAGCTAGCAATTAGGAAGCGGCAACAGTAATACACACTGCTGCATTACACTACCTTCCCATGGTGATATAATCGATAACTAAGACACAACAGTCGAGTCAGAACAATAGAGGACAATTCTGCTAGTCACATCGATGTGGAAAAAAAAATCATCATCATCCTGTAAAAACTTTGTGTAAGTGTGTTTTTTAAATGAAAATAGCCACTAGCGTTTTGTTGAACGAAATTTAATTTTTGTTATAAAAAAAAAAATAACAATACGAAATTCTCTGTTGATATTGAACAAAAAAAAATGGCTATAAAATGAATGTAAAATATAATTGCCTTTAGGAAACTTTGTATGCTACATTATGTTTGTCACTTTCCTAGAGGGGTGTTCGTACAGCATTGAGACTTGTGAGGTACACGCCGCGCTACCAAGCAGCAATCGCGATAAATAAATCAACCATGTTCCTTCACCGTGACTTTAACAAAACAAATTAAAATTGCTGCTAAGAACAACTCAATTCAATAATGCCATTTTTTCTCATTGCCTGTGACGTCAGCCCCACAGCCATGAGAGTGCTTTCAGAAGACCTCAATATATATTATAATAAAATAAATGTAAAATTATAATTATATACTTTAAATATATCACAATATTATTTTAAATAAATATAACAATTCCGAGTTGAAGTTAAAAATAGCAAACAAAATAATAATATGTTTTTTTTTTTTTATACTCTGCCTCTTTCCTAATTTAGTAATTTTTAGTTGTTAGACTTGTTAGACTTTTAGTTTTTATTTTATGCTATCAAGCAATGCATCGAAGTTGAAATTGGTGCACAGTTGGTGATCAGTTGATTACCACTTATTTCGGTGGTTTTGACGTCTTATTTTTGGCTGTGATACGACAGGCTCGCTGTTGTCCAGCCGACCAAGAAGTAGTGCCTGAACAGGCTCGATCCTCCCTGCTAAGCAGAATTGTGCTCGCTATGCAGCCGGACGTGGTATGTGGGGTGGCACGTGGAGGAGAGAAAGGCACACACGAGGAGCCAGCAAAATCAGGTTAGTGCCGCTCGGGTGCGCTCTCGGCCGCAATAAACAACTATTACGGCCAGCAATTGACACAAACTGGACGGAACAAGACGAGACTGGCAACGCCTTGTTTGTTACCGTTGCAGCAAGCGCGGGATGGATTCACACGAGTGGCCACTATGCCACTATGTGTGTTAGAATGCACCGTGTAGCCTCTTCGCTAGAGTTTGAGAGAATTGGGGGGGGGGGAGTTGGCAGAGGGGTGTACATTCAAGGGTTTGCAAAAGCCCACACCAGGTGCGAGCTCAAGGAAAATAAACAAAACAAGACAAAATATTTTAAATATAAAATTTGGCAAATAATTACTGAGTTTGTTTACTGTAAATATATATTGTAAGGAAAGTAATGAATACAAATTAAAAATCTTACATTGCCACTTATTGTAATGTTTATATAATTGTGCTGACACCTCAAAAAAAGAAGACAATTAAGAAAATCTTATTTATGGTGGTGAGTTTAAGACTATAGAAACTGAATAGATTTTTTGAGCAGCATTTCATGTACAGTACGTAATTTTTTTTTTTTTCAACACATTACTATTTATTTATGTTCTTTCTTAAGAAAGGTAACCCAAGATACGTATATACTGCTTTAGATCTATTACCAGCAAAACAGCACTCAATCATGACATTATACCGACCATTACATGAAGCTGCACGCCGTGACCGCCTCACAAACAAGAGTTCAGGCAAAAATGACAAACTGCGCACATTTTAGTTTGGCATTAGCCAAAACAGCTTTTGTGCAATCCATGCTCTATTACTTCACACAATATAAAAGGTGTTTCCTTCTGTAAAATCTGTGGACCTCTTGAAATTTAAGATAAAGTTAGTCTTTAACTTAAATTTCAAGAGGGTAAGTTAGTTTCACAGCAAAAGTAACACTTAATGTCAACAACGTAAGACGTTTTACATCACACTTTAAGATGTTCAGATTTTACATTAAAACTAAGTGACAAAGACAATTTGTTTGAAACACGTTTTGGTTAAAAACATATATTTAGAAGAATTCATTGCATACAGTCAAGTGTATATAATGTGTAATTTTTCCTTTAAAATTTTTATGGTGACTTTTTAGTTTTATTTCAAGTCAACTGTACTGTGAAAGACTGTGTACGCACTGCACCATTCCTTCTGCTCCACTGACATGTTATACAGCCAATTGGATGTATATGATGAAGAGCTTTGCTGCACCCGATGTATACAACTTGAGAGCTGCACTCCATCAATTGGTGATCAATCAAAGCCAACAATCGAAGCTGCTTTCAACACATTTGGACCTGGCTTGTTAGGGAGCGAAAGGTAAGCAAAAAAAATACAACAGTATATATACAGTAGCAGCTACAATCCGAGCAGAAAGGAAAGAAAAACATTCGAAGTGCCAAGAAACAACGAACGGCGTTAAACTAACCAGACACCGAGCAACTCTGAGCGATAGGAGGAGGCAGGCAAGTTAGGACCTTATATTTATAAAAATAATACAATCCAAACAATAACATTTCAACTCCATGTTGTGCAGAGAGAGAGAGAGAGAGAGAGAGAGAGAGAGAGAGAGAGAGAGAGAGAGAGAGAGAGAGAGAGAGAGAGAGAGAGAGAGAGAGAGAGAGAGAGAGAGAGAGAAGGAGAGGGAGCGGGGCGTATAAATGTTAATCAAATTCTTGGACTATTCTATTTGCCGCATGTATGATAGTAAACGTTGGCACATATCCATTGCAAAGAGATATTCGACAAGCTCTTATTTTATCTGGGACGGTGTTATATATGTAATTATATATCTCATATTAATATATAAAAGTGTTAAATTGCAGATTATACAACAAATTATAATTTTACTGGGTATATCTTACCTTAGTCAACAATTTACAAAAATTGCTTCTAGACCTAGTATTTTGTTTTATATTTACGTATTAGATTAAATTTTTAATTTTTTTGACTAGATGCTTTGTGTTTTTGTTTTTTTTAGTTTATTCGTATGATCTATTAATTTGTTTAGTGATCGGTCACTTTGCATGCTTTTTTTTCTTATAATAAAAATAATAAAGCTTTAAAAAGAAAGATATCACTTTGACAATTGATATTGTTAGAAGTATTTTGGAGAACTTTTGAGAAGGATACAGTCGTCCATCTTCGTAGGTTGTTGTTATGGTATAAATATATCTTTTTGTCTGGTACTGCAGAGGTGACTTTACGTTGCTGTGATTACTATAGGACATTTTTTAACGAAAAAACTGCCTTTTAAATGAGAGGAATTTTTTTACAAGAAAAAAAAAAAGAGTTTACAAAGTGGCCGATTACTACCCATTTATTTTAATGATAATGAATAATATAAAAAGCATAGTAAAGCTTTGAGAGCATATAATAAAGAAGCTATTAACAATGCATGCAGTAACATGCAGCACCGCGCAGATGATGCAGTTTCTAAAACAATAGTCGCCTGTTGTTCTTTTATAAAAGCGAAAAAAACTGCATTTGAATGCACTAATAAACAAATAAAAGAGGTCATAGTTATATATAATAAGCTAGTGTATGAAATTTGATGCACCTTGATATTTCCCCTGCTCAGCTGGCCGAGTTCTTAATCATACTTGTTGCTACATTGCGTGTCACGCTCAGGAACTGGAGAACGGGCAGGAAGTTGCAGGAAGGGGCGGAGGAAGGGCCAATAAAATATCGTGAACAATTATGTGGAGAGGCTAGTAGCAGCTCTACAAGAGGCAGTTATTGGTAGAGGCGGGTGCTGCGATATTGTGTGTTACCCTCAACATGTGCGTTAACCAGCGACTCCCGGGGGAGACGGCCAGGCAGACCGTAAGCCACGCCAAATGCAGTTTCTTCATTACACTGCTGCTATAATGAGAATTTATCACCACTAGGGAATTGTGCTCCCTTAATTCTTATGCATACATTTAATTAAAGTCTATTCATTAATAATATTACACCTAGTTGTTGCTGTTGCATTCTACTATATATTTACATGCACTCAATGAGTCTTATCATTGAACATAATTGTGCAGCAAGGAAGTTAATTTGTTTGTTTATTTTCCAGCACCACCTGTTAATATTACTATAATAGTGTTAACTGTAAAGTATTATAAGAGGAGTACCACATTGTTAAATAAAACGAAATAGCCTAGAGTGTATCAAGGAACTACTGCTATCAAGTTTGTATCAATCCATTAATGATTAACTTGCTCTCGTATCGGTGTGCTGTATACGACAAAACGTGCGTCGCACCCTCCCACTTTATACCACTGCAGCGTAGGCGCGCGGGTGCTGCGGTCATTTGCACAGCAAATAATACAGAGAGACGATAGTGCACATAAAAACTACATAAACACTAATACAAAATTCAAAGCATCTCTATTTTAGGTGTGTAAGGAAAATAGGCAGCATGGTCTATAGATAACAAAATAATGCAATGTCAGACAGTGATAATACATGTTCTACTGCTGCAGCCCTACGTGTACAAGCATGCTGAAGTGGCGCGTCATGCATATATATGCAGTGGCTGCTACTGTGCTGCTGCTGCCGCGGGGGCCCCTGGCGGGCAGTAAATTGCTGGAGTAACCGCCGGTAGCGCGCTCCTCGCCTCGAGTAAAGAAGGCGGCAAGGAGGCCAGATGTCAGGCCGGCTGGACAGCGGGGTCGCTGGGGAGACGCTCACCCCCACTTTGCATCCAAGTGACGTCTTAGCTCCCCCCCCCCCTCCTCCCCGCCCACCTTGTGCAGCAGCTACGTGTGTGTCGGACTCGTCGCTTGCCACTGCATGCTCCACCACCGTCACACTTTCTTGCAACTATTGGGGTTCTTTCTCCTACACACAACATTGAAAATAATGCATAATGTGAAATAACACTACAAAGAAAGTAAATAACAATCTTATCCCAACGGGTACTCAATTAACATGAAAAAAAAATGAATAAAAATTCTAAAATTGATAACAATTCTTAAGTTGCTGAGTCATTTATTTATAGTCATCATATTATAAAATCATGCAAAACAACAATAATAAAGTCTCATGAATTTATTATATTGCAAAGTATTTTGAAAAGTATGATAGTCACTTCAAGAGAAACACGTACTTTTACTGCTTTTGATCAGTATGAGCTATATAATATAATTATGTCACGTGGATCATTTCATTACGAAAAACTCTTCTCAAGTATTTTTGCTTGACTTGTCCAAAAAACCTGAAAAAATTTTAACTTAATATATATATTATATAATATACAACATCTTGATTTTAGGAGAAACAGTGTACTTTTTTCACTTCAGAAGTGTTGTCAATGGTCCTGTCTCACTGTCCTGAGGTACGAGACTTGACTTTCAACTGATGTACGTGTTCAGTTTTTAGCAACACTAACTTAAGTTACCGCTAGATAAATAACAACTGGAACTAAATAGAAGTCCCTTATACCCCAACCAGCTGATGTGACTGGGATGCTTTGTTTGTCGCAAACATCTGCATCTTTTTTGGCCACAGTTAAATAGTCCCAACTATATTATTTAAAGAATTAAGTAGCAAAGTAACAATCGAACCTTACCTGTATATAACTCAAATTTGAAGTGTGAGAAAAGCTGCGAGCTTCTCTTCCACTCAAATAGGTGGAGGAATGGCAGCAGCGTTCATACAGTCACTTTTGTCAGTCCTTGATACTTCCACAAATCTCTTTTGGCAGTATAGTGAAGTTTTGAAACTCTCTGGAAGATGGAAAACATTTATATCTCTTGTGTTCCCCTTCTTGTGTTATATTGGAGGTGATATCCAATGTGCAATGTGAAGGAAATGATTGTTAGTTTATCTTGTTTAGTTTTGATCTGCTTTTTTTTATAATAATTTACTATAACATAATCTTAAGACTCTGCATCACCTTTTCGTATTTCCTATGCTTCCCCATGTTATTTTTGATGTCACTTTTTTTCAGAAACTAATAATCGTACAACTTTGCTTGATACCTAAAAATAAACGGTAGTTCATTAGCTATATGCACCAATGCTTTCATTTTTTTTAAAATTTCTAATCAAATTGAATTTTAATTACAGTTTTAATTTTTAGAATTAAAAATTAAAATAAAATTACAATTAAAATTCAATTTCATTAGAATTTAAAAAAACAAAAGCATTGGTGCATATAGCTAATAAACTAGCGTTTACTTTAAGGTATCAAGCAAAGTTGTACGATTATTAGTTTCTGAAAAAAAGTGACATCAAAAATAACATGGGGAAGCATAGGAAATACGAAAAGGTGATGCAGAGTCTTAAGTGTACTGTAGTTTAGTGACAAAATCGTAAGTTTAGTAAAAATTCATAACGTTTCTAAAAAATTATTATTTTGAAAACATAAAACCTTTCAACATAAATAGATACTTTAAATTGAATGATTTATGCGATAGATATAAATATATAATATATTAAACTTTTGACTATTTGTAGCAATTTATTTAAAGATTTCCCAGTTAAGTTAATAACGTCTGCGTAACAACGCCCCCAAAGGTTAACGTTCTGGCTGTGACGAGTTGTACATAAAAATGTGCAAAAGTGCAGTCGTGTCACCGTGACCATACACGCGGGGGACCGCACTAAAAACCTTCACCGTGTCAATCATGAAATGGATTGACACGGCAGGAGGGGCTGAAACCAAACTTTCCATCACGTACCATTAGTCCGTGTAGCATTCTAATCACACAACATAAAAAAAAAGTTCATAAATAAATAAAAATATATTTACAAATCAAGAAAGTATAGCATCATAAAATAGTTTGTTTGTTTCACACTAATCAAAACACACATGAAGTACTATTTACATTTTTCTCCCCACTTTGGATAAACAACACCATGCAGTATTTAGCAGCACAATCTGTGTACATGTACAGTTATATAGATAGTAAAGAGAGTAATAAAGAAACACACAGTGTTATGAAAACATGAAAAGATAGGATTTCACTGTCGCTTGCCCGCGTGCCACAAGGGCCGCCATATTTATTAGTTATCCTGGAGAGTATGCAATTTTTCAAGCGTCTGTGTGCGGCGGGTTGACTCCTGGAGTACACTGGTTAGGGCAAAATTTTCTTCTTATTTTTTATCTGATAAATCGTTTACAAACAATTAAGGTTTATTAGTGTGTATGGATATTTTTATTTTCAAATTTAACTTGACTCTGCGTAACTATTGTGTTGTGCGAATGGTATAAATACAGTAAAAATATTTTACAGTGATCTATTTCAAAAAGATCTCTAGCGCCGTTTTAGTAGGATCCACAGATCATGTCATGTTGGGGGTTAAATAAAAAAACGGTTTTCAACATGGAGCAAAATGCCATGGCATTAAAGGCATCAGTGCTAAGGACTCTCCCCTGCCCCACCGGTATTGCCCACCCTTACTTGTCACAGTACTTGCTTGACGTGAGTGAAGGAACTGCAGGTTAGGATAAACACCTGGAAACTCATGGATTGACCAAGTGTTGCTCAAAGCTGCGTGTACTGAGAGACAATCGCGCAGCTAAGTTAGCCCACAAAGAAGCCATCGAAGAGTTTCTCAGCTTTGTGATTTGATGAGGACCGTTCCCACACTATACACACTCTGCCTCCAGCAATCCAAATCGAAGCACGTTAATGAAATCAAGGCACTGCAACATTTTCTTAGCGGTAGACAAAAATCTAGGACGTTCTGAACAACACTGATAGAGAGAAAACGTTTTATGTTTATTTTATGTTTGTGTCACGCTACGACCGAGGGCAGCTCATTGCTCGCAAGTTGATTAGTGCAGTAGCAGAGAGCGTGGAGGCGACCTATGGCCTGCGTACTATACAGCTGGTAATGAAATTATGTGAAGCAGCAAGTTTAATCTTTTTTACTACCTTCATCTCAAGAGTTATTACGGAATTAGCTGGGATTCGATAAATTGGATTTTGATTAAATAAATTTTATTTCACAAAATCCTCGTTAAATTTTCACACCATTCACTACACATTTTTATGATACCACGTGTAATGCGGATTTGTTGATTTTATATTCTTTTGAACAATCACCAATAAATACGAATTAAAGTTACACGTGGTAATAAATAAATGCCACTTTCCCACCTTCTAAGACCAGTTTAAGGAGCGTTTGTGAACAATGATTAAAAATCATCTGATCAGATATTAGCAGCCCCTAGTATGTATACAAACGAAGCCTTTAATGTTGGTACTCGAAGCAAATGCTGCAGTTGTGATTGAGTTGTACTGCATAAATTTGCCCACGTTGGCGGGTGATTTCAGTGCAGTTGAGCGATGCTGGACAGCCGAGTAAGATTGAGTGAGTCTCGGGGCGCTTGAACCACAGCACTACGGAAGTTCTTGCGTTATCATCAGCCTGAGCGTCGTCTCACAGTTATCGTCAGTCAAGGTTTGACTATCGAGATACACCCTACTTGAAAATGCAGCAAGTCTCATACTTTGAAAATGCAAAATTTAAAGGATTGACATATTAAAAAAAAATTATTCAACTAATGACGTCAACAAAAGAGAGACTGTAAAACCAAATAACGAGTCAATGTGCTGGATGTGACAGAGGAGGCCTTCGGCGGTCACAAACTACATGCCATTGACACGTTCGATCGAGGGAGGCCGCTTCAGAGACCTTGTATATATACTTTTGGTCTGTCCCTACGCTGTATATTCTTATTCCAAAGACGCAGGCTGTGAGTTTGAACGAGTGGGTATTACAAACATGTATGTACATGAGTGGCCAGAGCGGCCGCAGAGCAGCGAGGGTGCTAGACAGGTAGTAGGAAGGAAACGTCGATATTGCCCAGTTAATAAATTACACGTCCCCTTTAGCCTGCAGGGTGGCTCCAAGTCTCCGCTCGCTTGAATATTTCATTGCAGAACACTTGCCTCGACCGCTACTGCTGCCTGCTTCTGGGGATGGCAGTCAGCTGCTGCGGCCACGTTAAGGAGAAGAAGGAGGATTGCCACCGCTGACTGCTGCCGCCGCCGCCGGTGATTAAAGGAGTTTCTGCATGCCCACTACTGACCCCCTGGTCACGGCGGTGTCACTTGAGAGGTTCGCCCCCGAACGTGCGGTGGTCAGAGAGCGTGCATGCGTGACCAAGGCGTGACCTGCATGCATGCTCGCACTAGCCGGCCGGTCCCAGTCGCTCGTGCAATAACACATTACTTAAAATAATTTGCTTTACATGTTATTTTTTACAGCTACAATGAATTTCGTGATTGACATTATCTAATTCCTTGGGAATTTAAATTGAACACGAAAAACAAAAGGTCTGAATGTAAAACACTAAAAAGCTAGTCGCATCCATCAGGGTCTAACCAAGCGGGTGACTAGACCCCCACCAGCAGTGGCTTCAAGATGGACGTGGGAAGTCTACTCTATTTTTTTCCCTCCCATTGGGCCAAGGACGTATAACACCTGGTGCGTCCTAGACTTGGCCATCCCATCCCCATCTTAAAAAAATAATAAAAACAAAAAAATGGATACGCACCATTCATTAATCTGGGCCAAAGGTTGATATGAAAATGAATAAGCCGGCCCACACTCACTGAGAAGAGATTTACACCTGGTGTGTTACATAAACTCAGAAGTTTATGTAATATAATTTTTCATTATCACTGGCAGATTTACGTTAGATCCACGAATTTTTACACTAAATTTTAAGCACACATTCTTAGTTTGTAACTAAGACAAATTTAATACTATACGCTTATTAGTTATTTTGTAAACTTATTCGTTAATAATTTATTTCCTCGTAAAGTATAATATTGTGTTTTTACCTTCGGGAAGTGAAATGTTTTTATTGGACCGTTTGTGAATCTCCTGACTCTGACTTTTTTTGTATGTACTTGTGAGGAAAATATAATAAACTAAAAAATAAAATAAACATATTAATAATATTTTTTGAGGAAAATTATTCTTTGCTTTGGTAAAATTAAAAAATTCTACTACTATAATTTTCAGATATCATAAATCAAATTCAGCTTCTTTCTTTATAATTTTATATCATATAATTCTTCTTTTTCGTGAGTAAATTAATGTATAATAAGTATGAAATATACTATTATAATATTTACATGTAACTCTAATTCTAAATAACTTGTGTCATTTGTGTGCGAAAAAATGAAAAAGGTCAGTATAATTCAGTATTTTTGTTGATTATGCATCATCCAGCCGCAACTCCACCAGTGACAGTACCGCCGGCCAGTCAGATGTACCAGGAGGAATGGTGAACGCTGCACGGACAAAAACATACTGCTGATTTAAGTGGCTGCATGAATTCTTTGTGGTGGCCAAAGAGATCTATTGCAGAATATAAATTTTCCAAGCTGATAAGTGTACCTTATCCTCTTTGATGCTGTAAAATTGCAGGTTTTGAAGAGAAGTCTTTTTATGGTAAATAAAATAGAGCAAGATATTCTCAACAGAATTCAATGTCCTAAAAATACAATGTTTCGTTTCCACACTTTCTACGAAATGAAAATAGTGAACTCTGCTTCATTTGAGCACCCAACTGCTTGTATAAATTACTGAGAATGGTAAGGACCAAAAGGACCCCTTGTGGACGAGTGGAAAGTGTGAAAATACTTTGAAAAGGATGTAATTAGAACAAAGTAATTAACTAATAATTAAAATGAGTGCTTATTGAAAACACTAAATTATCATGCACTAATATTGATTTTCACGCAATTTCATAATAACATCATATTTTATTAGAGCAATAAATCATTAATATGTTACCCATCAACCATTATATTATCTACGCTATCGTTTATTGATATAGTTGCAAGTATGGAGATAACGCGTGGAGTGAGTAAAATTGTCATTATTAATAAATACCCACACATAAATTAGTGCATGCTGTTATTAATAATATAAATTAACTGTATTACGTAATGTATCGACATATTTACAGCTACACTATTTCTCTTAAAATACTTATTGCAGAAACATTTTTTCTATAATTGCAAATGTATTCATTTATTAAATCGTTTAATTAATTTGAAAATGCATATCAAGCTAACTAGTAATTATTGTCTCCAGGTGGCTAGATTACAGGAGTGCGCCACAACGACAAAATAGCATGGTGGATAAAAAATATAAATGCTTCTAGAGTTTAAAAAAAAAACTTTAGATCTCATTGCTGAAACTATTGTGCGTGTTTATACAAAATGCAACGGTTCATGAGCGAGATACAAGTTTACATTTGATAAAATGTACATTTTGTTAATAGAATCAGAGCAGCCAAATATTTTTTAAAAAATAATAAAATTATTCATTGTTAATATTAAGCAACTAAATTTTGGCTGCATTTATAATTAATTGTAATTAATTTGATCCATATGTAGTATTCTCATGGCAGTTGCAAGATAAATCGTGTGAATTGTATTGTAATGTTTTTTGATGCAATGCAATTACTGCAGGCAACCCATGTTTTGCTCAAGTATATAAATATAATTATTATTTTCTCATACATTAAAACACGTTATAAAATTAATTTGACAAAATTTTACCTACATTGAGAAGGTGTTTTCTGCGAACTGCGCTGCAATGAGCAAATTTGATTTTCAACATTCTTCAAGAAGGTACCTCTCTTCTATCTCGATCTTTTTCTCCCTCCCTCCCAATGTTTGACTAAATCTCAGCGGCAAAAACCTTTTAGAAGGATCAGTATAACAAAAAACATCCGCTATCAAAATAATAATATTATAACTTCAAAAGTCTGACTTTTTAAAGGTTTTGTCGCTATCTTTCCTTTCGCTTTTTGTTCCATTTATATACACAAAGTATATATATTGTTAGCGAGAGTGCCTATCACTCACAAAAACTTCTATAAGAAACTGTTGCTTATGGATGGTCGCTGTATTGAATGTGGGTATTGTTATACAACATGTAGTATCATATATCGGAGCTGCATGCCTTGGAGACGCTCAGCCCCTTGCCGCGTGATCAAGCTATTAATGCGGTGATGTCTAGACATGCAGGAGGGAGGAGGGGCCGGGGAGGCACCCTCCACAACACACAAGCAGTTAGCTTCGATTATTGCCTTTGCAACTTTCTTAAACCATAGAGTCTTATAGAAAGGTAATAAAAAGTTATGCTCAAAACTAACTTTATATAATTTCCTTAAAAACAATGTGAAAGTAAAAGTTATGACGTTTAGTTTTATAAAAGAAGTCACATAACGTATTACTTCCATTACTCACTTATAAATTTCAAGCAACCTGCATGATTTTCTTGTCCTACGGTCTGGTAACGTTCATTCCATGCACTGATACAAGAAAAATTTGGTGCTTGAAAGTCTACAGAGAGCCCATTCTGGTTTCCTAAATAATAATAATAAATAAAAACAGTAATAGGGCACGTTGAAATCTGAAAATGGTTTAAAAATTGTTTCACGTACGAGTTGTGGGATATCCAGCTTTCGACGTTGTAGTTACGTTCTATACGTGCAGCAGTGGACCACAAGCATGGCGTCGCGTGATGTTCCACTCTTTCAGAACAAGACTGTACACTACAGATATTAACTCTGGTGCTGCGCAGAAATTCTTTAGTTAATTTTTTTTCCATGTTACAACGGTGAACTTCACCTATTACCTTTATTGAGTTGAGGAACGAGTTGACTGTACGACACGTTCTAAGTTCATTATTTAGCACCATTGCAGGTGCACGGAACATTGACACTACCACTTTGCATAGCACTGACATTGACATAGTAGCCTCACAATATCTGTGTCACATTTGTAGCTCCATGTGTTTATTTACCTAAACGACTCATCCATTCACAGGTACTCTATAACTACCCGGCTGACGGCGAGCATGCTGTGCTGCAAGCTGTGCCCGAAAGAGGCCACTGTAACCGCTTGTCATTGCAAAAAATTAAATACCGACGCCATATGATTCCAAGCAGCACAAATTAAGTAGGTAAAAATTGAATTGGTTCAGCAAAAGCTGTTTTTACAAACATTTTATAACTTTGCTAGCCCATATCTATTTGAAGGCTGAATAACTGGCCTATTGCTCGAATATAAAATAAATTAAATATAATGCTTTAATAATAGATTGATTTTTTGGTATGTAAAAAAAATTCATCATATTAAAATTTATTTAGATATATATTAAAATCCATATTGATACCTCATACAAAATAAAATATATATAAGTATATATATATATATATATATATATATATATATATATATATATATATGAAAGCTGAAAATAGAATATATGTACTAAAGTTTTTCTCACCTTATAGAAAAAGATGAGTGAGACGTATATAAGGAAGATGGTGTGTTTGTATTCATAACGCGTCGTCACATGCAGCAAGCAAAAAGAAGCGCGCGTGCTGCTTCTAGCTGCTGGTTATTACTGATGCAGCAGCCTTCTGCTGGGAGTGTACGCAAAACTTTTTACCGGTAGAACATCTTATTTTTATTTATTGCATCTTTACGATCTTATATTGAATTACCAGGTGAAATGAAATATAGAAGAGCACACTGGAGAGCAGAGAATAAATATCCGGCGTGCTTATTGATCAGTGACACATCCCTGAATATGTTTACCTGCCGCCACCACCCTCAAGCATAAATTGTTTACATGCGCCACACAGCCTCACGGATAAAACAGATTGCAATTCTTTTTGCTAATATAATCAAGGTTTTGTTGACGGTATCATGCAAGAGGCAAGGACAAAATAGTGTATGAATGATTACATTTTTATCGTTCGTCATTGATACAAGTTTCCATCGATGAATAAATCATTGCTGCTGCAATTAAAGATTTTTGTTACTTGCATTTCGATACTCGAAAAGTTATTTGGTTACTTTTGTGCTAAAGCCAACATATTTGGCTATGATTGAGCCAAAGTATTTATACATCTACTAAAATATGAATAGAATTGTGTAACTTTTATTGGTCAAAACCTTTGACTAAACCATGCAAAAAATTAAAAATGAAACATGCAAAGCACATTCAACTCTGTTTTAACAATAAAGTTGTCAAGTAAAACTTTAATTGAAATAAACACAAACTTGTTAAATTTAATGCTTCATAACGTTGTCTAAAATAAATTTGCTCGAGTTAAACTTTTCTTTTGTCTAAACGATCAATAACAATCTTTATAATTGCAAGATTAATATCTTTAGTACAAATTTAGCAGTATTAGCTTGCAATACTTTTTTTTTCTGTGCAGAGAGAGAGAGAGAGAGGAAGGGAGGGGGGCGAGAAGTGCTCTGACCCCTGATACCCTGGGGAGAAGCGCGTACACCGCCGGCCACCGCAGGCAGCACGGCGGCTAGCCACGACTTGCTGCCTGCCGCTCGCCGCCTTGCTATCTGTCTCCGCCGTGGTGCCGCTGCCCTCCGCCCTCCACTCCAATGTGGTACCACTTTCTGCACTCGAGTTACCATAACTTACAGCTCACACAAGAATCAATTGCTAACACCGCAACCTTGCATGTCTGTATACCTACCTATACAGTATTTATACACGAATAAAGAAAAAAAACTTATTAAGGTGATCGGTAATCTCTAGGGTTAAAGCCTTAGCTTGGTCGGTAAATATATCCTCGCCATGACTTAAGGCCTAACCTTTGAGCTTTGAGGTTAATATATATATATATATATATATATATATATATATATATATATATATATATATATAGGCTTCTTTGCGGGTGCCGATGTATAATAATACAAGGATATAGGGAGATCACCTTGATTGAGGTAGAATTTGGACCATAAATAAGAAGTTATAAAGAGCATTCTTCCATCAGGTTAACAAATAATGGACACAACTTACAGTACTATACAGTAAGCTAGAAAAGTCGTTAATGAAGAAATAAGCTTAAGATTAGCTTAACCAAAATTCATGACCAACAAATAAAAGAAGGGCAATTTATTTGTTTTTCTCACTATTTTATGAAATGTTAGAAAACAATTTTGAAGGGTAGCTCAGAAATAATAATAAAAAAAAAATCTCACCAACATTAATAAATAAGAAGTATACTATGGGGGACATTCACAAAGCACTTTAACCCCCAATTTAGCCCCGATTTTTAACCCTGGTGCTAAACATGGTGCTAAGCTATGAGGTTAACATGGTTAGCCCCTGGTTTAGTACCATGTTTAGCACCAGGGTTAAAAATTGGGGCTAAAGTGGGGGTTAAAGTGCTTTGTGAATGTCCCCCAATATTTCACATATTTCATTGAATTTTAGACCACTTAATTCTCTCTCTCCATCCCTTTAAACTGTCTTGCAAATAGGAATTAACAAGTCGAATCAACCTTCAATGACTCAAACTGTGCAGGTTCTTACCTCATAACTTTGTTCCGATTATTGTACGTTTATGTTCAAAATTTTACAGATAGATATCTTACAAATATAGTATCATATTTGGTATGATGTGCAAAAAAACAATTAAAACTAATTTAACAAGCAGTATACGCCATACGTATTAACAAATATTCCCATTGGCCCATAAGTTATCAAAGTTACCATCAACGCTCATTCAGCACGGGCCGTATACTCAATTAGCAGATATGGGGTTTGTGACGAGATTGTTCTGCTGAAGATGCACAGTTTATCTGATACACTTACACCAAGGAGTCGGCGGTGATCCAACGGGCTAATCTATGCACTTTCTACCAACAGCATGGACACTTCCTTACACATGATGATATTGTTAAAATAATTGTTTTTTATTCACAAGGTTTCAATTAATAATTAATTAAAATGTTGTTGTTTTTTACTGCATAAGAAGTTAATAATTTATATCGTTATCTTGATATAAAAACAATAATAAAATTGTTCTTCGTTTTGTTAGTTAAAACATATTGACAACATATTAAAATATTTACTATTGAAAATAATTTTTAGTTGTTTACTTCAAAAAATAGAGAAGAAACTGTAAATCTGTAGTAAAATTAAAAACAATAATTATGATCTCAAGGATTTTCACACAAAGTAATTTATACATATTGTGAGGAAATATAGCATTTATCAACCATGCATATCACTTCATTAATTATTTTTACTGTATTGCACAATACAGTAAAAAGCATACAAAGCAAATCAAAAACAGTATATTAACAAACATGATAATGTATTTCTGAAAACAAAAACATCTCAACGATACACAAACCACGTGATTGACAAAATAATGTAGTCGGTGCAATACACTCAGGTTTCAACAAGCTCTTCTTTTTACTTTGTTCTCGTGGTTTTAACGTAGAATGAAGTATTAGTTTATGTTTGATTATTATTTTTTTAACTTATAAAAAAAAATCAATTTTAATAAATATGTTAATAATATTAATCTCCAGTTTTCTTATCTTTCAAGTCAGAGTACGTAACTGTGATAAAATTTGCAAGCTCGCCTTTCTTGGATTATAATAATAACTTAATTGAAGTATAAATATATTTCCTTAACCCCGAAATCGCTGAAAAAAATTCCAATCTTCTTGCTGGCATTACCAATGACTTATTCAGCAGAAAAATAAACATTATATTTTGTGATGGACAATACTGTGCCTGGGGGGATGGGGAAGGCGTTGAAAAATCAATCCGGCTCTCGAAATCTGGTCCATGATCTCTAAAAAAAAATTGAGGACACTGCTCCACTTTACAGCAAGGGTAGATCCACGGAGGGGGAACGGAGAAGAAAGATAACTGGGCATTCGCCCTCTCTAAAATATCTCAAAACAGCATCCCCTCCCCAGAACTAGCGGATTGGATTCTTTCTTTGTCGTCTACAGAAATTCAAGCAAACAGTTCTGTAGACTCTCTGAGTTTCAACCTTAAACGTATTCTTAAGTCAACTTTTCATCCAACTTTTTACCACGATAGTAAAAAACTCAAAACTGGCTGGTTACATTTTAGTCGCCCACTTACGTAGAAATGTGAGCAGGTGGCGCGGAATTTGGTTAGTAAAAACATCGAGGCTCATATGCCT
This sequence comes from Siphlonurus alternatus, assembly GCA_949825025.1. NCBI lineage: Eukaryota > Metazoa > Arthropoda > Insecta > Ephemeroptera > Siphlonuridae > Siphlonurus > Siphlonurus alternatus. The sequence continues at coordinate 48,827,310 of OX463788.1, read as the reverse complement.
CCTCGCTGTCCATACATAACGCACTGTATATATATATACTCCTGCTGGCTATACCGTCACGGTCAAACATGTGCGGTAACAAGGCTAGCAAATTATGTACGGTGGTGAAGTAACATTATATAAATATATATTTAAATACGTTGCTACCCAAATAGCAAATACAAAAAATAAAAACAAATGCTTCCAAGAACCATTACAGCGTAATATTATGTAAAAAAAAATATTGGGACTGTATAATATTTAACTCTTCTTCACGGAATTACATAAAAAGTATCGCCAGCTATTGGATCCACACATGTAAAATAAATTTGTGTTAATTTATTAACAAATAATTTATTAATGTGAGTCTAATTAACATTTACTTGTATACATACGTATGTCAGAGCATTAGCACAAAAAAAGGCCTTATATCAATCGATAAACTCGAGGTTAAAGCCTTAACTCGATAAGTAACCTCAATAGAAATCCCATTTTAGTCAAGAATTTAACCCTTAAGGCACATTGCACGACATATTTTTATTTATTTATTTATTTATTCATTCATTCATTTATTTATTTATTTATTTATTTATTTATTTATTTATTTATTTATTTATTTATTTATTTATTTATTTATTTATTTATTTATTTATTTATTTATTTATTTATTTATTTATTTATTTATTTATTTATTTATTTATTTATTTATTTATTATTTATTTGGCTACCGTGACGATATGCACGGAAGATAAATATACAAAGACAACAAAATACATCACAACGCATGCATTTTCTTTAATTTAAAATATATTTAAATATTATACGATATGCTGTCTAGTTTGGCATCACAATTTCCTCAAAAGTACGCTGATACACTATCTGTTACATACTGTTACGATTTAAAGATAAATTGTGATTGGGACCCAGGTATTATTGGATGAGAAAGAGTGAGCAATTAAGAACAAATGAAATTAATAACATAAAGTTTAAAACTTTATATTAGAGAAACTAAGTAAACACACCATTACATGACGGTGTATATGCTGCGGATCAGTGATGATGCCCCATATAAAATAACACTACCATATAGTACAGACACCGTCTCGTATATATAAAATAAATATACTAACTTATAGAACATTTATATAATTACAGTATTAATTAGAATGTTGATACAGACAGAGCTTGTAAGTTTTTTTTTCTTATTATGCTGATAAAGAAATGCACTGCATGTTTCTTGCACGGAGTTTTATACTTCCGAATCTGAGCAATAATAAAACCTCCTTATCAACGACAATTCAACCCCCTTTCCCCCTTCCTGTTTAAAATCTTATTATATAAATTGGCCAACGTCTTCAAATTAAAGTAAGTATTACGAAATGTGATTTGCTAATAACTTTTTCCCCATATAAGTGAAATTGCTTGATATTATATCATAATTGGATACTTTTACATTTTCTCGCAATGAAAAACTAAATTGCATAGTGCGCACAGCAGTAGCTTCAGGTAGACAAAGAATGTCAGTTAGCAAATTAATTTTGCAGCAAACTGGCGAGGTGCTGTGATACCGGAGAAGCGACTGCCGCTAACGAAGCCGCCGCCACCCGACACCTTAATGGTCACCAAAGGCACGCCCACGCACCTGCCTCTCTACCGTATATAGCATCCCTGGCCGCCATCAAACGGCGTGCAACTGCAGTAGCTGGATGGTGCTGCTTCTTCTGTGCTGAGCGTCTTGACCTAGTTGCTAGCTGCTGCATGCAAATATAATATATAGTGGGTAGCTAACATGTATTATACAATTAATATTAAACACAAAAGCGGCTGCTACTTCTACTATACATCAAAAACTTAAAGCTTCGCATATAATTATGAATTCATTTCAATCTTGCATGTACTTTATATATGTAAAGATATGGTATAAAGAAACAGTATTTACCAACTTTGCAGCATTCAACTTTATAAGAAGCTTGCATGTCTGCTTATGTGACGGTTTCGTGATAGTATATAAAGACTTGAAGATATAAAGTAAAGCAAAAGAAAATATTGTTGATTTAATTTATTGTTTGGTTGGGTCGGTCCCTGCCTGCATGACTGCTGATATAGAACTGTCTGCCAAAAACAATACTGACAACACAGCATAACGTGCAACCACTGCAGGGTGCAGATTCATGCAGACCTCCCAAAATGCAGCTTGGATAGATTTCATTTTTTGAATTCACGCTTTAACCATATTACATCTATACTCTGGTTCACATTTAACTTGGTTTTCGTCGTGTTTGTAACGTCTTCAGTCATTGGTGTGTTGTTTGTAACGAAGAACTTCACTGGCTGAGCTGAACCGAAGGACACCCGAGCGTTTCTGACAAAAAACAATTAAGTTAAATATGAACCTTAATTATATAATATATATTATATTTTATTACTATAAAATATGTATTATAATATAATTAAGTATATTACTATTTCATCGTTTGCTAAAAAAAAAAAAATCATAATTTTGGTACGCAAATAATGCTCAAACTGTATAGTGATGTAACTTTCCTTTTATATTCACGATGAAGATACCCCGCAGTAACCAGCAGTTCAAGTTCAGAGTAAAATAAAAAAACATTACCCTTGACATATGACAGGAAACAATAAAGCTCTGTAAAGCCAATGATTGAAATAAAATTTTAATTTGTGTCACAATGGAACTGAAAATTTCCGTATCTGTTTTCAAGTATAAACTGATTAGTTCTGCACCGTAAAAGGCGGATTCAGATGGCGACAACGACGATGCGACGTGATTTTGTCACACAAGCTGTGAAATCCTATATGCGGCGAGCAAATTCGCCAGGTTGCGGCAGCGAAATCGCGTTAATTGCGATGCTCTTTTTTTTAATCGCCAAATATAGCCGCCAATGAATATCACAGCAAGTGCGCATTATTCGCGTCGCGTCGTATGATAAAAATCACCATGTGAATTCGCCTTTTAAGTGGATTGTTCATGAATGGTGAAGTCGCTTTTAAATAATTCAACTCCGGGATTTGATTTTTAAATAGCTGGCAACTTTGAATTGATATTTCTATTTGCACCCATTTTCTTTAAATCCTTAATAATTGAAAAGTGTTTACGTTTGTCAACGTACGTCGAAGGTTCAAGACAAGAGACATAAAGGGGTTTTCGGAGAGAACAATTTTGGGAGGGCAACATATTTATTTAGCTGCTTACTGATTTTCTCACAATCACTATATTATAAAAAAATGTACATAGAAACTGACATTAACATATTAACAATGTGGCATTTCACAAAATTTTCTAATCAAGTAACTCAAACAAAACGGAAAATCAGATATTTAAAGAAATACAACCATGCGTAAATAAATATTAAAAAAATAGGAATAAAAGCAAAAATAAAGAATATACACATCATATTAAAAATGGAGATTAATCTATCGAACAAAAATTTAGGTAAGCGTCAGATTTTTGTGTGGGGATAGCATTAATGTAATTTCGTCAGATGGCCGCCAAATGTATGGCTCTATGTCAAAAGAGATGTCTTGCAATGAATAATTTTATAATCAGATTATACAAGAAAATAAATATCCACTCCACCAGTTTACATTAGCAATGCAGCAACATTCGTAGCAACGTATATATTGTATTGTACACCGGGAGTATCATGTTCTGTTATATATAGTGCCTACTATTTGAACTTGTATAGAAATTACAGCATTTTGATGAGCTGATCATTGTACTGCGACTTTTGTCTCGAACAAAAGCGAATATATTAATATGTTAGTTACGTGTATTTACGGAATTAAAATCCATACAGAGCTCAAATAAATTATTCACACGAATAAGTTGATCCTATATCCCATGAACTACAATTTTTGTAGATGAATTTTTGTAACATTCACATTTAATATACATTAAACTAACTCGTAATATACAAATTGATTATAGTGCATTGCTTTACCTATACGAACCAATATTTTTATTAAATTTTTAAAAAGCACTAATTTGGTTAATGGTTTTATAGAGAGACGGCGAACGATGATGAATGAAAGCACCCGACTGAAATGAAGTACACTAATGATAATAATAATGTATATATAATATATAATGCTATGTAGTACTAATGTAGCTGCAATCAACACACCCGCCTTCTCCTGCCAGTCCTTCGTGATGCCCGTGCGCGGCTGGTTAAGTTGGCATTTTGGTGAACAGTATATAGTGGGGCAGACACTGTAAAACAGAACAACGCTTTTCAAAGGAAAAGAAAAAGACAAAGTAATAATGAAATTTTCGATGAAAGCTTGTTGCTTTTGAAATTTTTCTACGTGACTTAAGTTTGCAGAGTTTTTGCTGCGTATAGAAAGAGAGCTTATATTATATACTTGTGTATACAAAATTACACTGACTAAGCTCAGGTTAGCTCTTTTACCAAATTTTCCTTCCTCTTTTCTCTTCTTCAATCTGAAATATGCAAAATTTGCTGAGGCTGCTTTAATCGTATTCCATTGTATTTTCAATCTCATTACCTAAGTAGTCTTACATTGCATTGAAAAGTGGAAATAAGTGAGTTAAAGGTCTCAAACTCTTGGCGAGCTTTTTATGTCTTGTAGGTTTTACATTAAAATATAAAATGGCAGTAGAAGTTGGCTTTGAAACGTTTCAAGAAGACGAGAAACGAGAAGCAACAGAAGAAGAAATGGAAATGGTAGGCGGGTGGGTGGGAGGAAGGGATGGAGGGAGGGAGAAAAAGGGGAGCTGCAGACGAGAATCCTTCTCCGTGATTTGCTTTGTTCCACAGTTTTCTCAGTCCCATGCCAGTCCATTTGTAATAGGTACGATTGTTGAGAAAAGCTCGTCTGCTGACTATGGACGGGTTTCGACCATCGTTCGTACCCCGGTACAAGTCGGGAGCGCGAAAGAGACGTCTTTTGCATTTCTTAAGAATCTTATCGTGCACCGTGTCACCAGCCTCTACTCAACAAGCCTGTGATAAAATTCTAGATGCTGGATGATGATACCATTAATTAACAATTAAAACATCTTCATTAATACATGATTATATTATTAAAATTTATTATTTTGTAGTTCTAAGTGTTCTCAGCTGAGTGTATAATATATTATATACATTTCAAAAGGCACTGAATATCATAATGGTAATAAAACAAAGGATAAATATTTATAAGTACCCAGCAACAGGTTGATGTATTGAATCAATAATCAATACCTAGTAAATATAAAAAGTCTTTAGTAGAAGTCTGTTATACTGATTTTCAACAGTCATATTATACGTATATATTGTGCAATTCACTGCGTCGTTATCCATTTAACACAAAACGTATATGTATAATATTTCAAATTCATGTTTAGGGATTCAAGCCGGCTCTATAATATTTCCTTTTAATTAATGTTATACAAGTAACATGAATAGCTTTGTTTTATGGAGCCTTCCCGGCCCCCACCACTTTGGTGGAAGGTATTAGGGAATCAGTACGAGCGCAACACAGAGAGAGAGAGAGAGAGAGAGAGAGAGAGAGGAGAGAGGAGAGAGAGGAGAGAGAGAGAGAGAGAGAGAGAGAGAGAGAGAGAGAGAGAAGGGAAGGGAAGGGAAGGGGGAGGGCTTCTCCATCTAAATCTCACGAGCTACTTATTATCCTCCGGCAACAGAGAAGCAGCAATAACAGTAGCAAGCACGGGTGGGCGAGAGAGAGAGAGAGAGAGAGAGAGAGAGAGAGAGAGAGAGAGAGAGAGAGAGAGAGAGAGAGAGAGAGAGAGAGAGAGAGCACGCAGCTAGGCGAGCCTTGTATCTGTAGTCGACAATCAAAATGTAAAGAACACACACAGCAGGCTCCCCTTTCTGTGCAGTAGAGGCGGTGGTCTGAATGTACTTCCACTAACCCTTTATAATAACACGAATTGTTGTAGTTGTGATCGCGCCACCCGCACGGCTCTTCCATGCATATTTATATATGATTTGTAACCGGGCCACACAGCTACAGCGTTGTGAAACAACTCGACCAGTTTGCCTTTCTTCGCATGTCATGTAATATATGACCAATATAAACTCAAGGTGCAATGACATCCACAAATAAAAAAATAACATCATTCAATTACTGATAATTAGTAAAAAAACAACTTCTTTAAATGGCTGCAGTTTATCCAGGTTGCGTGATATTGTATCATGTATAAATAAACATTTCCTTGGATTGCCCCTAGCTCTTGAAGATAAATGGTTTCTTCATGCGGATGATACGTATAATGAAGTCATCAGCACACTAAAAATTCATGCAACATAGTTTCTTCTATGAAGAGCACTGTTTACTTTTATTTATTTTTTTTTTTTTTTCTGACTCCACACCATGCTCATTTAAAGTTATATTAACGAGAGAGGGTCTTGAAAGACAGCATGTTAAATCCCTATGTTGACATCACATTTTCTCCAAATTTCACTGCAAATTTTCAGTTCTCTAGCTAACTACCTTTTTCACTAAAAGTTTGTGGGTTAGAATACCCCCGTCCCGCCAGAGTTATATAAGTAAAGCACGTTACTAAAGTATCATGTAAATGGAAAATGTATGAGAATACGATGACTCGTGGAAGCGAAAAGAGGGGGGGGAAGGGTGACACTTCTCTTTCACGAGCAGGACTTTTGGCTACTCGCCCAGCAATTTGGGCACTGCCATCAGGGCTACGAAAGGATTGTTATTTTCTGTTACTTAGTTATGGTACCTTTGGAAATGTAACCAAGTATTTTATTGCGGGTAAAACTGCGTCTGTAAAAACATTTTATGCACGTGAAAACGTGAGACGGAAATACACACAACAAGCCTGCAACTTCCAATGCAACACTAATAGCGATTTAATACACTTTGCATCTTAGATGTTATATTGAAATGCGAGCTAGTGAGCACAGTTGGGCACGTGACGATAATTATGTAAATTTAAAACAGTTGTGCAAAAGAGAATTAGATTGTTTGGAAGAATAGAACGTTTAAAAGAAGGGTATTTCCATATTTCTACAGAAGTGGGCCGGTGGCACTGAGTGATGTGCTCATTGCGGTGCTGCAAACAGCGGGGCTGCAGCCAAGGAGTAGAGTTGGCATTTTTAACAAAGAACGCGCTAGCTCAAATATAAGAGCAGCCATTAATTCCGCGCAATATCGCTGTGTGGGCTTCATAATCGTGCGACGTAAGGAGGAGTGGCGCTCGGGCAGCAGTGGCGGAAGTGCCGCGGGCCGCCGGGAAGGAGAACAAAGACTTGACGCGCTACAAAATCGGCTGCAAAACGCGATAAAGGAACTTAACGTTACTGCCATTCTTGTGCTGATTAAAAGTTAGAAGTTAATGTAAATCATAAATTGTCACCGTTGTAAAACGTATTCGTATAAATTTGTCTTGGTCTCAATTCACACGACCAGACAATGTATTATTATAATCCGCGCTTTATTACAAAGCAGCGATGGATTCCACGCGTCATTAAAGAAGCAAAAAGCTGTGATATCACAGTTAATGCTCACCATTGTAAATATGCTATAGCTGTAGACGTTTTATATGCACTTATCACCACTTGTTCACCAGATCTTGGGCCGCGATCAAAATTTTTTCATGTCTACTTGAAAGAAAAAAAGAAGACAGCTACGTTTTGATTTCAACCGGGTAAAAACAAGACGGTTGTAATATACTGTTAAGTATTATATTAAGTAAAGCTTAAACTGGTTATCTCTGAAGATACTTTTATTAAGCCTAATTTGTGTACAGAGATATGCCAAATGTCCTAAATGATTTATAAGCTTAACATTTAGAATGTCTACTTTTTTATCCAAAAATTAAACAGTTAATTGTCATATAGATCGGGTCCACGAAGAGCCGGGAAGTTAAATTCAGTCACTTTTGACCAGTACCCTACAACATTGAAACAAAAAACAAACAAGCAAACAAACGAAAATAGGGCATTTACTCAATTTTGTTTTACAGTATTATAACTTTACATAAGTTACCAACAAGAGTGCCTCAGTCGTCCCCTAAAAAGCGTTGCCATCGTATAATTATACTTTTGGGCAAGCGGGGCGCAAAGACAATGATATATGATTATATGAGAAAATCGGCGCAAACCTTAGCGGGCAGATTGCAACGTTAGTAAATAAAATAAAACATTAGAAAGACTGCTTTTCTAACTATACTGATAAAATTATGTTTTGATAAGTCTAGTAGATTAAACGTTGTAAAATTCATTCAGCTAGAAGTCCTATCTAGAAGGTACTGATTCTGTGTACCGAAATTGGGAAAGTGAGTGCTGGTTAGCTGCAGTTTGCACCTCGAGGATTCTATTAATAGCATCTTGCTATTATATATATTTTGTGCTCTTTTTAATTTTTTTTATATTTAAATTTGAATTCTGTAACGGCCCCAAAATTAGTGTTGCTTGATTTTAGACCTATACTGACCCATGAGCGGGGTATGTGACTCATAGTTGGTTGTTGGTGTCAGTATAGTCTAAAGTATTGAATTTGGTGTGTTACTAAAAACAATAATTACGCTAAACTTTGCTACCTATAGCTCACATCAGCCAAAACCTACTAGCATATGTGAAGAGATCTAACATATCATAGATGACTCGATTCACAATGCTACATAAGCTGACTGGGAAAGGAAAATAGTTTAGGAATTATATACCAGAAAATACATTTAAGTCACTGTTTATTTTAAATTCTCGTATACAGATCAGTTTGATATTGTCAATTTTACCTGTAAAAATCATAACAATAATATCTGAAAAACATTACACTTGAGGTTGATCTTGAAGTAAGGGGAAATTATATATTGAAGACACTCGCTGTATCACTCCACCGTAGACATCCATGAAGTTAAACACGATTTACTTGGTTCTCTTCTCAATCTTGATCACCTTATATACTGTACCATGACCATGTGTAGCTACATAAATGGGCAAGCCCATAGTGTGCAATAGTTGCTACTGCCCTCGAAACATCAACGACACGACAGTATATTTGCTAGAGTGTAAGGAGAATCTTTTACTGCAGGGAAACCATCGTTGTAAAAATCGTATTCGCCGCTGTTGTCATGAAGTGGTGGTATTACTCTCAGCCAATCGTGTTTAAAATCATGTTGTATGCAATGGCTGTGTGTTATATGTGGTGTCACTGTATTACTCTGTAAAAATATTCTTGCTTGATTCCATCGGTGAAATGTTGTCCAGCTTGAATCCTAAACGTGGCAGACTTCTTTATTCTTCATGTAAGATATCGTAGCTTGTTTGCTCATCGACCGCTGAAAGAATGTAGTGAGCAGCTGTAAACTCGTGTAAGCTGGAAGAGAATTTTCCTGAAAAGTGTTGAGAGCTGTAAAGAGTAGTAAGCTGAAAGTGTAGAGAGCCGAAAGGTTTGAGAGTTGCAAGTGTAGAGCTGGAAAGAGTGTGTGTGTGGTCCGGCCGAAGCCGGCCGAGTGTGTCGCTCTATCTCTGAGCAAGCCTTTTATATCCTGGGAAACAATAGAATATTTAGTAGTGGGGGACATCAGGCGGAGGGGAAGAGCACCGTGTGCAAAAAGCACGGCGGGGTAGTGTCGTGTGCAAAAGAGGGCGGGGTGCAGCTCCTCTTGCGGAATTTTACGTAACTTGTTATCCCACGAACGCCATCTGTGATGTTTTCCCTCAATTAAATATATATTATATAATATCCTTTTTTTGTTTATTAATTTTTCCTGAAAACATAAATTAACCTGCAAATCTTTACATAATAATTATTTACCATAGTCCACAATAATTACATAATCATAGATTTTATACTGGACTTTGCATCATATATTTAATATAATATTTATTGACCAAGGAGCATAACATCTATAAAAGAAATATCTCAAAATACGATTTTAATTATTTTCATATTAAAATGACGATACATAAGTCTGATGGACCAATAGAAATTATAATATATAATTATTTTACAGTTAAATAATAATTAAATGAAACCATGATAAACTTTATTTTATAATACTTAATAATTATCAATATATTACATTTAGAATTTACTATATTTTTATTGCAATATTTTATTTAATAAGCTCCTAATTTACACCATGATACAAAATACAGGACCCTTTAAAGTGTAAAATAATAACCAGCATAGCCATTTTTCGTACCTTCGTTTTCTTCAAGTAGACAGCGAAATCTTCATGCACAGATTTTATTATTATTACGACACTGAAACCGTTAAAATATATACTCACATATTTGTATGATACATAAATAGATTGTATAACGAGTTTGGACGACTTAACATTGGTTTTAACCGCATAAATAATGTAGTATGTTTAACTGACAAAATCACTGCCATTTTCAGCTTGCAAGCACAGATCAACGGGAGTCTCGTCTTCTCCTGACGTTCACGTGATTTCAATATAACTCCCAAGATTCCTTGAATTTCCTGTTTCCGGTAGCGTGGCACTTTTAAATACGCGGCTGCTATAGTTTTATAAAATAAAAACGCCATAACTGGCTTGTCAAAATTTAACATTATAAAAAAAGTTGAAGAAAATTATAAGAGATTGATTTTTAACAACACGTTTAAATACGATCCGAATAAAATTGAGGGTCGTAACAATTCTTTATTCAATCGTTTAGGTTGTATATAAAAAAAAACTTAGATCATGTCAATTACAAAACAAATACAGTACACACAAGTAACTTGCAACAAAATGTACCACATTTATTACCATGCATAATAAATAAAGTTTCAATTTTTTATACATAGATCTTATATTAAATAAGCATCTTATGTTCAGTACCATAATATCAATTACTTCAAAATTATATTTTCAGATAGGTACTCTTGCATTTAAACTTCACATTTTTAAATATTTCTGTAAATTTTGTCTGGCGTTGCGTAGACGTCGGTCATAGCGTTCTAGAATTTCCTTTAGAGGTCGCTTTGCGTCGGTGTACAGACATGAGATACATATGTATCTCGTACACTTGGGAACCCAACACCTGTCGTCATATCGTGTGTGCTCAATTATCTCACCACTACGTCGCTCGGTGTACATTGCAAGTACAGGCCACATATGCGGAACGTTAGTTACAAGTTACAACTAACATCAGCTATAATATAATACCTATCATTTCGTTCTCCCCGTAGAAAAACAATTGAAGGTGAGAGCTTCAAGTCCCTTGTGCTCCCTTTGAAGAAAAGCATCGCACCGTACGCGGGATTTTTTGTAACACTATATATTTAATGTGGTGTAAGGGTAAATTAAACTATCTCAAACGGTTGAAAAATATTCTCTCTACCTTTTTTACCTACTTAATTCTACGCTAATAACTAATTTTTGAAGCTAGTTACAGATTTTTTTTAATTCTTTTTTCCGTAAGATAACATTGTTGCGTTTTCATTAATCTTCTTTTTTTTAATATTTTTTATTGATAAAAAACAACAATACAGTCCTACCAAGGCCGGAAGCCTTATAGGTAGTTGCTGTTTTACAATCATCTTACATTTTTACATTTTACAGCAGAACAAAATTGCAAAAGTCAGCAAGACTTCTGTGACTAGACTCCCCATTACCTTTCTGTACTTACCAGAACTTGAGCATGGTGAGCTGCTTACCGAGGCGCCATGCACAAGAGGCTGCATTGGCCTCCACCGTGGCGCTCCTCATCAAATCTCCCTCCTGTTGTATCGCTAATTTTTTATTACATTAATCTCTATTACTGCAGTATGGAGATAAATGAGGTGCATTCAACCACAATCCAGCATGACAAGGTGCCATTTCTATACATAATTATGCATGAACGTGTGTGTATAATGTGAACATACATAATATATTTAACAAGATAGAAATTGATGTCACAGGCTAATGATTTATATTTTATTATGTATATAATTTTATATATATTTTATACTGTTATGCATATAAAAAATATGCATATAACACTATGCGTTGTTTCCTCAGCCACTGAAAATTACGAATATTGCTTTTCCCGCTAATATTTTGAAGGATAAAAAGATTTTTTTTTTTTTTTTTTAATAAGTATCGTTTTAATTTTTATTATATCAAATTTTGTTTCAGTTATTACTCTTTTTAATTACTAATATATTTTTTGTGAGTGTCCCTGTTTCCTAGAATTAAAATTTATTCGTTTTTATATATTCAAAGAATTTCCTTATTAATTTTAACATTTTTTTGTTTTGTGTGAAATTTGATGATAATTGAAAATAAATATACATAAATGTAAAAATGATAATTAATAAAGTTTTGTTTTCTTGTTGTTGCATGTTTTCATATAATAGTAACATCATATTATATCATATAATATATATTATACTGAAGTCATTCTCTTTCAGAAAATGGACATCAGTATATTATACAGTTTTTGAGTAATGTATTTTAAAGTATAAGCAATGTTTTGTTATCTTCAGAGTAATAATTAGGAATTGTTGTTCATAAAGTTAGTAATTATAAACATCATCATATATGAATTTGATGTTTTTGTTATTTTTACAACTTGTAAGTAAACGTAGCTGCTGCCTACTAACTATGTGTTAAAATTCGAACAAAATTTTAAAACTCTTCTCATTAACTTTAAAACAAAATATAAATATATAACGAATTAAAATTTTCAGTTTCTATTTTTTTTTTAATTATTTCTAAAATACTAGGTCAACAATAAAAAGCAAATAAAAACTTTGTGGATTTTCAATCGTTCTTGACTCGTCAATTTATTCACATCTCTTGACAATTAATATAATTTTCTTCTTATACACACATAAAATATTAATACTTATTTCGTTTTTGATACAGACAGGCTGATTGATGTTTAAATAAAACTTAGACCGAATATATAACCATACGTTTCCATGTAAGCAGATAATTGGGGACAAACACATATTTATGCCACGTATTTTACAAATGATTTAGCCTGCAATAATCTAAATAATGTGGATACTTTTCACAAAAATCGATACCCTCGTAGTATATGCAGTACCAAAACAGGCGACTGTCTATATATTAGTTCCTCAAATATTTCTTCATGTGCACGGCACCAGCTTATTTGAAATCATTTAATTATACAATCGATCTCAGGAATTGAAAATTAATTATTATTATTTTTTTACTGCATTTATTTTCTTTATACTTATTACATTGAAACAAAAATTTCATTCCGCAATAACATAAAATACTTTTAGTATTTGAAAAATTTTAAGGGAATAAAAGCTGTGGAACTTGTGTCATTGGCAAATTGTATGACACTGATATTAGCATTGTCAATAATTATATCATTGACTCAATATTCAATTACTTTTATTTTTCTAACGCTCACTCTCTAAATATAAGCTTCAAATAATCTTATTCTGAATTAAGACATCATTCAAAATTAAAGAAAATTAGGTCCGTAAATTTATCAAACATTTGGCAGGAATTTCAGACAAATATATTTTATTTGGTTGACAGCAGCAGATAAACGAATTTTCCCTCTCTCTTTCTACGACAGTTACTGTACACATTCCTTAATAAAAAAAGTTAACATCCTAGCCTTTGTGTAAGCTATGGATGTTAACCTTTTTGTTAAGCTGAACTGCTGTCATCTCCATTCTATTACTACACCTCCATGTCCTACATTACAACGGCTCATCAATCCGCTGTTATAGGGAATTGGAACATGTGATTTCCTTGAGGCATGTTAGATTTGTTAGACTATAATAAGTAGGAAGGTTTGTTTGCCTCGATGTTTGTTTTGGTCCCGACGTTGCGGCTGTCCTCTAAGCAGACAGCCCCTGTAAAGTAGGTTGCCTCGGCAGCGTTGTTTACAGTCTCCGTTTTGCGCACCTTCTGGCCGAGAAAGACTTCTCGGTGGTCACGAGCACGTGCAAGTAAATAAAAATAAATAGTTAAAAGCAGAAGAAAGGCGTGAGAAAGCTGCTGGAGAAAATGGACTAACGATGTGACTAATTTTGCTATGCTGAACATCACGTGTTTTTTTATCTCGTTCTTTCACGTGGCATTGCAATGGACAGGTGATCCAAAACTCGAGCATTGATATATCGTGCAGCTGGTCAAGTCACTGACAACTTGACATGATTAGTGGGCAGCTATTCAAGTGGCTCCTCAATCCAATGGTCTACTACAATATAACTTCAAATACATGATCACTTGGTAGTGCAACAGAATAAAATTAACTTACTAATTTTTTTCTGATTTTATGCTCTTGAACATAATTTGGGCATGAATGGGTGAATTTATGTATCGAATTTGTGTGCTATTTTGTACATGTTTACACTTACGAGTACAATGTGAGACACATGTACTAGATTCAACCTATCAGCACAAAAGGTAACCATTTTTGTGGTTACGTGACTTCATTGAATTTGGAGGTTCGCGTTAAGTTTGCACGTCGCGGTGTTGAGTGAAGGCAGCAGCAGTGCGAGGAGGGCGGTTAGTGGCTTGCCTGGCAGGCCAGATTTCTGGCAGGTGGCAGCCTGCATGAAGATGAGGAGAAGGTCGGCTCGTCACTCGTCACCCACGACCGCTACCCGCCCACCTGATTGTCTTGAGTGAGTGGCACCGCACGCTGCCACCACCATCACTGCTGCTGGCCACCGCGCACGGACAAGCGGCGGCACGCGGACGGAATACAGAGTGGCTTCGTCACTTTGCAGCAACCGACCGCGCTACTGCAAACGTTTGTGCGGGACGAGAGGTCAAAAGTGAGGTGACCGGCACCACTAACACTTGCATGGAGCGCATACATGTTGGTGACAGCATCACCGCACCAAGTTGCAGTTGAAGGACATGCATAGTGAATCAAACGGCTGGAGGTACATTTCCATAGTATCGGTGCAGCAGGAAAATCATGTCTACAGCTAATCATAGGATCGAGAGTTTACCAACAACATGGCCACCACACAATATTTGCGAATTGTGACCGCGAGAAGGGTCAAACAAACAGAGAGAGAATCACCCTGCAATTTTACCGCAGTCTTTCTCCATTGCAATCCACCTTAAAAGTGACACGTGGCTGCTGAGTGCGTGTGGCGACAGTTGGACACGCTACAGGGGAAAAAGGACTCGCGGCCGTGAGAGCGTGCGCCCCGGAGCCGCACTTTATGACAGTTATGACTGGTTAGCTCAGTAAGAAACTGCTGCACGCTTCGGTCGATTAGAACCTATATAATATACACAGAGGAAATAAGTCCTGCTACGGTACACGTTGAATAAATTTAAAATTTGGGAGATGCATAATAGCTAATATTAAAAAATTTAAAATAGTATTAAGTGTCAACATACACTGAGAAACAGCGTATAGAAAAACAAAAATTAAAAATATAAAAATAACGCAGATTATTTAGTAATTTAACTGTGTTATATTTTGAACTGAACTGACTTTTTCTTTTAAACACTTTCAAGTAAGCTTGTTGTCCATTTTATGTTAAAGGGTCTAATGCTGACTCCATATTTCTTTAACATTGACCTTTATATGTAACAGCGATATATATGTAATCAAACTTAAGAATGATGGTCGAAAAGTTCAGGGTTGACGTTTGAAGCGAAATGGTGATGACAATAAACTTATAAGGCATTCGGACTGTAAATATACTGTCTCATGACATATTGTCTGATGAGGATTTTTTGGGGACAGGTATAATGTTATCCGACAAATAATACGTATATCAGACAATGCTGTCAAGTATAAAACACAGTGGCTAGTGTGTGTGTATTTGTGAAGGAGCAACTTCATATGAAATCGATTAAGAGTTAAAATATTAAAGAAATTTGTTGGCTGCTCGAACCATACATCAGCTGTAGTGGGCGGGGCAGTTTCCGTCCCTAATATCAAAACGTTCCGTCGGCCTCCCCTGAGACGACGGGAAATTTTAGCTTGCTGCCTGCTGCAAACATTTGTCTCGCGAAATGACCAAAATTTTTCTTGCAAACAGCAACTCCCTAGTGCATTCTCCAGACAAATAACAAGCCAACCTGAGCTGGCTTCATCGTGTAATGGCCTAGAGACACGATTGTAAATTCATGAACAACAAACGGTGGAGCACAAACTCAGCTATTTAACAAGATTGTGGGCCTTGCTAACATGCAAGTAAAACTCTCGTTGTAAAACATACCCCCACGTTGAAACTACGGAGCGTAGCTAACAACTTCAAAATTACCAATTTTAATTAAATTTTACTTGAGAATTTTTATGAATACTCTAAATAATGTTCAATAAATTACTAAACTGAACATAATATACTTGTTTTTACTGTACATGGTAACTCGTATAGCAAACGTTCTAAAAAATTTCACTATTTATATAATTATGTAATGTATAATATACTGTATTATAATTACAAAGTTATACAATATTTGCGGAGGGAAAAAAGTGCGTATGAATATGAATATTTGAATAATTATGACAGTAAAATGAACCCAAATGGTAACAGTATATGAAATAGGCATAGTCAATTTTATTAATAAAATTATAAAATGCCACCAATAATCCAACAGTAAAACATACGTCACCAAAAAATGTTAAAATATAACAAAATAATGTAACAAGTAAGAAATATAGTATGGTTATGTATTATTATATCACCAGAAAATTCTGAATATTATTCATATCAATTTTTACCATATATTATGGGTTCTATTAACTGCCTGCTTGTTATATTAAATATTTTCAAATATACGACTAATATAATAATGTTGTGTTTATTTTCGTATAATTATTGTAATTATTTAAATTGATCACTATGTACATCATCGCTGCTGGAGCTATCCTGTAGTCCCCACGATGAAGCAAGCGATGCTGCTCGGACGGTGATACGTACAACTGGCCTACCCATCCGCCGTCGCGTCATCATACTGATGCTCCCTTCTCGTATCTCGCGCGCGCACACTCCCATAAATAAGTTATGAATTTTTGCTGACTCGCTAATTGTAAGTGTGGATAAGAAGATTAGCTATATAACGATTTGTGCGCATGCAGTGTGGGTGACTTCACGCTTTTCTCTACGTTCAAGGGAAAGGGGCTTCTCAACAATTGCCGACCCTCACCACTTCCACGACTTACAATTGTTAGAATTAACTCAATTTATGCTGACATATTTTGTATATATAAGCTCCTTATTTTTATTTTTTTGCACAAATAAAAGTCAAGTAAAAATAAGACTTTTTTTGTATGACAGAAATTCTATTAACGCAAAAAAATAATAATAATAATACAAAGTTAGTTCCATTTTATTTTAATTACTTCTTATCCGCTAAAGCATGACTCATTATTCAAAGAAAATCTTCAAGTTGATATTATTCACTGCACGTTTTGTTGCAGACATGTACTTTGACATATTACAATTTTTAATTACATGTTTTGGTAAGCTACAATTTACAAATGAAACAAACGCGTGATGGGAGTTGCAAATTTCGTAAAGCTCACATAAAATGGCAACGTTGCAATTGTACGTGAGTAGATAAAATAAGTGAAAACTCTTTATTATTTTAAAAAATATACATAGTTGACATGCAGTTTAATTTTAATTCAAAAGGTGAGTTCAGGTGTCGAGAGGATATAATACTTCATGCAATATAGCTTACATTTCAGGTTATATATATTTGCTCTTAATTCGATCATGCGATTATCTTTTGGAATATACATTCAATTCACAATGCTACTTATATATGCACAAATCAATATAAGCCATCAACGTATACCATATAAGCCAGCAATGAGCGTCCTGAGGGAGCATTCGGTATAAAGAAGATACATCGCAACAATTTTCAGTGTAAGAATTTTCAATGTATAGGAAAGATTTTATGTGAAGGAACATTAGGTGTTTATGTTTTTCATTATTTGGTAATAATATTAATATATAATTATATTTGCAGTGGCCTAGACAAGGGGACGAAAATTAGAACCATGCAGCTTTCCCTTATTGGTCTTGGTGCGTAGTAAAAATACAAAGACAGGTCAATCTTTCCCGCAAACCAATTCTTGTGGTGGAAAAAAATAATCGAGTGAATAAGAACTCCCCCCACCCCTCCGAAATTTTTTATGGCAAAACGTCAAAGCATTGTCTTGTGTGCTTATTATATTTAAATTAAATTATAATAATACGTATATGTACAGTACGCTGAGGCGGCCGAGGCGAAAGTGTCTTCCTAAACAATGCAAAGTTCATTGTTGAGGAAGCCACTTTCGCCGCGGCGTACTGTACACTAATATAGTAAAAATGTAAAAATGAACAATAAATTAGCTTAAACTTAATTTCTAAAATTTATAATATTAGGCAATAGTAATGAATAAAAAATCTTTATCTTGGAGTTTTTACCAAATCCGGTTGCTACTGAATGCGTACTTAATATTTTCTCTTTTCCCTATATATATACAAAAAAATGGAACAATAATAACAAAAATTACATTATGTAACTTTTAAAGAGAAGAATATTATTTTCATGGGACCCTGTTCATGCAGTTTAATTCATATTATGTTCATATTGATTTATACAATATTCTGCATTCAGTAGCAGTAATACCACATGCAGTGTAATTTAAAATAAAATGAAAGTGTCAAATATTCGTACAGCACATTATTTAGAAAGAATTGTCATAGCGGTTTTTACGCCGCGAGCGTGGTTGAATCCTGGAGCTCTCTGTGAACCGTTCGTTCGTGTACAAGTGGCTCGCAGGCTAATCGTTCCGTGCTATCTGTCAAACTGAATGTACTACGTGCATGTTAAATGAATATCTAGCCTCTTAAATCGTAGCATGATTCAAATTTGCTTGTATAGTATGTATATACCAGTGACTGCAGAACTATGGATTGATTGATTTTATTTCTTTACCCTAATACAAGAAACATAATATATAAAGATAACTAGGTAATGCATGGAGGTATTAGGGTAATACCAATGCGTAAAATACACACAATTCCACATTTTCTTCGTTAAATGACTATAGTTCAAGTCAAAATCCGTAGTTCAAATAGGGTGAAATATGAATAAAATATAATGCTCATCCCGCTTTTCCCCTTCCCCTCCTTTCAGAATAAGGAAGGAGCTTATTCCATTTCACAACAGATCTGCAAACACAGCCATTTTCTTACAGATTGATTCTAGCTTTGGATACAGGTCTTTCCTGGCCTGTGTAATGCATAAAAATATATGGGCCTAATATGAACAACATCAATCATCAATAATATCATAGAATAAATATATGACGTGATATCTATATTCTTTCTCGTATATTCAGATTATAGCTAGATTCAAAAGTAGATACAGCCTGATTTATTTATTATTATTACTTTTTTAAATATCAGGTCCACTTTGAATAATTTTTTATGTATGATTTTTTAAAGTAGTTTTTCTATTTGTTCTAACTTTTTTATACTCTCATATTATGTTGTTGGATGTCATACTGAATTTCAGTATGTAATAATATGTATATTTAATTGTAAGCATGAGTTACATTTTTTTGGCCACTGCAATTAGTTGTGACAGACACATATGCATTGTTATAACTCTAGTGTGCTACATAGCGTTAAAAATTTATAATACTTAGTAAAAATAACACTGTTCAAATTAAGATTTATTTTACATAAAAGCGCTGAGAGCTTAGGGCTGTATATAGTATCCCCTGAAGGTAAATTATAGTTTGTTTGTGCCAGAATGTTGTGCAAGTGAAAGGATCATGTAGCACGCGGGGCCAGTAAGGGCGCAGCAGCAGCCGTGCAGTTCTCGTGTATGCTTTAGTCCATTCATCATATAAATTGCCGCTCCCCCCGCCCCTCAGAGATGAATGGTGCGCCAGCAAACGTCACGAACCCCCGTCACTCGAGCGACGACGTAACACAATCGCCAACTGCTGTTGTGCCGGAATCTCACGCGTTGCTTGCAGCAAACTTCTTAAATTAAAATTTAAATAATAACAATAATAAAGACTCGGTTTTAAAAAGGAAAAGCATAAAGGATTTTTACTGACAGATTGTCTTACACCTTACACATAATATTATATTTATAAATTACATGATTATGATATTTATGATCGTCTAAAAATTTATTACGTTGTAGATCAGGAGTGGATTTGGTATTTGTATTTAACGTGATCGGTATAAGGAATTCCACTAGTTCTTTTATTCAACATCTACTGCACATGTACTCTTCACATATACAAAAGTTAGTAAATCAAATAGGAATTAAGTTTAGTATTAACTCATTTATATCAAATTGTTGCTATAGCAAATGTGCAGTTTAAAATTAGCTTATCACCTCCCATAGTTCCTATCCTAAATGTTATTAAAGCAGAAAATATTAGCGCACTTTCTTTACTCTAAACGTCTAAACTCAAAATGAGCGGAGCAGCATGTGCATATAAAATTATTCTCTTTTTTTTTTTTTTTTTTTTTTTGCCTATTAGTGTAGCCCACTTCGAGTTTACGAAAAATTGCTCACTATTTACGATGTTTTACGTAGGAAGAAATTTTTTTAAAAAAAATTCCCGAACGATATTCTCTAGCAGCTTTATCGTAAGTGAGATCGCAGCGTGCGACACGCTGGGGTGTACGGGGTACAGTGGCTGGTTGTTCTGGTGCTTATCACTGCAGCAGCGCCACTGCAGACCCCGTGCTGCCTGTCAGAACTATAGAACTAGCTATAGCTGGCGAGGATCGCAATTACGTGACAGAACAAAGCCAGCTACATGGAAATGATTGTTCACGGCGAAAGCGGCAGCAGCAACGGCGGCGGCACGTGTCGAGCCAGTTAATAATATTGGTGATATATAATGGCAGTGCCTAATTTGAAAGAAGAAGATTCCTCAAAACTTTTTTTTTTTTTTTTTCTCTACCTCTTTTCCTTTTTTGTACTGTCATTTTTGTCAAGTATTAAGTTACAGAAGCATACGACTTTAACGACATAAGACATCAAAGGCACGAGCTCCAGTTTTACCACTTTTATCAATATTGTATATTTATATTTTCTTTCTCATAATAATTTATTCAAAGCTGTTGTTTATGAATATGGAGAAAATTGGAAGAAAATGTACAATTTTAAAACATAAAGCAGAGATAAAAGAGCGTATTATAGAAAAGAACAACAACAGGTTTTGTCTGTAACTTGAGTGCATGGTATATAGTGAAGATGAAGCAAATTAGCTTTTCATTATTGTTTCAAAATGTACCATCATAGTGTAACAAAAACTTTTCAGCCTGCTCTTAGAAATTCGAAATCATAATGTGACACAATTGCAATAGTTCAGCGTTAGGTTCCAAAGTGGCCTCCGGTGTGTAGCGCTGTTCCTCTAACGATGCAGCAACGCAAAATGGTTAACCGTGTCAACTGGAGACAGAAAACTACCTATTAAAAAGGTGCTTTAAATTCGTTTAAATTTTAGTACTCTTTTAATATTTAGCAATTGGAAGCTTTAATAATGTTCTAGTTTCAGTCCAGTTAATATTTTGAAGCAATTGACAATATTGATCACATACACTGTATATGGGCCAATTTGAAAGTCCCAATTTTTAGGCTGTAGAAATTATTTTATCATGGGGCAAGGGTACGTAATTTTCTAATTTAACTTATGTAAACATCTCAAATTTTCAAACGTTTTATTATTAGGTTTTAGCTGCATGTTATAAAACTTCTTTTCTCCTCATCTCATCCGTCGTAACACGTCCTTTCAGCATTTGATGTGTTCTTACCTCCAAAATACATATTTTACAACCTTGCTAAAAGTGACAATGAAATAGAGACCCAAATTATTTGTTTCATGCTCAATAAGATGTACTCTCCATAAGCCAGCCACGACTCTATTATATACTATGATATGACGATAAAATCCTACTGTATAATTATTACGGTACATTATATATAGTTTAAATTTTAAAGTCAAGTCTTTTATAACACTTATAATTCAAGCAAAGGTACACTTAAGAGAAAAAAAAATTAAACTGAGGACATCAGTTGGTTCTGCAGATGACAGCAACCTGCGAATCGTTTTACATTTGTAACCATCATGCATCTCACCTAATATCACACTGCAATGAACTGTACAGAACGTTCAGTTTACTTTAAGACTCACTAAATATTACTAATATTGTTAAATTGTTTGGTTTTGTAACAACGGAAGTAAGAGGTAAAACAGGGGAGGGGGAAGTATTGATTTTTTTGCTTCTTTCAAAAATTTATATATAATGATGATGAAAATGGCGATAACTTGTAAACTTGTAACTTGGGAAAAAAAATGTTAAGAGCTTTTTTCTATATATATATTTTATTATATAAAGAAAATTCGATCATTTTATTAGGGCGCGGTTCCTTTTTTTTATTTTATCAAGTTAAGTATTTTTTTTTCCTCGAGAAAAAGGAAAATAAAAATTTCCATTACTTTGCCCATTCACTGAGAGTACATTTTTTTTTTTTTTTCACACGTTGTGTGATTCATGAGTCTCTAGGTGGAGCGGCGAGCGCCCTACTTTACAGCGTTAAGTTATGGGACATTTGGTGTCTCAGATAAAGGTGAATCAATGTGGACGCAGGGGGAGGGGTAGAGCACGTTAGTTCGCAGGGGCACGCACGCTGCAGCTCCTCGCGTCATCGCAGACAGCACGAGCTGCTGGAGATGGCGTGGATTGCAGCGATTGACGCTTACTAACGAGCTGACCAGCATGCAAGGCTTCACAAGTTGGCGTTAAGTAGTTTGTTTAAATGAAAATTTTACATCAATGGTCAACAGTTCAAAGAAAACTCTTTCTTCTTCTTTTCCTTCTTCTTCTTCTTCTTCTTTTTTTTTTTTTTTTTTCCTTCACCTTTACTGGTCACTTTCTCGACTTCTGATATCCGCCTACTCGATAGCCCGCCTGGAAGTAAGCAAGCAGGCTGGCCAGAGATAGAGAGAGGGAGAGAGATTGAATATAATTTAAAATGAACAAAATGTACCGCCCACTTGGTGTCCACTTGCACATACACCACGTGATAACTCGAATGTTATCGTAGTTCGTGGTTGCTGTTACTGATCGAGTCTAAGCAGGAGGTGTTATGGACTTAAAAAATAAATTGTTATTTTTTTATAATTATATGACTACTGAAAACTTTTGTTATATACCTAATAATTGTAACTTTCAAATTGCAAATATGCATCACCTTGTTCAGATTTGTCCAGAGAAGCAAACCAGCCGGTACTAACGTTCCTAACGTTTTGAGGTGATGTTAAACGGCCTATTATAAAGCTCCCGTACTGCCCTGTGAACACAGTAAGTTAACAAAGTCACGTCTATAATTTGCTCCAGAATTATTGCTCGACATATTAAGCACATGCAATTCTAGTCTTCTTGTGCACATTTGTAAATTAGCAAATATTACCACATTACAATATATGCATAAGTTGCAGTAAAAAATGTTTGCGATCTCTCCATCGCCACAAGCCAGCTGGCGCGCAACAGCCAAAATCTACACCTACACAATTTTATAATTGATTTATATATTTATATAATAAATAATATATAAAAATATATATAATATATAATATATATATATATATAATAAATATAATATTTATATTTATTTATATAATTATTTATTGATTTACACCTTGGGATACCACGATCCATGAAATCCTTTTCTGTTTGTGGACGTTATCACGCAGACTTTAATATGGAAGCTTTGTGAAATTGCTATCTTTACTCACCCAAAATTACAAATATGCACTCCAATATTACTATTTA
Organism: Siphlonurus alternatus; assembly: GCA_949825025.1. Classification (NCBI taxonomy): domain Eukaryota; kingdom Metazoa; phylum Arthropoda; class Insecta; order Ephemeroptera; family Siphlonuridae; genus Siphlonurus; species Siphlonurus alternatus. The sequence continues at coordinate 48,803,613 of OX463788.1, read as the reverse complement.
CATGTCAGTTTAAAACGAATGAATTAAATTAATGAGTTGACGACGCTTCATCTTAATCTTATGATTAAATAATCATTATCGAACACCATCATGTGAACGTATACATAGTTCACTGCGTCCATTGTCTCTTGGAGCTCCCAAAGACGAGACAGGTGTAAACTTCATGATTTCGCAATCAACGTCTTTAAACTACGGGTACGGGTACCTTAACAATCTTGGTCCCAATGACGGTTATGCTGTAGACATACAGAGCTACTGTCACTGAGCTAGAGAGAAAATAGAAAGCAAAAATCTAGAAATCCTTGAAATCAGCATCAATGTTTTGTTTTTCCGATCAATCATGATGACTGCATGACTGCTGAATAGCACAATTTCGAAAGAATTTGGAGCTCAGGCAAAAGGCTTATGTGCCTCACATAATGGAGTATTGACCTCAAATTTTTTTATTGCAAAAATGGATAGAGCGTGCAAAGTTATGCTCCCCTGATTTTTTTCAGATTTTTTTGAGCCCGGGAACTATTTTTAAAAAATTATTGAAAGTCCTTTTTGTGACGTCACGTGGCGGCAAGTCCATCTTTTTGTTAAGGTATAACCTGAGAATTTGTCTGTCAAGGTCAAGAGGCGTGGCTATAGTGGCAACACTGTTTGCATTGGAATGAGCATAAATTTTTAGGAGGGGGTGGTGACAACAGTCCTTGAGAACGTTGCCACATTTCTCATCACATATAAGAAACGATCATCGCCACGGTTCAAAATATATGAAAACAATTCAGAAAAATAGTCTAAAAAATTAGGTTTTAGTAAAAAAAAAAATTAAAAGAATCTGTTGTATAGTTTTTTTGCAATGCTAATTAACAAATTTAACATTGGAAGGATACAAAATTCTCATTTATATAAATTAATTATAATTAAACCAACGGTTAAAAAATTCCGAAAAAATTCAGAGCTAATTTGACGATTGTTGTGAGTCCACCAAATTAATTTGAAGAAAATCTGTTGTAGCGAATTTTTCGTCCAAATTTCTCAGGTTAAGCCTTAAGGAGCGGCGTCTCGTGACGTCACAAAAAGAAATTTCAATAATTTTTTAAAAATAGTTCCCGGGTTCTAAAAAATCTGAAAAAAAAAATCAGGATAGCATAACTTTGCACGCTCTATCCATTTCTGCAATAAAAAAATTTGAGGTCAATACTCTATTGTATTTATGTATAGCAACATATTTCTGCTAAGTTTCGAGGATAATTTCATATCTTAAGATGTTTGTTCCAGTACTATACATAATGGTTGCATGCTTTTGAATACATTTTAAGTTAGTATTAATTTGCATATTTAGCTTTTTTTAATGACTCAATAAATGAATAAATATTACAAGCAAAAATTATTATTATTAACTTTATTATTACAAGCATGTTGTGTTGGGTGGCTGAACACTTAATGTGAATGGGATATTCTTTCTTTTTCTTTTGTGACCAATTAATGCCAAATGCTCACGTGTTTAAATATGTTATTATTAAATGTATTTTGAATTTTTGCTCAATTTACTTTACAAGTTGACGTTTTTTCTTTAGAAATTAGCACATGATACTGATGATATGGTATCATAATATGGTCTGTCTAACTTAATTGTGAACAAAAAAAATTCAGTAGTTTTAAGGAAAACATAATTTATCGTAAAGAAAATTAGTACTGTAAATACTGTAATGTAATACCAGACAAACAAACTATATATCAGCTGTACTGTACGTACATGAACTTCCTGTAAGTTAATTACAAATTATTTTCATAAACGATTCAACGGTACTTGTTTGAAATTTCTTCTTAAAACTAATCTTCAAGCATAATAAAAAATAATCTACATTGTATGCATGGGTATTTATTTATAATGTAGTTTCTTCAGTGTGTCTATATACAGTATATTATCATATATTTATATACTATACTTTGATAAGTAATACTTTGGTATTTCATATAATTATAAATTTTTTAAGTAAATTACCAAGCAAGTAGTTAATTTTAATAAGCATTAAAGGTTAGAAATATGATTCTTGTCGAACAGAGCTCAGCAAATTAAATATTCTCATATTACTATGACTTTACATACGAAAGTGCGCGCTGTTTCTCAAAGACAACACCCAGAGGCACTCAATCAAAGTGATGATGCGTACCCTTGAAACCCGAGAAATAAACCAAAAGTTATCGTCAAAAAGCACCACTTAACATAAATTTAACAAAGAAATCAAATTTTTTTATAAAATTAAGTACCAACTGCAAGAGTATTATGGAAATAATTTTAGATTGTTATTTTTATATAATTAATACAATATTTTAATCGAATTAATGCATGTCAGAAAATATACAACAAGAGTACACGAAATATATTATATATATATATAATATATTATGTATATATTATATATAATACATAATATATATATATGTATATCTGAATTCTCTCACGGTGTCTAAAAAGTATATCCGTTGTAGAAAAATGGTTTGAAGCAATACCCGACTTTGTCTAATACTGTCTAAAAGGCAGGCGCGGATCCAGAACCAAATTTCGGGAGGGGCTATCTCCATAAGTCCCATGTTGAAAAAACAAATTGGAGTGGGGAAAATGCCTACATTTATTTTTTATTTATATATATTTTTTTTGTTTGTTTATTTGAACATATAGGTTGTACCTACAAGACAACATTGCAATGATCACGTCAGAGAATATAACATACAGTAAAAACATACAAAACAACATATAATATACATGGATATTGATCAAAAACATAACAAAATCACTGATAAAGAGGAAAAAAATAACAATCCTAATAATAAATCAAACAGAGGAATTTAAAATTGTAAACAATTTTCTGGCATTTTATTTGCAAAAAACATCTTAATAGAATAAAATTCTTTGTTGATTAATATTAATTTCAGTTTTGATTTGAAAAGAGAGTCACTCTTGATGTTTTTATACACGAGGGAAGAAAATCGTAAATTTTAGCACATTGATGGTGGGGATTTCTTTCCGCAAACACTGAATTTTTTTTATCCACTAAAGTACGATTATTGTTTCTAATATTATAAGATTGGATTTAAATAAATTGTGGATACAAATCAGAATGCTTTCTTCTAAAAAAACAGCACACTGAACAATGTACATATATACAGGGCAGTGTAAGCATATTATTTTATTTGAAATGTGTTACACATAAATCGCGCTTTTTAAATCTTAAATTAGCATAGTCCTTAATGCCCGCTTTTGCAGCGTAAAAAGTTTATGCAGCAGCTTATTAATTGAACCAAAAAAAAAATCAACCCATATGACAAATGTGAATACACATAACTCATAAGCATAATAAACAGAGATTAAGGACTGAAAAGATACTACATCCCTTAAAGAGTACAAAAAGTACAAAACAATTTGCAGAATTTAATTTTCCAGGGGGAGGGATGGGGGGCTGCACAGCCCCACCCGAAATTTTGGATTTAACATGGGCAATATAGGCATTTACCCCACTCCAATTTTTTTTTAACATTGGCTTTATGGAGGCAGCCCCCCCCCCCGAATTTTTTTCTGGATCCCCCCCTGTCGCTAAATGGGGGGTAGGAGATGGTTTCAAATTAATAATAAATTTAATAGTTATACTGACGTGAGAAAAAATTCAAATTTTGTAACATGGTGGCTTATGGAGAAAATTTTCCCGCCGGGGAACACTTGAAGCCTCTATGACCAAACTTGTTTTTGTTGTTGTTGTTGTGTGCTCCATGTAATCTGAATTAAACAAAGAAATTAAATTGGGATAGTAGTTCGTTGAAAGAATGAAATAAATAAATACATATTTGACTCTGAACTGGTGCAATGTGATTTTACAGACTTTATCTGTGCTATGCATGCTGTTCATGTTATCTTTCGTTGCAATTCAAAACCTGCTGAAAATTGAAAAAAAAGTAAGAAATTGAAAGTTTGTAATTTGGTATTTCTTAATTGATGTTTATGAAAATATTAATCAAATTTAAATTTAATGAAGTAAATTGTATTCAAATTGCACATTTAAATTCAGCCTGTATTTATCGATAACGATCATGGAGGACATGGAGGTATATAGTATTTATAACATGTATATACAGAGAGGTTATAATTATACATTATGGAGGATTGTATATATAGACTTTAGATGTATAATTCTGTATAGTACCTCCATGATAACAATATTGAATGTTCATTTTATGTAATCGTGTTTCTATAGTGTTAATTAATCAATAATTACAAATAACATAGCAATATTAATTTATATGCTAAAAATTAAAAACACGTTTTTATAATATCATTGTACTCCGCTTAATTATGTCTATTAAAAATTTTAATTATATAATATTTTTATTACTATAGTAATATGTTATTTTAATTTAATATAGTATGTATGCGCACCCAAATGAGCTTAAAACTCGCCAGATTGCTCTCCATCCGCGACAGGGATGACGATGAGATGCATGATCATGGTTACGGCCTGTTCGCGTCGTCACAGAATTCGTGGAGTTATGACTGAGAAAACCGTGGTAACCTCAGTCAGGATACTCATAGAATAGAATGCTAAGTTCAAAAGTTATTTCCAATACCTTAAAAAATTGCGATTCTCAGTGACTCGTGCATTAAATATCAGCTTAACTTAACTATTTTTCACTATTTTCATTGCATGAATTATATGAAATACAGAATGGATTAATAAAGTTATGATTAATTGTAAGTTATTTATACTCATATTTATACTCAGTGGGATGACGGAGGCCCTGTGAACTAGGCAGACTCGTGAAATGGCTGCACTCCCTACTCGTGCTCAACTGCTAAGCCAAGCTACAATCAGAGCCAGGCAAAGGACACATGACTTATGAATTTCATGCACGCATCTTAATAACTTGTGTCTGTAATATAAAACTCCTTATTTTTTTTATATCTTTCCTTTATATATTTCCTTTATTATATCTTTCAGGTGTGAATATTTATATAGATAAAGTATTTTTCTCTTCTCGTTCGTCTTCTTTTTATTATTTATAATATAATATTTTCCTTTATAAATGTGTTCCAAAACTTTATTCACATATATTATTAAGGATTATTCTCACTAGTCTTATTAGGCGATGGTGAATCACTCTGAAAATTATAGTAAACCTTCCTTACATTATAACATAAATTTTCAGCAAAAAAATGAAGCAAAAGTCTGTCTAGTTTTTTATATGTACAGGATACAAATAGTGAGAATATCATTGGAAATCTTGCGGCCATTAGTCAAATCAACATCTTTTTCAACTAAAAAATTAATATCTCAAAAACTGGACTTAATAACTACTTTTTTTACTTCAGAAAGTGAACAGTCATATTGTTCTCTATGTTCTAGTCTAAATTTAATATTTTTTTACCATCGAAAAATAATTACACTAGTGACAATAATCCTTAATGTTTTATTTGTTTGATCATGTTATATTTCTTTCCTCGCATTTTTTTTTTTTTTTTTTCTTTTCTCAAAATTTCATAAATTTTTAGAATGAAAAAAATAACAATAAAAGCTGAGACGGTATTGTCATTTTAATATTGTCTATTTTTTTTTTTTACAATAAAACGACTTTATTATAATTTTTATTTTATTTACCTATATAGCTGGAATATTGAAAAAATATTTTTTTCATTAAAATATTTATATTAGCTTGAAATTTGAACAGTCATAATTTGTTTTACTGCATGGAATGAGAAAAAAAAATACGTATTAAAAAGATAATTTGAAATTACACTTTTTCTTAAAGAAAAATTAAATAATACAAAAATAAAGTGAAAAGGTAGAGAAAGAAAAATATTGGATGGAAAGAAAAGAAAAAGTTGAAGAAAATGATGAAAATGAAATGCAATTAGTTACCATTTAAAAAGCAGATAAAATCTTAATTAAATATACAGCAGTGTAATGTACGGAGGGGAGGGATAAGAGGGGAAGGACACCTAACCAAGCACCGACTGTACAGTACAAGAGAGGAACACGCTTGACATGGCAGTGAGGCTCTTTGTATCACACATTATGTAACTAATTGTTCAACAAAATACAAAACATCGATTTATTAATTTATTAATCGATTGAATGATCGCCCAATTGATTAATTGGGTTTGATGTAATATACATTATTTATTATTTCTGTTTGTAAACCCTGCCCAGTGTACACTTTTTGCACCCAATTAGCCTTATGAACTTGGACATAAGGTCTATTGGGTGCCGAAAGTGTACACTGGACAGCGTTTACGAACAGACTTTATAGCTGGTCAGTAGACTTTTTTGGTATATGATTTGTTGTGATTTCTTATACGTGTATATGCGTTTTTGCGTGTTCTGTTGCAAGTCTCCTCGTACTACTGGCCTCGTAGGGGAGGAAGACGGTGTATCGAGACTACGGTTTTGTCCTGAGGCCCTGACTTTCAACCATTGCATTTTTAGCGGGCAAAATGAACTGATTTTTGTCCGTCATTTGCAACGTCCTGATAGAATGCAGGGTTTCAGGCGTTATATTACTCATAATACTCATCTAAAACAGATACGTTGGTAACGCTGCAGCTGATGGAAGAAAAGTAAGTGAAGTCGATTATTTTCATGTGCCTGCAAAGTGCAAAGAGAGAAGGAGTCGTTTCCTGACCAAATACACTCTGCATGATTATGTGATTATGCAAGCAAGCTACCACTCAAAAAAATAATAAAAAATAAATAAATAAATAAATAAATAAATAAATAAATAAATAAATAAATAAATAAATAAATAAATAAATAAATAAATAAATAAACAAACAAATAAACAAATAAATAAATAAATAAATAAATAAATAAATAAATAAATAAATAAATAAATAAATAAACAAACAAACAAACAAACAAACAAACAAACAAACAAACAAACAAACAAACAAACAAACAAACAAACAAACAAACAAACAAACAAACAAACAAACAAACAAACAAACAAACAAACAAACAAACAAACAAACAAACAAACAAACAAACAAACAAACAAACAAACAAACAAACAAACAAACAAATAAATAAATAAATAAATAAATAAATAAATAAATAAATAAATAAATAAATAAATAAATAAATAAATAAATAAATAAATAAATAAATAAATTTATTAAATTATTATTTTCTAAAAATAGTTCTATGTAGGACTATTTTTAGAAAATACTAATCCGTTTTTTGTTGTCTTTTTTTGTGGAAGTATATTATAATACAGTATAATATAATACAGTATAATATAATATAGTTCTAATATAACAAAAGTTATTAGTAAAAACTAATTTTTGCGTATTCAAAAAATAAATGTTTGTTTTGTTTTGTTTTTGTTTTTTTGTTTTTTCTTTACAAAGTTGTACTCCTATATGAGCTTGGATCTAGAGGTGGGGTAATGGGTAGGGATAAGAGAGGGAAAGGATGGCGACCACGGCCTGTTACGCGTCCTAGCATTTGCTGCAGAGGTTAGTATATATTGAGGGAACAATGGAAAACCTCAGTCAGGACGGACACCTCTAGTTTTATCAATGAGCGAAAGTGATGTCCACAGCCATGCACAGGGTGGAAAGTGAGATGAATTTACCCAAGGGAGGATATGTACAATATTTATAAGGCAAATTAAGCGTATATTCATACACACAAATAAAAAAAAAGTCTAACTATGTACATAAAGGGCACCATCCACGAAGGAAGAAATCCAGCCTTCTCAATAACCACGTTTAGTGCCAGCCTAGCCTAAATCAATGGCACTAACCATGGCTATAGTGGGAAAGCTGGATAACTTTCTGGTTGGTTCTTTCATGGATGACTGGTGAATCGTACCCATAATAGCCGTAAACTTTATTCCTGCTCCATAATATAGATTGTTTTAGCTATATAGTTATACTATATATAGAAATGGCTTAACTCATAACAGTGCTATAATAGAAGAATATCAGACGCTGTCGGTAAAAAAATTATAATAATAAAAATAAACAAACCTTGAATAAATACACTGTAATTATGCTAAATTCACTTATACTATGCATTATGGTGTTAAAATTAGCATATTATTTGTTAAATCGAGGGTGGGATAAAATAAAATAATAGCGTTTTTATTCTGAAATATAATATTTAAAATTAAATTAAAGACAATCAGGATACTGACACCGAAAACATTATTCTACAAATTAATAGAGCACAAAAATTTGTGGAACTTTTTTTTCTATTTTTTATTTATTTATTTATTTTTTATTGGAATAAAATAAAATAAAATAATATAAAATAAAATGAAATGAAATGAAATGAAATGAAATGAAATGAAATGAAATGAAATGAAATGAAATGAAATGAAATGAAATGAAATGAAATGAAATGAAATGAAATGAAATGAAATGAAATGAAATGAAATGAAATGAAATGAAATGAAATGAAATGAAATGAAATGAAATGAAATGAAATGAAATGAAATGAAATGAAATGAAATAAAATAAAATAAAATAAAATTATATATATTTATAATTTTTAACAGAGAAATTTTTCTAAATAAAAATATACGCTTGTTAAAAAACATTTATGATTTGTCAGTACTTTGCATAAAATAGTCCAGAAACCCGGACTGGTCGGAAGAAAATCAGAGTTAACACATAAATTTTGTATGCTCCATTTATTTAGGCAATAAAGTGTCTCATCTCAAATGGTCAAGTATTGCTTCAGAAGTTACTGCGGAGGTTGTTTTGAGGGATATAGTGAGTTAAGACAGGCTTAGACAGTCCTATTTCAGTACAACGTAATTTTTCTTCCCTGCTTGAGTGCCACGTTGCGATGCGATTATTGACTAGCTTCTATAGTCCGAAGGAAATACTGACATCGAATCTCGAGAAATGCAAAATATTTTATAACAATGGTATAAAATGTGATACCGATCTGTTACAAGGCCCGCAGTCCAGCATATTGTACGTCTCATTGAAAATGGTTTATATAAACATAACCAGTTCTGTTTTCATGCACATAATTCGAAAGTTCGTAAGACTGATAGATTTATCGAGAACTTTTTGTTTCCTATAATATCACTGTTATATAGCGTAAAGGAGCGTTAACTCGACCGGCCACTTGGATGACTAAGCCTTTAGCTCAAACGGTAATGCCATTTGAGATGAGACTTTAGAAGTCGTGTAACTATCAAGCCAGTTACCGATCGACTCAAGTTTTGTTCTCGCTCCGAGCGTGTCGATAAAAAGGATTTCAACCCCGATAGTGAAACTATATTACAAAAATACAGGACATATAAATATGATCTACGTGTCAGAAAGACAAGAAATACCTCACACCCTTGCTCCTTTGCCTTCGATTCGCAGACTGGGCTTTTGGCCTTTGGAAAGGGCTCTATGTCGAGTAGTGTATTCGTGACTCGGTGTGAGAGAGAGACGCTTATGATAGACATTATATGCCATTCGCATCTTCTGAAAGGAATTTTTAATATAATTATTATTAATTTAGTTATTATTTTACGCACACACAATTGGGGGCATTCACAAAGCACTTTAACCCCAACTTTAGCCCCAAGTTTTATCCCTGGTACTTAACATGGTGCTAAACTAGGAGCTAGACATGGTTAGCCCCTGGTTTAGCACCATGTTTAGTACCAGGGATAAAACTTGGGCTAAAGTTGGGGTTAAAGTGCTTTGTGAATGTCCCCCATTATATTTTTTTTTATACTGTAGATGTTTTTACCTTCAAAATCATGCATGTCATGCATTTGACACGATATTAGTTCTAATCAAGAGTAACTGGCAGTTATGAAAACAGAGAAGCCTCATCCTATACCAGACAAGAAGAACAGCTTTTATATATAAATCTGAAAGTTAGTCATGTGTTTTACACCTTATACTGTTGGAATGTATATCATTCTGACGTTACAAAGGAGCACTAACAACAAAGCTTTAGGCAATTATGCATCAATCTATGTTTTTTAGAGGTTTATTAAAGAGCACTTAAAAGTGTCGAGTTCCGTATGCAAGAGAGCGTTACAAATTATGTTGTCATAATTGATAATTTGATCATGATTAAACCGCAATGAGGGTAGCAGCTTGAGGAAAAAGTTCAACTTGGTAAAGAAATTGAAAGGGGAACGATAGCCCTCCGGCGATGACGGTCAAATCATTTCTCAATTACGCCACCAAACAGTATATAAGAAAGTATGGCTGGTAGTAGCGACGGCGGCGGTAAACAGTGCATGCTGCTTGGGGCTTTCCGCTGTGGCCTCCCTTGCGATGTGACGAAAACTGTTCTCTCAAACCTTTGATTTCCCTGGAGGACTAATGGGGCGCTGGTTATACACAGTATAAATATAGATATAGACATAAGCAGCTGCATTGCCACCGACCACACTGGCTTTCCCGCATAATACTGCAGTAGCAGCAGCAGCAGCACATGCAAAACTAATAAATTTGATGGTGCAACATCGCGGAGACATCACTTCTGTGTCACACACAAAACGAGGATCTAAGTGAGCTGCTGGAAATGACTGATTGTGTTTCAGACTTGACTGAAAACTCTTGAATTTTACATAATAAAATGTATATATAATATTATATAGGGAATTTAATAAATACAGTAGTTAATTCCACTTTCTTCTTTCTTTTTAACTGCATGATTACATGCACTGCAGTACATTATATCTTAAATTAATTGCATGATGATAGTTTTCTACAATCATTGGTAATAACTTTAATATGTGAATTTCTGACATGCTATAATAATACTTCTAAATATTGGTAATTTAATAAATAAAAGGTTCACGTTTGTTGAATCTTGCTGAACGCAGACCTCTCGAAGGCAACTTTTGTACAGTGCTATTCTTGTAATGAAGGCTTTGATGAAGGCTTTGGCATGACTTTGGCAGTTGTTTGACAAAGCAGTAAACAATTCCATGCCACTAGAAGTTTTTGGATTTTTCATCATTTTTACTCGTAATTCTTAAATGTTAATTAATTTTAAAATTATTTGATTGATGTGAATGTTATTTTCAAAATCTTATTCTTACAAATTAGTGGGAATTATCCTTATGAGTTCAAATAATACAGTAAATAAAAGCATTAAAAAGAATTAATGTAAATTTACCCAGCGACAGTAATAAGTCTTAATTACTACAATATTTGTGTCATATTAATTAAGTTTATACTAAAACGGTGTCCAAAATAAGGTGATAAATCTTTAATTTGTTGCATCAGCGTACAAAATTAGAAACTCTACAACAAATAATCATTTCCTATTAAATTCTCTGCGAAACGACACAAAAGGGGCGCAACTCGCGATCAGCATTGTTGCATTATGTTACAGTTAGACTACAGTGATATTTCAAGTATTTTTACATTTTTACTTTCTTACAGTATAATTTGATATCCCATTTCATCTGCGTATTACAATATAACGCGTGAAATATTAAGATATAAATACTTTTCATTTCTATTATAATAATAAAACAGGAAACATCGCACTTATCATGTGTCATGGGGTAGCAAAAAAAAGTAAATAATAACAAATCTTGATTTTCTGTCATGCATCATGTGTCCCAAAAAGCTTAAAGTTACCTTTCATATCGACCTTCCATCTCTCTCTCTCTCTCTCTCTCTCTCTCTCTCTCTCTCTCTCTCTCTCTCTCTCTCTCTCTCTCTCTCTCTCTCTCTCTCTCTCTCTCTCTCTCTCTCTCTCTCTCTCTCTCTCTCTCTCTCTCTCTCTCTCTCTGCAGGGTGGTTTATTTCTAGTTATTTTATTCTGTTGTGCCTTACCTTCTGATTAGTAACAAAACTGAATTTCAATGAACGACTGATGCACTCATCATCTCTATTCTTTATGACAGTGCAGTGCAGGGATGCGAGAGTTACGAATCAAAGCGTTGCAGTTCATGCCATACTTCACGTTTCACGTGGCGATTACCAAGTCGAGACTGCAGTGTCCTCGGTGTGGCAGTGGCACACGCGCTGTCTTACTCACTCTTGCACTGCTCAAGCAATTATAGTTTTTTTTTTTTTTTTTTTTTTTTTTTTTTTTTTACAAGGATACACCCCTAAGAGCTTACAGCTCGCGGCGGGGTACTGGGCAGGGATAAGGTAGGGAACGGATAGTGGCCACGGCCTGCATGCTTACGCGTCCCAGCATTCGCTGAGGTGAGACTGAGGGAACCGTGGAAAACCTCAGTCAGGACGGACACCTTTACTTTTTCTCAATGGACCAAAGCGATGTCCAAAGCCTGGGGAACCACACACAAGTGCATCACTGCACTGGGTGGAAAGCGAGACGAATTTACCCCAGGGAGGGAGCAGCGTATTTTTTACTTGAAAAATGCACCTGGAAAAGCGCTGAACCATAAACAAAATAATACGGTATCATGTATTATTATTATTTTTTTTTAAATAGAAAATTTTCTCAATATAACTATAGTCGCTATAATTTCATATCAAGATATTATGCATGGGTTCAACCTATGTTTTAACGATTTATTCTTTACGGTAAGTTGTGGAAATGCAGTCACTCTTAACACTGCGATATTGGTTACTACTATCAGTATATAAAACAATTTAAATATCCATTTTAATGATTCAAATTTAAATATTTATTAATCTACAAGACAATTAAGTCAGCATAACATAATAGTGTAATAAATATATAATTGATTTAAATACTCTTGTAAAAGTCGTCAATGTCATACACTTTATTATCAAATAAAAGCGTTTTCAGTCTCTTCTTAAATGTATTTAAACTTAATTTTTAATTATATCACTTGGAAGATGTAGAGATTGGGCACTATACATAAGTCTATTTTCATAAGCCGTAGTTCTATATGTCACTCATGTACAAATTTATCCTTGTGACGAGTGTTATAAACAGGATTGCCGTTATTAAATTAATGAGGATTGGTTTTGACAAAAATCAACACTTTTGAAACATACAATGCCGGTAGCGGCAGAATACTCAAATCGTTAAATAAAACTTTACAAATTGATCTTGGTGGCACATTTGCCAGTATTCTTATAGCAGATTTTTGAAATATAAAAGTTCTTATTATTATTAAAAATTTTGCAGCGTTGCCCCAAATTTCTAAATCATAAGACATAATGGAATTAAAATATGAATAATACACGTGTGTTTCATGGGACTTCAATATATATACTATAACATATGTATAATTCCTCCTCCAAAAGTCTTCATGGTCACGCTTGTCTATTGCGTATGATTATAGCTACAGACCAGATACATTTCAATGTTCTGTACTTTTAAGCGTGCATTTATAATACTGTACTTGTTGTACTTCTGTCAGTCAGCAGCACGTTCCTTTATGTTATATATATGTTTGATGGAAAAGACCGCTAAATTCCATAAAAAGATGTAGACATCTTATATCATATGTTTTTTTTTTTTCAACTGAACACAGTTGACTAACTTCTCGGCTCTTCGTACCGACCTAGCATATTACTTCAAGGCTTTTGTAGGTATATTCCAAACCGTCCCGTGTATGGTCTATATAGCAATTCATCCCAGCATTTGCCAGGATGATACTGAGGGAATAGGGAATAATAAAAACCTCAGTCAATGCAGTTGGCAATTGATAGAGGATGTCATCAATCACTTCTCGGATGCACTATTTTTTTTTTTTTATTTTTTTTTTATTACTTTGAACTTTTGTTGGTTAATAAAGCATACGTCAAGTTAATATATAGGTTAGTAAGTAATATAAGTACACATTTAAAAACATTAAAAAATTAACCATTTACAAAGTAGATACATTAGCTTTAAAAAATAAAAATTCAATAATAAATACATAAAAAAAATAAGAAAAAAATGGGTGTTCTTTAGCAACCGCGACTTGTGATTCGCGGTTGTGATGATGATTCGAACTTGTTTTTCTTGTTGTTGTTGTTGTTGTTTTGCTTCTTTTTTTTTTTCTCTATATAATGTCACTAATTAAGTTGTCACTGCATGTTTTTTTTTGTAATGCAAATTGTGTTGACAAGACTGAAATATTCATGTGATTATTGTTTTATGTTTTAGTTATTAAATATTTTAAGCTGACAAGACTAATGCTGTATTATGACAATTTATTTTGTCATTGTATGTACTGCCTGTGGTCAAATAAATCTATTCTATTCTATTCTATTGTGAAAAGTTTGCCGGTGCCAATTTTTAACATGATAAGGACCGGGGTAAAAGTTTAATATTAAAGTCATCTATTTCATGAATCTTACAAGGCACCATCAAGTCTTCAGGTGCTCTGCTTTATCTGCTTACCTAAAAATCACGCATTTAATTCATACTAAACTTTTCTTTAATTGTTTTCCATTCGTACATCTCTGTTGACACAAACACTAGTTTAAAACAATATGATTGTAATAATATTTTATTAAGAACAATTAAGGGTGATATTCCAATTATAATACTTTTGAAACGAGGAGCTTCAAAGCACTTCTGTTTTTCCACCTGTTTTCTCCCGGCGAGGGAGAGTATATATATACACACACACAAATATACATAATATATATTATATCTAATATATCATATAACAATATAACGTGTTTATAACATTATAATAATTTGATTTGCATTGCATACAGCTCTTCGACGAATGCACGACGTTAAAAATTTATAAACATGGAATATTATGATTTGATGTGTGAATATCACCACACATCAAATCAATTTGTAATAAAACACACCTAAATTACAGCTAATAAAAATATATTTGTTTGTTTGTGTTGCGGTGAGGCAGCAACGGCAGGCAATAAAACAAGCGGCGTCGGAACGTTTCCTTCGCCGCCCACCCGCTTCCCACCGCAAACACTTTTATTGAATCAACTGGCTTGATATATACATGCGTTGCTAAGATACCAAAAAATTCATCTCTTTCAAATTATGTGATTTAACCACAACACAGAAGTGGCTTTCTTCTCCCCCCCCCCCCCCTCGAACATGATATTACTTCCTAAAAATTGCTACTTACTATTATTATTTTTTTCTCTCAGATATTACAATCTGCGTAAAAGAATTTAAGTTAATATGTAATAATAATATAAAATGTTTATTGAGAAACGTTAAACAAAGGAAAAAATGCGAGTTAAAAAATGGTAATACAAATAATATGCTTAAGGGATGGTTAAACAATAAGGGTATTATTTTCCTAAAGTGGTTTAGTCGCATCACCTCCGTGTGCCTAAAAGCCATGCAAAAAATTTCAAAACAATGTAACGAGCCGATTTTTTTTAATTAATTTTTTTTAATTTTCAGCATAGCGCTTTCCCATGGAGAGAGAAACTAAGAACTTAATTTTAAAAAATCGGCTCATTAAATTGTTTTGAAACTTTTTCTATGACTTTTAGGCACTAATATCTGCCTCTCAAAAAAATTGTAGAATTTTTGTGAATTTACTAAGGTTTACATGTTAATCAAATGAGAGTACGTCGAACAGCTGTTCGGCGTTAAGCTTCCCTTTCCTAAGATATTTGTTTCTGTTATAGGTCTGTGTGTTTCGGGTGCCCATGCATATGAAACTGGGAGAGCGAATCAAACAACATGAGCTGTACGTTGTCCTGCTGATTTTACTAACTGTAAGTTAAATATATATATATGTATTTCATTAAATAATACTGCTATGCATTCGCTTAATTTCTGCACTGAAGATGGTGACTCTTTTTAATTAGGCTACCAAGAAAAAACTGTTTCACCTAGAGTATATTATACTATATAAATTTTAAAATAATGTTTTTAACATCCGTGGTTTATTTTCTGGCTACCACAAAAATTTGTCTGAGTGGAATTGTTTTTTAGCTGGTGCCATGTGGAAAAGTCCACTCATTTTTCTATCAAGGCATTCAAGTGCCTGCATGGTTATATGATTTAAAATATGGACTTAACATAATATATAGTCTATGAGTCTATGAAATGCATTTTCCACCCTTTATTTAATTAAAGATCTCTTTTCGCAACTTTTCCAGATTCTATATATACTATAATACAGACCTTCAAATTGCCTAAGATTGCCACAAAATGCTACAAATACAGTTTAGTTTGCGAATTTTGCAATTGCATGATTCTATATATTATACATTATAATATATAACTAGAGCGCGGAAAAAAGTCATTTTGCCTATTTGTGCACATGAGGACTATTTTGTTGTCATTTAGGATGTCCACCGATCTCCGTAAGTGGATTAAAATGAGCATAAAAAAAAGACTATTTAGACTATTTTTGGATTTTGAGACTATTTTGGCAAAAGATGACTTTTTGTGACTTTTTGACATATTTTTAGTGCACTTCAGCTCTTTTCTTCATATTTTCAAAAAAAAAAAAAAAAAAGAAAAAAAAAGGAAGGAAGTACAAAGAAACAAAGACTTCAGTCTGTGTAGACTTCAGTCTGTGTAAGGGAAGTCTGTGTAAAGAAATATAAAAAATATAACTTTTGAACACACTCTTAAATAGCATTTTTGAAACGCCTTTTTGCTGCATTTCCTAAAAAAAAGTGACTTTTTATAGCCTATTTTTTTTAAAAAAAAAAGTGACTTTTTTGTAGACTATTATCCAAAAATAAGTTGACTTTTTAGGCGCCTATTTTTCGAAAAAAATGTAACTTTTTTCCGCGCTCTATATATAACTATACTGAAATACTGAATGGCGTGCACATGCACATATAGTTTATATAAAAGTATTTTAAATTTTTGGATCGTTTTAATTTTTGTACTTTTGAAAGTCTTTTTAAACCAGAACACATTTTGATTTTTTGTTACTTTATTTTTTAATTTGGAGGGAGCATATAAATCAAACACATGCGAACACTTCTTGTTCGAAATCGTTTGAATTTATTTTGTGAGCCAAAAATATTTATACCGAATAATCCGAATATATTATATCGTCTTACCTGGTCTTAAAAATACAGTTCGTATTTAGCCCGAAAGATTGCAGCACAGTCCATGCATGGAAACTCGCGGAATCTTGTAACTCCTTCGAATGATGGAAATACCTTGATTGCCGAGGAAATGCAAGAGGTGTACGTACAAGGTTACAAAACTTACGTTACAATTAATTAACTATAGAAATTTATCCTGGATAAATTAAATTGACATGGATCACTATAAATTTACAGTAAAAGCATAATTATTATAAAGGCAGACGCGCCCGGACGCGCCCGCCCAGCAGACGCGCGCGCTCGCGCGGTAAATATATTATAATATCTAAAAGAAAGAATTATTAACCCATTAGGTACTAGCGGTACCGTATGGTATCACCATTTTTTTCTTCACTGTTATTTTTTATAAAATTGTTTAATTGCTGCCAACTGCCAGTATATTTTGTAGCCATTAATGTGTTGTCAACATTCCAATTAATGTTGCGAGGATGTTTTTTTTTTTTTAATTGTACTAACACAGAAACACTGGGCAATTAAACTTGTATGATATTTTGCTGAGGCGAATTTTCTCAAAGCAGGTAGATGCTTTATTTTTAATTTTTTTAATGAATAATGATACTTGTTGTGATATGTTTTTTAAAGCTGAATAACAAATAAAGCTTTATTTATTTTTTTTTTTTTTCAGATTTCTTAAAAAATTGCCTATGCTGTGGTAGTTTATATTTTGGTGGTACCGTATGGTACCACTATATAGTACGTTCCCGCTAGTCCAGCGTCAAGAAAACAACGGGAAAAAAATGTTACTCAATGTTTACCAAATTTTTGGTACGGGGGTAAAAGTACCTTATAAATCCAAAAGTGTTATTTTAAAATTAACCAAAACCACCCTTAATGACAAACTCGGTCTTAACTTCTTAAATAATCAAAATATACATGTATGTATCTTATTTATAATATTGCCGTTCAATCAGACACATTTTTTTTAACCTAGAAATGGTTTTTGAATTTTTTAAATCGGTTCACTTTAACAGATTTGAAACTTTGGGGTAGAAAATTCTACCCCTAAATTCAAATTCTTAATTTGAACCAATTTAAAAAATTTAAATACCTTTTTTGGGGTAGAAAAAAATGTGTCTGATTGAATGGCAATGTCAGAGAGAAGATATTTTGATTGTTTAGTATGCTGGTAAAACATTATTTTCATTAAGGGTTGTTTGAATTTGTTCTAAAACAGCACCATTTGATGTAGAAAGTTAAGTTATCCATAAAATATTAATTTGGAGCACACTGAATAAGAGAAATGAGGTTGAAAATTGAAATTCCATACAATATATAGCAATGTTGTTTTTTTTGTTGTTTTTTTTTCGGATACCCACAAGGGTTGAAAAAAATGTTTAATTACAATTTAGCCACCATTGTCATACATGACAATATCTTGAATATATCAGGGTATAAAATTTCAAAGTTCCATTATAACAACTCTGGACTGCAACGGCAATATCCAAAAATGAGGTCTTGAATTCTGACTTCACCCTGTGTATATTAATATAATTATTAATTAATTTACCTAAAAAAATATATAGGGTGATTTTATAATTTTTTGAAGCATTATGATTATAGGATATCTGAAATTAATGACCTAAAAACTTTATTATAATAGTTTATATTAAAACAGTAAAATTACATTGGTGTATATATATTATTAGCGGGAACGTACCAGCGATACCGTATTGTACCACAACTGATTTGGTAATTTAAAGATAAATAAAATTGATTTTTTTTTTTAAAAATATATTTCTATTGTTTTAGGACACTGTCTAAAGGAATCACAAATATATATATATATATATTATATATATATATATATATATATATATATATATATATATATATATATATATATATATATATATATATATATTACCTTCCCTAATTCGGTCCCTAATGGGTTAACTTGTGTATAAAATTATAAAATATACTGTATATGTTGGCACTGTTGGCGGACGAGCAAAGCCCGAAATAAACAAATATTTCGGGCTTTATTGCTCATTTAAATTTGATCATTTCTATAGAAGTGCACAAATAAAAAAAAGCAAACCCCGACGAGAAAGTAATATATATTATTATGCTGGCAAAGGGGCGGGCTCTGGTAAATTATATGTTATTATAAGTATATTGATACAAAAATGATAA
The DNA here is from genome assembly GCA_949825025.1 of Siphlonurus alternatus. Lineage (NCBI taxonomy): Eukaryota > Metazoa > Arthropoda > Insecta > Ephemeroptera > Siphlonuridae > Siphlonurus > Siphlonurus alternatus. The sequence continues at coordinate 48,784,517 of OX463788.1, read as the reverse complement.
ACACGTACTGCATGACGACAATTTTTTTATGGTGTATGTTGTCTAGTTTTTCTACTATCGATAATTAATAATATATATAAAATATCACACGTACCATCAACCTAATATTTTGAAATTTGCTGCATGTGTAATAACAAAACACTACTCCACATCAAAATTTTGTCATGATCGCGCGGTCATGATCTGGTCATGATGCTCGTCGAAATGCGAATTTCGCTTCTTGGAATATTATTATGACGTATACGTACGTACATTACAGGCTCGATCGTAAGTATTTTTTTAAATGTTTTTATTCAAAACTAAAACATATTTTACAAGTTAGAAATACAAGTTAGACCCCAAGATCGAGTTTAGAACTCGTAGACGGGGAACGTTATAGTTTATTATTTATGAATCGCGGACAGCTAGGATGGCAGAATTTAAGAAATTTTACATTTTTATATATTGATAACATTAAGTAATACATTTTACATTCAGAAAACATTATAAATGCATTTTGTCTAATTAGTTATAAACACAAAAAATACATAAAACTGATCATTAAATATAAATATAATAGACACTTTTTGAGACAAATTAAGGTAGAGATAACACGGATCAGCTGGCCCAATGCTAAAAAAATCCCATTCATAAAAATTATGAAAAAAATTTAAAATGTTCTCCTCTACATCCCCTATCAGTAGGTAAAATATCAGGTACACAAAAACGAGCTAGTTTTCGAGTTATTAATTTTTAAAGTTCTCTAATTTAACATGGAGAAATGGAACTTCCATGTTAAATTAGTCAACTTTAAAAATTAATAACTCGAAAACTAGCTCGTTTTTATATACCTGATATTTTACCTACTGATAGGGGATGTAGAGGAGAACATTTTAAATTTTTTTCATAATTTTTATGAATGGGATTTTTTTAGCATTGGGCCAGCTGATCCGTGTTATCTCTACCTTAATATAGTAATTATTTTAATTTATTAAATAATACACAAACAGTTAAAATATTAATTAAAGAGACCGCTTGTTATATTTATTATAATTTGAATTTATAAGTAAAATTTAGATCTCTGGGTAAGACAGTAATGAATTCATAACATATGAATTAATTAAATTCTTTTTGAGATATGCCAGTCTACTTTCAATAGGTATTATATTAAATTAATTAAACTATACAATATCGCTGCAGCCACAGTTATTATTATATTATATTATAAAATATAATAAATTACAGAGAGACCTATATATATATATATATATATAAATAATATATAATATATAATATATATATATATTATATATGATCTGTCAAAAGCGTTCGATACACTAAATAAAGAAATTGTAACTGGTCAACTTAAAAATATTGGTTGTGACACTAATAGCGTAAAATTAATAGATTCTTATCTGTCTTCCCGTCAACAGTACGTAGAAATAAATAAAACGTCAGAGGGTCAAAAGCATAGTGTTAAATCAGAAACCCTAACGCTGTCAGTAGGGGTTCCCCAGGGTGGAAAAATTTCCCCGACTTTGTTTGGAATTGGGACGAATGAATTGCCGAAAAGCATCCCCGATGCTACAATAATAAAATATGCAGATGACACTACAGCCATTATTACTGGTGATTCGGAGGATGATGTAATACAGAAAGCAAATAAAACATTAATTGATATGAAAAATTGGTGTAACCACAACGAATTAATATTAAATGATAAGAAGACAGTGTTTATGCAATTTCATACAGCTAGAAATATTCAATGTCATAGTTATCTACTTAAAATAAAAAATAAAGCCATTAAAAGAGTAGAAAAAACAAAAATTTTAGGTTTTACTATACACGAAAATTTGGATTGGAAATTCCACATGGAAGATGTAATAAAAAAAATAAACTCAGGCAATTTTGTTCTATACTCAATAAGGGAGCATGTATCATTAGAAGCATTATTTTCGATTTATTATGCGTACGTTTACTCGCACCTATCATATGGCTTAATTTTTTATGGATCAAATGAGCAATCTATTTCTAGGCTATTTATAGCTCAAAAACGAGCACTGAGAACAATGTTAAGGTTTAAAAAGAGAGACTCATGTGTTACTCATTTTAAAAATAATAATATGCTCACATTACCATGTATGTATGTATTAAGCTGTGCATTATTTAAAAGAAAACATTTCGAATTGTATGAACATCAAAATCATGTATACCAAACTAGAAATAAGGAGAAAACTGTTATTGTAAGTCATAAATCTGCATTATTAGAAAAAAGTCCACTCTACCAATCGGCAAAAATTTATGATTTTTTGCCAGCATGTATTAGAAATATTGAGAGTGATATTCTGTTTAAAACGAAGCTTAAAGATGTACTTATTAAGAAAGAATTCTATTCAGTTAAAATGTTTTTTGCAAATTAACTCTCAGAACAGTGTCTTCAAGATGGTTAAAAAATGTGCAAGTATTTTATAGTGATATAAGACATTTCTTATGTTGATAATGAATTTTATTGTGTATTTTAAGGTTCATATGTTTGTTTGTGACGTGATCAATGTTGTATTGTACAACCAGTATCGAAATAAAATTATTATTATTATTATTATTATTATTATTATATATAATATATAATGTTACCACCAAAAACCGAATTCGGGCAAAAGCCGAAAAAAATGAGCAAAACTAGTTTTGAGCATCAAGTTAAGCTTAAAACCCGAAATAATCGATTACTTCGGGTTTTGAGCTTAACTTGATGCTCAAAACTAGTTTTGCTCAAGTCGAAATGAGCAAAACCCGATGAAGATTTTTACATCGTCGGCTTTTATTCATTTCCATTTGAACAAAACTAGTTTTGCGTATCAAGTTATGATCAAAACTCGAAGTAAGATTTTATTTCGGCTTTTGAGCAAAACTAGTTATCCAATTTCTCCCTTAAGGGCATTGGGTGTAGCACCGGTAGTTGGCAACACTGATGTATCTTCACCATGTTAATTTTTGATCATTGCTCCTCGGAGTAATTTTTATGCTAGAGCTAAACTGATTGCTGTAGTATCAAGATAATTATTAGCCAAGTGCACAATTTGGCTAAATAAAGCCTGATTTAAGGAAAAGTATTTTTTTTATATTTTAGAAAAATGCATGTATATTTAAAAAATTACTAAAAAATACTTTTCTTTAAATCAGGCTTTATTTAGCCGAATTGTGCACTTGGGCTACTAATTATCTTGATACTACAGCAATCAGCTTAGCTCTAGCATAAAAATTACTCCGAGGAGCAATGATCAAAAATTAGCATGGTGAAGATACGTCAGTGTTGCCAACTACCGGTGCTACACCCAATGCCCTTAATTCGCCTAATCCTGCGAACGGGCCACCGGGCCTAGCTTTTTCTCGAAATTTCAAAAGTGATTTTTTGTTGTTGTTGCTATTTTTGCTAAGGAAAGAGGAAGAAGGGAAACAAGTAAGCAAAAAAAAAAAAAACTTCTAAAACGACTTTTTCTTATTAGTTTTATAATGGTTTTTAAAGCACTAAAATAAAAAAGCGAGCTGCATGAGGTTGAACTACGGACGGGCCACGGGTCGGGCCGCATTGTGAAGCAGTCTTCACTGGCCCGGGCCGGGTAGATCGAGGGCCTCGAAATTAAATCCAGCCCGTGCAGACCTCTATAAAGAACTATATATCTGTCAACCCGTTTCGTTGTGGGTGGCCAAAGAGGGCTTCATATGATGAAAACATTTAATTCCACTCAAGTTCAAAATTAAAAATAAGTTGTCTTTGAAAAAATGAGCAAAACTAGTTTTGCTCAAAAGCCGAAATAAAATCTTACTTCGGGTTTTGACAGCTTAACTTGATGCTCAAAACTAGTTTTGCTCAAACGGAAACGCGCAAAACCCGATGTAAAAGTCTCCGTCGGGTTTTGATCACTTCGATTTGAGCAAAAAACTATAGTTTTGAGCATCAAGTTAAGTTCAAAACCCGCGAAATAATCGATTACTTCGGGTTTTGAGCTTTAATTTAACTTGATGCTCAAAACTAGTTTTGCTCATTTTTTTCGGCTTTTGCCCGAATTCGGTTTTTGGTGGTAACATATATATATATATATATATATATATATATATATATATATATATATATATATATATATATATATATCTGTAAATCTAGAATTAAGCCTATTAGCGATTATGCCAGGGGAGATTTCATATAGTCTATAGATTTTGAATAGCAATGAAGCAATAAGTTTTTTTATTCTATCTATTTTCTATGTCATATTTTGTTTTATATATGTGATTATATATATGATATATTATTATTATGATGTAACAGGCTGTTAGTATCATCTGTTATTTTATTTTATATTGTTTTATTATCATTTTCTATTGTTCTATTATTCTGTAACTATTATATATATTTTGTATGTATGTTTTATGTGTTCTATTGTAATGTTTTTCTATAATGTATGTTTCTAGTGCTGTTAATATGTACACTTTCTGTGTTTAATAAAAGACTTATAATAATATATATATATATATATATATATATATATATATATATATATATATATATATATATATATATATATATATACTGTATATTATAGAGATATATAGAGTCGAGGGTCATGATCCGCGCGGCTCTGATAAAGTAAGTCAGATCATTCAAAAATCCCGGCTAGAATTTTATTACAGAGGGGCCAACTTGTACTTTCTGGTTGCGTAATTTATTCCGCAGTTCTACATGGCATATTATGGGTTATATCATACATAAAAAGAAACGAACTAATTATTTATAATTTATTTGTATATAACTAGTAAAGAATATTTCAAGAAATGAAGTTACATTTCATTTTCTGGGACAACTTTTAATTTGTTTAATATATTATTTAAGATTTTGTGGTGGCTATGCTGACACAACAGCCGGCTCTCACCCTCCCTCGCCCCCCTCGCACGTCTTCCAAAAGTATCTCATTACTTATTGTATTACTTGTAACTTGTGCAGTTGTGCAAATCTTGTAACCTTCCTTCTTCCCAGCTTCTTCCACAACTTACAACCTCTGGGCTGTTTTAACTCATTGCCTTCAAACTTTTTATTGTCATACAAATGTTATTGGAGCTATTGCAGTGACATAAACCATAATCTTGTGGCTGGCACGAAGACCGTAAGTTTGATATGTACACTATTTTTTATAATAACCACAGCAGTCGACCCGGTCGACCGTGTATATATAAATACACTATATATATTATATCGATGCAATTTTCAAGTTTCCAAGGGGGGGGGGAGGTCTGAATAAGGGATGTAGCCCCCCCCCCTCCCTTTGAAATTTTGGATTCTATACAGTATTAACAGTATGTGCATTTTTTACATCATGAGTATGTGACTATGTATGTTATGTAATTGTATGCATACTTATTATATAGCTATATATGCACTTACTGTTTGGTATTATTAGCTCCTTAAAATTATACATAAATACAGAGTACAGTGCACAGCCCAGTTTTGGATTTTAGCCCTGTTTTGGTTCCGACCTGCTTTTAGGCTCCTTATAGGCAAAAAAAGTAAAAAAAGAAAATTGTAACTGATTAACAGTCCCTGATTAACCAAACCCTTCCTTCCATGAAAATACAACTGCAATATCTTGATAATTTTTTTACTGGTTCAAAAAAAAAATAAAAAACGAATAAAAACAGTGTTTTTAACAAATGGTTCATTCTTATTTTTTCTTAACTAGTAAAAAATATATCACGGTATTGCAGTTGTTATTTTTATGAAAAGGCTGATTTGGTTAATAGGTTAAAATTTTATTTTTTTACTTTTTTTGGCTATAAGAAGTCCAAAAGATCGGAAGGGGATGAAATGTCAAAATTCAAAATTTTCAACATAAGGGTTCAAACCTTTGGTATCTCAGCTACCCCTGGGCAAATTTTCACGCCCCCAACATCAACGACCTGCCCATGCTGATAGGCTAAAAAAGTTACATGAGTTATGGAATACCCTGTATAATGCCAATTTTTCCCTGCTTATAGTGATCACGGGCATCTGTGAGTAGCGGAAAGTGCCTATTGGAGAATTCAAAACTTCATATGTATATCACTCATATGTAAATGCCTATATCTGTTTATAGGTTTGCAGCATATAGGAAGAAAAGCGAAAGAAAAATTTCAAGTTACTGTGAAGCAAGGATATCAACCTACTGTTATTACACAGACATTCACTGACATGGCAGTGGTACCTATCAATAGTAAAGATCAATTTGAAGCGTTGATCAGGTATGCATAAGTAGTGCAGGATAATTATGTATAGTACTACGAAAGAACACCAACATCTTTACAAGCCTTTAAAAATTAACAACATTACCCTCTAGCTTCTATGGTCATGCATGTATTCTAGAATAAAGGGGGGGGGTACTTAAACTTTTTCAATTTTTATTGTGTTAATGGTCTCAAAGCAAATCGTACACCAAACACCAAAAGAAATGTAACCCTCCCTTTCCTTTCAGCTGTTGAAAGTTAAAGCGTTCAAAAAATGTTGTGTCAATGGTGAATTCATGACACAGTAAAATCAGCCAATCGAGCTGAGTTGTTTCCTGGAAACTGCACGCAGCGATTGGCTGCTTTTCCTGTGGCACGAATTCGTCATTGACTCAACTTTTTTTGAACAGCCAGAAGGAGGGGGAGGGTTCAATTTCTTTTAATACAATGGTTTTTAATACGTGCCGGCTTGAACCAACCAACGGTTTTTGAACTCACTTTTCAACCTAAATAATTGATTGCAAATTAATTAGACATTGTACGAAATATTGAGCCACAAGGATATCAAATAATTCTTAGGTACTCGAATATGTAAAAAAAGTATTCACTTCTGTACAACTTTAAAGTTCTGCCTCCAATCTGGTGCTATGGACTATATTCACTTGATAATCTTCAGCAATGGTGCATATAACCTCAATAAGCAGAGAATTTTTTTAGGTCAACATGACTTCAAACAAAAACTCTTGTGTACAGTTATGATGAAACTAGCTGCATTGCAAAAAAAGTCTACACATGATGGTTGCGTTAAAGGTGTACCAAAGTGAATACTTTTTTTAACATATTCGGGTACCTGTGAATTATTTAGATATCCCTCTATATATATATATTTATATATATATATATATATATATATATATATATATATATATATATATACATATATATATATATTAATATTTTTGGACGATGTCTAATTACTTTACAATTAATTATTTAAGCATTGTCCGAAAGTATTGAGCCACAGGGATATAACCTAAATAATTCATAGTTACCTGAATATGTAAAAAAGTGTTCACTTTGGTACACCTTTAAAGTAATGAAGTAGTTTAGAATAATTTGAAAGATTAAGACATAGATCTACAGTATATAACATTTTTCTTGTTGGGTTCTTTCTGCTGTTTTAAGACCACAGTATTTCTCTTGGGCAGTGACTTAGTTAAAACAACATTTCTGAAAGTTCTTTATCTTTCAAGCAAGATGTTTCCATAAGAAGAGGTGGTCAATTTGTTTAACCATATATTGCATGAGCTTGATTCAACAAGAATATTAACTCCAGAAATCACTGCCATATATGCCAACTACATATACCACTGCCACCAAGGTCCCAATAATTAGAGACCGTACCGGTATAATATATCCAAATACGGGACAGAGGAATAGAAATTTTATGATTCAATACAATCATACGTAATAGGGAGTAAATCTTAGGCTAAGCATAGAAAAACTCTTCATGGTGGGTGGGTTCACCACTATTTCAACCACTGTTCATATCTTCCATATAATTTTTCTCTGGTTGCTGTAGCCGTGTAATTTCACTAATTTTTTTATTTATCTGTGGTATAGGTCACCTCGACTGAGCGTGATCCATTTCTATGCTGAGTGGGCAAATCAGTGTGACACCATGGCAAAAGTACTGGAAACAGAAGCTCTCAATTACAAGGTAGGTTATAGTTCCCAAGTTATATGTCATATGATGCATGTGTACCAACTCAGGTGTGTTACGTAATTGTATACACTTAAATTACCCTCTTTTTTTTAGCAAGTGTTGGATGACTACAATATCAAAATTAAATAAACTTGTGAAAGGAAGGCAATAAAAAACAGAGTTATCTATTAATGTCCCTGTAAACTTTCTTAAATTCTTAAAGCAGGATACTTATTAATTTCTTAAACTACATATTACATTATGTTGTATGCAGCAGCTTAAAATATTGATGAAATATTGTATGGCCAACATTGTTTTTGTAAGTAATGTCTATATGTGCGCTTGCCAGGAGGCCAGCTTCTTTCAGCTGCCGGCCGAGGACCTGCCAGAAGTTTCCCTACAGTACGACATCTCGGCTGTGCCGACCTTCCTGCTCTTCTCAAGCGGACAGCTTGTGGATAGAGTAAATGGAGCTGACACTCCCCAACTCACACTCAAAATACGCGAGCAGGCAAGTAACAGCACCAGGCTAACGTCAATTGTTTTTTTATACTTGCTGCCCCACTTACTCTAGGAGTAGACCTAATAATGAACATAATTATACAGTACTGTAGATAGACAAAGACGAAGGGCCCGGTCAGAAAAGACAAGAAGAGTCAGCATATATTATACACACAGTACCCAAAAACATTAAGAATAAAAAGAGTAAAGTGATTATGATCATGATGACGTTTTGAGGATATATCGTCCCCTCCGGAATAATAAGCTATCTGCCTACCAAAATTCATGTGCAATACCGTAATGAGCTAATAATGACAGCTCCTCACTTCCTCACTTTTTCAAAATTCGGGCAGATATTTTCCCGTGTTAGATGATATGTCCACTCTTTTTTTTTTTTTTTTTTCTGAAGAGACTAATATGAGAAATAAAAAATTTTAAAATTAGGTTCTAATGGTTTTGAAGGAGCACTAAAACTGTTTTTAGAAATGCTAACTCAAAAATTTTGGGGAAATGGACACTTAAAACAGTGTGTACACCTCACATTTGTTTTACAGTATTTTTGTTTTAAACATGGCATTTTGAAATAATTTGTTTAAATTTTTGCCTGCTTGTGGCAGCCTGCTTTTACACTCGTCCCCTTTAAAAAAATATATTGCAGAAATGGATAGAGCGTGCAAAGTTATGCTACCCTGATTTTTTTTCAGATTTTTTAGAGCCCGGGAACTATTTTTAAAAAATTATTGAAAGTTCTTTTTGTGGCGTCACAAGACACCGCTCCTTAACAAAAAAAATAGGACTTGTCTCCGCGTGACGTCACAAAAAGGACTTTCAATAATTTTTTAAAAATAGTTTCCTGGCTCAAAAAAATCTGAAAAAAATCAGAGGAGCATAACTTTGCACGCTCTATCCATTTCTGCAATAAAAAAATTTGAGGTCAATACTCAATTGCATTGTTCATGCAAGCCTCCTAGAGGTATGTTAGTAGGAGTTGTTGATTCAGTATTAGCCTGAGTAACTATAGTACAGTAACAGTTTGCAAGATATGGACATCAATAATGAAAGAAAATGTAAGACCTGATCTTATGTGCAACAATGGTTCTGACTTGATCTGGCTTGTAATTATCTCCAGAGCTTGGGTTTGTCCCCGACTGCATGCTATTTGTGAGGTGTTTCCAGGTGTGCTTTGCTATTTGTAGTAATTGTAGGTATTTTTATACATTTTTTTGGTAGGTTATAGACAGGTAAAATTTAATAGATATGCAAAGAAAAGGTAAAAAACTCTTTAAATTTGTGTTTCAGCTAGCAAAAGAGCCATCCAGCAATGGGCCAACTTGTGCAGTGCCCTCCAATGACTCGAACGCTGATGATGCAGACCTGCGTCTGCGCAGAAAGATCGATGCACTGATCAATGTAGCTCCTGTGATGCTCTTCATGAAGGGGGTTAAAAATGAGCCGCGTTGTGGTAAGTACTGCAAACGCCTAACGGCTTCTTGTAATTTTTATGTTTTTTTTTTTTTTTTCTATTTTATTGAATTGAGAAATAATTTCAGTATTATGGTGCCTAAATACATGGAAGCACAACAATTAATGACTTGTTTTACACCTCTGTCAATGCCTAATACTATTGTGCTGGAATACAGTAAAAATGTACCATGTGGTTTATTGGTAAACTTCTTGTCAGCTCCAACCAATCAGAATGTCTTATTTCAATCTCTTTGGCCCAGCTTTTCTCCATAACATGGACACAATAATTAATGAATCATGACGTAATAATAAACCACAGTAAATTACTCTCATTCTCTCCTCTTTACAAGTTGCTTGAAAAGATGTTTATCAAACTACATATAATTATAAATTATTGTGGTGTAGTAAAATTGCTAACAAGTGTGTAATTTTTAGGTTTCAGTAAGCAGATTGTTGCTATCTTAGATGAGCTTGAAGCAGAATACTTAACCTTTGACATTTTGAGCAACGAAGATGTTCGGCAAGGTCTCAAACGCTTCTCCAACTGGCCGACTTATCCGCAGGTAAGCACCGTCTCAGTTCACAATGCTGAGCTCACAACTTTTCCACATCTCGTGGTTTCATGCAAGCAGATTATGAACATTTACTGCATTTTTTGCCCACGAGTGAGGCTTTCTTGCGTTGTTTTTTTTTTTTTTTTTTTCTGGGCCTGCGTTTATTCCTGGCAGCTGGGGAAAAAAAGGGGGGAAAAATTATGCTTTTTCAAACTAATGAGTTTGAAGAATGTCACTTTTTATTATTAGCTATATCGACCTATATACAGTACATATATAAAATATATAATACAATTTATACAATATACATACACATATTTTACTGCATGATTTCTAAAATGGTTTTTGTTTTTTATTTTATTGAAAAATCATCAATGAGATATTTATTTTAATGAAAGAAAAGGACAGACAAGACCCATAAAAACACAAATTACTAAATAAAGTGATAAATGCTATATTCAGAGGGGCCATTTCAAAATTGGAGGTTTAAAAGAACACGTGACCTGGAGGTTTGCCACCTCATCGATCAGCATGTGATCAGAATTGTGATACTTCCTTGACTACAACAGAGTAGGAAATCTTATTACCCAGATTGAAATCTTTAACTTGAGGGGACTGATTGTACCATCAGGCGCGGATCCAAGGGGGGGGTGATGGGGCGATCGCCCCTCCCAAAAGGTCCCCAAATACATTAAAGGTGTTACCACCCCCCACCCATTGCCCCCCTTCCCACCCCAAAATTTAACAATTTAACATTGCGGGATAGGGCACCGCCCCCCCCCCCCCCCCCAGAGCCGCGGGCTGGATCCGCCCCTGTGTACCATTGAGTGCAGTTTACCCTGGTTGTCATCCTGTTATCGGATTCAAAAAGGTGTACCGCTGAATAGCATACAAGTTCCATAAGGAAAGCGATACACTTTTTTTAGTTTGGAGAGTAAGACTTTCTCACCTATGCACCTGCATCAAATTAAATGTATATGATGGTGTTGCAGCTGTATGTGCGAGGCGAGCTGGTGGGCGGGCTGGATATTGTGCGCGAGATGCACGAAGCGGGAGAGCTGGCACCCATGCTGCCCAAGAAGCAGAACCTCCAAGACAGGTGACATAGCCACCAAATGTTGCCCATTATTCATTAAGAACATTATAGAGATATTAGTTGATAGGTTGGCCAGCAAGGCTGATATAGTAGAACCATCATATGGTCAGCGCTGTCACTTTGACGAGGCAAGACGGCGGCTGGTATGTGACAAGGAATGAAGAAACGGCAGGTGGGACACGGATTGGCAGATTACAAAATTATATATATTTAGATTATAAATAAATAATTCGCCAAGTTGAATTAATACGAGCAAATTAGAATAAAAATATTTGAAAGTCCAAAATTTACTAAGAATTCATAACAAAATGTTATGTTATGTTACCTCTCTTTCTTGCTCCGAAACATAAAATAGTTCCAATATCTAGTCACGAAGCCGCGAAAAGTTTCAAATTTTCTTAAATAATTATCTATAGGCATACAAAATATGCAAGTAATGTAGCGTATTATGGTATATTATATAAATGTTTGTGTGTGTTTTTAATATATTTATAATTGACGAATATTTATTGAATGATAAAAACCAATACGAATAAAACTGTTTGATATTTCCTTGTTTACGCGCGCTCACATGTGTCACGTGGAGTAGGCGGAGCAGGTTGACGAAGTGCAGTTGTGGTCAAGAAAAATTCACCTTTTCTTACCTTACTACAACCAGACACCTACGCCAAGTGCTGCTTCTTGATGATTTATTTATGAAATTAATAATTTTATTTTTGTAAAAATAATATAAAAATCAATAAATAGTGTAGGCGGTAGAATCTACTTATATTAACAGAAAATATTCATATTTTGTAACGTGCGGAAGGATTCGTGAGAATTTAAAAACAGAATTCGTGCCAACATTCAGCTGAGCGACTAAGGAAGGTGCTACAAAAGAGAGGTCAGACAGTGGGAGTTTATGTAATACGTAAAATTAAAATATTTTTTTACTGATCTATATTTTTTAAGGTAGATAGGTATAACGTTGCTGTAAAAAGGGCATTTTTTTTATGTATATCATAACGTATATTGCGTGTCGTATTATCCGTGTCCCACTGCCGTTTCTTCATTCCTTGTCACATACCAGCCGCCGTCTTGCCTCGTCAATGTGACAGCGCTGACCATATGATGGTTCTACTATATTGTCACAGTAAAAAATTATTACAACACGATGCAATGTTATCGGCCAGTGGTGAAAGTAGTCAAAGACACTAATAAGACAACAAAATTTAATATTTTCATTAAACTACCAATTTCACCATTTTTCGAACCGACTATTTAAGATAATGTTTTGTGAAAAGTTATTTACTTTGATAAGTGACTATTGTGTTAAAAACAGATATGCAGACTATTTTTGTGACCTCTAATTATTATATTATGTAGAAATCATATGCTGTGTTGTCAGTATTAGATGGATGTTGGTAAATAGTATTTAGGCAACATATTTGAACTTGCACTTTACTATAACTGCCCAGATGAATGAAAGGGTGCAGTAGTCAATATTAGTGATCAAGTTATTAGAAGACATCCCAAATTGCTAGTAGTGCAGGCCCTGAGGCTGAGATGGAAGTAACTCAAATCTGCAATCCAATGACGAATAAAAATATTTCAAACACCTGCTCCCCTCACATTCTCTTAAAATTTAAAATTAAAAAGAAATTAAAAAAATAATAATAATTTTGGACAGGAAGAAAGAAGTTGAGTTTGAATGTTGATTGCAGTGCAGGTGTTGTCTTGTTAAGTACCTACTGCAATGAGATGAGGACCTGCTTATTGTCTCTATTGTTGATTTGAGTGCCCAGGCTTGTATCATGAAGACTTGAAATACATACTGTGAATTTAAGTTTATTGATGTATTGACTTTGGGTCTGCGGACCAAGCAGTCATTCATTGCCCGTAAACTTTAAATACTGTTGTTGCAGACTGCAACAGTTGGTAAAGGAGGACCACTGCATGGTGTTTATGAAAGGCAACAGATCTACTCCGAAGTGTGGTTTCAGTCGTCAGCTCATGGAAATCCTCAAGGAGACAGGGTAAGATAAAACTGACTTAGCTAAGTGACTTAACAGTACAGGCATGTACATTAATGTTATTTTGCTTGTTGTTGTTGCAGGATTACGTTCAAAACCTTTGACATCCTTGAAGATGAAGAAGTACGGCAAGGTTTGAAAAGTTTCTCTAACTGGCCGACATATCCCCAAGTATATGTGAAAGGCGAGCTGATTGGAGGACTGGATATCATCAAAGAGCTGAAAGACTCAGGAGAACTGCTGGCTTCCCTGCAGGGACAATCCTAACGTCAATCTTGTACTGAGTGTGTGTTGAATTATTCAGGAAACAGTAGTGAATGCCTTGTTTCTTTTGCAGCCTTCATGTTGGGCCATATTTCTTTCAGTTGCAAATTAAATAAAATATTCTGCTGTATTTCTTCCATTATAAATTATATGCTATGTATTTATTGTTGCTAAATTTCCTTGACAGTTTCTCACATAATGAGAAAATTCAAACCAACTTGCTCACTGAGACTTGGCAATGTTGTTGTGCAGTGGCTATATACATACAAGTGATAGTTATCTTCAAAACTGGATGTTTACAATCCTCATACAAGGATTATAATTCCTTATCACGACGGCCTTTATTCCAAATCGTCCCTCGTCTGCTATAATGAGCTATCTGCCTACCATGACCTCGTTGCAATAATGAGCTACTGCTATTTTAGATAAGCACAATTATGAGCGTTATTTTATACCGATTTACAGCTCATAATTACGCTCACCTGAAATAGCAGATAGCTCATTATTGCAAATAAATCATAAATCATGGTGAGCAGATAGCTCGTTATTCTGGATGAGGGGTGAAATGCTATTTACAAATAATAATAAATGCTACTTTCAAAAAACACCAAAAAAGTCTTCAATCTAAACAATTGTCAGATTTGAAATAGATATCCCTTCCCCCTCCCCCACTTTGGACAGTAAGCGCTGGGCAAAGGCATTTTATGAATTGTATTTGGTACATACCGAGTGAATAGTATACTGCATTGAAGCGAAGCTGTGTTGCTAGTAGGTGGTAGCGCCATTTGTAGAGAAAACTGTATTAATATATTCTAATTATTATTTTCCAATATATTTATGTGATTAATTTAATACTTGATTAATTTCACAGTTTTCTTCATATCTTGATATTGTATTGTTGTATAAATATATCCATAATAAAAGTAAAGGACATAAATGGTATTATAATCTTGCTGCTTTTTCGGTCACATTGCTTGTCCACTCTAAAATTATTTATAGTTTTATGTATATTATTTTGTGTATTACATAACAATCTCCTTTAAGTGTATGGGCAATATACAATGTAATTAAGTATAAGAAAGCAATACATATAATATTATGTTATAATATTAACATATTATTTATATTACTACTCTATAATTATTGGTTCAATTTCTTTTTGTGACTGATGATCAAAGCATGTATATAGGCAGTGCAAAACAACTAAATTTAAAGTGTAAATAATTCTTGATAATCTGGTGACATTAACTCACAAGTCAGTAACAAACTCAAATAATAAAAATCAATTAAAAAAAAAATGAATATATAAATCCCCAATTATTTTAATTAATTTATGTATTTACGTGTGGTGGCTGCATAGAGTAACTTTTAAAGACAAGTCTAATTTTAATTTATCAATTAATCAGTGTAATGTAAATGTATATAAATACAATGTATGTGTATAACAGTCGTCGCCTCGGAAAATTTCACTTTGCGGCCTTATTAATCACCATGTCCCATAAGAATAACACAGAGGGCATGGTGATTATATAACAAGGCTGCCAATTTTTGGGAAATTTTCCAAGGCGACGAGTGTATATCAAGAAGCTGCCGCCACATATAATACAATAAATTGTCAATATTATAATTATAAACTTTTTTACTTTTATGTCGTTGCTTTATGGCTGCGTATTCCATTTATATTTTGTTTTTCTCTGCATGGCACTGATGCATTATAATGCATAAATAATATAGTATACTAGCAAGTAAAAAAATATGAAATCCTAAATAAAATGTTAAGTTCTTCAAATTTTGTTTTTTAATAACTTAAATTAACTGTATCACCATAGACTTTTATTTAAATTAATTATCAGCACTTCAGTGCTGCAGATAAACAAATTTGCAATTACATTTTTTATTTTCATTGGAACTAAAGAAATCTAGAGAACCCCTAAACAGTACATTTTATAGTGCTATGCATCATGTATATTTTAGTATGAAAGGGGCCGGTCAAAAGCTGGTGAGATTCTCTTCAAAATTTGTTTAAAAATTATTAACACCGAGCTCATGGATTCTCATGATACAATGCATGTTCATGCAGTGCAAGTTCAGTACTATTTAAATTAAATTATTGAACCATTAAGGATTTTTTTTTTATCTTTTTTTAGCTATAGAGGTCATGATAGTTATATAATTATTTTTTAAGCCAAAAATCATACATGCATAATATACACACTACAGTATAATATTTAATTATATGTACCACATATGCATGCATGAATGGCTTAAGAAAAATGCAATTTAAGGGTAAGGTAACGCCACCAATGTTAAAAAAAGTCCCTCACACAAAAATTCTGAAAAAAAAATTAAATTATTCTCCTCTACACCCCCTCTATCAGTAGCTAAAATATCAGGTATACAAATACGATCTAGTTTTTGAGTTATTAATTTTTAAAGTTGACTAATTTAACATGGGAGTTCAATTTCTCCATGTTAAAGTAGTCAACTTTAAAAATTCATAACTCAAAAACTAGATCGTATTTGTATACCTGATATTTTAGCTACTGATAGGGGGTGTAGAGGAGAACATTTTAAATTTTTTTCAGAATTTTTGTGAGGGATTTTTTTTAACATTGGTGGCGTTACCTTACCCTTAAGCTTTTCTCTTAATTATTTGATGATCTTATGTATATATAAAATATATACACGTATATATATATATATTAATGAATTAATAATTAAAAATTCGATCGTTTTGCAAAATTTGGTAATTTACCCTAGCTATATATTATATTAATTAATATATATAGCTCATCCCATTAATAAAGGTCTGTTCATATTATATATAAGTCATGTTCCTTGCCCCCCCCCCCCCGCTTTTTTACTCCGGGCATAGAAAAAAAAGGTAATTTTTCTATGCTCCCCGGCCGGGTCAGAGGGTGTGGGGTAGCTAGGATCTCCAACAAGGATGATATATTTTATATAGCCTGATGTACGCTGATGTATGCATCCTTCTTGATCTTGAAGAACACTACTATCAGAACCAAAATGGGGTGCCCCTCTCCTTATGGAACTTGCAGTATGCTATTCAGGCCGGGGTACACCTTTTTGGTTCTGATGGTAAAAAAAAGTGCATATTATATGATGTCACGGTTTTTGTTTGTCAACTTGCTCAGAGTACCTCTGAACATCTGAACAGGGTTTATGAACAGACCTAACATAATTATATATAGATGCAATGGTTCATGCAGTGGATCTAGAGTAAACTTGAGTGGATCATGGTTATATGTCATGGCCGTTTTAAAATTTAAAATTAGGCGGAATTTTTAGAGCGCAGCGATTGCGGCGATTGCAGTGCATTGTGGGTTTGTTTTAGTAGCGCGCGGCTGTGTCCCAATACTCGTTTACTACCCTTCCCTACCCTTCCCTACACTACCCTACCCTACACTTTCTTCAAGAAGGGCCCTTTTGTGTTTTTTTGGTATTGGGAACGACACTTTTCGTTCCCTTTATTCCTACAAATTCTCCACCTGGTGGTAGTTTTTTTAAATTAAAAAAAGGTGAAAAACACTTTTCAAATAAAAGAGGGAAAAATAGAAGTAAATTTTAATTTAATTGTATTAATTACTTTCAAAATATTAATAACAATAATAAAAAATAATTACTTTTATTTATTGTAATTATTTTATTCTATTTTATACTTACAGTTAGTACTTTAAACTAATTTTTTTTTAATTAAATAATTATAATTTTTATTCAATTTATAAAAATTTGCGGTAATATTTATTATAGGCACTTAATTGCATATTAAATTGTTTAAATTCCGATCAGTTTCCATATAGCTTTCATAAAATGTCTTCTAGATTCGAGTTATCAATAATTATTATAAAGTATGAAAAAATAATAAATTAAGTTACATATTAATATTATACGTACGTTTTGCAACACGTCCGCGTCCATATATATATATATGGCACTTCTGAATCCTGATGGTAATATTGCCGCATGGTATATAATATATTATAATATATAATATACCATATATATTATATTATATTTATCCCCCTTCTTTTGATTAAGTCACTAAAATTTTCACATTCTAATATCTCATTGTTAGAGCTCAATGGCTTATATAATTATAAAAATAGAACAAATAAATGGCCACTATCCTTCTATATACTTAGCTATAGCTCTATATATATTATATATATATATATATATATAATTAATATATAGCTATATAATATTTGGATAAACCTCTATAACATACTTTTTATTAATATAGTAAAAAAACTCCGAACACCTTCCGAATTAAACCCAAAAACTTGAACATTTCACCATGGCTCTCATTGAGAACGAGCTAGGTTATTATATTCTTGCAGCCACGGCCTTAACTGCAATAATTCTCATCACGGCATTTGCCTATATATAGCTGTGACTGAGGGAAACGTGACATCCTCTGATTATCAGCCAGCAAGCGCGGATCCAGTAAAAATTTCGGGGGGGGGGGGGGGGGGGCTCCTGTTGTTAAAAAAATGGAGTGGGGGAAACGCCTCTAGACTCTATATTGCCCATGTTAAATTCAAAATTTCAGGGGGGTGGGGTTGGGGGACTCTGCAGCCGCCCCCCTGGATCCGCGCCTGTCAGCCACAGAATTGAAGATTAATTCATATGATGCTATACATTTTAGTTTAAATTGTCATGACGTTCGCCACGTGCTGTCGTGTTTGGTGATCTGACATGACCCGGTCGGTCAAACCCAATTAATATAATTAAAAGCCACTGCGCCATAAGTGACACGTACGTACCTCCCTCAAGATCCTCACCGGCTTTTTCAAATAATTGAGTAAAATAATTTTATTTGAAAAATAAAAACATGCAGGAAGAAAATATATATAATAAAATAATTTAGAACAAAAATATTACAATTAATTAATTTAAGCCCGTACGTGTTATTTTCAATATATTGACTGTATTAGACGGTCGAGCGTGGCGCAGTGCATTGACCGGTTCTCGTTAGATCACCGAAGTCAGGCTACGTCGAGCGTGTTTATAGTACGCGTACTTGGATGGGTGACCGTTTCAAGTAAAAAATACGCTGCTCCCTCCCTGGGGTAAATTTATCTCGCTTTTCACCCAGTGCAGTGATGCAGTACTGAATGTACTGATGCACTTGTGTGTGGTACGTTCCCCAGGCTTTGGACATTGCTTTGGTCCACTGAGAAAAAGTAGAGGTGTCCGTCCTGACTGAGGTTTATTTCCACGGTTCCCTCAGTCTCACCTCAGCGAATGCTGGGACGCGTAAGCATGCAGGCCGTGGCCACTATCCGTTCCCTACCTTATCCCTACCCATGCAGTACCCCGCCGGCCGCGAGCTGTAAGCTCTTAGGGGTGTATCCTTGAAAAAAAAAAAATATATATATATATACATGCATTAATTTTTACATGCAAATAACAGGCGCGGATCCAGGGGGGGGGGGCTGCAGCCTCCCCCCCCCTCCCGAAATTTTGGATTTAACATGGCGCAACATGGGTAATATAGGCATTTCCCCCACTCTAATTTTTTTTTTAACATTGGCCTTATAAAGGCAGCCCCCCCCCCCCCCCCGAAATTTTTTTCTGGATCCGCGCCTGCATGCAAATGTCATTAACTTAAGTTAATACGTAATGATTGAAAGATGCAATGTTGCTTAAAATATAATTAAACATTAAACAATTTAAACAAATATTATTATGGATGAGTTCAAGTTTTCTTATTGTAAGGATTCCATGAAAAATCGTTTTCAATAGAAAAATTATGTCATTCATGCATGCAATATACCGAAACTTTAGAGCATCATGCAGTTACAAATATTTTAAAAATATGTTATTATATTGTATAAATTTTCCAAACAGATAATACATAATTAATATATATATAGGCCCCCACCCGGGTCATTATTATTTTTTCTAATATATATTTATTCCAATTTTTATATTTTTATAATATATATTATTATAACAGATATATTACATATATGTATATATATACATATATATATTATATATATTATATATATATTATATGTATATATCTATATATATATATATATATATATATATATATATATATCATAAAGCCTTCATATATTTTCAAATTTTTTACAAAAGAAATTTCAATATATTAATTACATTATTTACATAATTTCTTTAAATATTTATAAAAAATTATTATTAATTAATTAATTTATCAAATAATTATTTGATAAAATTTATACAATATACGTTTCTTAAACAACTTAACTTCATGTGTTTATTTTTTATATATTAATATAATAGGTCTTAAATATACTGAAAAAAAAATATATATATATTTACTCCATTAATTTTAATTGTTAATTAAAATTAATTAATTATAATTGTTAATTATAATCAATTCATTAATTAATTATAATTGTTAATTATAATCAATTAATTAATTATAATTGTTAATTATAATCAATTAATTAATTATAATTAAAATTAATTTAATATTTAATGTCAATATTAAATTATATTTATTATATTAATAATTTAATTATAAGTATATATTGTCAATATATTTTTTCTAATAATTAATTAATCAACAAATTTTAAATTAATTTTATTATATTAAAGTAATTAAATTATTTAGATTTAAAGGTTCCCAGGGTAGGGAACGACGCCATCTTGCTCGTCAATTTAGGGTCCATCCAGGGCTATTCTCCTATAATAGAGGGTATACGCGCCACTGTCTGGCTTATGGCGCTAAATACTGAATTCTGATTGGCTTAAAAGTGGTCATTTGGAATTGCTCTGATTGGCCAAAATAAAGTTGTTGATTTTTTGCTAATTGGCTGAAATTTTAATTGTTGAAAATTTTCGAGCGATATCATTGGTTAAAGAATGTCCACTTTTCAACCAATCAGAGAGCTGCAATAAAAAACCACTTTGCTTGCCCATATTTTAATTTAAAAAAAACTTTTTACACCATAAAAATTATTTAAAAAATCATAAATGGTAGAAAATAGTATTATAAATTGTTATATTTATTTATTTCAAAATATTAATTATTTATACAGGGACCAAGCGCAAATTTTCAACAATAGGAATTTGCAACTGAAAAAATCAACAAATTCTGATCAGCCAATCAGAAGCGTCCAACTTTTAATGCTTTAAAATCAATGATTTCACTAAGTGAATGTCTCCATCGTCTCGAAAATCGTTCTTTTCACCCTTTAAAACCCCTTGGTGCATTTGGTTAAGAATGTAAATCCTCTGGAGCTCCAGAAAAAGTATCGAAAAAATCGATTTTAACATTGAGCTACGTATCCCCAACAATGAAAATGTCCACTTTTTCTGATGCGCGTATACCCGATAACAATAGGAGAATAACCCTGGGTCCATCGTATGCGCCCTACAAAAATGGCGTCGGTAGGGGACGAAAAAGGGAGCGAAGTAGGGGACGAAAAGAATTGGGAAGCAAATTCAATATGGCGGAAGGTGATTTTTAGGGAAGGGTAGTAGACATAGTAGACGAGATAAGAGAATTGGGACAGCACCCGCGGTGATTGCGGTGAAAAAGAAAATCGCATCAGAAATCAGAAATATTTCCTTAGCCTGTTTGCATTTTTATTAGTTTCTACATTTCGCCAACAATTGTTGCATCAATATTATTTAGCTGTGCTTCTGTGAGACTCTGTGAGTGAGGAGTGAGGATACTAACTGTTCCTTAAAAATATTAACAAGATGACCTCAGTAAACGCTCAAGGACTTCAGATTATCTCACGTGGGTTCCGAGCGGCTAAATTTTCAATATGCGTTCAACGCGGATTCTGTGACGTGACGACTCACGTGACTACTAGCAGGCTTCTCGGCCGTGATATAAACAACCGATATGCATACCGTAATCTCGTCTTATTCGGAGATAAGACACGTTTTTTTTCCACCACGAAGACACTCAATATGCGTTTCGTTCAATTCACCTGTCTTGATGGTGGTCCTCAGCGGCTTGGAGTTCAGTTAACTCAGGGGGGGGACGTCATTGACATTAGCGGAGTAGACTCGTCTATCCCTAACAGTCTGGTGAAATTTTTGGCTCGTGGACCAGCTCTTCTTGAAAAAGCAAAAAGGTTGGATATTTTTTGTTGATAACCTCATTCCCTCAAACTCCACCTCAACAGACAAAATTTTGTCTGTGTTGTCTGTGACCTAGCTCATGCAACCAACATTTTTAGTGGTATGCATATAATATGCATTATCATAATGTAGTCTTAATTGTCATTCCTGGCCTACAGTATGCATACAGTACGTAGTATTTGCAAATAAGTTTTTGTTCAATTAGCTATAATATAATTATACTGTAATTATTATATAAATTGCTACCGGTATCATGTACAGTATGTAGTACAGTTATACAGTATCATATTATTATATATGAAACTGTATGCATACATGGCTACCATACATTTTGAAGGTATCCATTCCGACAACACCTAGCCTCATGGGTAGGATCAGACACTTTTTGAACTGGGTCTGCAATTCATTTTGCTACCATGCTACAGTACTGTACAGTGGTAAATACCTAACAACAAAAGACCTACATATTTTACCTTAATAGACGGTACAATTAAAGTTCAATCCTTCCTTCAGTCCTATCAGAGTGCTCAGCTACGGCAGCCTACGGCTGTTCGATCAAAGATGCATGCCCACCTTCTTGCTGGCGCGGGTCTTCCTCCTTTCCTCTGCATCAAAATAAAATCTTACATTTTGAAGGAGGTAGGCTGAGCAACCAGGAGAGCATCCATTTTTTTTTATATATAAAACAAAGTTAGCCGAGCGCTCTGATAAGACTGTAGAGAGAACTGAATTTCGTATGTGTCTTCTTAAACAAAAAGGAATTTTGTTGTTAGGTATACTGGTATTCATTTAACACCACTGTACCTACCGGGGACTTAAATCTGTCCGGTTGCTTACATCGTATCGGCAATGATGTGTATTGAATTTGTGGAGTGAAGGTCAGTCAGTGCCTTCCTTCTTATCACTCTTACCTTGATGCCAAACGTCTTTCATGACATCATCCATAAGCCTATGCTTGGCCAGATTTAAGTTCCCCATCGGTACATAATTACAATGTCACGTCAATATATAGAATTCATCCACATTTTTGAAAAACGTGAAAAGTGGATGATGTTACGACATTTTAGCCAAATACATTTTGAAGTCACACAAGAATCACGAAAAAGGCACATTCGGCTACTTTCTGACAGCTGCTTGTGTTGCTAGGATTGTTGCTGAAGGCAAGTCGGTGTTTTCTCCGTCGGAGGTGCGCTTCTTACCGCCAGTGACCAAGCCTGACAAGGTGGTGTGCGTAGGCCTTAACTACCAGGAGCACTGCCTGGAGCAGAACCGCCCCATCCCAGCAGAGCCCGTCTTCTTCAGCAAGTTTAGCAGTGTGATTACTGGGCCGTATGATGGTATCAAATACCCTGGAGACATCACCAAGGTGCGTCTTGTCAGGCCAAGAAAAAGTTGTATACTGTAGTAGTCTGTGTTAACTAGGCAACCAGCAATGTAGATTTATCCTTCATCGTACAGGTAAATAAGGAACTCAAGAGAAGCTGCGATGTTGGCAGTGCTTTTTTCAAGTTCTTTATTTACCTGTACTATATAGTACACTATACTTGGTTCAATAAATAAAATTATTATTATAAAGGTGGAACATTGCAGGTTGCCTACTTACCACTTGCTACTATACAACTCTTTCTGGTGTTGCAATTACTTCCTTTTGTTTCAAAGGCAGAAAGTAGATTAATTTCTAGGTATAGTATATTTTAGCTGAAAAACATCTAATACTATCAGCAATTTGGTATCCTAACTAGACAAAAAATATGGAGGTTTCTACTTTTTGCTGTTGCATTTTGCTCTGTACGTATGATTAAGATTGTAAATTACAGTAATTTGACTTTAAGCAATAAAACAAAACCTTTTTATACAATGGTTTGTGTCCTTCCCCAGACTAACTAACTGTAAGTAAACACAAAAAAAGTTAACTGAAACTGTATTTTTTCCCCCTTTATTTACTGTATTCAGCGCATCAATATTTAGGTATTCTACTAAACAAATTACGTATATGGTTATTTACATATATGTATACTCAAAATGCTGATTTTACAATGTAATTTTGTCACAGATAATGTTCATTGAGGACAACATTATTTGAGAGGTGTTGTTTGAAGCAAAACATTAATTATGTGTGTGTTCCAGTGCCTGGACTGGGAGGTGGAGCTGGCCATTGTGATTGGCCGTGAGGGCAAAGATATCCGGCTTAACAACGCCATGGACCATGTTTTTGGCTTCACTGTAGCTCAGGATGTGACAGCTCGTGATTGGCAGAAGGGCCACAACGGCGGTCAGTGGCTCCTCGGCAAGTCCATGGATACCTTCTGTCCCTTGGGACCCTGTGTTGTGGTGAAAGAAGCCGTCTCAGACCCCCAGAATCTAGCATTGCGCTGCTGGGTAAATGGAGAGCTCAAGCAAGACGGCAACACCAACGACATGGTGTTTCGCATTGATCACATTGTCGCATACCTCTCCAAGTAAGTTTTCATGAGCTTTGCTGCAAATTCTCAGCATAATTCGTAAAGGAAATTAACAACCTTCTTGAGCTGCTGGGGATAATCCCAGTAAAATTTTATTCAACCTTGGATATGAAGTGCCAATTAAAGGATGTAGAGACTGGGCTGCTTGATTTTATCTTGACAGCTCAAGATGAAACTTAAAACACAGGGGCATTACTACTACATAAACACTAGTTGATAATCTTTAGAGTAGCTTCAACTATTAGTAAACTGTTATTAAAACAAAATGTGCCAGAAGTTACATATACGCCCATCTATGATTTCAGCTTCGTTACGCTGCTGCCTGGGGACGTGATTCTGACTGGAACTCCTTCAGGAGTTGGCGTGTTTAGGAAGCCTCCCCAGTTCCTCAAGGTAACATTGTTTTCTTATATTTATTACTAGCTAGGCCATCAAGTATGCTATTGGTACATTTATCATCTATGGAATCTAAATCTTCTTATTTTGATATTATGTACTGTATATGTATGTACATTGCAACCAATAGGAGAATGGAATGGAACCAAAATCTGGACTTCTCTCTATTGAGTAAAGCTGATATTACACAGATCAAATTGTACATTTATTGCATGCAATTTGTCCTTGCAAAAAGAGTTAAGTTTCTGTTGTTATTTAGTGACCTAACTGTACCACAGACCTTATGGGTGATGTCATAAAACACGTTTGACATCAAAATGTGAGTGATAAAAAGAAGCAGTATGAACTCACAAATGCAATGCACATCAGTGCCACTACAATCTAATTAACCAGACACTTTTAAAACCCTCATTGGTACAAAAAATTTACATATACAGGAAAAGAAAATTTAGAATGTTTTAAATCAATTATAATAGTCCAGGAAAATTGTGAAAATAGGTGGAAAAAATTAGTTACCAGCTGAAACTTTGTACACAGGTAACTGACACCTATATAAACCCACTGTAAAAAGTCCCCTCGATTTTTCCCGGGACGATCGCCGGAATCCGGGTTTGTCCCGGAGAAATGAAGGGTTTCAAAAAAAAAAAATTTTCTCGAAAACTATCCAACAGATTTTAATAAATAAGATGTCAAATTGAAGCTGACATAGCACACGATACGAAAAAAAATATTTTGGGTATAAATAATTATTCTAACCTAGCAAAAAACAATAAATAATTAAATTATGCATAAATTATATACTTTTAATTAGAGATTGCACTGAAGGTATTACACATATCGATTTTGAGTTTATTTTCAATCATTTGCACAATTATACCAAGAATTTATTTCTTCTTACACGAAGAGTCTATCTTCAATAACAAATAAGTTACAAACGATATTGTAAAAGAAAGCGGGTGAAGTTTTAGAGGGAGAGACGGGACGGCGGCTATATAAACGTGCGAAACACACATTGCAAAGCCTCGTTGTAGCGGCTGTTTTGATGCAACAAAAAGGAACAAATAGTGATTATATCTGTATACGGTCACATTCTTAAAAATATTATTTGCATTTTATTACCCGTAATATTTTCAGTTTTCACCTTCATTTATTGTAACCCATAAAAATAATATTCTGTGGGTAAGTTTGTGGGTTAATGTTTAATAAATATCATGCTTACATACCAATATCACATGTATAATTTTTAAAGTTGATCTGCAGTTTTTGTGTTTTATAATTTTATTGCAAAGCATATTAGCATAATATACCTATGTGATATAAGTATGTAATATATAATTTAATGTTAACTGCAGTTGATGTAAGATGTACAGTACTGTATCAATAATATATATCATGCACACATATATGATAATTGAAATAAAATTGAGGATGATAATATTAAAGTAATTTATTTCTTTCAAATTAGAAATTCATATAGTAATTTTATTGTGGTCACGTTAAACGCTATCATAATCATATAAGTTGACTATAAATACATATATTTGTCATATAAGGGTGATTTGCAGCATTCAACTCCTCGGCAGGTATAGTAGCGCACATTGGATTATAGTGGGGTGACCATGATGCATATACATATTTGTTGGATATTGTATGCATTACATTTTGTAGCCTCAACTTATCAAATGGATTCGAGAGAGCCCACTAAGGGACTGTGTTCTATATTTTAGTTACTCCTTGTATTGCATATTCCCAATCTGTTGGTGTGATATTAATGAGATACCAAATAATCCAGGCGTGTACTTATAATGTATGGTACACGTGGTGGTAGAAATATAATTACTGACGCAAAAGGCTAAAGAGAAGACAGCTCATGGCGATTACTGAAGTGACTGAGGGAACCATGGAAAACCTTAGTCAGTAAAAGTATAATACCTTTACTTTTTTTTCTTTTTATTAAGAAAAACTGAAATGTGCAAAACCTAGGGAAACTCACACAAGTGTACAAGTGTATCATCAATATCATCATATATATTGGAATGTTAGATGAATGATGAAGAGAGCAATGAAATTATTTCTTAATTAAAACGGTTATCCATCCAACTACATTTAAGTATGTGTACTTTTGCTTTGGCAAATATTGATGTTTTTATTAATGAAAAGAAAAAAATTAAAGGTTTCCATCCTGACTAAGGTTTTCCATGGTTCCCTCAGTCACTTCAGTATAATCGCCATGAGCTGTCTTCTCCTTAGCCTTTTGCGTCAGTAATTATATTTCTACCTGCACCACGTGTACCATACATTATAAGTACACGCCTGGATTATTTGGTATCTCATTAATATCACACCAACAGATTGGGAATATGCAATACAAGGAGTAACTAAAATATAGAACACAGTCCCTTAGTGGGCTCTCTCGAATCCATTTGATAAGTTGAGGCTACAAAATGTAATGCATACAATATCCAACAAATATGTATATGCATCATGGTCACCCCACTATAATCCAATGTGCGCTACTATACCTGCCGAGGAGTTGAATGCTGCAAATCACCCTTATATGACAAATATATGTATTTATAGTCAACTTATATGATTATGATAGCGTTTAACGTGACCACAATAAAATTACTATATGAATTTCTAATTTGAAAGAAATAAATTACTTTAATATTATCATCCTCAATTTTATTTCAATTATCATATATGTGTGCATGATATATATTATTGATACAGTACTGTACATCTTACATCAACTGCAGTTAACATTAAATTATATATTACATACTTATATCACATAGGTATATTATGCTAATATGCTTTGCAATAAAATTATAAAACACAAAAACTGCAGATCAACTTTAAAAATTATACATGTGATATTGGTATGTAAGCATGATATTTATTAAACATTAACCCACAAACTTACCCACAGAATATTATTTTTATGGGTTACAATAAATGAAGGTGAAAACTGAAAATATTACGGGTAATAAAATGCAAATAATATTTTTAAGAATGTGACCGTATACAGATATAATCACTATTTGTTCCTTTTTGTTGCATCAAAACAGCCGCTACAACGAGGCTTTGCAATGTGTGTTTCGCACGTTTATATAGCCGCCGTCCCGTCTCTCCCTCTAAAACTTCACCCGCTTTCTTTTACAATATCGTTTGTAACTTATTTGTTATTGAAGATAGACTCTTCGTGTAAGAAGAAATAAATTCTTGGTATAATTGTGCAAATGATTGAAAATAAACTCAAAATCGATATGTGTAATACCTTCAGTGCAATCTCTAATTAAAAGTATATAATTTATGCATAATTTAATTATTTATTGTTTTTTGCTAGGTTAGAATAATTATTTATACCCAAAATATTTTTTTTCGTATCGTGTGCTATGTCAGCTTCAATTTGACATCTTATTTATTAAAATCTGTTGGATAGTTTTCGAGAAAATTTTTTTTTTTTGAAACCCTTCATTTCTCCGGGACAAACCCGGATTCCGGCGATCGTCCCGGGAAAAATCGAGGGGACTTTTTACAGTGGGTTTATATAGGTGTCAGTTACCTGTGTACAAAGTTTCAGCTGGTAACTAATTTTTTCCACCTCCCTTAAATAATTTTCATAACTTTCCTGGACTATAATGCTTGTTTTTAAATTACGTACTTGCAAGAGGGATGAAACATTTCTTGTAAGGAAAACTCACAAAAAAAAAAAATTGTATTATGCAATACATTACTGCACTAACTTTAAATTTTAATTACATTTTTTTAGCTCCTCTTTTTAAGTAGGTGGGAGTGATGGAGGGACAAATTTAACTGTTAAAAACTAATAATATTAAAAGAAAATGATAGGAATAACCAGCAAGGCCTTACCGATCGAAAGAGTCACAGCAGGTGGAAATTCTTGCGGTCACAGAGGTTCACTCAAAAGTTTTTACATTTTTGAAACGTTTCGCATCGTGGATATGCTTCTTCAGTCACCAGAAGAAGTAGAAGTAGAAGATTATCACAACCTAAATGGTTTATTTTCCTTAATTTGAATAAAAACTAATAATAAAAAGAAATAAAAATATATTAAAACTTCAATTTGCAACTTGTAATTGTCAGAATGCAGCACTTGATGGTGCAAGATTATGATTTTTGGTGATTGCAGCAAGGAGACGTGGTGGAGAGCGAGGTCGAGGGGATTGGAAGACTCAAGAATACGGTCGTCTAGCAGCCTTGCTGCAACTGAGGTCATGGAGCTGGTGCATTATAACAAGATTTTTTTTTTTTTAGTCCAAGACACATGGGACTTAAAGCAAAATATTTATAATATTCCATAGACATAGAGTGAAGATAATTATTAAGATGCATTTAGTAGTATTAAGGAAAAAAAGTGTCTTTGGCTGCAAACCAACCCCTGTTTAGTGTTGTAAAAATGTAAAAGTTCACTGCAAACATTTAAGAAGTTTGCTCGCGAAGTTGTAAAGTTCACTCATGTAATGTTCGTTCGCAAACTTGTGAAACCTAATTCAAATATCCCGCGTAAATTTCAGCGTTCTGATTAGTTACATCTGTGTTCTTAAATAAAAAGTTAAAATTTATTAGAAAATTGAATTAAAACACCTTTATTTGTAACTATTACTACTATTTTGGGTGCCAAAAATGAAATGACACGATACTAACTGTATATTTTAACTCCCAAAGGCTATGACAGGACAAAATAATAATTCCTTTTTTGCAAGGGTAAATTTATTCAATTTATATCTTTAACTTGCTTTCATGAAGTTAATTGTCATTAAATGTTAACATCTTGCTGTTAAACTTACTGCTTACTGAATATTGGATTAAGTTTTTTGTACAGAATTCAAATGTTCCCGTTTTTTTACATGTTCGCGAACTTTGTAATGTTTGCGAGTGAACTTGTAAAGTTCCTTTCTTTTTTTACAACACTACCCCTGTTCCTTAGTCAGAGGTGCTGCACTAACTGCTCCGTTTTTAAATAATAAATTGTTGGAACATTTAAAACATGGTATACTCTGTGCAAGCTAACTTACTACAATGGCTGGCTATAGCTTTTAGTGCATTGTAATTGAACCTCAGTTGATAGAGATTTCGGCATCGACCCCTTGAATTAAACAAGATTTGCAGGAGATTTTAAACTCGTTATAAATATGTGACAAACAAATTTTGAAGTACAGTAGACCTGTCGCATCAGTTTTGTGCAAATTGAGGTAGGAGTTTAACATGAAGCCTTATGAGCAAAAACCAGAAATGGAACTGTTGTGAGAAAACCACCCCCTTGAGTTTGCTCAAACTAGTGTTGTAAAAATGTGAAAGTTCACTGCGAACATTTAAGAAGTTTGCTCGCGAAGTTGTAAAGTTCACTCAAGTAATGTTCGTTCGCGAACTTGTGAAACCTAATTCAAATATCCCGCGTAAATTTCAGCGTTCTGATTAGTTACATCTGTGTTCTTAAATAAAAAGTTAAAATTTAATAGAAAATTGAATTAAAACACCTTATTTGTAACTATTACTACTATTTTGGGTGCCAAAAATGAAAGGACACGATACTAAATGTATATTTTAACTCCCAAAGGCTATGACAGGACAAAAAAAAATAATTACTGTTTTGCAAGGGTAAATTTATTCGATTTATATCTTTAACTTGCTTTCATGAAGTTAATTATCATTAAATGTAAACATCTTACCGTTTAGTTTGCTGAATATCGAATTAAGGGTAAGGTAACGCCAGCAATGTTAAAAAAAACCCCTCTCACAAAAATTCTGAAAAAAATTTAAAATGTTCTCCTCTATACCCCCTATCAGTACCTAAAATATCAGGTATACAAATACGATCTAGTTTTTGAGTTATAAATTTTTAAAGTTGACTACTTTAACATGGAGAAATGAAACTCCCATGTTAAATTGGTCAACTTTAAAAATTCATAACTCAAAAACTAGATCGTATTTGTATACCTGATATTTTAGCTACTGATAGGGGGTGTAGAGGAGAACATTTTAAATTTTTTTCAGAATTTTTGTGAGAGGGATTTTTTTTAACATTGGTGGCGTTACCTTACCCTTAAGTGTACTTTTGTACAGAATTCAAACGTTCCCGGTTTTTTACATGTTCGCGAACTTTGTAATGTGTTCGCGAACTTTATAATGTTTGCGAGTGAACTTGTCACAAATCACAAGTTCCTTTCGTTTTTTACAACACTAGCTTAAACTATAAGCAATTAAGTTAAGATCCTCAAATTTTTAAAATTTATTTCATTTGCTTTCGTCTGAAAAAAATATCTTTGACTCAGAAGTAACTGATGAGGCTAATCCTATATTAAGTATTAAATCTCTCATGGAAATATCACAATTTATAACATTTAGAATTAATCTCTATTTTATTTTGTATCCCTACTTATTCCTAAGAAAAGAAAAAGACGACTTAACCTAAGAAATATGTTAAATTATTTAAGTTACAGCTTTGATATTATAAACAGAAAGAAATAATTAGAAAATTGTATACTTGGTGAAGAGTTAATGATGTAGAAGTTGGCTTGTACAAATCATGTACAGTGTATTCCATTATAGTAAAAAGATTTAATATCTATGGAAAAATATGAAAGTTAATCAAGTTAAATAATTAACCAGACTGGTTCAAGGGTACGTGTCTTATATAAAATCATGTACAGAACACAGCGGGCTCTGCCATGCCTCCTGCCAAAAAAAAAAAAAAAAAACTTTTACTGCCCTGAAAAGTACAACAGTACTCTAAAAAGTACCATAATAAAATTTACAGGTACAAAACTGCACAGTAGGCCTTAAAATAAATAGTTTGAAAGTTTTTAACATTATATACAGGATTGAGGTAGTTTAGGCAATGCACCTTTTTAATCAATATTTCAATGGTTGGCTTGATGTGATGGCAAAAACTTCAAAAAGGACTTGGTAGGTTAATTACATGCATTCTAATTTACTTAGATGTGAACTTTTAACATTGTGCCATCATGCATACTGTACTAAAATATATTTGGCTAGTGACAATCTTTTTACCTGCCATAATATTATTTTGTTATGCCTACTGCTCGTCCTGCAACAATTCCTAACAGCTTGCCTTGGAATATTAAATATTAGTGGCATTTTACTTATAATGTAATGTTAATTATAATTGAATATTGAAATGTCCAATTACTTTACAAACTGTTTATTTAAAAATTTTTGTCTATCTTTGTTTTGTAAGAATGTATAATGGGGTTTAATAAAGAATCAAAACTAAATATTATCATAATTTCAAGATATTTATTTTAGATTTTTCATATATGCAATAGGTGTGCTCGTAAATACGGAATCAGAAAAATGATCAATTGATATTGATGATCCTCATGTTCCATGTGAAGAAGGTTCATCATTTCATCAATAATAATCAATTATTTCTGATTGTGTATTTATGAACAGACCTAATGTCTTGCCCAATGTTCTAGTCACGCGACCTACTTCCATATATTTCTTTCAGACTACACTAGAGGTCTGCACAGGCCTAGGCCCGCTTCAGGCCAGGCATCGGCAGTCTGCGAACGGGCCGGGCCAGGCCTAGCTTTTTCTCGAAATTTCAACACTGATTTTTTTGCTGTTATCATTTTTGCTAAGGAAAGGGGAAGAAAGGAAACAGACAAGCAAAAAAGGCTTCTAAAACCATGATACAACTATAGTTCTAAAACTACTTTTTCTTAGTTTTATAATGGGTTGTAAAGCACTAAAATAAAAAGACGAGCTGAGGTTGAACTACGAACGGGCTGGGCCGCACTGTGAAGCAGTCTTCACGGGCCCAGGCCGGGCCTAGCAACCATCCGACCGGGCCGGGCCTCGAAAATCAAGCCCGTGCAGACCTCTAGACTACACTGTCATATATTTAAGTTTAATGTTATTAAAATACTAAATTTAGTACAAGAATTACAAACATCATTTATAATTCTTGTAACTACATGTACATCACAGTTTTAAAAATTCAACTGGGCATCTGAAGCAAAGATGTTTGAGAAGCTCAGGAGGGGGAAGGGGTTCCAAGTTCCAATTGACGATTGCATATAGGAAAGAATTAAATCCACTCAACTTTTTGCTTCTTGGTACAAAATAAGAATAGGTGGCATGTTACTTCGAAAAAATTATGATCATGCATGGTTATATTGTTGTAACTGCTATGCTATTAAACAATTAGGTTCTATAATTTTAAAATTGTTTTTGGTACATTTATTTCAATAGTCCTGCAGGCTTTTGTCTTGTTGTGGGGAACTCTTCACGTGAATGATAAGGGTTGTATGGATCGTCAACGTAATAGTGTGGCCGCTTCCAGAACCGTGTCACCATCTTGTCGAGCAAGTAGCTCTGGGAGGCATTGCAGAAGACGTGCTGACGCAGACGACGTTTCCTAGCAGATGTTTTCTTCCACATATGCTTGTGACGGCCACATTTTGTATGGATCCAAATACCCCTACAAACAAATGAAAGAAATTGCATTCTGGGGGTTATGAAATCAGCTCAAGTAATATGTACATTTATTAATTGGGATTTTACCAATCGAGCCTGTAGAATCTCTTCACAACAGCTTTTACTGATTTCCTCTTTCCTTTTTGTAAAGAAAATTTTGTCAGTGGCCTGACTTGTATGGAGGTGTGAGGTGTTGACGCCACGAGGAATCTGAAAGTAAAAAAAAAAAAATTGCGTTTTACTGTCAAGCTAGTAGTTGACCGACTTCTTCTTCTTTACGTTTTAGGAAACGAGCCTGATGGCTATACGTCCACATACAAAGTAGCTTTTGTATCAATTGTATAATGGACAACCTACATAAAAAAAAAATTTATTGCAGAAATGAATAGAGGGTACCAAATTATGCTACTCTGAATTTTTTCAAATGTTTTTGAAACCCAGAACTATTTCTAAGGGTAGGGTAACGCCACCAATGTTAAAAAAAGTCCCTCACACAAAAATTCTGAAAAAAATTTAAAATGTTCTCCTCTACATCCCCTATCAGTAGTTAAAATATCAGGTATACAAATACGATCTAGTTTTTGAGTTATGAATTTTTAAAGTTGACTAATTTAACATGGGAATTCCATTTCTCCATGTTAAAATAGCCAACTTTAAAAATTCATAACTCAAAAACTAGATTGTATTTGTATACCTGATATTTTACCTACTGATAGGGGGTGTAGAGGAGAACATTTTAAATTTTTTTCAGAATTTTTGTGTGAGGGATTTTTTTTAACATTGGTGGCGTTACCTTACCCTTAATTACTTATTGAAAGTGCGGTCACACCCCCTGGAGGCGTCAATAGGCGTCTCGGTCCTATCCTTTTTATTAAGGATTCAGGGGTGCCAACTTAACTTACAGAACTCTTTATTCATTTTTGCAATTAAAATTTGTCATGTAGGTTGTCCATTGAACTGTTTATTGGCAGGGTCTTGTAAAGGATAATGGATGAACAATGGATAGAATGATTGTGGGATGCAAGGTGATGATGGAAGTGGTACATATGCCCACCACGTGTTACTGTTACCGTGGAACAAACAAAACCACACAAGGAAATAAATGGAATTGACAGAGCAACTGCTGCACGGTTAATATTTTGATACACAGTTCAAAATTACACGAACATTAACATTTCATTATAAAACACAATTTACTTAACTCTCATACATACCCGGTAACTGAAGTGTAAATTACATAGAATCTGCTTTTATATATATTGCAGTTCAGTTTATTTTTCTTTTAATGTAGTGTACAACAAATCTGCAATAATTGCTCCCAACAGTTTAGGTGTATTGTGTTCTAAAATTTCATGAAAGAAATTTGCAAAGATAATAATTAAAATTTTACTAATTTTACTGTGGAAAATATTCAAGCAATTATGTTTGTCATAACTGTTTTAAATAAATCACTGTTAAATAAAAAAATAAAAAATGCTGTGCCTATCGAAATTAACTTAAATACTGTACTGTAAATTTACTAAAAAGTCTAAAAACACATTCGTTGGCTGTCATTTTTTTTTTTTTTTTTTTTTTTCTTTTTTAAATATTGAATTTCTTGGAAATATATGTATTTAAAAGGAAAGGATAGGAATAACCAGCAATGGGGTACTGACCGGTATTTGAGTTAGCAATACAGTACTAGTAAAAAGTACTGTGAATTCTATGAAGAACGAGCCCTATTAGAGCATTCCATGACAATTTGCTGATTTTTAAATGAAATTTTATTTGATAGATTTTTCGCTAATAATTACATCAGTATTTTTGTAGTACATTCAATTCATACAAAATTACATTTTAACTAATATTAGATGAATTAATGACAAATTAATGTAAAATTGAAGATTAATACATTATTTAATTCTTACATACTAAAATACAGTATTGGAACAGGAACCCTGGAAATTAATACAATATAAAACTTGCACTCTCTGCAGTTTGCAAGGAACCATTACTCATTAATTAATTAGCTATGCACATACTGAGATAAATACATTTATATTTAATTTTATATTATGAATTTTTAAAACTTTTTTTGATGACGTCATAGAATTGAATCTTAAATGGGAAAATGCTGGAAAATGCATCAGTTAACATTGCTAAAATGAAAAGTTATTGAGGTAGGAATTTGAAACCTTCATTATCGTGATTCTAGCACCTAAAAACCTTGCAAATGAAGTTTTGGTTACATTTCAATATTAAGTATGGGATTTGGCAATGTTAACTTATCTATTTTCCCATTTAAGATTCAATGCTATGACGTCATTTTTGAGAGGTTTTAAAAATTCATATAAAATCAGGAAATTGTCGTAGAATGCTGTAATAGGGCTTGTTCTTCATGATATTCTCGTGCTTTTTGAAATATTGACCAAAACTTGAAACTTTTTTTTTTTTCGGTCATTACATACTCCTTTAAGGCCTTAATGATCGAAAAGTTACAAAAGGAGAAAATCTTGCGGTCACAGATTCACTCGAAAATTACGTAGTTATGTTTTAAAGAAGACAGTAGTCTCTTCTCTTCCAGCTGATGGCTAGACGATGCGAAACGTCTTTAAAATGTAACTAATTTTCAAGTGAACCTATGACTGCAAGATTTCTTCTCCTTCTGTGACTTCTCGATTGGTAAGGCCTTGCTGGTTTTTCCTATCCTTTCCTTTTAAATATATAATCATAACCAAAATTATTTATTTTCCTTCAATTTAAATTTCTTAGAAAATAATTTTCTTGTGAACATTAAACATTGATCCAATTTTTATTACAGTACCATAACTCTTCTAGATTCAGACTAAACTGGAGACAGAAAGTCCTTTCTTACTTGGTCTGTGGTGCAAGTTGTCGCACAGCACTGAGCAAGGAGGGGGTGGTCGTCAGACTGGCTGTCATGGAGGTGGCAAGCTGGCATGGAACCGCTGACACCTGCAGTGCACGACTAGTGAAGGCAGTCAGTGACTTGATTGTGTTGGCTGTCCTAGGCCACGCCAACCTGCGTACAGCTACAACATATGATACCATCAGCAAGAGAGTCGGGCAGAAGAAAAGGAAATTGGAACTAAATAAAAAGCATCATTAGGTGTTAATCAAAGTACAAGCAAGCCGTGAATTATTGCAGCTCTGGCAGGTGTGCAAGATATATACTATCGGAACCAAAAAGGTGTCCCCTCTCCTTATGGAACTTGTATGCTATTCAAAGGCACACCTTTTTGGTTCTGATAGTAGATATATAGCGTGTCCTGTCTTATCTGCAGGTTCCCACCGAAGGGAAGAACCACAGGGGGGGGGGGGGGGGGCTTCTCTTCTCCCCCTCCTTAGCACCTCAAACTTCACATCTCGTATAACCCCTCCTAGAGCAATGAATAAGTATCACATGAATCTACCTTTGTCTTTTGGTTATAAATAATAACAGACCATCTATGGAAATTGGGATGTCTTCCTTTCAAAAGAAATTGTCAGTGGACAAGGTTGGGAAGTTTAGGGAAATGGTGACCAGACTGTGAGCCATGGTGCTGTAACCACAACTGCCGCAGTATAATTAATATTTTATCTAGGATGCACAGTAATCTACAGTAATACGGTATGTATATCATACCTCCCTAAAGGAATTGTATGATATGCATACAATATGGATACAGTAGTATGATACAGTATGCATACACAAGAGAGGACAGGTCAGAGGAGCATGTATGTACTGTGCGCATATGCATACATACTACATAGTTTAAACTTTTACCTGAGCTTGCAATTATCCTGAACATTACACAGAATTGTTCACACAGTTATTATTTCACCCACAGCAATAAAATAACAAGAAACCCTGAACCGGCCTTGTCGCTTTTGCTGTATGCATATATACTAGTTCTAGTGTTCTAGTTGAAAACACAGTTTATCTGTTTATCAGCTGTTTAACAAGCACACTCAAAAATAGAGAGCTAGCGTAATGCGCAATAAAATACTTACTTTTTTATACCTGGGCAATTGCTGCCTGATTTCTCGTATTTTCTCCAACTTTTTTCAAAAAAATTTGTTACGGCAGCTGTTGGTTAACCGGATGCCAGTATTGCCAGGTAGCTGGAATTTGGCAACAGCGTTCCGTCTTGTCATTTTCAGTACTTTTTGGACGTTGCTAGGGACAAGGGAGCCTTGTCCCGAATCGGGACAAGGCAGTGTTCAGCGCATGCGCACTACGCTACTCTAACTGGCGGCATATTATGCAGTTTTATGCTGCCTTGTCCCGAAGAAAAAGACTCGGGACACGGCACTTTCATATACAAGCGCCATATATCATATATGTAATGTTAATTATATGCTACAGCAGCGCAACATGTTAACTGCCGGCGCATGGAACAATCGACCGAATTAAGTTAAGATCATATATACTGGAATTAAAATATAAAACTTCAATAAACACTTCAAAGTATATAATCAATAATGATATTATAAAAATTATTATTTTATTATAATGACGAGTTATATATATATTAATTTTATATACATAAAATATATATAACAAATTAATTTAATATATTTAATGATGAATTCATCGTGGAATTTTCGACCGCATATATATTTATATTATATTATATTATATTATATTATATTATATTATATTATATTATATTATATTATATATATATATATATTTATATATATATATATATATATATATATATTAAATAATTGAAGATTTTTTATAATATATAATTAATTATATATATAACATAATATAATATATATACCAATTAATTATTTTTATTTTATTTATTCACATTAAATATTGTCGCGTCTACACGACGTGGTATAGAGCGTATAGTATATATTATATATACGTCCTGAGTTAAGCGCTGTGGACCCGCATGAACTCGTTGCAATGTTGGCCAGCCCAACTCAGGACGTATAATATATTATATATATACGCTCGAATCTACCCTAGACGCGATCCATAATATTAAATTAATTCATATTGTTGACATATATCATATAGTAACTGCATGCATGCCTTCATGCAGTATAATATCTTGTCTCGATTGCAGACAGCATCAGCCTTAAATTATAAAGCTATTTCAACGTTAAATCGTATATATATATATATATATATATATATATATATATATATATATATAGTTATATTAGGACTTCCCGTGTCCCGAGTCATATGGATTCGAGACACGGCAGTTTTTTTAATGGTAAATTTACACATTTATAATAAGTTTATTTTGACTGCCTTGTCTCGATTGCAGACACGGCAGTCTAAAATAAAGCTTTTTTAACGTTAAATCGTATATGTTATAGGACTCCCGTGTCCCGAGTGGAGACACGGCAGTTTAATTTTTTATATGGTAAATTTACATTTAATAAGTTCTATTTTGACTCCCTTGTCTTGATTGCAGACACGGCAGTCTAAAATAAAGCTTTTTTAACGTTAAATCGTATATGTTATAGGACTCCCGTGTCCCGAGTGGAGACACGGCAGTTTTTTTATATGGTAAATTTATATTTAATAAGTTCTATTTTGACTGCCTTGTCTCGATTGCAGACACGGCAGTCTAAAATAAAGCTTTTTTAACGTTAAATCGTGTATGTTATAGGACTCCCGTGTCCCGAGTGCAGACACGGCAGTTTTTTTTATATGGTAAATTTATATTTAATAAGTTCTATTTTGACTGCCTTGTCTCGATTGCAGACACGGCAGTCTAAAATAAAGCTTTTTTAACGTTAAATCGTGTATGTTATAGGACTCCCGTGTCCCGAGTGGAGACACGGCAGTTTTTTTATATGGTAATTTTACATTTAATAAGTTCTATTTTGACTGCCTTGTCTCGATTGCAGACACGGCAGTCTAAAATAAAGCTTTTTTAACGTTAAATCGTATATGTTATAGGACTCCCGTGTCCCGAGTGGAGACACAGCAGTTTTTTATATGGTGATTTTAGATTTAATAAATTCTATTTTGACTCCCTTGTCTTGATTGCAGACACAGCAGTCTAAAATAAAGCTTTTTTTAACGTTAAATCGTATATGTTATAGGACTCCCGTGTCCCGAGTGGAGACACGGCAGTTTTATTATATGCTGATTTTAGATTTAATAAATTCTATTTTGACTCCCTTGTCTCGATTGCAGACACGGCAGTCTAAAATAAAGCTTTTTTAACGTTAAATCGTATATGTCATAGGACTCCCGTGTCCCGAGTGGAGACACGGCAGTTTTTTTATATGGTAAATTTAAATTTAATAAGTTCTATTTTGACTGCCTTGTCTCGATTGCAGACACGGCAGTCTAAAATAAAGCTTTTTTAACGTTAAATCGTGTATGTTATAGGACTCCCGTGTCCCGAGTGGAGACACGGCAGTTTTTTTATATGGTGATTTTACATTTAGTAAGTTCTATTTTGACTGCCTTGTCTCGATTGCAGACACGGCAGTCTAAAATAAAGCTTTTTTAACGTTAAATCGTATATGTTATAGGACTCCCGTGTCCCGAGTGGAGACACGGCAGTTTTTTTATATGGTGATTTTACATTTAGTAAGTTCTATTTTGACTGCCTTGTCTCGATTGCAGACACGGCAGTCTAAAATAAAGCTTTTTTAACGTTAAATCGTATATGTTATAGGACTCCCGTGTCCCGAGTGGAGACACGGCAGTTTTTTTATATGCTGATTTTAGATTTAATAAATTCTATTTTGACTCCCTTGTCTCGATTGCAGACACGGCAGTCTAAAATAAAGCTGTTTTAACGTTAAATCGTATATGTTATAGGACTCCCGTGTCCCGAGTGGAGACACGGCAGTTTTTTTATATGGTAATTTACATTTAATAAATTCTATTTTGACTCCCGCCTTGTCTTGATTGCAGACACGGCTGTCTAAAATAAAGCTTTTTTTAACGTTAAATCGTATATGTTATAGGACTCCCGTGTCCCGAGTGGAGACACGGCAGTTTTTTATATGGTGATTTTAGATTTAATAAATTCTATTTTGACTCCCTTGTCTCGATTGCAGACACGGCAGTCTAAAATAAAGCTTTTTTAACGTTAAATCGTATATGTTATATAGGACTCCCGTGTCCCGAGTGGAGACACGGCAGTTTTTTTATATGGTAATTTTACATTTAATAAATTCCATTTTTACTGCCTTACTTTTTTAACGTTAAATCGTATATATATTATGTTATATATAGGACTCGACCGTGTCCCGGCCGAGAGTGGAGATCGACACGACAATTTTTTTAAATGCCAAGGCAATATATACATATTAATTAATTCATTTTTCGTCTCGATCATGGAGGAAATCCATGGTCTCGATTAATTACAGACATGGCCGCGCGGCAGAATAAAATAAACCTTTTTTAACGTTTTAAGACACACACACACACACACACACACACACATATATATATATATATATATATATACACACATACATATATGTTTTAGGACTTCTGTGTCAGTTTTAATTTATTTTTGTATTGATATCTATTCAATATATTTTATATAACATGTTGACAGCATAATTAATGCATGCATACCTTCAAAAACAGACACGATCGACTGTCTAATAAAATAAAGACTTCATATTAAAATAAATATAAATAAATATTTGCGGGTTCATTATACCTGCAGCGAGAACATGGTATCATAAGACTGCATGACTTGCATGAGCCATATATATATATATACACGGGTATTTGATGGGGCATGTAAAATTAATAATTTAATAATATTTTAAAATTGGATTTATTTTACGTAAAATCAATGACATATATAAATATTATATATAACAGATGTATTAATTAATTTCATGTCATATATGCATGATATTTTATAATATACAGAGATCATGACAAGATTCTAGTTGTAACATTCGATCAACATTAATTTAATTTGTAACACAGTCAATGAAAGTTTTCTTTTTCTATTATATATATTATACTCACAAAAACTGTATTATGTATGATATATGCTGCACGATGTGAACGTCATGTGTCGTTAATTTTATAAAATATAAAGTTAATTAATTAAAAGATGTTTATATCTTTGTATAAGAAAAATTATATTTAAGGTAGGGATAACGCCAGTCACCTGTTCGACATAGGTCCCTTTGATTAACATATGTAATTAAACCTTAGCAATTAAATTCACAAAAATTCTGAATTTTTTTTTAGAAGCGGATATTAGTGCCCAAAAGCCATAGAAAAAGTTTCAAAACAAGTTAACGAGCCGATTTTTTATATTAATTTTTTAGTTTGTCTCTCCATGGGAAAGCCCTATGCTGAAAATTAAAAAAATTAATTAAAAAAAAATCGGCTCGTTAAATTGTTTTCAATTGTTTTCTATGACTTTTAGGCACTATAAATATCTGCCTCTAAAAAAATTTCAGAATTTTTGTGAATTTACATGTTAATCAAAAGAACCTACGTCAAACAGCTGATCGGCGTTATCTCTACCTTAAACATTTTAAACTAAAATTGAATTTGTTTTTATTTATTTTTTTGTATCATGTATACTTTCAACCGAAATATTATTTCTCTCAAAACACTTTTCCAAAGGAAATTACATTTTGAAAATTTGCTACACAGTTTTGCACTAAAATATTATAAATATATAATATTTATACGGGAGTTCTGTTAATATATATATAACTGTATTATAATGTTAACATATATATATGGCATATGGCATATATACGATATATATAATATAAATATATTTAACGTTAAAAAACTTTATTTTAGACTGCCGGGTCTGCAATCGAGACAAGGCGGTCAAAATAGAACTTGTTAAATTTAAATTTACCATATAAAAAAACTGCCGTGTCTCCACTCGGGACACGGGAGTCCTATAAAATATACGATTTAACGTTAAAAAAGCTTTATTTTAGACTGCCGTGTCTGCAATCGAGACAAGGCAGTCAAAATAGAACTTATTAAATATAAATTTACCATATAAAAAAAACTGCCGTGTCTCCACTCGGGACACGGGAGTCCTATAACATATACGATTTAACGTTAAAAAAGCTTTATTTTAGACTGCCGTGTCTGCAATCGAGACAAGGGAGTCAAAATAGAACTCATTAAATTTGAATTTATATCATATAAAAAAACTGCCGTGTCTCCACTCGGGACACGGGAGTCCTATAACATACACGATTTAACGTTAAAAAAGCTTTATTTTAGACTGCCGTGTCTGCAATCGAGACAAGGCATCAGTCAAAATAGAACTTATTAAATATAAATTTACCATATAAAAAAAACTGCCGTGTCTCCACTCGGGACACGGGAGTCCTATAACATATACGATTTAACGTTAAAAAAGCTTTATTTTAGACTGCCGTGTCTGCAATCGAGACAAGGGAGTCAAAATAGAATTTATTAAATCTAAAATCACCATATAAAAAAACTGCCGTGTCTCCACTCGGGACACGGGAGTCCTATAACATACACGATTTAACGTTAAAAAAGCTTTATTTTAGACTGCCGTGTCTGCAATCGAGACAAGGCAGTCAAAAGAGAACTTATTAAATATAAATTTACCATATAAAAAAAACTGCCGTGTCTCCACTCGGGACACGGGAGTCCTATAACATATACGATTTAACGTTAAAAAAGCTTTATTTTAGACTGCCGTGTCTGCAATCGAGACAAGGGAGTCAAAATAGAATTTATTAAATCTAAAATCACACCATATAAAAAAACTGCCGTGTCTCCACTCGGGACACGGGAGTCCTATAACATATACGATTTAACGTTAAAAAAGCTTTATTTTAGACTGCCGTGTCTGCAATCGAGACAAGGCAGTCAAAATAGAACTTATTAAATTTAAATTTACCATATAGAAAAACTGCCGTGTCTCCACTCGGGACACGGGAGTCCTATAACATATACGATTTAACGTTAAAAAAGCTTTATTTTAGACTGCCGTGTCGCAATCGAGACAAGGCAGTCAAAATAGAACTTATTAAATTTAAATTTACCATATAGAAAAACTGCCGTGTCTCTACTCGGGACACGGGAGTACGTCCTATAACATATATACGATTTAACGTTGAAATAGCTTTATTTTAGACTGCCGTGTCTGCAATCGAGACAAGGCAGTCAAAATAGAATTTATTAAATTGAAAATCACTATATATAAAAAAACTGCTGTGTCTCCACTCGGGACACGGGAGTCCTATAACATATACGTTTTAACGTTGAAATAGCTTTATTTTAGACTGCCGTGTCTGCAATCGAGACAAGGCAGTCAAAATAGAATTTATTAAATTGAAAATCACTATATAAAAAACTGCCGTGTCTCCACTCGAGACACGGGAGTTCTATAACATACACTATTTAACGTTGAAATAGCTTTATTTTAGACTGCCGTGTCTGCAATCGAGACAAGGCAGTCAAAATAGAATTTATTAAATTGAAAATCACTATATAAAAATACTGCCGTGTCTCCACTCGGGACACGGGAGTCCTATAACATATACGATTTAACGTTGAATTAAATAGCTTTATAATTTAAGGCTGATGCTGTCTGCAATCGAGACAAGATATTGTACTGCATGAAGGCGTGCATGCAGTTACTATATGATGTCAACAATATGAATTAATTTAATATTATGGATCGCGTCTAGGGTAGATTCGAGCGTATATATATAATATATTATACGTCTTGAGTTGGGCTGGCCAACAACGAGTGCATGCGGGTCCACAGCGCTCATGCAAC
This sequence comes from Siphlonurus alternatus, assembly GCA_949825025.1. Classification (NCBI taxonomy): domain Eukaryota; kingdom Metazoa; phylum Arthropoda; class Insecta; order Ephemeroptera; family Siphlonuridae; genus Siphlonurus; species Siphlonurus alternatus. The sequence goes on along the minus strand of OX463788.1, from coordinate 48,740,509 downwards.
TCAGGACGTGTATATAATATACTATACGCTCTATACCACGTGTAGACGCGACAATATTTAATGTGAATAAATAAAATAAAAATAATTAATTAGTATATATATAATATTATGTTATATATATAATTAATTATATATTATAAAAAATCTTCAATCATTTAATATATATATATATATATATATATATATATATATATATATATATATATATATATATATATATGTATGTATGTATATATATATATATGATTGATGATTAAAATTCCAAAATTAACAAAATATATTCAATACACACATATATATATATATATATATATATATATATATATATATATAATATAATATAAATATATATGCGGTCGAAAATTCCACGATGAATTCATCATTAAATATATTAAATTAATTTGTTATATATATTTTATGTATATAAAATTAATATATATATAACTCGTCATTATAATAAAATAATAATTTTTATAATATCATTATTGATTATATACTTTGAAGTGTTTATTGAAGTTTTATATTTTAATTCCAGTATATATGATCTTAACTTAATTCGGTCGATTGTTCCATGCGCCGGCAGTTAACATGTTGCGCTGCTGTAGCATATAATTAACATTACATATATGATATATGGCGCTTGTATATGAAAGTGCCGTGTCCCGAGTCTTTTTCTTCGGGACAAGGCAGCATAAAACTGCATAATATGCCGCCAGTTAGAGTAGCGTAGTGCGCATGCGCTGAACACTGCCTTGTCCCGATTCGGGACAAGGCTCCCTTGTCCCTAGCAACGTCCGTACTTTTTGCATTGATACAGTTGATTTAGGTTAATTATTTTAAGAGGAAATGTTCTGAAATAAGTTATATAAAAGTGTCGTTTTTTTGTATGAATTATTAGACATTTTACTATATAATGTTGTGTTGTAGAGATACTTATGTTCTTATATCTTTGATCTGGTAAGAAGATGCATATTATTCTTAGTTATTACATTCAGGTTACATTGCAGTCCAATAAGCATCTATGGGCCTTTGTGTTATTTCAAGGCCTGGCCTCGGCCTACACGTACAGTATGCATACTAGACGTGTGTAGCGTTGATACTTACAATTTTTACCACAGGTTTTGTTGACAAATGGTAATCGTCAAAATGAGTTCAGCACCTAAGAAGACAAATAGTGCTACTGCTCGTCTGAAGCAAGATTATCTTCGCTTGAAGAAGGACCCTGTTCCTTACGTTATTGCTGAACCCCTTCCGTCTAATATTCTTGAATGGTTTGTAAATCTACATATAATATCATTGATTTACTGCACACCTCAGGACAGCACGAACTTTATATCACCTCTACATGTATGAATATATACTGTACTCTGTTTGGGGGCGTTGTCTTGCAATCTATGTTGGTGTGCCATGGTGTTTTCTTTTGGGTTTATAATATGCAAATATGCATACTTTATATTCCTACTTTATACGCAGTATGCATATAATTACTATATGCATAATATGATATATTTATGCCATATGGCTGTATATACAGTAGGGTATAATTTATACAATATATGCATACAGTATGTATATTACCAGAACAGTACATAGGTTATATATATGCATAGGATGCATACAGTATGTATGATAATGTATGCATACATACTGAATATTTTGTACACATCGCAAATACTTCACTGTATGCATACTGTACAGTTGTGCATGCAGTACATATATAATTATCATATATATACAGTGCACAGCCCAGTTTTGGATTGTAGCCCTGTTTTGGTTCTGACCTGCTTTTAGGCTCCTTATAGGCAAAAAAAAGTAAAAAAATACTATTGTAACTGATTAAAGTAGAGTGAGCGAGTTCATTTTTTTAATATTTTATTTTTTAAAAATAGTTTAAGCTATAGTTTCTATTGAGAAATGAAAACCAAAAAATTCCATCTCAAATAGTTTCACCACAAAAAATTCCCAAAGTTGGTGTTTCGGAGGCCTTTAACGTGCAGCCTTATGGAACATAAAACCACGTTTTACTCCAACTTTTTCTGAACTATGGTACCATTTAAAAAATACTTACGTAATCTATGATGAATTCTTTAATGAATTTTCAAATAAAAAAAAAAAAATTTACGGGGTCGTTTTCTTGCAAAAAAATCATGAAAATCCTTATGGGAATTAACCCGCAAAAACTTAAAGATTTTTTTCCAAAAAAACGGCTCCGTAAAAAAATTTTTTTATTTAAAAATCCATTAAAGAATTCATCATAGATTACGTAGGTATTTTTTAAATGGTATAGCATAGTTCAGAAAATGTTGGAGTAAAACGCGGTTTGATGTTCCATAAGGCTGCACGTTAAAGGCCTCCGAAACACCAACTTTGGGAATTTTTTGTGGTGAAACTATTTGAGATGGAATTTTTTGGTTTTCATTTCTCAATAGAGGGCAGCTTAAACTATTTTTAGAAAATAAAATATTAAAAAAAATGCAATCGCTCACTCTACTTTAACCAAACCCTCCCTTCCATGAAAATAACAACTGCAATATCTTGATAATTTTGTTACTGGTTCAAAAAAAATCAAAAGCGAATAAAAACGGGGGTTTTAACAAATAATTCGTTTTTATTTTTTCTCAACCAGAAAAAAAAATTCACGGTATTGCAGTTGTTATTTTTATGAAAAGGCTGATTTGGTTAATGGGTTACAATTTTATTTTTTTACTTTTTTTGGCTATAAGGAGTCCAAAAGCAGGCCTGGACCAAAACCGGAACATTTTTTTTTTTCATGTCCCTCCACACTTTTTTTTTTTTTTTTTTTTTTTTACGCATAGAAATGCTCTGATATGGAACTGAAATTATGATAAACTCAATTGCTACATTTCATTGAACATGTTAATATTTTTTTCAAAATTTTAAGAACCCTAAATATGGATGATAAAAATTGTTAAAAGTGCGAAATGTCTTCAGGGGGTCCGTTACCGGGCTGCGTGGTGTAGCTAAGACTGCTGTATGCATATATGTATGGACGGGGGCATTATAAAGTCTAAAAAGTGTATGATATACCGGTATACTGTACACACAGTCCTTTTATATTGTAAAATACAGAGTACGTGACTTCAAAAAAGACGTTTGGTATCAAAGTTTGAGTTATACAATAAGAGGTGTATTATATACTGTACAACACACAATTACAACGCTTCCACGGTACTACAGTATGATAGTGCAGTATCTTATCATAACTATATATGTGTACAGTACGGTATATGCATACCGTATATATTATAGTACGTAAATAATAATATACTACGTAGCTGTAATAAAAATTTATAAAATTTTAGACCACGTGTTGACAGCTTTCTGTAAAGCAGAAAAACTGCCAGATATACATACTGTATTGCGCACATGCAGTATGCAGGAACTACCCTAAATGCATGCAGTACTAGTAAAAAATTATTCATTTTCACGAACAGTAATTTCAAAATTTTGGCAGGCTCCTGTAATCCAGCTAGGAAGCTTGATTTTGAGGCCTGTCTGTGATGCATGAGTGTAGGAATACTCATTAAAGTATTTATTCATCAAGGTATACTTTATTGTATGCATAATATTGGCAAAATTTTATATTGGTCTCTGCTTGCAATAATCTTGTGAGAGACTAAGTAAGTACTGTATGCATGTTTACAATATGAAGGAACTTGAATCTGAAATCCTTCACCAGAGTAAAATTCAATTTTTCCTACAATCTTGCAATAATTCCGTAAATTCATTTAATTTTTGTTGATTGCACCCAAACATATTATACACCTCGGGAAAGTACAAAAGCAGGACTCCTGCTGTGTTTGTGGACAATGCCACCCAGTTTATGAAGCGAGGTATGATGAGCTTATTAACTTTTGTGATGATTTAAGTAAGTATGGCAGTGAAGAGCCTCAAGTCTTACCTCTCTTAAAATTGCAGTGCTACATCTACTTATGTCTTAAAACTGCAGCTTTATCAAAGCAGGCAAGGACAAGTTTGTGCTGTCTTGAGGTGCACCTGAAAACTCTGCGAGGACTTGAATTGTCTCCTCAAGACCCAAGCTGAGGCCAGTGTAGATCTTGGGGCACAGCTTCTTAATCATTCATCTCTTGATCATTGAACTTATAGACACAATTAAAACACACAACACATTTTGTGACCTAAAATAATTTATTAACACTTACTTATTAACAGTTAAATGGGTAATTCTGTAAATTATTGACCAATCACGGTTGCCAGTGGTGAAAGTAAGCCGGTGCGCACCAGTGCGGCGCACTGGTAAGACACTGATCGAAATTCACCAAAAAATTCAATAATTTTTAATGAAAAAAAAATAATAGTTGCAAGTGTGAACAGATCACATCATAATCATAATCATTATAACCATTATAATCATGCTCAATGCATGTTTCTTGTACTTTGATTTTATTTATCTCACGAAGTTTTAACTTGCACTTTCTTTTAAAGTCAAAATTTGGTACTAAACAAAATGAAATAATTGAAATCTATATTGAATGTATTTATTATACTTTTATTAATTTTTTTCAATGGGTAAAAAATAAAAAATGATACAACAATTTGTGATACGAAATTGTTGCATTGTAAATAAGTAGTAAGTGCTGTAGTAAAACATTATTTTAAAAGACTACGATAAAAAATTTAATTTTAATATTTTTCTCACAAACGCCTAGCTTTTTTTTTGGCGAGCCTGAGAACACATTTATTCATTATTTTATTTTTTTTTAGATTTTTTAAATCCAATAATTTTTTATATATATATATTTTTTTAAATATCTGTAGGTTTACTGTTTACTTGGTTTACTATTTTATCTTCAATTTTCATATAAAGTGGTAATCGTTAGCACTTTTTTAAAATTGTAGCCTATACATCTTTTTGGAATTTTTTGTTTAAATTAATTTTTGAGACATTTAAAACGATAATTTAATTATTTAAAAAAATGTGACATTTATTAAATTAATTTTATAATTTTTATAGAACATTCTAAATTGTGAAACAGTTCATTAAAATATTTTTATTGTATTAACACTGCTGCTAGACATAGACAATTTGTTTGCGATTATTTTCATATTAAAAGTCATGTTTTAATTTTCATCAGCCAGCTAGCACAGATATTTTTGAACATTTGTTTTTTATCAACTTAAATGTGACACTATACATTTTTTTTTTTTTTTTTTTTACTTGGTTAAAAGTTTGAATAAAAATAAGTATTTAATTTTACTAATATTGTGGGTTAATTTCCACAAGGATTTTAACTTTTTTTTTCCGGAAAACGGCTCGGTAAAAAAATATTTTATATGTAAATCGAAAATCGATTAATGAATTTATCATAGATTACGTAGGTATTTTTTAATTGGTACCATAGTTCAAATGAAGTTTAAGTAAAAAGTAAAAAGCTGTTTTCTGTGCCATAATTTTGCATGTTAAACGCCTCCGATCGAAACACCAACTTTGGGAATTTTTTGGTTTTCATTTCTTAATAGAGGGCAGGTTAAAATATTTTTAAAAAATAAATTTTTTAAAAAAATGTAATCGCTCACTCGACTTTAAATATTATAAATCAATTTTAGTGCAACTTTTCAATTAAAAAAAATAAGTCACGCCCCTTTTTACCAAAAAATCGCGCCTCCGGCGGGGGTTTGGGCCCTTCAGGCCTCTATCTAAAGCGCACTGGTAAGAAATTAAAACTACTTTCACCACTGACGGTTGCACCATTGTCACTGGATGTGTTTGAAATTTTTTTCGGGCAATAGCTTTCTTGAGTATAAGCTGTAACTGAAAAATTCCAAGTTCCGACGAACACTCTGGGCTGCAGCAGCGTCGAAGTCTTATGGACATTTAATATAGGAAAATTATATCCACTCTAACATCTACTGTATTAAAACTTTTTGGAGTTTTCAAATATGGTCTTCAAATGTGCCAAATTTGAAAACCCCACAATTTTTTTTAATAAAAGTGTCCGTGGATATCATTTTCCTATGATAAATGTCCATAAGACTTTGCACGCTTCTGCAGCCCAGAGAGTTTGTCAGAACTGGGAATTTTTTTAGTTATACTCAAAAAAAGCTATTCCCTGGAAAAAAATTCGAGGATATCCAATGACAATAGTGCAACCATGATTGGTCGATAATTTACAGAATTACCAAAATAGCTTCAGAATCTGAATGAAACCCCTGCCTTTTGGTCCTGCCTTTTGGTCAGTTTTAAGTCTGTCTGTTACTGGCTGAAACTTTGTAATACATTATTGTTGTGGAAACTATGTGCTCGTTTACTATGCAGTGGATATAGTTCTTGGACTCCCCTGTGTGTACACAATTGTAACATGCTGCATTTGTGCAGGCACTACGTTGTGACTGGACCAGAAAACACTCCATACGAAGGAGGGATGTATCATGGCAAACTGGTTTTCTCGCCGGAGTTTCCCTACAAACCACCAAGCATATACATGATCACTCCAAATGGAAGGTTAGCTCAAACTATAACAACCACTACTGTCCTTGTGCTCATGAAATTGTCATTAAGTAAGACAGTACTGGTACAAGTGTAATAATAATAATTTGATACCAGTAGAAATAATAGGATCACCGAATTTAAATTCACTTTTTGTTGCAGATTTAAGACAAACATGAGGCTGTGCTTGTCCATCAGTGACTACCACCCCGACACTTGGAACCCAGCTTGGAGCGTGTCCACCATATTAACAGGCCTTCTCAGCTTCATGGTAAGTCATGCCTGATTTGGAAAGAAGGATGGAGTGTCAGACACGCTATGGTAAAATCTACTCTATTGCATCAAGTCTGTACAGATAAATGTTTGTTTTCTTTCATTCTCTGTTTGTTTGTTTTTTTTTTTTTTTTTTGTGGGGTGAGAAGGGTGAACAAGCAATGGAGTACAGACCTCAAAAATTTTGAATGCAGAAATGGATAGAGGGTGCAAAGTTGTGATACTCTGATTTTTAAAGTCCAGGAACCATTTTTAAAAATAATTTGAAAGTACATTTTATGACTTCACGAGGCGTGCCATAAAAGGATAGGATTTTGACGCCACCAAAAAAAGAGTAAAAATAGTTACCAGCCTCTAAAAAATCTGAAAAAAATCTGAGTGACGTAACTTTGCACCTTCTATCCATTTTTTCAATAGTAAAAATTGAGGTCAATACTCCATTATGAGATATCATTGACAACAAATAGATCTTAAAGGTGTTCCAAAGTGAATACTTTTTTTACATGTTCGGACAGCTACGAATTATTCTAATATCCCTGTGGCTCAATATTTACGTACAATGCCCAGTTATTTTATGTACAATTAATTATTTAGTTTGAAAAATGAGTTTGAAAACCGTTGGTTGATTCAAACATGCCTGCGGCCGCAGCAGCCGGTGATATGCCAAGAAGGGGGCGGGACAGGGCGGGAGGAGGTTCTCCCAATTCGCGGGAGATTCTCGTCGTATCAGCGGTTGCTGCGGGAGCGCACCGACTTGAATCAACCAACGGTTATCAAATTCACTTTTCAAAATAAATAATTAATTGTAAAATAACTTAGGCACTGTATGAGAATATTAAGCCACAGGGATATCAGAATAATTCGTAGCTGCCCGAATATGTAAAAAAAGTATTCACTTGGGTACACCTTTAATAAAGTATATTGAGAAGCCCCTACATGGCAACTTGAAGGCAACACTGCATCATGCTATCATGCTAGTTGTATGGACTGTGTACCATGCAATGAGAAATGCCTTTCTAGCCAAGAGTTAGCAATAATAGCTCCATCTGTGCAAGGTCTTTTCATACAGGTTATTTTAATAACTTGGTTTATTAAACACAAATATTGTACAGATACAATTATAATATACATAAGCACAAACACAATGGACTTAAATATAAATAAATAACATGGAACTGTAGTTATGGCCTGTGCATTAAAGAATGTTAAATGGCTAATTAATCACATTCAAACATTTCGAACTCACTAAGATGGTATTAAGATCCACGAATTAGAAGATAGTGAAGTGACGATCAGGACACATTTCAATTTGCCTGCCCCTGTAATACTACATATTTTTTTTAAAATTTCGCAGTGCAATGGATCTTCCCAAACTGAGAAGTATGAATTTGATGATGTGGCGTAAATTATATGACAAAACCTTGCATCTGTTTTATCTCAGGGATCATCTTTCTTTCATGCAAGAGTGTGGATATTTATTTTATTTTTCATCAACACAGACGGAGAGGAGCCCAACCCTGGGCAGCATAGAGGTGCCAGACTGCGAGAGGCAGGAGCTGGCCATCCAGAGCCTCGAGTTCAACCTGCGCAACAAGACCTTCTGTCAGTTGTTTCCAGACACTGTTGAGGTAATACTAATACTGCACAACTAGTCAACAACTGTTTGTTCTCAGTATCAAGGGACTTGCATTAATTATGTGGCTCATGGATAACAGCAAGCAAGCATTAGCAAACTGATAAATGACTTTAGGGGAAGCTGCAAGTATCACTGCTGTCATATTTGTTTGAGATAAAAAAGTTATGTAGTAAATTTTGCTTATTTCAACAACATAATTTACAATTACAATAATTGAAATATGTAATACTTGGATAATTGAAATATTACTAGATTAAGGCAAATAATTTGTTCCTGGGTGTAATATTGTGTGTATAATATAAGGTGTTAAATTCCAAATTTGTATGTTTGTTTGTTTTCTTTCTTTCTTTTTTATTTTTACTTCATCAATCCATATTGAGAATATATCTTTAAAATGATAGTGGTGCCCCTCCTTGTTCAGCCAAGGCATCTAAAAATAATAAGAACAAGTAGGCTGGCTTTTCAGCTTTATTCAAATTAGAAGACCCCTAAAGTTTAAGATATTTTCAGTATAATAGTTACTGAGGAAAAAAACGATTCAAATTTCTTTTTAAAGTAGAGTGAGCGATTTAATTTTTTTGAATATTTTATTTTCTAAAAATAGTTTAACTCGCCCTCTATTGAGAAATGAAAACCAAAAAATTCCGTCTCAAATAGCTTCACCACAAAAAATTCCTAAAGTTGGTGTTTCGGAGGCCTTTAACATGCAACCTTATGGAACAGAAAACAGCTTTTTACTCCAACTTCGTCTGAACTATGGTACCATTTAAAAAATACGTACGTAATCTATGATGAATTCTTTAATGAATTTTCAAATAAAAAAAAAAATTACGGAGCCGTTTTTCCGAAAAAAATATTGAAATTTTTGCAGGTTAATTTCCATAAGGATTTTCAAGATTTTTTTCCGGGAAAACGGCTCCGGAAAAAAAAAATTATTTGAAAATTCATTAAAGAATTCATCATAGATTACGTACGTATTTTTTAATTTGTACCATAGTTCAGACGAAGTTGGAGTAAAAAGCTGTTTTCTGTTCCATAAGGATGCATGTTAAAGGCCTCCGAAACACCAACTTTGAGAATTTTTTGTGGTGAAGCTATTTGAGATGGAATTTTTTGGTTTTCATTTCTCAATAGAAGGCAGGTTAAACTATTTTTTAGAAAATAAAATATTCCAAAGAGTGAAATCGCTCACTCTACTTTAACGTGGTGATTTAAGCAGGGGGGAAAATCTGCTACTTGTAGACTCTATTACAACTGAAAATTGAGCGTCTGTATCTTTATATTACATTGAAGTCATATATACTACATACAGTATGCATATGCATAGTTTTAATATTGCATTTATTTCATAACAGTTGGTGATTATCAAGATTCAGCATATTAAACTAATAATTGTAACATCTATACAAAACTTGAAATACTGTACTGTAAAGTAGGAGTAAACAAGTTTTGTTAAGTGTTTAATATATTAATTTATTATTTATTAAATGTTTATTTATTTAAAGAAGATAGAAACACATACGATAGAAAAAATTGTGTTGTTTTAACTAATTATTCTCTTTTTGCTGGGTCAATGACGGCTAAAAGCTCGAACTATCTCCCTTCCCAACAAATCTTTTTCTATCGTATGTGTTTCTATCTTCTTTAAATAAATAAATATGTATGGCTAAGTTTGATTTTTTCAAATAATTAATTATTACATGTTTACTGAATGTTTGCATTAATTGACAACATGATGTTGTCAATAGGCATCATGTTGTTTTAAGTGTGTCAGCTGCCCACCTCACAAGACTAACTGTGAACAACAGACATGAATAATACATAATTTTATTATTGCAATATGAATAGGTGACCTATACTATATTGAGCAATGTAAGCAAACACTTTTTGTGACTCTTACATAACAGCATGATTTCTCTTGTCAGAGCTTGCAAAAACAATTTGAAAAGTATGATGATACAGAACTAAAGATCCATCCATGCTGATAGATCTATCCATGCTTGCATTAAAATTTTTATGCAGTTTGTCATGTCATCATTTGTTGCAGCAAGTGGCGGTGGAGCTTCGACGACGTGACGAGGCCATCCGCAACGGTCATGTTGCTGCAGACGAGGCAGACAGTGGTGGTGCCCCCGGTACGCCTCGCAGAAGCCAGAGCGCGGCGGCAGCAGCAGCTGCTGCAGCAAACCAAGAGCAGAGTCCCCTGCAGGCAGCACTCACTAACATCCTCATATGCGTGTGTGTGGTGCTGTTTGGACTGATCGTCAAATATGTGGTCACTCTGAGCAATCCGGCGGCTCCCGCACAGTGAAATGTACCTACCGTGATATCCCTCTGGTTGATGCCGCCTCCATGTGAACTGTCACTGCTGCTGCTGCACTGCTACTTGATTTGTTTTCCTTACTTAGCTATCTACCCCAATGTACATTTATTTGTGTATTTAAGTTACTTGATTCCGCAGATCTGGCCAGGCTGACTGTGACAATTTCTACAGTTTTGTAAGTAGCTAGAGTTGGTCTGAATCATTCTCTAAAAGCTGCAACCAGACACACTCAGCACAGTGTTTTAAGATTTTCAAGGGAAAATCCATTTGACCATGTTATGTCAATGCTGGGAGTTATTTTTTCTGTAATTATATTGCATGAAGTGCATAAATGTGTGACATACTGTATAATGCAATCTTTTATTTTTTTCCACCTCAGTTTTCATGAATTTGGATAAAAAGTTTTTTTTTTTTTTTTTTTTTTAAATCACTAACTACTACTTTCAATCATATATTTTTTACATAATTACTGAACTGGGAAAAATATGGGAGGGGGTGGGGGGGAATCATAGAAGGAATGTTTAATTTATAACAATATAAAATGGATATGTATGTTCAATCTGCTACCTGCAGGTACTTGAGGTATTAGATGTATTGGTGTTAGGCTGTACCTACGAGCTATCGTTTGATAACTAAAAATCTGGTAGCTAACCGAAGATAATGTTGAGTGGGCATTATGAATTATTAATTTTCTAATGTTATTTGTGGTCTTAACAAGCTGATAACAGTGACATTTCAAGCCTTCAGTAAGTTTGAATTGACCCAGCAATTTTGTTAGAATATTATTTAATGCTATTTAATGAAGGGTCAGTTCAAAAATAGATGATTACTTATGAAAGTAAAAGGATTCTAAGAACATTATTAAAACGTTGTATAAAGATTGGAAATACATACTACTGGTAATAAATTCAAGTAACCATTAACTTTATTTAGTGAGGCTGGAAGCATTTCATTCGCTATTACCCTCCAAAAGTAATCTAACATTTACTGAATTGGAGGTAAGAGGTATTAGCCTTCATCATGTCACCTATGCTGAAAACCCTTTTTGTAGTATGTATTTGTTTTAAATATTTTGGTGTTTTATTTACTAGCTAAAGAACACCTGATGGCAAAATTGCCATAAACATGGAAGCAATCTCGGATTGTAAAGTTTTGTTATGTTCTTTTGACAGACATTGCTCACAGCTGTACACACACTTTCCTAGTGTTATCAGCAGCCTGTTTGTGTTGCAGTCCACCTCCAAGCTGCACTCTACACAAGCCAACTTCTGTAATGAAGCTGTTTTTTACAAGCTCAATTTGAAATATGACTTGATACAAACAGTTAAATGTCAATTATATTTTTTCAAAAGTACAGTACATGAGTAGCAGAGATAGTGCTCAAACTTGTTTCCAATGTTACAAAAGTGTGCTTGTGAACTGCGACAGCTTAAATAATTGTGATAACAATTTTAAACTTTTATTCTCTTATTCTCCCCCAGATTACTGTTTTTTTTTTTTTTTTTTTTTTTTTTTTTTTTTTAATGTGTATATTATTGTAATTAACCTCAAGTCATACTGGTGCTGAGTAGTTGCAGTATTTTTGGTTAGTTATATTTATTCCAAGAGCTGTCAATGGATGCCTTGCTTGTACGCCACAGTGTCATTGTGAACAGACAGTCTCTGAGGTGAAGTGCTGCGTTAAGTGCTGCCATTGTCACTCCTCGGAGAACATTTATCTGTTGTGTCTGTGTGCTAACCTCAGAAGAAGAAAGGATATTATCCTGAAAATTAAACAAAAACTTTGTTAAGCAAGTAAGCATGTTTCCCATTATAGTGGTAGATAGCTTTGCACTTCTAAATGCAAAATGCATTCCTTGATTTATTTATTCTTTAATTTTACCAGAATTATTATTGCAATCTATAAATCCAGCACATGATTCATGGATTTTTATTTCTGATGGTGCATTTAAAGGCCATCATTTTATTGTTATTCTGTTGTTCTGTATATGTATGTAATTTTAAAGTTTGTTTTAATTCTATTTTCTTTAGTATATATATATATATATATATATATATATATATATATATATATATATATATATATTCCCTGCTCTGTTGAGTGCTGGCTGGTGAGGTGAAACTTGCTCTGTAGAGCTCTCCATCATGGCATATTTACTGTTTTACACCACTTTATTTTGTCATTTGAATTAATCTCACAATAACAAGGCTTTGTGTAAATGTATTACCACGTACATGTAACATATTATGTTTTTATTTATTCAGCAGGCTGTGCTTGATAGATTGAGCGCTTGATAGGTTGAGCCAAGACCTCTTCACCCCTGAGCTCATGAAGTTCCACAAAAGTGTACACTTTTACTTTTAGAGACTTCATGAACTCTGGAGCTGACCGACGTTGATAGTGTTCAGTACTGGAGGTTGTGACATAGCAATTTACCTTTTTTGACTTGATTAATGCCCAGGATGAAATAAGAACTTGTAATTTAAAATTTGTTACATGTTAAAACATCTGGAAGTTACCTATTGAGTTAAGACGTTAGTTAAGACATTTATTTTTGGTACATTTCTCATCTCTGAAAAGTTCCCTGTTACTGCCTTGTTAAACGCTATTGTGATATACTTACAGAGTATGAGATTAACAAGGTTGCAAAGGGAACTTTTTAGAGGTGACAGCTGTACCAATCAAGCTATAGCTTCTTTTATATCAATACATAATATTTATATATTTTTTATCTTGATTAATTACAGTACTACCAAGGCAGGAAGCCTTATTTATTTTAAATATTATACTTTTTTTTTTAGTGGGCTACTCTTATTTGTTGACAATATTTTACTGGTGGAACAGAGCCAAGAATGTCTGGTATTGAACACCATTGACATCATCAGAGTTGCAACATTACCATATGTACTTGTTGGTCTCTACCTGTACGCCTAATTTGCCCTCATTAAAATGTTAATGAAAAATAGTATAATTACTGTACACCAAATAATAAATAAAGTGCTCGTTAAATTAAAGTGGTCAGAAAAGTTGAGAAGTTGTGAAATTTATAATGCTGTAATTTTGTGTTCACACTGTGAGATTTGTCAACTTTTAATTCATCTAGGTTTGCCTCAGAATATTTCCAAAGTCCAAGTCAACTTGTCGTCAGCTTACAGCTTTACCAAAACAAAATTATTTTTTAGTTGTTATGGAAGCCAAAAATGAGGTGTTAATATTATAATTAAAATTAAAATTTTTCCAAGTACCTCCATTTCTTCTTGCAGTCATAAAATTAATTAAATTATTTATGTTTAAATGTTTTAGCTCAAGTTTTTTTTTTTTTAACCTATTATGAAGAATTACATCATAGATAGAAGTACCATAATTTATAAATAGTTTTCCCATTAACTGTTCTGTATTCCAAATATTTCTTTATACCCTAAACCAATTATCAACTTACAATAAAAACATGTGTTTGTTCCTTTCTTTTATGCAGTCTTCTTTTTTTTTTTTACATATATATTTCTTTAATAATAAATTACCTCAGTTAGATTTTTTTTTAAATACATATAACAAAATAAATGTATGTCAATACTTAACTTAAACTCGTATAACTAATAAAATCTTTACTTAATTGTGACACAAGGACAGATCATCAGAAAAAGAGAAGAGCAAGGGGTTAAGGGGATGATGTCCCATAAAACTCTACATTGAACTGTTAAATGGCACATGGACTCGGAACTTTGGAAATTATTCTGGAGTAATAAGCAAAAAAACAAAAAAAAAAAATGTTTAAAAATAGCATGCAGCGCAGCAAGGTGTACATTCTTCTTGTGAGCTTTCCCTGCTTACCGTTTGACTGCCCACCCTTCTGACTGAAGGCATGCAATGTTTTAATTTAACTATAATTCAACTAGAGTATTAATTACTAAATTTACTATTTTTCAAAAAATCTTGTAATTAAAAAGGCACAATTAACAATTTTGTAAGTTAACTTTTCTGCTAGTGCTGCAACGCGACAGTAGTCCCGGAAACTACCTTACAAAGTTTCTCAATAAACTAAAATTGATAAAATATCAGATACTGTTTTGATGTACCTTTTTTTTTTTATGTGCATGCAATTATATACAAAACTGCAGCTTCTCTGGCTACCTCGATTGTACTGATTTTTCATTTGTTTTCACGGACATTTAGTTCATTAGTTTAATTAATTAAGTCATTTTATAGGGGGAAGTTGTAAAATCTAGGTCAGAAAAGTTAAAGACTGAAAAAATTGTAAAATGAAAGCCATGACCAATTTTTTAAGACTTGAAGTTTTCTGGCCTAATTGAAGACTTATAGTTTTGTGGATACCTCCTGTTATAATGCAGGTTGGATACAGTGAAAACGCGCAATTTTTTTAAACAAAAACTTGTATTTCAATGGAAATAAATGTTATGATTATTATCATACTCAAAATGAAAACTTGGCATTGTTTTTGTAACCAAAATATATTTTTCCTCTTTAAATTATTATTTAACCGAGGTAATAAAATGCTGTGCTAGCTTATAATTACCCTGCAAGGGATATATGGCGCAAGGGATATAGCGTCATGGTATGAATGAATGAAAATTATTATTACTTTCCTTTTACGTAGGATTTTTTTCTACAGCATGCAGTGATAATAAATAAAAAAAATTGTCTGATATAATTCTGTAAAATATTAATATCAGAACCAAAATTGAAGATAAATACACATATATACTATACCTGTATAATATTATCCCTCCCCTCTAGGTTTAGAATATAATGATTATTATTTAGCTCTATACAAGTCTTGTAGAGCTCAATGATAATGATGTAACCCGGCCCAATGGCGATCAATTAACCAAGAACCAACTTCTAATTTATACTAATTAAGCAATAAAAAAATAAGCATGCACCAAGTAATACAGTATATAGTGCGGTAAATACACTGAATAAAAAGTTTTGACTATTCCTAAAAAGTTAATAACTTTAAAAAAATTCAAACGTCCAAAAAATTTATATAATAATAGTAGAACAAATAAAATAGACTAATCAATTAATATGGTTTATTTAAGGGTAAGGTAACACGAACAATCGATTGTTGATAGTCCCATTTGATTAACATGTAAACCTTAGCAACGTGTACCTCATAATAATTCTGAATTTTTTTTAGAGACAGTTCTTAGCACCAAGAAAATGTGGAAAAAATTTCAAAACAATCGGTCGATCCAATTTTTTTAAATGATTTTTTTAAATTTTCAGTATAGGGCTTTCCCATGGAGACCTAAACTAAGAAATTAATTTAAAAAAATTGGATCGACCGATTGTTTTGAAATTTTTTCCATATTTTTTTGGTGCCAAGAACTGTCTCTCAAAAAAAAAAAAATCAGAATTATTATGAGGTTGCTAAGGTTTACATGTTAATCAAATGGGACTACCAACAATCGATTGTTCGTGTTATCTTACCCTTAACTCTTCAGCCAAATTAAAGATATAAATAATTCGTCAGGAATTTGGCCACATTTCAAAGTTGTTGTTGTTGTTTTGTTTTTTGTTTTTTTAGAGAGTTTTTGTAATTTGAAAAATATAATATCAAAACCTCAACTACCGAGGTGAGATGTATAACATATATGACTGCAATATGCATATATCATCGAGAAATTAAATAAGAGAAAAAGAAATAAATAACATGCTTGGTTTTTATCAATAATGACTGATTGAGGTGTTCGTGTTTCGAGACTGTCGTAGCTCTGTTCATAAATACACAATCAGAAAGAATCGATTTTTATTGATGAACCTTAATTATAAATCATAAGGTCTGTTCGTAAATACACAATCAGGAAGACTCAATTATTTACTATTTACGAACAGACCTAAAATCAATAAAAAAAATCGATTCTTTCTGAGTGTATATTTACGAACAGAGCTTGTGTCTTTGCCTCACCTGCATGACTGGGATTTGGCTCCAGCGCAGGTTAAAAATGAATGGTGTTAATAGCACTGTTAACTATAACCAAGATTTTCGATTTTTTAATTCATATTAATTATAATAATTATCATTCGATCAGCATGCTGATAAAAATATAGTGACTGCGCGCTGGTATAATATGATATTGCATATAAATTATATAATATATATTTGTATAGAAAGATTTCCAATCTGGTCGTACCAAAAATTTAAGAGTCTAAGTTTACCACGCCTCCTGTATTTGCATGGACTAGCTGCAATGTGTGACAACGCAACAAATAAATCTAAGCAGGTGTAACGTTCGCGTGCTGTCCCCCGGCTGTCCCGAGGTTTATATATATATATATGATATACATATATAAATACGCGGGAACTTTCGTTTGAGTGTACGTGGTTGTAGTTCCGAGACTGAGAACTAGCGCATCGGCATCGGAGAAATATATTATATTATCCTTGCATACCCAAGCAAGCTGCACTCGGTCTCATTAAGGACTAATGAGGAGTGGGTGCAAGCAGGGGGAGGAGGGGATGCGCCGCATGGGCAGAGCGTGCGGAAATGGGCGGAGCAGCGTGATACTAGAGAGGGGCCCTCCTCAGTGATGAATGAATCGGGACAACAACTTCTCTTGCATGTCTAAATATAGATTTAAAAATTATAACGCGAGTTTATTTTTAAATTAAATAATTGCAAACATGTTTCACCACTCTTCATTGATATATTATTAAAATTACAAGGACTATATATATATATATATATATATATATATATATATATATATATATATATATATATATATATATATATATATATGAGTGATGTACACAGTACTGTATATTTTCTTGATCGAACTCGTGCGTTCGAGTCTCTTAAATTTTCAGATAAAAACCGAGCGTAATTTTCTTGAAAAATATTTTGCAAATAGTCATAAATTGTTAGAGTCATTATTTTATATCAATTGCTATGTGGCGAAGTATAAATTGTTATCCTGCAGCCTGCAGTGTATTACTAAATTTATTTAAAGAAATTGTTTTATTGATATATATTATATAACTATATTGTATTTCAAGTGTTAGTACAGTATATATAATATGTGTATAGACTAAATATCAATTAAAAATCTCTTCATTGTATTTTCATTGGGTTGGATGGAAGAGTGGGCCTAATGGCCTAAATCCCGCCCTCAATAAAGACGATTTTATTTATTTAATTAATTAAGCTTTTGCAGATTCGACTGAAAGTACGTACTGTACATAAAATTCTTAATAATTAGTTCGAGGACTTGAAATATTCTTATACACAAATTATATATGATAATAAAATTAATATATAATAAAATTAATATAAATACAGTATTATAAGCTCAAAATACATATTGATGGTGTTTGTTAAATTTACCGTAGTTTCCGTACATTAAGCTTACAGCTTATTTAGCTATATTTATAGCCAACACGCGATGCATGGCACAAAAATCATTCCATTGGCTCAAAAGCTGCAGTAATTTTAAAGGTCACTTCACGTTCTAAAAGCAGAGGCAAATTAACAGCTACGTATATATAATAATATACACATCGGTACATATATTGCAAATTGCAAAACGCAATGAATTCAAGTGTGTTGGTAAAAATTGACGTACCACATATCTGGTGCCTGCAAATATATAGCATGTTAAATTTAGGGTATTATACATAAAAATAATACGTATCTTATTTTCAGTCTATCTTCAAATAATCCTGCTTCATGTTATATTCATGGCTTTATGTATTTAGTTTATATACCAGCTAGTGAATATCCTCTCTCTCAAAGAACCTTGCCGACGAAACTTTGACCGCCAGTTTTACTATTCGTATAAAATATACTAACATTTTTTTACTGCAGTAGATTTTACAGTAACCAGAGGCTATTCGCGGCCCCTTTTTTCTTGCAGGTAATTAGTGAGGCTGGAGGCTCTGCCACGTCGGTCGTAGCTACCGAACTGCCTCTCTGCACCCCCTAGCCTATTAATGTGTGACGTAGTCGACTTAGCAGGCTCTTTTGAAAACGAGCAGCTGCTAATTCTTTTAGTGCGGCCACCTCAGCTCTAAGGTGCAGATGAGGCGCCTCCACCACCCAACCTCCGTGTAGTGGGGCGTTCCTGTGAACCTGATGTGGTGCAAGGAGGGTACGATCGAGAATCGAGAACCGAATTGGTATAGAGAAAAATACCTGGGCTGTGAGCCCAGTTGGTCCATATTTCCTCCCTTGTGTTATCCCTCCCCCTCCCATCCCTGATGAGTTTTCCCTGCATGGCCATAGTATCCCTGAGCGACCCTGAGTCTGTGAACGCCATATAATATTACCATGATGTTATATAATATATAATATGATAAGTGGTGCGACGTACCATTGAGACTCGCTAATTATATAAGAGGTCTGAGAAAATAGATGCTTTGATGATGATATAATACTGTACAATTAAGCGATGCTATATAATACAATTTGATGCTATGTTGACTATCAGGTTAATACAATTCTTACACATATATAATATAATTATGTATTAATTTTGTTGTTAATGTTGTTGTATATTTATATATAATTGTTTTGTAAATTGTTTAAATTTGATTTCTTACCATCTTGTCTAAAATTTATCCAAGTAAAACTGACGTTCTCCGTTTACGAGTTTTCCAAACTCTTTTGGGGTGTATTATATTGTAATATTATTCCATATCTCTGCATTTTTTTGAATAAACAAATTGAAAAAAGTGAATACATTTGCAAGATGTTTGCTTATATTTTAGTTTAACTTTTCTATCCATCATCATGCAGGTGCATGGTATCCACTCCACCCCGACTGCCCTCTTTTGACCCTACCTTGACCCTAATTTTTACTAGCAGCTACATCGCATATACTGTATAATATAGGACTCAGGTCAGGCGCAGATCGACTGGCCATATTGAAGCTGGGTCAGGGATCCTTGACTGCATCGTGGCTTCTCCATTATTTTTTAATCCATATATAGAGCATATAAAAAGTCCTCAGGACCCCTTCTAGGAGGAACACGCTGCCTGCAATGCCTATAATCTCTGTCCCTCTGACTGGCCTTTGTCTTCCCAGTCCGACCCTGAATATTGGAATATCCTGATCATTTAGTGTTTATTTAGCAGCACACAGGCGCGGATCCAGAAAAAATTTCGGGAGGGGCTGCCTCCATAAGGCCAATGTTAAAAAAAAATATTGGAGTGGGGGAAATGCCTATATTGTCCATGTTAAATCCAAAATTTCGGGGGGGGGGGGGGGCTGCAGCCCCCCAGCCCACCCCCTGGATCCGCGCCTGGCAGCACACAGAAAAAATAAAAAAGAGATTTCTACACCAAAAATAAATCATAAACAGCCAGCAGTAACTCTCGGCCATTTTAAACGTCTCAATGAGTCTCGATTGAATTTTTGGACATTTTGGAAGAGAGCTTTTATATAAAATTTATATAAAATAAATTCAAAACAGTATTAGATCTCTGATTTTAGGTAGCTCAATTTTCATAACTATAAATAACTATAATAAGAAATAACACTTATAATTATAACCATGCATCCATAGGGATTAGAGGAATATACATATTATAATTTACTCGGGTACCCGTGGCTAATGAATGTGGAGAAAAGTTACCGGGTCGAATAACGTACTCGTACAACATTATACTATAAGTTTTTTTAGGCTATATTGTTAAAACTATTTCCAAAAAATGGACACTTATGTCAATAATTTGATGGTGAAATTGTTCTTCCAAATAATGGTATGATTTAGTAATTAAAAAATGTTTTGAAATATGTATTATATTAGTATGCGTAAATTTGTTGCATACTGTACGTACTGTACGCCGTGTACAAGATAATAGAGAAAGAAATATATTTCATAATTATGTAATACCTGTAGCAATGGAGGCCCTGGGGAGGAGCATGTGCCTACCTGTTGTTACCTGTGACTCACCTATGCTCCTGTTGCGAGGACTGATTGGTGCACAGAGCCCGCCAACCACCTTGGCTGTATGCGCGGCCTACCTGAGTGAAAAGTAGTAGAAAAAGCTGAAAAGGCAGAAAAGGTGTAAAACAAATCAGTCAAAGTTTAACAAAAGAGTACTTATGCAATATATTACAGCAAATACGTGTGACGCGCGGGGCGTCTGATCCGCCCTTTAAACTCATTGTGATTACATAAAAAAAAACTATAACTTTTTAATTATTTCAAACTTTTATTTTATTAAAATATTTGATTTATTCCTATATAATTCCTATTTACAAAATTTTGCAATGGAAAAAATTAACAGTTTTTAGAGCACGATTAATGTTATAGTAAAATATACATATATTATCATATTTATTATATTAAATTTAAGTATAAATACAAGTTATACTACATATAATAATATTAATAATATAATATATTAATAAAATTAATAAAATTTTAATAAAATTAAAAAAAAAGTCAATACAATAATGGAGTACCGACCTCAATTTTTTTTATTGCAGAAATGGATAGAGGGTGCAAAATTATGCTACTCTGATTTTTTTTTTAGATTTTTTAAAGCCCGGCAACTATTTTTTAAAAATTATTGAAAGTGCAGAAAAAGTGTCGCCTCTTGCCGCCTCTCTTAATAAAAGATAGGACCCAAAAGGGACGTGGATTCGAACCCGACCTCGCCAAAACTTTTTAGCAATACTTCCCGGTCCCTAAAAAATCTGAAAAAAGTCAGAGTAACATAACTTTTCATCCTGTATCCATTTCTGCTATAAAAATTTTGAGGTCGATACTCCATTATTAATAAGCATATTTATTGAATGTCAATAATTAAGTTTCTCTCTCAAACAATTTTTTTCTGACGCTTTTTGCACAGTTTAAATGTTCCTGAAAGATTTAAATTTTATTTCTACTCTAATTTCTTATTCCCCTTTAAATAAATGTTGGAGAAAATTTAATTCAAGAGGAAAAAAACAACAACAATATAATATACTATACTATATTTTATATAATATAATGAAAAAACTTACCATCCAGTAATTATTTATCAGTAATTATTATAACCTCTAGTCTGTTTTCTGAATAAATATGATAAATAAATAAATATCAGTGTATTTTGTAGCCATGCAAAATTTATGTGTATTATATTGTGTTGGGAATAGGCCCAGCAGAGTGACGCAGAGGACACATAATACAGATATTGTATATTATGAGGCAGTCCCCGCTGCAGGTGGGCCGATGTCAGGCAGCAGTTTTTATACAACTTTCTTATCCTGGCGCGTTGAGGCCCTCCCACTGGGACGTCCCTCCCCGGGGCCTACACCTCAACTCATCATTCCATGCCCACTGCAGATGTACGGGAGAGTAACAAAACAATTACCCGAAACCTTTTGTCCACCGTAAAGACACCATCAGTTGACTTTAAGAAAAAAATAATAATAATGCAGGGAAGAGAAAAAATAAATAACAAGATGTGAAAGACAGGCGTGAAACGACACTTCCTTTCGATAATATAGTATCATTGTGATGGTCATGCAGTACCATGATTCAGTGTGCACTCACAAAGCATTGACTTGCAAGCCGGAGGTTATATATAATGACTGCATGCAGTTCATGCAATGGCCATCAGTCTCGCAGCATGAAATGCAACGTTAAAAAGGTATACATGTATGACTTATGACGGATCCACTCCAAATAAGTAGGCAGTCTGGCCCAGTGGCGTAGCCAAGGGGGGGGGGGAGGGGGGGTCGGGGTTTAACCCCCCCCCCCCCATGAAGATCGAGTAATGAC
Organism: Siphlonurus alternatus; assembly: GCA_949825025.1. NCBI lineage: Eukaryota > Metazoa > Arthropoda > Insecta > Ephemeroptera > Siphlonuridae > Siphlonurus > Siphlonurus alternatus. The sequence goes on along the minus strand of OX463788.1, from coordinate 48,718,070 downwards.
TGGATATAAGAAGAAAAAAGGAAAAAATAATAGAAATTTGAAAAAAAAAGTTAAATAAAAATTGAAATTTAGGGGATATCAAGTAGTCTTTTCTTTAAAATAAACAAATTATAAGTTAGTTTCTAATTTTAACAGGAAAAAATGCGACTTATAAATAAATGTTTTATTTCCCTTACAAACTGCATGCATATAACTACTATTGTATAAATTAAAACGCTCTCACGTGTGCTGCACTTTCATGTAATTGGTTGATCCACGCGGTGCAGACAAAATTTAACAAAAATAAGAGAAGTAATTCACTTTATTTTTTTATTTTTATTTTTTACAATATCTTAATGATGTGAACTCAGATTATTAAATAAATTTTAAAAATCAAATTCAATTAAATGACACGTACACTGATTCTATAAAAATAATATGAAAGTGGTTGAATGAATTACTTGATTTAATTAAAATGATTTACTCAAAGCTTTATTTATTATGCACGTATTGAAAAGAAATTGAAAAATGGGATGACCAAAATTTAATATAAATTGTTAAAAAAAATTCATCAGGCCATATATTTTATTCTCTAATATAATAGTATTTTTTCATGATTTTACCCTAAAAAGGGGGCGTGTCCTTAAAAAAATCGCACCTGCGGCGGGCTATTGGGTAGCTACGCCCCCCAAACCCCCCAGTGGGCTGTTCTCAATTTTTATTCTGAGGACCCCCCCCCCTTGGACAAACCCTGGCTACGCCACTGCTGTATATATATATATATATATATATATATATATATATATATATATATATATATATATATATATATATATATATATATATATATATATATATATATATAAATTAATATATATATATATATTAAACATGAAATGCTTGAGTCAAATAAATAATCTGAATTTGACAAGAACCTAGTTCACTTATACAAAAGTGTCCAGAGTGCCCTAATTGCGATGATGGACGTGCGGCTAGGGTTAAGGGTCCCGTTTGTGGGCCGAGCCGACTCCAGCGCTGCAACTGAAGCAACCCTTATATTATGTGCCGTGAGAACTTCCAAGCGAACTCTTGTATTAATTATGCTACTCTGACTAACGAGCTGGCGCGATGGCGTGATGCAAGGGACGTTTCCGCCGCTCGTTTCGCAGTGATCTGGCTGACAACGGCATGCACCGTTGCATGTTAGCTGCAGGTTTCATTTAAGCGCGCGGTTGCTGAGAGACGAGCACTCCAAGATGTTCCAACTTCAAGAAAATGCAAGGAATGAAATTATTGATTGTATAGTTTAATTAGAAGCCACTAGTATTTTAATTTACAACCTAAAATTTTTAAAATTTGACTTTTTTTTTTTTTAATAGTTCAAATGCGGCTCATTTGAAGGACTGAATGCCTTCAGGGGGTGTGGCGCTATTTTTGTTAAGTCCTCGGATTCAGAAGATTCTGAAAAAAATGCAGAGAAGTGAAAACCGTAATTTGGTATTTAACCTTTATTCATTTCTGCAATAAAAAATTTTCATATAGTTTGTCCGTTATTACTGATCAAACTGATGAATTTGGGGGCCTTCCCTGACTTAAAATTCTCTCCCTGACTACAATAAATACACCACTGAATAATATAGTACCATTGGGAATGGGAGAATGTAATATCCCCCCCCCCCTCCAAATTGTTCAGTACAAAAAAATAAAGAAGCCAGTGGGTACAACTTACTTTCCTCTTCATCTTTTTATACCCCCGAAACAAAGAAAAAAAAAGGCAATTTCGGTAATACAATTTAAAATTAGAAATTACTATATTGTAAAAATCGATGGCCAATATAATACAGTATATTATGAGGTATTAATTGTGAGATGAATGTTTGTGACAGAAAAGAATTCTCTGCTCGCAGCAAAGCTCAGTTAAAGTTTAATTAATTGGACATCCCTCAAGTGCAGAATTCTGGTACCTTATATAATTCTTGTTTATATTTCAATATTAAAGTTTTAAAGTACACTCGTTTTATTAGAAAATTTCCCATATACAGCTTATTTAATCATCATGCCCTGTGTTATTCTTACGGGGTACGGTGATTATATAACAATTAGGTCGCAAAGAAAAATTTTCGAGGCGGCGACTTCATCATATATTAATGTAATATTAAACATTACATTACACTCCTTTACCAACTTAATAGCGACGCTTTCATTATTTATTCCAATTATTCCATACGATAACATAATGTCGATATTTTTAATATTTAATATACCTTTAAGAGATAATTCATTTATATTATTTTTATTTTATTGTTAATACTATATATTAATTGCACACATTATTTGTTGATATATATGTGATTAATGTGATTATGTAATTTAACGTGCTTATATTATGTGCAATCGAAAAGCAATAAAATATTATGAAATATTATGAATTTACTCAAAAATGTCATGCATCAAAAATATTAGTGATAAAATAAAAAATAATGTTTTAAAACTTTCAAATTCATTAGTATAATGTCATGTCATGTGCATGGCATGTATAAACCACAGTACATCATTTTTTAATGCTGTTTCAAGAATTACTTTATTAAATACTATCATTATAATAATTTAATTATCTCAATACAAACCAGTATTATTCCCAAGCTGTATTTTCTTAAGCATTAATAAAAAAAAAAATCAATGGGATGGCCAAAAACGTTACACTTTTATTAATACTCTTGGAAATCGGAAGGAAGATCAAGTCACTTTTGCATCACATTTACTATTTAATTGTTCATTGTTGGCAATCAAAAGATTTATTATGTTGCACAATAATGAAGAGAATTCAATATTAAATGGAAATATACTTAATATACTGGATATATGCAAAAAACTTTTATATATTTATTATGTTATATTTTATTATATTGTCAAACATGAATATTATTTGCGTTTCCCTTTTTGTACGCTAATTTTTATGTGATTTAAGTAACAATTGACTTGATCTATGTTGTAAAGCCAACGATCGAAAATGAAATTGGTTTTATTTATAATACGTATGTATTATAATAATATTTATTGCGGTATAGTGCTAATGTATATATAGGTGTATGCCATGCGTATAATATTTCTAAATTTAGCTGAAAGCCTAATATAATATCCATGAATAAGCTGTCATCTGTCATGTGACAAGCTACTTTTTCCTTAGACTACAATAAAGCAACAACAAACCTGTATACTGTCTGTGCGACAATGCATGGTCAGTTGTCTATTAAATGCTGCATGTGTTTACCCAGGGTAGTGACCCCGCTAGTGGTAGGGATGTGTCCGGCGGCGCCCACCCACCTGCAAACTTACGTGCCCCACGAGGCGCGCGCAGGCTTACCGTGGCTCGTTTTAATCAAGAGATGAGGCGGTGAGAGAACCTGCCTGCACTGCGCCACCTGTGGCTAGCAGTCGCATGCTGCCCACAGGTGTGGTGCCGCGACACCGGCTCGCCCACGCTCTTCTGTGTTGGAACCCATTAAATTCATCACTGCACCCGTGCTTGAAATATAACACACATGCCACAATATAATAAAATAGCACACCTAACTTCGTGTCAGCTTAAAGTAGAGATAACACGGATCAGCTGACCCAGTGCTAAAAAAATCCCATTCATGAAAATTATGAAAAAAAAAAATAAAATGTTCTCCTCTACATCCTACATCCCCTAGCTATCAGTATAGCTAAAATATCAGGTATACAAAAACGAGCTAGTTTTCGAATTATTGATTTTTAAAGTTCACTAATTTAACATGGAGAACTGGAACTTCCATGTTAAATTAGTCAACTTTACAAATTAATAACTCGAAAACTAGCTCGTTTTTGTACACCTGATATTTTAGCTGCTGATATGGGATGTAAAGGAGAATAATTTTTTTTTTTTTTTCATAATTTTCATGGGATTTTTATTAACATTGGGCGTGTTATTATACCTTAAATACCAGCCTTATGTGTGACCTCTTCATGCAGGTCAGGGATCATATTATCAACAAAACTTTAAAGGATCAGAAAAGTCTCAGAGAACAACACAGCTTTATATATATATTATAATCTAATTCATTTGTGCAATGATCCTTGGTTTAATAGACGTATATACTAATCGCACTACACAGTGAGTCTCAAGATAAAATTATAATATATTATAATATAGTAAATGAAAGGTCTTAAACGTTTTAAAGATTTATTTTAAATGAATATACCATAGGTATAAGGCTTTTATACCATGTACCATTATATTATGTTGTATTAACTTTATGAGTATGTACGTACAAAGAAACTGCAGTATAATATTATGCAGCTGGCCGCAGCGGCACTGTATACCATGCACACATTACGTGTAAACACTGTTAACAACTATATACTGCATATTATACGCATACATAATATATGATAAATATATATTATGCTGCAACATTCATTTCACAAATAAGTTTTAAAATTTTTGAAGTGTTAACATAGAGATTTACTGGATCCCGACCGATAATCCACACAAATCTCTTCCTATTCCATTATATACAATTATACAGTAGTAAAACAAAACACTGTAAATATATTGTATAAAAGTAATACTGTTTTCATCTCCTATTTAAAGCCATGTGCCAACCAGCCTGAAAGGCGTGTTGGTGATTGCTCTTCAATCCTTTCGTCACTCTCGAAACCGAACACAAGGCAAGTGTGCATGGATTTGACACCTCGGGACAGCACAAACGTTACCCCTACTGCCATGTATTTTTGTGAACATTGTCATGCATTAATTCAATGTGGAGGCTTTTAAGCTTACACTCATTTTAGAAATGACAAGGTAGGATGCTGTCCTTATCTATCTCCCTATGCACTTTTTTTTTTTTTTTTTTTTATCGCCGAGTGACTTGCACCACAGTAAATCAGGACATTTGAGCTGTCGCAAGGTGTACAGACGCTTTTTGCGGCTAAATCCTCTGAACAGCGAACTCTCTGTTTCCGGGGGAAGATCTAGAATCGTTCCAACGTTAAAACAATCTATAGGATGAGTAATATGTGCTTGCATGTATCTGCCATAAGCAAAATAATATTTGGGAGACAGCAGAACATTTTATTATTTATAAATAAGTTTCAATTGTCAACCCTTGGCCCGTGCGGCAAAGCTCATACAGTTTTTTTACAATCGCATGTAACTTTCACACAACGCACCTTGAAAAAAGGTGTGACAGGTGAGCACCGAACCATATATATGTGCCCTGGCGAGGTGAGGAGTTGCATGCAGCCGGTGCTATCTACACGTGCTCTCCACGTGAAGCACCACGTGCCGCCGCCACACCGCAGATTAAGTGTTACATTGTCAGCTTATGTGGTTTACTATTATGTAGTAAGAATATAATAAGTATAGGTTATATACATCAGAACATCAGCAACATTTAATGGCTTACAGAACAAAACAGATTGTGAAGCTGCAGAAACACATGTATATATAATATGTTTTTTCGCCTCTTGCCTCGCCTAACGGCACTTCACTTCTTTTTTTTCCATAATATTATAGCAATTTTTACTCTATACCTGCAGTATATTATATTCATGTTTAAATCATAACTTTATTGTTTGTACTATCTCTATTCAATTTTCCTTCTTCAGGTATGCGAAGTTTCTGAAACGCGATTTATTTAATTATTTTTCTAATAAAATCCACGACCAATTTCCAATTTTTTATTATTTATAGACGGTTGTGTGCCATGGATTAGAAGGTACATACGACGGTATACAGTATTATGGTATACAATATCACAACACTGCGTGCGTGCTCAAATAAAATGCCTTTGTCCAGTTTTTCCACCATCAGTTTTGGCACTTTATATATATATATATATATGGTGCGATTCACGAAGCAGTTATCCAGGTTTTTAACCACGTTTAGCTTAACCATGCATGTTTAACTAGGTGATTTAACACTTAAAACATGTATAGTTAAACGTGGTTAGAAACCTGGCTAACTTCTTCGTGAATTGCACCCATAATATCTTTGTTATACAATATATCATATTATAGCTTTTTGCTTTATCATTGTTTTCATTTTCTTTTGAGGCTTCATTTTCATCAAAAGTAAAAGTGAAAAGTAAACGTCAGTAGAAGTAAAATATTTAATTTGCTATATATGTAATATTGAGCATCAGTATAATATATTCTATACAAGCAGATTATGATTTTTTAATGACATAAATAATGATAATATGGGTATTTTTAGTCTTTTTACGTTGCACTTTATTGTACGGATTTGTAACATAATTTTACGAGTAAATTAGCAGCTATAACATGTATAATTAATACAGTGGATGTATAATTATACTATATACTTCAACTGGAAAGCATGAAACCGATGAAACGTGAGTGTATTGACCAGGCATCAGACATGCATCAGAGGGTCGGGTGTTCATCAATTAACATCAGTTAGGCGATCGTCGCGAGCTCACCTCGATAACATCGTTTAGCGTTCCCAGAGCACTGAACTGTATATAATAACAGCCCCATGCAGACGGGCCTCGAGTCTTATGACCCTATAGTCTGCCCGAGACAAGGAGGAAACAAGATATTGGAGCAGTATTGCCTGCATTAATATATAATATAGATGAGTAAAATCGACGATTGCCATGGTATCATGGACTTGATACAAGAGTAAATTAGTTTTATATGTTTTTCCATGCACTATACATGCATGCACAATGCCATGATTATACGCGTATAACATGATAATAAATATACTGATTCAGCATGCAGGTAATCATATTTTAAGCATAATAATATACATGCATAAACTATAATAATGATCTATATAATAATTCAGCTAGATTTAGATATAATTATATTTTTTATTTTGATTGTATCATAAGGAACAGCAGAAACAGTCAAGTATAACAATTAGAGAGAAACAATAAAAATTTCACCTGTGTGTATGTGTTGTTTTTAGCAAGGGACTATTATATAATTTTTTTTTAATTATTATTAAAATTATTAAGAGGCGTCACTTCTTTTATAATAAGGATAATTAAGAATTAATGTTGTGAAGTCAGAAACCATTTTTTATTTTTTTTTAATATACCGGGAAAATCAAAAGGCAACACTGGCAACAATACCGAAACGTATAATGTAATTGTGTATAAGTGCATAATTTAAGTCTGTTTAAAAAAAAAAAAAAAAAAAAAATCTGCCTATCAGACAGCTAAAATTGATGACTTCTTACCGTCTTGTCTGAGAGAAGTGGAAAATATAAAATAAATGTATTTAAATTAATCTCACAGTCAAAGAATATTTCCCTGCAAAGGAATCGAATGAAATAAATTTTAAAAAATCGATGATATTCTAAAACTTAATCGCTTATGGTTTGAGCAAATTTAGTCTGGCAGTTTTCTTATAACAGCTCCATTTCCGGTTGCTGTCCATAAGACCAATGTTAAACTTCCACCTCAGTTTTCACAAAACTAATAAATAAGACAGATTCGCTTCAAAATTTGTATGCCACCTATTAATGATGAGTTGTAAGTCCCCTGCAAGTCTTGTTGCATTCAGACGCTGTAAAGATTAAAATGTTTTTCAGCAATAACATGCCTGAGCAGCCTGAGGATAAAATATATTGTCTATAGTGTGATTTTTCTAAATATTTATTTTCATATTGACATATTTGTAACTGTTACTATTATATGTTATATATATATAATGCTGTAAACTGTAAATTATTTCAGTTTTTGTTATAAATAAAATATTTTGTAAAATGACGTAATCCACGTTGTATACTTGTGCAGCCAGTGATTGAATAAATGAATTGAATATATAAATATATTAGCTCATATATATATAATTATATATATATATATATATATATATATATATATATATATATATATATATATATATATATATATATATATATATATATATATATATCTGCATATTTTGATAACTTGATGACTTGTTCTCTCTATTTATACAATAAAATGTATATAAAATAGCATGTATACTAAGTAGTAGCTATATAATAATACGACACTTGTTTGATGATGCGATGTATTGAGCAGCATATATGACATCAAGTCGTAAACATTATTATAATGTTGCGGATCGAGTTCTATATATCATATGCATGCTGATGACTGTGTATATGCAAGTCAATGTTGCAATGATATTTTATTATAGCTGCTGGATCGTCACCACGGACTGCACATCATATCATCCCCTGTAATTACATTATGATGCCATACAGATTGCTGCTGCAGTAAGCTTATAGAAGAGTGCGAGTAACACTTTGCACATGTGCAGCTCTTAAACATTTATATTTTATATTATAATATATACGCGCGCGTGTATAATATACTTAACTAAAAACGAGGGCAGCAAAAAAGCATTCGTCGGTAGCTTCTATTTATATAAATAAATATTATTTACATTCAATTTTACACCACAAGAAAATAAGTGAAATAATTATAATAATATATTATATTGGGCGCGATTCATGAAGGAGTTAGCCAGGTTTCTAACCACGTTTAACTAAGGTAACTGCTTCGTGAATCGCACCCATTATATATATTATGTCAAAATGTGGTCAAACGTAATTAACATTAAAATGTTCATGTAGGTTATGTATATATAAATAAATATATTATAATTATATAATATACGTAATAAAAAATAAATTTTCTGCAAGTTGATTGTGTTAGGTATAATATGATACCGTATGAAACATTTTCGTTTTTTTTTCTCTCTTTTCTTTTTTCTTTTTCTTTTTATTTTTCTTTTTTCTTTTTTATTTTTTTTTGCAATTCCATGAAAAGGATGTTGTGGGTATATTAACTGCTTACATGCTAACACCATGCAGCTACATGCTCAGTATTTATTTTAGTATTTTTATTTCTGTTCTATATAGTAAAAGTCATATAATGCACCTGCAGTTAACCCGTACACTCTCTCAAGTCGCACTGTACTTTACAATAGAGTACAACGAAAATATGCAAAAAGAATCCAGTATATACATGAACGAGCCGGCCGCTTATATATTATTTATATAATACGAAGTCTTCTCGCCACAAGACAAAACTATTTTCATTGCGTTCTATACATGCACGCAGAGTTTGGCTAACTTTGGCTGTGGGGCTTGCGGGCAAGAGAAATTCACGTAGCATAAAATATAATTATATTGATTTATCAATATGTTTATCTTTGCATGAGAAAAAAAAAAAAGTTTTGTTTGTAAAATTCAATGATGTTGCACTCTCTCTTCTCTTTATTATTTATAAGTGGCATCTAAATTATTTTCATTTATGATCGAGCGTCTATTTTGGATTTAACATGGGTAATATAGGCATTTCCCCCACTCCATTTTTTTTTAGCATTGGCCTTATGAAGAGGCCTCCCTTCCCCCCCCCCCCCCTTTTCCTGGATCCGCGCCTGCATGGTCTACTCTGTTTACAGCTTTATACACCTCTATAAACTGAGTGTGGCCGTCATATTTTCATATTTATTGAGGTTTTCATCGTGATGTAACGCTGTTAGTCATTGGTAGCCAGTTTGTAACGATCGGAAGGACATCACTGACCGACACGAGCCGAAGTATTACTCTCGACCGTTTTCGATGAAAACCTAAATTAAATGGATATGATAATAAACTTACTGTTAGTGCCGAGTGTAGCTATGAATCTATGAATAATATTCAACAACGCAACCATATTTATTATCATAAAATATTATGGTATATAACAATAAAATATAAATTTGTATTTGTATATTTTTTACATTATTTTTTTAATCACGTATTAAAACATTTTAAAGTAGAGTGAGCGATTTCATTTTTTGGAATATTTTATTTTCTAAAAATAGTTTAACCTGCCTTCTAATTAAGAAATGAAAACCAAAAAAATCCATCTCAAATAGCTTCACCACAAAAAATTCCCAAAGTTGGTATTTCGGAGGCCTTTAACCCTTTAACATGCATCCTTATGGAACAGAAAACAGATATTGAAATTTTTGCGGGTTAATTCCCATAAGGATTTTCAAGATTCTTTTCCAGAAAAACGGCTCCGTAATTTTTTTATTATTATTATTTGAAAATCCATTTAAGAATTCATCAAAGATTACGTACGTATTTTTTAATTGGTACCATAGTTCAGACGAAGTTGGAGTAAAAAGCTGTTTTCTGTTCCATAAGGATGCATGTTAAAGGCCTCCGAAACACCAACTTTGGGAATTTTTGTGGTGAAGTTATTTGAGATGGAATTTTTTGGTTTTCATTTCTCAATAGAGGGCGAGTTAGACAATTTTTAGAAAATAAAATATTCAAAAAAATGAAATCGCCCACTCTAACCTCTAACAATATAGCAGCATTCGGGAATCGGGAAAACAGCAATATCTCGTAATAATATAATAAAGTACAAGTACGTACGTACAATACAGTACGTACAGTACATACATGTCATACGTGTTATTTACGCGTCATAGTTTTGTGTTCTAGCCGGCGGAGGAGGAGCCTGGTGACGTGATGTGATTGGCTGAGAGATTTCTCCTTCTCCACCAAGAGCGTACCAGCTGCAGCGGTCGTCTCGACTTCACGACTTCTAAAAAATTAGAAATTAGTGAAATTAGTCAGTCTGTTCACTGCGATAGCCGCGACGGTAGTGAATACGTTAGTGGTCCCCCGAGTGACTTGAATCAGTGTGACAGCGGGATAGTAAGTAAGCTGAGGACGTCCCTGCAGCTTGGGAGAAGAATGCACGTGAAAAGCGAGAACAGCATGTCACCTGGTACCACATCAGGGTCCGTGAGCAGCGGCAGTCCGCCACACGAGGATGACTCGTATAACACAGACGATTTCCCGACACGTCTAATGGAGTTGACAAGCTCCAAATTACATCATCACCATCATCATCACCACCTTCCTGGCTCAGCCTACATGAGTCCTCCGTCGCCCCTGTACCACCACCATCAACATTTTGCAGAATCGTCAGGCTACCAGGAATTAATGACTCGTGTGGACCAGCTCTCAACTTCTTCCAGTTCGAGGAAACGCAAAATTCAAGACGATGGTGACAGCAACTCTGATGGTACGCCCTCGAGAGCAAATAAAGCCAGAAGGAAAGCTACTCAATCTTTCGAAGACTTGCAGACCCAGCGTGTGTTGGCTAACGTGAGAGAACGCCAGCGAACGCAAAGTTTGAATGAGGCCTTTGCGTCGTTGAGGAAGATCATCCCTACCTTACCGTCCGACAAACTCTCCAAGATCCAGACCCTGAAGCTGGCGTCCCGCTACATTGACTTCCTGTACCAAGTGCTCCGCAGTGACGAGCACGACGCCAAACTGGCCGCCTCGTGTTCGTACATGGCGCACGAGCGGCTCAGCTACGCTTTCAGTGTGTGGCGCATGGAGGGAGACTGGAGCGGCCACGTTTGAGCTAGGTGAGTGTCTGCACGTCAGATTCTTATAGTTTTTAAAGAATGGATGAAGAGACGTAGTTGATAAAATATTATTCTGAGGCAAAGCAATATTAAGTTTTTGTCATAGTCTATATCATATAGTTATTTTCTCGTTTTTTTTTTTTTTTTTTATACGGTATAGGGTTGTTTGTTGGCGACGTTTAAATTTTCTGGTTATAGACATTGCGATATTTGATGGCAGCCAACAGTATGTACTGAACATGAACCGGCATGCGCATGCTGCCGAGACTGAAAAACATTGTACGTACTTATGAACACCTTTGTATAATAGTTAAAGTTTTATTCTAAAAATAAAATGAACACATCACTTATTTTCACTTTGGAGTATACGGTATCGTTGAAATGAAATTTATTTGAAAGCTTTCGCTAATAATATTACATCAGTATTTATTTGTGGTACATTCAATTCATACAAAATTACATTTTAACTAATATTAGATGAATTAATAATAAATAAATATAAAATTGAAGATTAATTTTTTACATACTAAAATAGTATTGGATCAGGAACCCTGAAAATTAATACAATTTTATATAATAAAGTTTAAGCATTAGTCACGAAAATAAACACACTCAATTAACTTTAAGGCCTATAGCATGGTGTGCAATTTCAGTTTATTAGGAAATAGGAACCATGGAGGACTAACGGAATTGCGATTAAATAGGACCGTATGGTCAAATGGTTCACATTATATATTATTATAGTTATGCAGGAAAATTATAATAATAATAATAAATTATGTGACTCTTGACTCACTCAGTTTTGAGGATTAAAAAAAAATATTGTATTGCGTATTTGCGTGAGAATCCTGTGACCCACAGTACAGGAAAGATAGTAGCCAAACTTCTATACCTGCGCTACGGGGAAGCTGAAGTCAATTTTTGACACTTTTTGAATATTGGGTTAAGAGCTTACTTCTTTTTTGTAAAAAATACTAGATTTTTTTTCTAACATTTTAGTGAAAATTCCACTGTGCTAGCTTTAATAATTTCCGAGTAAGAGCAGATAATAATTGATTCTCCTATACCATAACATTGCAGGATGCTCCATTTGGTCGTGCCCCTTTCCTATGATTTTAACATTGCGACGGACAAACATGCCGTTGACGCGACCAGTTTTCGGCTTCGATTCTAGCATACGACTTTCTCTACTATCTTCTCTGTACTGTGCTGTGACCATTATATAATATAAATATAATTAAATATGCCATGACAACGCCAGTCCGCTAATAAAAATAACACTTAACACGATACAAACTAATAAAGGCCTGTACTTTATTACTAATACCAGTTTAGCATTGTGTATTCTTCTTCAGTACATTTATTAAATTTTTTATGAACACAAATCTGACTGAGTACCGCCCATTTTTTTTTTTTCTCGTGTGAAAGCTATATTTCTTTAATTAATTTTGCATCACCAACGCCTGCGCATGGGAAAATGTATAATTATGTTTTTCTTTTACATAAGAGATACTGCAGTCTATTTTATAAATTGCTGAGAAAAAAATTGGTTGTTTTTTTGCTACTTTTTTATTTTCTTTGTGCTAGTTTTTTCAATTGTTCAGTGGGGAAAAATGGGCATGGTAAAATCCATTTTTCTAGATTTTATATAGTACTATATATATTATGCAAGGTAATGTTTGTGCATGGGGTTATATATAATACCATAGACAACTCAGCATCGTAAAGTTTAATAGAATCTTAAATGTTTTTGAAAAGTTCGACATTTCTTATCTGAAAATCACTGTTTTTACAGTGTTTACTATAATTATGATACTTCAGACAAAGTTTTAAATTTTCAAACAATTCATAATCTTTTAATTGATAAACACAATATTATAAAATTCACTTACCTATATCGGAAAATTCGGGAATTACTTTAAATTTAAAAAAAAAATAAATAAATAAAAATCTTTACTCAAGCGAATTAATTGAAACAAGAATGCAATCATTATTATGGACAAATGTATATATTTTCTCTCCCCCCCCCCCCCCTCCCCTCTTTCCCTCCATATGTAACAATCTTTCTTGGCAAAACATTTTCTGTCCGGCGTTATCACTATCAAGTGAGCACCAGCAGAGTATTAGTGCCATCTACCTCGAGACAAAACAATGCAAGCATAATTAATTCATAATCTTTGAAGCAAAATTATAACAACCATACAAGAGGGTTAACTTTATGTGGCCATAAAAATTGAAAAAAGTAGCAAAATGAATCAACCGCGGAAAGTACAAGAACAATGGTCACAAACTCACAATGAACGAACAGTGTAGCGTATAAATCAATAAGTTACATGAAATTTGCACTGAAACTCCCTGATGGTTTATCTTCCTTCCTTCCTTCCTTCTTCTTTTTTTTTTTTTTTTTTTACTATATATAATATCATGAAAATGCATACACTCCTGCATCAACCCCGCTGTTTTATCAGTTTTTCAGTGTATGCATAATATATAATACCTGTATACATCTTATGATAATATATTTTATGAGAAAAAAAAAATAGTATTATATTTATAGTTGAGGTACATACAGTACTTACACATTATATTTATGTATTATTTGCCAATTTTCTATCTCTTATTACTGACTTTTAACGTAATATATTTACTATGTTATCATATAGTTTTAATTTTGTTGCAAAATTTTTTTATATTTTTTTAGATTTTTCTTACTACAATATACATTAATTTGTCGATTGTTCTTGTGTACTCAGACAACTAATTAATCTTCTTTTTATTTCAATGTGAACATTATGATTATTGCCGTATTATATGAAATGACGGGAATATTTCTGTTGTGACCGTATAATATATAGACATTTACACTTTTTCTTTCTTTTTTTTTCAATAAAAAAAAAAGCAATAAATGAATAATGATATTACTGTAGGTAATTATGTTTTTTACAGTTTTGTCTCAAGACTTGGACGCTGATAACGACAAAACTTAACGCTTGGCTCGAGCTGCAGCCTGCAAGCTATGTAATAATATTATAAATATATGAGCTATTAGCTCATATAGCCTCATAATGCTATTAGTATAAAATATTAATTAAAAATACACTGTTGAAGAAATACAAGATTCATCCCCGATTGACCAGACGTTCACGCATTGCTTTACTATAATATCGATGTAATTTCAAATTTGCAAATTTTGAATTATTGTGTAAGAGTTTCAACCATTCCACAAAGATTCTGTATGCTATGGTATCGATAAGACCAAAATTAATAATAATAAATTCTCACACTTCAGTCTAAATCCATGCAGGAGAAGACATATTTGTTGAAGTGTGCGTGTATGATTGGCACCACTTGCATAATATTATATGAAATGCTGCACTCCGTCGGTCTCCAGCTGCATATAGCTTCATCTTATTTGCCGCATTCATTGTGCAAGCATGGTCATGCAGTACTTACAGCTCACGTTGTATATGACACAATCGTTATTACGTTACTCAACACTCACACCAGGGTACCAGGGTCGGACTGACCATAAGATTCATTGATCTTCTCAGCAAATGCTGAGTTGACGCTCCCTATTATATTGTGGGCCCCACTGCGGGCCTTATGGCACAAACCAAAGACGAATAGTGGAAGAAAATATAATTATCATGAAAATGAAATGACGCTCTAAAAAGTAAAATATTAATACAATTCTCCAGATTGAAATACAAAACGAAAAAAATCTTAATTTGCTCTTTTTTTTTAACATAGTATTTAATTTAATTTATTATTATGATTATTATTTTTTTTTTAGCCTTCAGCTACTCAAAGAAGAATACAGCAGCTTGCCCGCCGCTCTTGAAAATGCACCTTTTGATACTAAGGATTAAGGTGCTTTTCCATGGAGCAATGTTGAGCAAGGCTTGGTGGAACGAGAAAGGCGCACTTAATTGCTTCAATGTCTAATGGCAGCAATGTTAATTGAC
Organism: Siphlonurus alternatus; assembly: GCA_949825025.1. Lineage (NCBI taxonomy): Eukaryota > Metazoa > Arthropoda > Insecta > Ephemeroptera > Siphlonuridae > Siphlonurus > Siphlonurus alternatus. The sequence goes on along the minus strand of OX463788.1, from coordinate 48,702,696 downwards.
GTGAAAAAATCGCAGCGGAATTTCATCACTGTAGAAAAGCGATTTTTTCACGTCAATATAGCCGCTGTATATATATAACATCCTGAGTTTTACAGCACTGATGCTATGACATGTAAATATTGGTGTCTGCCCCAATTGGATAGATCCAATGTTAGAAATGTTTTAACTCGCCAGGCTGTTCACGGCTTCCACTATCTAATTTGTAAATCTTCTGGTTATCATAAAGCTGAACAATCTTGTGTATGTAAATTATGTAATGAATATTGTAGCCAATATCATTTAAATATCTGTAAATCTAGAATTAAGTCTATTAGCGATTATGCCAGGGGAGATTTCATATAGTCTATAGATTTTGAATAGCAATGAAGCAATAAGTTTTTTTCTTTTTTTTTTTTTTTTATTCTATCTATTTTCTATGTCATATTTTGTCTTATATATATGTGATTATATATATGATATATTATTATTATGATGTAACAGGCTGTTAGTATCATCTGTTATTTTATTTTATATTGTTTTATTATCATTTTCTATTGTTCTATTATTCTGTAACTATTATATATGTTTTGTATGTATGTTTTATGTGTTCTATTGTAATGTTTTTCTATAATGTATGTTTCTAGTGCTGTTAATATGTACACTTTCTGTGTTTAATAAAAGACTAATAATATATAACATTGATATGAAGCAAAAGCGCCTTTCTCGCCCCGCCAAGCTCCGCTCGACATCGCTCCATGGAAAAGCACCTTTATATTATAATATGTTATGTGACTTACGTGCATCATGACTAAAACAGTATATATGTATAGAAAGTAACATTTCCAGAGCTCGTCTGTCATAGTATGCGAAGAAATACCACATGATATAATATTTTTTTAATAATCGTATATTTTGTTGTTAATTATCAGTATCCCCATGGGCTGGATTGATGGCCGTATTTTTGATACCCTTAGCAATAAATTTAATAAGAGTGTCAAATAAATAGTAATAAATTATAACATATTATATGACTGGTTGATTGCCCGTGTACCAAGTGGTACAATGCAATAATAATTGTAACCTTTTTCCTGCATTGTGAATGTGTAGTCTATTTAATTCAAATCAGAATCCCTTATACATAAAAATGAGCAACTTCAATTGCACGGCATCAAATTCCACGCATTCTCAGCATTTTTATATCTTATAATACAAGCAAAATAAAATTCTATCTTACTGTTAGAGAAACTTTAAAAGCGAAATAGAATAATTGTACAGTATGTTGCAAAGATGACTGTACTGTATATACGTCATGAATTATTTAGTTCCTTGCATGTGATTTCAACACGCTGCAGGTCATCCATGCTGAGTGGTGGAGCTACAGCCTGCATGTTTTAGTATAGGACAACACATTAAAATAATTTTAGTTGAAACATGTTCAAAATACTTATCGATAAAAATAAAATTACATCAGAAGTTTGCAAAATTAAAATTATTTTTAATCTGAATTCCTTTCACAATATATATATTTTTTTAATTTTTGTCTTTAAGCATGAACATGGCTGCGTACCCTCTGTAAAGTAGTCAGAGTGCGTTGCTCATGCAACGCCTGTTTATCATATTATTTAACAAATTGTAATTATTATTATCGTGATCGATATCAAGATGCTACTCCTCAATGAAATGGTGTACTTGTCCTGCATTTTATTATTTATGTATTTATTAAGCTATTGCGACTTCATACATGGTCGCGGTACACCCTCCAGTTATCAGGCCCCCCTACTGATGCCTGCATTATGAAAAACTTACCCCCATGAGCCCTTACCCCTCCACCCCCCCGAATGCCTATGAAGACGATTCCCCTTGGATATTTTCTGGCTTTGCATGGCATGCAACCGCATCATACGAAAGGCAGAATAAAGACAAGTATGTTTATGAACCACTGTTTTATACTCTGACGGCTGCTTTATTTATTTTCAAAAATGTGAAAGCTTGTGAGCTGCAGGTTAGTAAGTTAATAAACAAGCCGAGTGAATAGTGCGGGCGGTCGACTTTGGGGTTGACAAGTGAAATCTGAGGCTTATGAGAGAACTTGCTTGGCTCGGCAGCCGAGATCATTTATAACGTCCCGCCGCCGTCTCGTCGCCGCCGCCGTTGTGTTTCATAGCTCCATCGCTACTGCCGCGTGTTCCGGGCAAAAAACGCGTGGCAGATCAAACAGCGGCGAGAGGGCTCACCGTAACGTGGACTCTGTGGTGACCTGCTGACGATGCGTACGGTGAAACATCAGGCACAACAAAGCTTAACTAAATCTAATACAGAAAATTTCGAGTTTCGAATAAATGACGCATATAATAACAAATAATACATCACATCATGCAGACAGGAAATAAATTTCACATAATATACTGACATAAAATACATAAATTTCTTAAAATACAGTACATTGAAGTAATGCATAATTATTAATAATATTATAAAATCTTTTAAATATTATACTTAAGTCTTTACATGCTGTATATAATAACTATAATATATTTTTTAATACGATTGCAGTGTATAAAATAAGTAATATTATTAATGCGATATACTCACTTTCCTCCATGCAATAAAGCTATAAAGTATATAATTATAATCTTATATTTAAATGATAAGTTCTGTTATTTAAATTAGATCGGACACACAGAACGGAAAATAATTATGATTCTTAAGTTTCTTTTGCCATGCATGCACATATTTACGAACATACCTTTTTATGCATTCATCAACAAAAATGACTGCCAAATATTTCGCGCCGCGTTTTGTAAAAAATAAAAAAATGGTACGCACGAGAATCAACTTTTACTTTACGCGGTTTCTTTACCTCAGAAATTAAGGTTCGTGTGACCACCTATTCTCGTTAAATACAAAATAATTATTGCTGTAAGGACACAATAAAATTTAATACTGATATTGTATTGATAATGAAGCTGTTTACGCGATTGATTGGAAGAAACTTAAAAATACATAAATTATTACCATGCATGTATTAATAAATAATGCAATAATGCATTCATGCATTAGCTTTATTCGAAAGTTAAACTTTCCAGTCCCTTTAACACAAATTTTAAAATCATGATGTTCAGCACCACAGCAGCAGCTGTATACATTTGAAATCAGTAATATTATAATTTCATATACTATTTTAATGTACTGTATATACTGTATAACACGGCGCATGTATAATATTATTATATAGCATTATTCTGCCACGACGTTATAATACAGCTGCTTGTTTGGTTTAATTTGTTGGTATTGCCTCTCAGTCTATGGAGGCGCAATGACCTCTTTAACTACTTTGGATAGCTTCATTATATTGTAATAATTATTTAGTAAAATATATATTTTTATACTTAATTATTCATCATTTTGCCTCTTGAAGCTGTATTCCGCAAATTATCATTTTTTGTTTTCTCCCGAGCTACATACATAATGTTACGTTGCTGCTGCTTTGTCCAGTTGCTTCATGTGTCATATTATATTTAAGCATACTCTTAGAGGCGATTTCAACTATGCACTGAAATGACATCGGACGTCAATGAAACGGCTTTGCCCCATTCATCCATAATTTTTGTGTTCAAGTCCTGCGGGCGAGTACATGATGCTATGGCAATTTCACGCGTTTAATGAAATATTCCAGTGTCAAATGTTATGATACTTGAAGACACGTAATTCATTTTTCACTGCTGCTTGAATATTATATATATTATTTAGGTCTCAAGTTAATATAAATCTTTGAGTTAATGTTGGTCATTAGGCGATATTGTGACGTAAAGTGGACGTGAAGACGGGAAGAGTGTAGTTTATTGAGGAGGAACGAGTGAGCGCCGCCGCCGCCGCTGTCGGGCCGCGTTACTTGAATCACCCGAGATCACAGAGACAGAAAGTCGAAAAAAAAATACAGCAGGAAAAAATTATAGAGGAGGCAGCAGTAAATTTCTTTCAGAGCTAAGAATCTCCGCCGCGGAGTAGCGGGGGAAGACGAGGCCAGAAGGATTTTTTGCGGTCTCTCCGGGAGCGAGTGTGTTTTCCCGGGAGCCGAGACGATGGATGCGCTCGGGATGAGCCAGCAAGAGCAGGGGAGAGGTTGGATTTGTGCGAGCAGAAGCAGCGAGTGGCTGCGATGGAGACGGACACACGACCGCGGTGTCTGCTAGGACGCAGTTTCCGGTGCCGCAGGAGGACGTGCAATGTTATTGTGTGGCGTCAAAGGCCCATTGATCCCTAGAAAGGGTGGTGCTGAAACGCTTTGACTTCTAAAAAGAATCGTGAAGGCAACAACAAATCGTATCTTGTGTTTACCGCTTAGGGGGTCTTTGATCGTCCGACCGTTGTCCGCCACGTTCAGAAAAAAACAACCAAAGTGCCGATGCAACAGTTTTGAAAAAAACAAAAACTCCCAATTTGCTAAAAAAATTGTACTAGAGAGGAACCAATTAAAAATATATATATATCCCCCTCCCTCCTCTTCGTTTTTTCAGAAAGTAACAGGGATGAAGTCCCGTGTTCATCTCAGATATTTAATTTTATAAATAGATTATATATATATTTAACTTGTGGCATTACACAATGATTTTTTTTAATTGGTTTTTCTTTCTTTTAATTTTTGCTGCGATTAGTTTACATGGAAAACAAGAAAAACACGGACACTTTATATTATAAACATTTCATCATGGCATAAAGCCACTAATTAGTGGCTTGAAATATGGGTCAATATAATATATGATCAGACTCTATCAATGTATTGCTTGTATGATCGCCTGTGATTGCATCTATCTCAGCTGTATACAGGTTCTTGCATGCGCATAGCAATGACGTGATCATTTGAAGCATGTGATACAGCGCCTCCTCGCTCACATGAACACAAGCAAAAACTGCATGTTGCGAGTCCAGCAGCCATAATATATTATACGATGGTCCATCGCAACGAAGATGTATTTGCACCCCACGATATCGACATTAATGAAAGCTGTGATTTCTGATTTTGCTTTTATGAATTCTATTACAATTTTTTTAATTTTTCAATAACTAGATTTGATGCATGACAACAGAAAACGTTATGTATTCTATTTTTCACCATAACACGAGACAAATTGCAACATATACAAGCGAATTCTCGAGAAAATAATAATAACTAAATTTCTCATTTATTAATTTATAGCAGCCTAATTTGCGAAACAACAACTGAGAATAACTAGTCGTAATTTATCTACCATTAGCGATAAGGTTTAGAGTTTAGATTATCTATTCCTAGCGCGTGGCTGCAGTCCTTATCGCAGAAATTGCTTGCACCTTGAACGCATGGTGCTACGAATTAAGGTATAATGATGCTCAGCTAGATGCTGATGAGCAGCAAGCTCATTGCTCATTCCTCATTGCTTGAGTGTCGTTTCCATGTTAATTAATTTGGCTAGCTGGACGCAAATTCAGCCTCCGCCTTTGCTATATATGCAGGACTTCGAACATAATATAGTACGTACACACTACTAGCTGGGTCCGACCCAAACTGCGCTGTGAATGACATCCACAGCTGGGAACAGTGTTGCCACTTTAGAATACTTTTTTTACTCACCAACAAATTCACTTGCAAGGAAAAAAAATGATATCAGCGTACAATGTTTTAATTTTTGCTTAACATTAGCCTATGTAATATAATATTAGCTCCGAATGTATATTTTCGTAATGTATATAGAGGTGTACACTTTGCACACTCTCGACATGATGTCCAATTAAATATGTTTAATTATAAGGAAACTGCATGCATGGGTTTAACACGTACCATTTTCAGCAAAGTGTCGTTACCAAAAATTATTATCAAATCGCCATCTTTCAAAGTTGTCATGTCTTCAATTGCACTTGTTGGTCCATGAATTTCTCCACTGTCATGCTGCATGCGCCTTCCGTCTCTACTTCTCAAAAAATATTCATGAAGCGACTAAAAAGCGAACTGATACAATTTAAATATACGCTTGCTTTTAACAATTAAAAAATATAATGTGTAATAGAAACAATGCTTATTGCAAAATAAAATCCATGTGCTGTAAACGTTTGTTTTGTATACTAAATAGCGAAATTTAGTTACAAAGATTCACCTTTCCCCGGTTATGCATAATATTTTAAGTGATCTGCCTTAAAAGGAACATTGAAAACTTGTTTAAAGCCGGTATTACACGATACAATTTTTCTAACTTATGATAAAAATTTTTCCTTACAAGAAAATTTGAACTCCATTTGTTTGTATGGAGATGAAATTTTCTTGTAAGGAAAAATTGTATTCAATAGTTAGAAAAATTTTATCGTGTAATACCGGCTTTGAAGATCCGAGCGTATGTTATTCTCTTTGTAATGTAACCATATGATATAGTATAAAGGAACTTGAGTAAGGAGTGCAGTCTACAAGGCTCATGAGCACATTGCACGAACTGTGTGCCACTGCATGGGGACGATGACATTGTTTATTGCCTTTGGTGTCACTTGTTTACACCAGTTTTTGTGTTGCAGCAGAGGCTCTGCTGACGACGCTGCAGCTTCCCAGGACCTGCTGCCATGCAGCGCTGCCACCGCCTCCCCCACAAGAAGGCCCTTCTGCCGCCGGACATGGGACACCAGTGTCGTCTTCTGTGCCCATGCACTAGCCCCTTGGTGGCTGTTGGACATGAACTACTAGTACGCTCAGTCTCTGTGCCCGTGCACTGGCCCCTTGGCCGCCAGATATGGAACACAAGTTTAGTGCCACAACAGTTGCCTATATATAGGCGTTTTTTGAAATTATAAAAGACCTGGATCTCTTATCACTTATTACAGGCTTTCTTATTGTATGCACTATTATGGTATGCAGACAGTCATAATGAAACATTAAAACAAATTACCTTCCATATTAAAATGTTAATTATGCTCAGTAATATTTTCTTTTGTTTCGACAATATAATATAGAACTTGTTAATTTTAATAAGCAATGGTTATATTCATAATTATATGATCCACATAGACTAAAATAATTCAGTATAATGCGGCAATTAGTTCAATATTCTATTATGTAAATCTTTTGTACATTTTTGTAATTTCTAGATTATATTAGTATTATTTTATTTTCTCACGCTATACTATACCGTATTATTATCTATATCATTGTCTCTGAGGTTGTATCCCGAATTAAAAAGTAAATTCTGGATGAGAGTGCGTGAAAATGCCGGGCAATAATGAAGGGTACGTGTCTTGTTCCAACATGCAAACTAGCAAATTCAATTCATTTAATATGCTCTGCAATGGTAGAAAAAAAAATGCAATATTTTACTATTATTATATATAGTCTTTCATTATTCATTATTGACAATAAAGGTTGTTATTATAATTATAAACACTTTGAAACAATTTACGAGTTTTAACATAAAAATATAGTACTTAGCAAAGTGCGGAGACTTCATAAATCTGCAATGTTACGTTTTGCGTCCAATGGGCAGCCATTAATAATTATTGTAGTAGATAATATGGACTCGGAGGGCATGTTGCATTGTTGCAGCCGAGCAACGTTCGTTCCGTCGAGATATCAAGATTTTAGGAGGTGCAGCCGTGCAGGCGCCCTGCAGCAAAATTAAAACTTTATGCAGTTCAGTTAAATTTCGGTAATATATGTGTATTATATATATATATATATATATATATATTATGTTTTCATAAATTTATAAATAAGTATTTATATTTTCTTCTTACACTGTGCAATTATTTAAAAAAAAATGCTAACGTTAGATTTAATAATCAAAGCTTATTATTAACTGAACCTCTCATATAGGTTTGATTTTGCTAATTTAATAAGTAATATAAGAAATTTTACTAAAAAAAAAATGGGAGTGATTCACGATAGATTTATCCAGACAGTTATATATAGCTTTCTCACTAACCGCGGTTAGCGCGATTTAGGCTGGAACTATATAAACGTGGTTATTGAGAAAGCTGGATAACTTCCTTCGTGAACCGTGCTGAATTAATTTTGCACTTAAGGATTCAGGGTTATAATTATAAATATTTTAAATTTCATGACACACCTGTAAGTTGCTAATTATTTATTTGCCACATAATATTGGAAAAAATTACATGAAGTTGTAGTAATTATATTATTTCATTAGAAAGACCAGAGTTACAAACTGAAACAAAGCAAAATAAACGTTGCTTTTTTTTTTTTTTACAATGCATCGTCTCAAAATCATTGACAATCAAATGTAATTTATTGAGACCTGTGAATTAATGTGAACTGAACACATGCAGTGAACTAATAGTGCTCCAAAAATATTATGTGCATGTGGTTAAACTGGTTATCATTATTATGTCTGTGTGTGGATGGAGGAAATTGAATTGTATTGCAAACCATGATTAAACATAAAACAGTAGTGGTTTATGCTGGTATAAATTTAAATAATTTCCCATTTGTTGAATACTATTGTTTGTATATTGTTACCTATAATACATTCGTCATTTAATCGACGTATAATGTATAATAATAAGAGCTTATTGCAGTGAATGCATATTATTATATCATGCGTATGTAAAATCTAACAAATGTATACCAATGGTGGTCACAGCAAAAGAGCTCGTTGAGTTTGATCATGAGGCGAGTAAACTTCTACGATTATATATAATTTGGGCGCGATTCACGAAGCAGTTAGCCAGGTTTCTAACCACGTTTAGCTCAACCACGTATACCTGTTTGTCAGTGTCCTGTTTTACATGTTAAACCACCTTTTTAAACGTGTTTAAGCTAAACATAGTTAGAATTAAACCTGGCTAACTGCTTCGTGAATCGCGTCCAATATTAATATAATTATTTTTTGTGACCGACTAGATTGTTCGCAGGCGCGGATCCACAGAACAATATTTTAGGGGAGGCCTGACCTCATATAAGCCCAATAGCCCAATGTTGGTAACAAAAATTGGAGGGAAGGAAATGCCTATATTGCCCATGGATGTTAATTCCAAAATTTAAAAATTCGGGGGGAGGGGGGCGTACCCCCATGGACAGGGGTAGATCCAGCTCGCGGCTCTGGTTTAGGGGGGGGGGCGGTGCCCTATACCGCAACCTTTAAATTTGGAGTGGGAGGAGGTGCGATGGGTGGGGGTGGGGGGTAATACCTTCAATGAATGTATTTTAGGATCTTTGGGGGTGGGGGGGGGGGTGATTGTCCCATCGGATCCGCGCCTGCCCATGGATCCGTGCCTGATTGTGCGAGCCCCTTTGCAGCCAACTACGATCGAATGCATTCATGTTTTTCATGCATACAGTTACATATTAATATTATATAATATATTTTCATCTCATGCAAGTAAATATAATTATAATAATATCATACATAATATGTTAAAAGTAATATATATGTATGGATTGTCGTGATCCATTCTATAAATCTAATGATAGAAATAAAATTTGAATTTATGAATGTTCATATACAAAATTGAGGTGTGTTAAGTTAATTGTAATAACATTCGAGCTTATACGTTAGTTACGTCAATTATTTCTCGATTATCTGTGCTGTTTATGAGACGTCAATTTTTCTGTACTTATATTCTCACTATAGTTTGTAACTAGTTTACAATCACAACCTGTAATTTAGTGCGTGTACTGTAAAATTGTCAAGTGTAACACGAGCATCGATACCATGTCTCTGCATGTATAATATATATTGTATAGGAACAGAAGAGAGGCTGCCTGCGACTTGGTCTGCCATAAATATTTTTAAATACATTCTTAATTAGATCTGATCTGAGTGTTGATTGATTTCCTTGTAATGAGCAAATATGTGATTCAAATGTTATGTACATTAGTATTATTTATTATAATGTAATAAAACTGAATTTTTTGAAATTTGATTTTCCTTCATTCTTAGCCTGTAATACATAAATAATACAGTATGTGTGTGTTATATTATGTTTATATACACACTTCCCCTCATCAATCCCTTCTTATATATCAGATCTGTAACTTCATTTCTACTCACAATAAGTAAATCTAAATAGACATGCAAGTACGGGATGTGGATACTATAATATAATTTTATAATCTTATAATATTATAGTATCTAGTAATATAGTTATATATTAACTCAATCATGCATGTGAGGTTGACAAATTTTAGATTATATTAGGGAATAGCGTATGTTTTATAAATATATCAGTATATATCACATTAAGCTTTATAGATAATTTTTCCCTTGTTCACATTTTTTATAACTTTTTTGGAGTATTGAAATCATATTAATGACGTCACGAGCGTTAATTTTCAACACAAGACAGTACAGCCGTGTTATATTTTTTGTAATGAGTGCCTGTGGCTTAATTCTTTCATCAAAATAAAAATGAATTCCAATACTGATGTCCAATAAATTTATATATATTATATATTTTAAAATATTGAACGTAAATTTAATATTATAGATTGATTTCACATTTCAGTGTTTATCCTTGTGTTAAAGTAAAGAAAAAAAAACAACATACTGCTTCGAAAACGATAGTAAATTTGCTACATATTATATCTTATATATTCAAAACATTATAGCGTATAACCAATGTAGCAATTAAACAGATTGAATATAAATCATGGCATGATAACCGGCAATGATGCAGGCATGCAGTAAATGTTAATATTGTATTACGATGATGTGCTATAATATATGCATGTGACCTATATAATTTATAATTATTATAATTTATACTTTTTTTATAATGTATGACTATACCAAAATATTTATTGAATGATGATAAACTTTCCTCTGAATAACATTTAAATATCAAAAGATCTATTAAACACTCAAAATTAATGAAAGCTGTATTAGTAAATTCCGGCTCGTTTTTTTCAGTCCATGCAGTTATTCGTCATTATCTTTTTACACCAGATTAAATAAGAAATAATTACTTTAGGTGTTACTTTTTGATCGGAATATTAGAGCATGATGAGTATTATATAAATTTTAATACATATGCATATGTACTTATGTAGACTGATGTATAGAGGACAACTATATATAATAAGTATTATAATTAAATTTTGCTCTTTTGATGGGTATTGCAAGATATTGGAGAATTGGAGCAATAACGAGCCGTTAAGAAAATGTGGCATTGCATATTTGCATGATTTCCACCATCAATTAATTTTAAAAGCTCATTTATAGACTTATGCATGGTGTACTGTACCTACACAACAATAATAAGAATTGCATTTGCGCCTGCAATGCAGCCACTATTCCTACAAAGTTGATTATTGTTAGTGAAAAAGAAAAAAAAAAAAAAAACACGCGGGATAACAAGTTTTGTCTAAAACCGTGGGTGGCAAAAGATGGAAAAATGTATTTATTTTAGGTTTGAATTTATTTATTTTTGTATTTCTGGGAACATCGGGACGAAGAGTGGTGCTTTTCCGACCGTCAACTTGCCCGAGTTGTTTGCTGCCTGCACTATATTAGACCCTGTTTTCCTGCTGTTTTTGCGCCATTGTTTACGTGCACGACGTGGCAACGATGCATATAGCTAGTACTGTACAGCCGTCTTGCCTGCGTCTTGCGGGCCGCCACAACAGGTGCGTGATCTGCTCTTGCTGGCGGCAAACAGGAAGCTGCCCTCCCGCCCGGCTGCCGTGTGTCTGTGAGACCCCCGCCGTTAGCACCCCCGTGGCCACGGAGGAGCGCGCACCATGCGTCACCTGACTGCATGAGAGATCGTCTGCCGAGGGTCTGCAAGCCGAAAGCACCGCTGCGGCAACGGAGGAGGACCTTGTCATCTGAAAGTCCCATTCTCGAGGGATGGGAAGAAGGCTCTCCCCAAGAACTGTTTAATAGTCTTTGGACTCTCCCCCCTTAGAGGGTTCGAAGAATATAGCAGCGTTCACTCTCAGGTGCTTGTTTCTTTTGGAATATAAAAGTTTGCTGTGGGATAGTGGTCTCCATGGTGCATTCTGCTGTGTATGGTATTGGTGCCTATATGAGTCCCTGGACAGACTGAACATCGAACCAATCTACTTCATAAAACGATTTGTTTCTGTGAAATCACACGTTGTAGACCTATTGTGTGCTAAAGAATTTCAATTTGATCATTTGATCGTAGTCTTTATATTAAAAAACCGCCCCCCTGGAGCCACACTGGTTCAGCTGTTCTACTTGATCGCGCCCTGTTGCTGTTCGCCAGGGAGAGTTGAGGCTGCCGCGCTGTCGTGTCGTAACTCTGGAACACGGCATGCTGAGGAGACAAATTGGCCTCGTCCGTCATCGGCGTGGCTGCTGGCTGGCCTACGGCCCAAGCAGCCTCGAGTTATTGCCGCCCCCTCCCAGCTCGCGCACGGCGATGACGCTCGGATAATCTAGTGGCTCGAGAGAGGCGGCGTCACGACTCGCGTTCACACTCGCCGGGGCTTGACTCCACAGCACTTTTTCATGAGTTCGTAATGCCTCAATCATTGCAGTCAACAACAGCTTCACATATCAAAGTTTTTTTTTCTTTTAAGTTTGAGTTAAGGACTTCTAATTTTACATGGTCATTTTCTTTCTTTTATAATATATTTTAATATAATTATACCTTTAACACCCTCAAAATTCAAAATCATGGTGGAACACTCGTTTGACTTGAAGAAACTTTTTTAAGTTTTAGTTTTAACTATTTTTTTTAAGAAAAATGCACCCATTTTGAGCATGACTTACTTTGTCATTTGTTTGAGGTTGTTGTTCGTAAAATGTAATCTAAAAATTGTTCCAGGTTGTGCAGAACCAGCCATATAGTTGCAATAACAAAATTTAGGCATGTTTATTTATTTATTATTTTTTCATTTTCATTTTTTTTTGGGGGGGGGTGAAGGCGCGCGGTTTGCAAGCACAGCAGAGGCTGGTGGATAGTGTGCTATCGACAAACTGTGTATGCACTTGTGCACCCTGTGCAGCCTCCAAATGATTCAAAATCATTGAAGTACGCTGGAAGCACATCCAGAATTCAAGCACCGTAATACGTTTAAGTATTTATTTTAAATAATAGCAATCAATGGCTGATAATGTGAAGTATCTTAAATTTTCCCAGACATCAGTGTGAACTTTTGGATCGCTGGAAAAAGTTAATATATTTTCTTGTCTTTGATGCCTGCAGCAAAGTGGATTTGATTTATTATTTAAAGTTTAAAACGATAATAATTAAACTATAATGAATATATAAGTTATTGAAAGTGCTATTTTGTTAAATACATAAATTAATTTAAATGAACAAATTGTGAGTTTTGAACTGCATTATATTATAGGTTCCAGAAGATCCGCGAGTCCAATGTGAAGCAAGGGTATTAGCAGGCAGGAGGTGGCGGAGAGATGGAGAAGGTAGTGTAAGTTATACAGGCAGGTGACAAGCCAAGTTGTCCAATCTGTGTCACCGGCAACACAAACAAAGAAATAAACTCTCGCCACCACCGCCGCTTTATGGGGGCACTTGTCACTCGGTGTCACCCCCTTCCCCCAATCTCCCCCCCAATTCTAGCAGTTGCAGAGCAACGCCAACTCCCGTCATACGCTGGCCTAACCATTGAAGAACTGCACATTCGGGTAGAACCAAGCAACATCCTTGCTGGGAATTGGCCGATGGGGTTCCAGGTGGAGAGAGAGGCTGGATGTTACACGGCTGGCCAGGAGTTGGCACGCTTAGGCTGTGCTTGTCTGCAGACTTAGCACGCGCTCTGTCTGTCACTGGTCCCTGGCCCTGCTTGTTAACCACTCCGCGAGCCTCGGTGCCGCCCCCCAGTAGTACATAGAATAGTATATATCCAGGCATTCACTCTGCATGTGTTATAACCACGAAACCTCCTGTATAATATACATATACGCGCCGTGTTGTATGTCCGTCACTGGACTGACTTGTTATAGCCGCCACTCCGTGAGGCTCGGTGCATACTGATGTATATTATATACGTTTGATAACGGAGTGAACGCTACCCCTGCCCTCTTTGCATCAGTCTATAATATGGAGACAAGATGCATGGATTTGCATGGATGAAACTCTTTGAGTGCAACTCTCACTTCTCAAGAAAAAAAAAAAAAAAAAAAAAAAAAAACAAAAAACAAAAACACGCTTCACATTATCTGTCCACGGTACCAGCGAGAAGGGGTAACATTCCTGCTTGCTCCCCGTCAATTTGCTTGATTATATAGCTTCTGAATTAAACTACGAGCTTGTCAACAAATTAATATGATTTTTAATGGCATGCTATTATTAGAACGGAATTTATCAGAGGTACGTTTGGCTGTATTGGCAGTACAGTCAACTTGCTTTGCTACGGAAGTTTCTATTCACATCTTTCCAATTAGTTTCTTAGTATATACATGTCATACAGCTATAGGTTGAAGTAATGAAGTACCTGATTGAAATTTAATTAATTTAACGTGCAGGTTACACAGCAGGTATAATATAATGCAAAATTTATTCGAAGTTGAAAAACATGCATAACTTATATAGTATAATTATTATATGTCAAATAATATATAACATGTGGATCGCTCAGCATCAAATTAAGTATCAGCCTATATCTATATATATAGGAAATTTGAACGTGCATAATACTCCTTTATTGGCTTCATCGGTAAAACTCGAGTGCATGCTGCAATACGGTATTAATTAAGTTGATGTAATACTTAAGTCATATGCAGCCAGATCACTGCATAACCTTAAATTAAATTTATCGAAGATACCGATCGAGTCTTTTATTTTTGCGCCGTCGACTTGATAAACATAACAGCTGTATTAAATTATATATATATATATATAAAAAAAAAAGGAATTGGTGTTAGCAAAAAACTAGACAGCTGAGTACTTACATACTCACGCTCAAGATTCGACCTTCTTGAGATAACCACCATACAGTGTTATATACTGCATATAAGGATGTATATATAGAATTTTCTTTATACTACATTGCTGCATGCTTTTAATTTAATGCAGATTAATCAATCGTTTTTATACCATTTTGAGATCTCGCACTCAAATTAGTGATCGACTCTATTAAGAAAGGGATTATATTATAATACAATAAAAATGTCCCAACTGGTTAATTAATTTTTTATTATAATTTTAGTATAATAAAAACAATCGAAATCAGCTAGGATATTTTTATTAATTAATTTAATTTCTAGACCTAAGTTTTAGACGTAAGAACAAAAATCTTTGTACCTCTATGTCGTATTATGCACAGTCACACGAGGAAATAAATAAATAAATAAATAAATAAATAAATAAATAAATAAATAAATAAATAAATAAATAAATAAATAAATAAATAAATAAATAAATAAATAAATAAATAAATAAATAAATAAATAAAATTCTTACTGTGGTACTTTTATTCTTAATCGGCTGTCAGAGTACGGTTATAATATTTCAGTAACTTACTCATGTTTGCTATTAAGTACGAACTTTGGGAACTTTATAACAAGTTTTTATTGAGAGAGCGATCATTTACTGGCAAGTAATCTCGATTACCAGCAGCTCTTGTGTGGTCCACCAAGCGAGCAAGTATATAGTTTATATACAGTACATTTGGCAAGCACATATGTGGCTTGTCCTGCTTGCATCTTGGTGTGGTAAAACGCTTATCACAACACAGTTGCATACAAGTGGCTTATGTTAACATAACCTAGCTAGCTATATACCGTAATAAAAAGTTCAAACGTTTCCGCTTTATTATTGTTAACGTTAAATAGGTTGATGTTAAATTTATACCCAAAATATTATTGGTTGCTTGCTATATATTGGCAAGCCTATGATAAGCTACACATGTTGCCTAGTTGGTCGGAAAGTAATACTTGTTGTAAATATTGTGATGCAATAGGACCATTTCCTGGAACAAGTTTGATGATGACGCTCTATGCACGAAGTGAGTTTGTGTGATGCTGCAGCTAGCCCTCTCTAATGTTACTGTAGCTCGATCCTCCAAACAAGGCCGCCCTGCAATAAAAGCTTCATGAAAGGCCAGTTGAGAAGGGGGAGCAGGGTAGGTACTACCTCATATATTATGTGTTTGGGGGATATGGTCATGTGCCCATGAGTTTCAGGCTTTTTTTTTTGGGGGGGGGGGGGGGAGGGGGTATAATATCTCTAAAATGCTTCGAAAAAAAATCATGACAAACTTTGGTTTCAGGTTGATTTCAGGGCTGAATATATACATACGTATAGTGTATATAGTGCATGATGTATTATAGAATAGAATAATGTCTTTATTTAGGCGATGTTTAATCTAATGACCATTCTTACACATAACCTCTATACAGAAATAGTTAGATAATCATAATAAATTTGTTAAACAACAAATTCTAAAAGTAATTTTTATCAATGGACAACATACATGAAAAAAAATTATTGCAGAAATGAATAGAGCTAGGGTACCAAATTATGCTACTCTGAATTTTTTTAAGACCCGGAACTATTTTTTAATGATTATTGAAAGTCCTGTGATTTCAGTTGGTACCCCTGCAGCCTTAATAAAAAGGATAGAGACTGGACGCCTATTGACGCCTCCAGGGGGCGTGGCCGCACTTTCAATATTTATTTAAAAATAGTTCTGGGTCTCAAAAAAATCTGAAAGAATTCAGAGTAGCATAATTTGGTACCCTCTATTCATTTCTGCAATAAAATTTTTTCATGTATGTTGTCCATTGCAAGGTAGGGAATTGAACTAGAAATGCTGTAGCTATTAAGACAAGTTACTCAAAATAGTCAATTGCACTTTACAAAAATTAATACATTCAATAAAAGACAATTATTATTTATTATATATATTTTACAGAATTTCTCAGTCACACATCATGCGACCGCCGTGTAGAACTGCTCACATATCCGCAGCAGAGAGCAGGTTCTAATTTGATAATTTATCAGTACTATATAATTATTATACAATTATATCACAATGCTGCGTGTCTATTTCCTGACGTATTACATCGCAGATAAATTTTGTGATGTGATGTTAGTAATGTGAAAATAATGAATGATGATCGTGAATACTCAAAGAGAATTTTATAACCTGCGTGTATGTTAGTCCCTAATTATTCACATATCGATGCTGTTACATGTTATTCCATCTGATTCAAGAAGACTCAGCACTTTGATCAAGTTTTACGATACAGAAAATATTGTTTCGTTGAATTTTGTGGATCAATCGACATATAATTCTTTGTCATGTAATTCTTTGCCCCTCACCCCAGCCTTGCAAACTATAATTTGGATTGATTTTGTGAAGAAGACCTGCCTGGCCGGTAGCCGTTTGATGAGAAAGATTGCTTGCTTGCTTGCCGGTATACCGGCGTGGTGTTGCCGGTGACACGTCCTCGTTGAGACCAATACAGGCGGCTGTCGCAGCACTTGCAACAACGGCAGCTGCCGGCCCGGACTCAGTTCGACCCTCGTCATCTCTGCAGCCAGCTGCTTCGTCCGCACTCCTTCTCACGGCTCGTGACGTCACGCATCACACGCAACGAGGCACGCAAACACTTGCGCTCTGTCTGCTCTGCTCGTACCACCGAACCAGAACCGTGGCTAGAAATACAGACGCAGTAACCTAGTACTAATAGCATGAATGGTGTGTCTCTCCCGAGATTCATCATCAGTTTCATCACCAGTTAAACCAAGAGAAATAGTATTACGGAAGACGGAATGACTGGCTAGTTTTGACCATAGACCATAGACATTCATTGGACACTATATTGGACACGTTTGGTGGTGATGATACTATAATATATTAAATATATTATTATAATTATATATATTATAAGAAATTAAAATTAATAATAGACAATTTTTGTAAGCAAAAATATTCACGTACGTGCTTATTTATACTTGAAAATGTGTAATAAGTAGTTTTTATGTATTATGGGCATTAACAATAAACAATATTAATATTTTGACGTATACATTCATAGTGACAGATTATAATTTTGTGATTTACTATTTCATCATGCACTTGTGGAGAGGTCGCCACTTGCCACGCGTCTTGTGTGTCGAGCTCACGTACGTCTCTCTGCCATCAGCCCATTACATCTGTCCGTCCGAGCTTCTAAATACGTGTGATGGCACGCCAGCAGCCAGCGGGAGGCCGGGGCGCCCCCCGCGGGACGTTTGCACGACAGGAAGGCATAAATCTAACACCGAGACCCAATAAGCTGCAGGGCGCGTTTCACACCACTATGCTTGCAAAATACAATAAGTAATGCCTGCGAATAACCGAGATTCAACTACATAAACATTAATTAAAATATAGTTCATATCAATGGACTATCTGCTCGGTAAAATTTTACTACAAATTTATCAATAGAGGACCAACACGTGCCTTATTCGTGCCACGTGCCTATGCCTATAACCTATATAACACTACATCTTGATTGTAAAGGAGAGTTGCGGTCAGGAACAAGCTCAAAAAATCATGTGATCATGGACATGGCAGATTCGTGTTAATTTATAATTAATATTTATTAATTATGATAATTGTATTAATTGGTTAATTTAGATTGTGCGATATATATTTATCAGTTATCACTTTGGTTTTGGGTTTCCTGTCATGACCACACGCAGTGATTGCTACCACGAATCACGAGGACACTTCTTCCTCATGTGGTTCTTCGCCACGTCATTCTGTCTCGTGATGGGAAGGAGGTAACATGGTGACTCGTGATGGCAGTCACGTGTGACTTCTCGACTCACGTGACGAGGTTAACTGGTCTCCCTTCTAGGCCACATAACGAGCTTAATCGTTCTTTACTGAATTTTTTTAAAGAACGAAGATGTTTACATAAAACTTTATCCGCGAGCAATTATTATAACTTGCGTATTTATTTATTTTTTTATTTTTTCAATTAAAAGTGACTGAGTGACTGTACTGCACACTCCGATTTCCAATAAATTGTACGCAGCTTTATTTCGTCATGAAGAATTAATTCGGTGGCTTTGCTCGTAACTCATATAAACGATTTGGTCAATGTTGGCTGCCTATACCTTTAAGGCGAATAAGGCGAAACACAGCTTTTAGGAGATCGGACATTTGTTTTAGTGGAATTTGTTTTAATGGAGTGTGTGTATATATATATATATATATATATATATATATATATATATATATATATATATATATATATATATGAGGTCCATTAGTAATATGTGCTCCTTGCTAGTCTTGTTAATGCAGCTGAAGCACTAGAGCTAGCGTTGTTTATGAGAAACCGTCAGACGTCCTCGGTGGATAAGGTGGCTGATGGTGGCGTGCATTAGCAGTGCAAACAAACATACATGAGCACGCCGCAAGCATATATACTATATACTGCCAGGGATCTCGCGACGACCAGCTCATCTATAAATGTGACAAACTGCGTTAGGCCCATTAGCGTTTCACTCGGAAAAAAAGCCCTTTGTGGTGCAAGTCTGGCCTTGCGAGCAGCAAACGTGTCCTATAATATGCATAGTCCGGAGCTGTATATATACAGGGTGGACCAAAAGACTTTGAAATTTGTAGCCTCAAATTCATTGAGGGGTCTCAATTAAAACCTATATACAACATATGTTTTAGTTTTCACTTTCTATACATCAATTTGAAGCCCTGAATTTGTTATTTTCGAAACTTAATTGGAAAAACTGATTGACAAAATGGTTTTCAAACTAGTTGAAACAAGGTAAAAAATGCGTTTTTGCATATAGCTACCCTATTTCATCCCCAAACCACCCCAAAGTAAACAATTTTTAATTTTAAAATTTTTTAACTGTCAGATCCGTGTTTCTCATATTCACATTTGTATAAAAAGACACCCCCTAATTCTGAAATTTAATAAATGAAAATAAATAACTAAAGAGGTCATCTCTGTATATATAAGGTATAAGGGTATAAGGTGCACCGATGGATATGGGCGTGGCTCAATTGTGTTGAATCTGTTCCATCCAGGCGCGGATCCAGGAGGGGGGGGGACTGGGGGGTTACAGCTCCCCCCCCTTCGAAATTCTGGATTTAACATTGGCAATAGACAACAATGGTTGCATTTTTTATTTCATAATTAGAAAATATACCTAAAATTATGCTTTTCTGAATTTTTTCGGATTTTTTGGATTGCAGGAATTAATTTTTTAAAAAAATATTTAAAATACCTGAATTTTGGTGGTACACCTGATGGGACAACCGTGACGTCATTTGTCGTGCTTTGATTGGCTGTTGATGATGTCACAGCTGCTGTGATTGGCTGTCGATGACGTCACGGTTGTCCCATCAGGTGTACCAACCAAATTCAGACATTTTAAATATTTTTTTAAAATTAGTTCCCGCACTCCAAAAAATCTGAAAAAATTCAGAAAAGCTTAATTTAATGTATATTTTCTAATTATGAAATAAAAAAATGCAACCATTATTGTCTATACAGGCATTTTCCCCACTCCAATTTTTTTTTAACATTGGCCTTTAATTCCGCCTTATGGAGGCAGCCCCTCCCGAAATTTTTTTCTCGATCCGCGCCTGGTTCCATCGTAGTACCAAGAATAATATTTAAAAAAAAAAAAAATGAAATAACTTACAGGCAGGAGAGAGATTCAAACCTCGGGGTTTGATTTTTGTGATTTGACTAATTGTTTTTTATTAAAATTAAACTATTTAGATTTAGAGAATAAATAAATATACCTTTATATTGTTTTTTGGCGAAAGTTCTGTTATAACTAAATCCAACATAATAATTTATACATTCTGCAGGTGCTATATAGTATCTTCACTATCTTCATGAGCTCATAGTACTTTATATGACACACGACATGCGTATTTATATTGACTATATGCTAGAACTGGCACCTGTGAAGCTTGTCATGTTGCAAAGATAATACCTTTTACCGATAATTACTTTATTATGACTGCATTGTATTAATTGTATTCTGTACAGATATCCCAATTAAATAATGTTGTGATTATTGAACTCGTGCATGAAAGTGATTCTCTCGATATATAATATAGAGCATCTTTGATTGTATATTGAGTGTAGGTTCTTATTTCTCGAGAAATTTAATATATGTGCAATACAAAAGTAAATCATAACGTTCAGTAATTCAAATTGGTCATGAAATGAAAAATACAGTTATTATACCATTCACTTTTACTTTGTTAAATTTTTATTATTTTTACTGCTATCTTTTCATTCAGTGTATAAAGTTCGTATATACACAACCTCTACACCCTAAAGCAGGAGAGATGTGATTGATATTTTTATTTGTCACTGCAGTCTTCATGCAGTCTCAAAACACCACATCGATGCCATCAACAATTTACAATTCAGCCTACAAAGTGCATGAAGAAATTTTCAACCCATGCATGCATATATATGATATATAGGTTTCTATATATTATTTACATAATAAATATTTTTATATAGTTATTAATATTAATTATTATATTACATATAATATATAATTATCACTGTACATATATACTTCTCGAGCAACACTTTACAAGGTATTATATATTCTGTATTTACGGCTGCTACATTGCTGCCTGGCCCACATTGCAGCACGCACACAAAACATACTTTTAAATTAATTGTATCTTCTTCATTGTTATTAATTTTATTCAGAATTTTGAAACAAAATTTTCTTTAGTTCCACATTTTCAATATTTAATTACACCTACCTTCTATCACTTCCATGCTACAAAACAGTAATAGCAAAGCTATTAGCTTATAAGTAAAGGGATCTTGAGTAAGAGTACAACAAGATGGCTACCAAGGACGTCGTCACACGTACGGATTTAATATAATTCAAGCCAGGTCTGTTCGTAAATACACAATCATCAGATAAATTCAATCATCTTATATTATGGTACTTGTAGAGATGGTTCAACTAATTATTAATTCATGAAACAATTATTATGCATTTCTTGAGCTCCCTGAGCATAGGCAACTTGTTCAGCACCAAAAGACAAGTTGAAATAGTTGTTTATTTTAGCTTTCGATCGCTAATTAATAGAATAATTATTAACTATACATATTGTAAGAATATAACAAAAAATACTTTGTTATATATATATATATTATATATAACATATTATTCACACTTTTTTTAAAAAAAAAAAAAAAAAATGGTAAGTAACCATTGCCCCTATTGCATATCATGTAATCCGTTTTGGTTCTAAACAAGTTACCTTATATCAGAGTGAAAATACATAGCTTGGATTTAATTATCTTGTACTTTAGTGAAAAAAGTACACCCAATTAAAGGTATAATACAAAAGTATAATTATAAGTTTTCTTAAACTCCTAACTCTACTGCAGTTTATGGCAGTGCACGAATCATACTACTTATATAATAATTAAGTTATAACATATTTTGTTGTGTATCAAGCTAAAGTGCAGTGACGATGTCCAACAACATGTTGACACTTAAATTGAACGTGATATGAAGAGTGCAATAATCTTATTATATTATATTAAAAGCACTAAATCTCTGATTTGAAATGCATGGTCAAGAATCTTTGAGGGGCCCGGAGGGCCCTCCGCGGGGCCCGCAGGGCCCCGCCGCGCCCGCAGGGCGCGTCCCGGGTGGGACCCGAAGGGCCCCACCCGTCATTTTCAAAATCCAAAAATTCCCAAAAATTCCCGGGGGGTATTTCCAAAATTCCCGAAATTTCAAAAATTTCCGAAAAATGACGTTTTGACCCCAAAAACGGCTTTAGGTAACATGCGCTACCCCTGCTTTTTGCCTTCAAAGATGGCGTCCGGTGCACCGTTCGCCCGCCATAAGCGATAATGTTAATTTTTTTAAAAAACCACCGGTAAGCGGTTTTGTGAGTTAGAGCTTAGGTCCCAATGGGCGAAATGTAGCCCGGGACGTAAACTTTTATATGGGAGGTGTTATTTTTGAATTTTTGCCCCAAAAATTTTTTATGGCCGTTTTAGTGTTTTTTTCAAAAAAAATCGCCGTTTTTGCGGTTTTTGCCGAAAAAGTCATTTAAAGTTGGAAACTCAAACTTTTTTCAATCGAATCGTTTAGAAGACTGCGTCGGGCATCTTTTAGCTTCATGTGAGCTCCCTCCTATCTGTTTTGGTTCCGCGGCTGCGGGCCCCGGAAGTTTGGGACCTCGAAAAAAAGGTGTTTTACGGCCCTTGCCTTAAATCATTAGATTGAAGAGCTATGGCGAAGGTTTCCACGGCAAAAGTGTGTCCCGACAGACGACGCAGCTTCGCCAATTACAAACATGGCACCTCCGAAGCATACTTACCGTGCTATGGCCAGATCTGTACAGTATGACACCCGAAACCCCTAGGGGTGCAACTTTTATTTTTGGACCCCATAAAAGGTGCTCCGAAGGGGCCCCCGGTTTTTGTATTGGGACTCATCAGGATTCAAATTTAACGGACTATCTGACCAATATCAATTTGAGCCCCTGGGGCCCCTTGGGCTCCCTCCAGAGGGGTAGTTTTCAAAAGCTTTTTTGCAAGCTTCAATCTGGTGAACCCCCCCAACAGTTTCGGCAATTTTTCGGTTAGGAACGAGTTTAAGACCTTTTCTGAAAGCTTTTGGCAAGTCCTAACTTTTCTTTGGCTCGATTTTTCGATTTTCAAAAAACTCAAAAAATCGCATGGGAACATAGGGTTTACGCATGCTAAAAATTGACCACTTTCCCCCTCGAATAACTTTTGAGCACACCTGAAATCGAAAATTCCGCGCAGTATGAAAGTTGCCCACACTCTTTTTCTTTCAGAAACTTTTTTCAAATCGATGCCAACTATGAGGGTTAGCCCAGGCGAGCGGGGAATGCAAAAAAACCTCCTCCCATAAGGATAACATAAGAAACGCATCCTTTTCCTTAATAACTTTTTTTTACGCTATTGACATGGTGTTTTTTCGTCGAATCCTGTTAAAACTAAGCGTTTCACGTCTAAAAATATGCGTTTCAAGAATGTGGGTCCCACGGGGCCCGCAGGGCCCCTCTTCGAAAGTACGCGTTTTGGATCCAATATGGTGGCCGCGCGCAACGTCTCACAACTTTGTTGTGACACTTTATGGACTCTACACCATGTGCCCTTCAATTTGATACCCAACTCGACCCCCTGCGACCACCGGAAGTGCGTTTTTTTGAAAACGAAAGCCTGGTCTCAAATCCCCATAAGAATAACATGGGGCCATTTGATTAGCATTGCAGGCGGATCTGCCGGCCAAAATACCCGTTTTTTACGGGTTGCGCCAAACTCGGGGAAGGAATTTTTTTTCGAGCAAACTCTCGACGGGAGGTTGTAGGGGACCCAAAACAATGCCCAAAAACCAAATTTGGGAATTTTTCGGCACATAGGGGGCCCACGCGGCCCGATCGAAGATACGAATTTTTCGATATCCAAAATCCCGATTTCGGGAAAGTGTTTGTCCCGAAAAATTATTTGTCCAACTTTTCTAGACCAGTTTTTTGAGCCGGACAAGATGCAGTCTTCAGATTTAAGCTGCGACCCATAGTTCTTGAGATTTTTGGACTTTTATGTTTTTGACAAAAATTTCAGAAGGGGTACCCCTTCTCTCACCGCTTATACATGGGGAAGATAGGGGGAAAAATCGAAATTGAGTTTTCGATGGTTTCTGACTATATCGACCACGCTGATCACGAATCTGGCCTCGGATTTTACCTATCTCGAAAAACAAGATGGCGGCGGGCGAAATACCTATTTTTCGTATATGCACTATATTATGCTGGAATTTCATGCATGATTTCAATCTACAGGTGTTATTAATGGGTAATTAAAATAATAAATTGACTTTCTATATGTAAAAACATCCCTGGAGTTTGAAAATAACCACTATTTAACGCTCAGATCAATATTTTATTTTATATTCAATTTTAAGCGAGGCGAGGAACGAGCCGAGCTGTATTTGAGCAGGCCGACACTATCTAATTCCATTGTATGGTTAGGCGAGGTCTCCGAAGGAGCCGAGCTGCGTATGAATGGCGGACCCGTGACGAACGCATGTTTTTTATTCTTTTTATTCTTACGCGTTGCGAGCCATATAAAACTTCCCTCTACAGTCCAGTTTCATGTAAAATTATGCCAGAAACTCGAATTTAGTACTGTCGGGAACCGGAAATGAACGAGGAAGGCGGGAAATTCAAAAAAATAAAGCGGGCGGCAATATTTAAAGTTGCTGGCGATCATTATTGGGTGGGAAACAAGTTCCATGCATTTTATATCGCGCGTATGTACCTCGGTTTGAACGGATTCCCGCCAATAATCGAGCGGCCCCGTAATACGCATGACATTACAGCTTGTGCATCTTTGTTGCCATGGTGACGGGTAAACAAGCATTGTTGGGAACGGCGAGAAAACGTGATTTCAAAATTTCTGAGAATGCCGTTGACGTTCTCAACAGTCATTCGTTCTCTGACCGCCGACTAGCGAGGTTGACTCAGATTCCAAGACTTGCAAGGTAAAATGTGAATGGCCACTGATTTTATTTTAAATCACTGATTGCTACCAGGTTCCTTCTGATAAGCCCCAGCCCTTCCGCTTTTCGGTTTCCCGGTTTCATCCGATTAAAAAAGTCCCCCTTATGAATTCCGCTTTCCCGGTTTCATCCGATTAAGAAGTCCCACTTTCTACGTTTTGCTTTGCTGTTGATGACGACTTTGTAACGAATCGTGACAAAAGAAAGTGGACCTACTCGACTCAGAGGTACTGTATCTTCGCATTATTTATTTTTTTTTTTTTTTTTACTATTTCTATTTATTTTTTATTTATCTACATTTATTGATGCCAATTTTTTCCCCACATGATTATTTTCATTTCCATGACCTTTTTTAAAATCCCTGCAATTTCTTCGAACCCGATGAAACTTTTTTTGGAAAATGATGACTGGCATTGCAAATGATCACTGCACACTGATTTGGGGCCTTTTCGTAAAGGCCCCCCCCCCCCCCGCCCTAGTTAACTTTATTAAGTGCAATAAGGTGTGTCACAGCCGAAGCGTGGATTCATGGGGGTGGGGCGGAGGGAGGATATTTATTCCTCGAAAAGGTCGCCCCGTGTAAAACACCGCAGGACCCCGCCTCTCCCTCCGAATCAAGGACTGGCTTCGTCCTCGGACACAGAGTCCCAGACTGCATCTTCAGCGTCCACACGTGGGCAGGTTGACGACGAAGAACACGTTGAGCTCGATCAGCGAGGCGAGGATGAGGAAACACGCGTACAGTGCCAGGCAGACCACGCCAACCTTGCGGTTCAGTCGGAAGCGATAGCACGCAAACGTGACAAACAGCAGCAGCGTGGACGAGAGTAGTGATATGGCACTGTACTCGAGGCCGTGAGAGTTGATGCGCACCGCATGCTCCCCGTCCGGTATGGAGGCGAGCAGCGAAGACTTGATGAGCCAAGGTAGGCCCAGACACAGCAGGATGTCGAACGTGTTTGAGCCGATCGAGTTGCTGATGCCCATTGAGCCGTGCCCTGCAACCGTCATCACAACGTCACGTCAGTTAGTAAGCACTAGCTGACCAGTTTACACTTTCTGTACTCGTTTTATGAACTTATTATGTCTAACAAGTACCGTATAAAATCGTCCCCATTTATTTTTGTTTTGACGTGACGAAACTTTTCATTTGCCGTCAATACAATTCTAATGGGAGGATCGCGTGACGTCAAACCAAAGATAAATGGGACGACTTTGGTAGTTATAGTGCAGAGATAGAAAGAGTAGGACTAGAGCGATTGGTGCAACTATATATATAAACTCGCGCCGCTGTCCCATATGACACGTTATGACCAAGACTGATGACTACATAAGAAAATCGAGTTCCGTACAGTAATAAGTGTACTTGCAATAATTTTAAATAGTTAATAGTTTATAATAGTTATAGTTATAAGCAGATGACCTGACCTGCTGTATATAATATACTTATAATAGCATCCAAAACCGAATTCGGATAATGCTGAAAAAAAGCTATCAAATTTAGTTTCTGTTTCTGCATTTTGAAACGAAATTAACAAATATTTCGGCTTTGGCAGCAAGACTTTTTTCTACAATGACAAACTTTTCAATTATATGGCCACCGTGAAAGAATGGACAACCTGCATGAAAAAATTTTATTGCAGAAATGAATAGAGGGTACCAAATTATGCGCTATATAATATTATATACTCTGTATTTTTTCAGATTTTTTTGAAACCCACAGAACTATTTTTAAATAATTATTGAAAGTGCAGCCACACCCCCTGGAGACGTCAATAGGCGTCTCCGGCCGGTCTTATACAGTATATCCTTTTTATTAAGGATTCAGGGGTGCCAACTTAACTTACAGAACATTCAATAATTATTTAAAAATAGTTCCGGGTCTAAAATAAATCTGAAAAAAAATCAGTGCAGCATAATTTGGTGCCCTCTATTCATTTCTGCAATAAAAAAATTTCATGTAGATTGTCCATTCATATATATTATATGCATACATATTCCTTTTTTTGTAAAAAAAAAGAAAAAATTAAAAAAAAAATAAAAAATTAAAAAAAAATTGTAAAAAATTAGTTTTTTTTTTGTTTTTGTATATTCTGTCGTATATACTATGTATATAAAAATAAAATAAAAGAATAAATGTATTTTATCAGGCATATGTAATTATTTTAATATTAAAGATAAGTAAAAAAAAGAGGGTCCATTGGAGGGTCCATACAATGTTACACAATGTATAGCACATAATATTATATATATATAGCTTATTTTTATGGCGAGAGCACATTAATTGCCATCGCAATATAAGTGGTATGAACTATGAACTCATGACCCTAATTAAGAGTTTTTTTTCTCAACATATCGATTTTTAATAATCGTGAATGAATATAATACTCTGTATTTTTTTATTTTATTTATTTATTTATTTTTTACAAGGATTTTCAGAGGAAGAGTGTGTGCGAGATGGGAGTCAAGAAGACACATCGAGACAAGCATTACTTATACTATATCTGCTTCTTATATGTTACTTTGTTGCAATCGCATCGTGACCTTTACATCCTTACTGAATGCTGCTGCTGTAGTCATTTAGCAAAAAGAAGATGATAAATATTTTAAATAACATACATTATCATTCGTACAATACAAACTGATGATCCACAATCACATCGATACCCATAACAAAAATTACACAATTAAAAAAAAAAAAAATAATAATTTAACACAATAGTCATAGTCGAAGGTCCTATAATATATGCAAGAACTTCATGTATATATCAAGGAGTCATAAAACATAGTTTGATGGTGTAAGTTAAGTTGTTACATTGCAGATGTTTTATTAACGTATAGTATTATTAAAATCATGACCACAATTAAAATATCAAAAGAATGTTTGCCGTTACAACATTTGAACATAATAATCTCTCATCTTCTATTATTAATTGTCACATAATTGTCATATTATCCAATTTATCCATCTTTTTGGTAAAATTAGCAGAGATGTTAATTTATAAATTTAAGTAAGAAAATTTACGTTACCTTTCTTAAGCCCACAGCAATGTAAAAAAAGTGACAGTCTGCATCGTTACTTTTTCTTTGTCCCACGCTTTACCAACAGAGGGGGTGTCGAAACGACACGCTATTTATTTATTTTGCAGAAATACATTATACTGGTTGGCTAATTAAGGATTACAAATTTTGTCAGATTTTTTGGAGAACAATTTCATTAATTTCATACTTTTTTTTCTGCTTTAAAAAAGTTATATGTCGTCTCGACTTCCCTCCCCCGGTAATGTATTATATAAGAGTTCAAATATAGCTAAAAAAGGAAATATAAGTACTGTGTATATATATATATATATATATATATATATATATATATATATATATATATATATATATTATATAATGTTTTTGTACAATACACAATTACATATAAATATACTGTAGTTTTACACGATTAATCGTGTTTTATAATTAAATATTATTATAGTAATTTATATGTTTCATAATATTTTAAAGGTACTGTACATTAAATATTTACAGATTATAACATTATAAGTTTATAATAAAATGACTTGTTTTATCTTAAAAATATAATACCGAAAGTATTATAATTAATATTATTATATATAAAAAGAACTTTGTTGAAATTTAGCTGCGCTTAAAAAAAAAATGATTGCGCATTTATTTACTCGTTGCTATGGAGACGACGGTAAGTAACTCACAATCAGCTTCTAAAATTTGTTTGTTGTCATTCAAATGAAACAATTCATGCGGATCACCGCAAATAACTTTCACACCTGCCCTGCAATAATACATAAGTTTTTAATGAAATAAATTTTTAAAATAAATAAATAAACATAAAACATTAAAAAATATATATTTATATATACAAAATACTGCATGTATTTGCCATTCCTTGACTACTCGAGGAAACAAAAATTAAACATTGCCCTCTCTCAACCCCATCTCTCTCTCTCTCTCTCTCTCTCTCTCTCTCTCTCTCTCTCTCTCTCTCTCTCTCTCTCTCTCTCTCTCTCTCTCTCTCTCTCTCTCTCTCTCTCTCTCTCTTTCTTTTTTTTCTTTCTAAATCTTGTGTGCATCTGTTGGATGTATCGAACCCGAGCGTAAAATCGACTCGGTACAAACATGCAAAAATTATGAATTATTGGCGATCAGGAATTTGGGGGGCAATATACAAGTTGTCTATAACTGTATATTAATTAACTGTCTATACTATAATAATGCTCGGGTTCAATACAGCCAACAGATAACATGCACAAGATTTAGAAAAAGAGAGAGAGAGAGAAAAAGTGGGAGATATTATATATATATATATATATATATATATATATATATATATAGGGGTAGAGAAAGGGCTATGTTATTTTTTTTTCCTCGAGTAGCCGAGGAATGGCAAATATGGTATTGTATAATTATAATTTTTAAATTGTTCTATGTTTATTTTTATTTATTTTAAAGAATTTAATTTATTAAAAACTTATGTATTATTGCAGGGCAGGTGTGAAAGTTATTTGCGGTGATCCGCATGAACTGTTTCATTTGAATGACAACAAACAAATTTTAGAAGCTGAGTTATTTACCGTCGTCTCCATAGCAACGAGTAAATAAATGCGCAATCATTTTTTTTTTTACCGCGCAGCCAAATTTCAACAAAGTTTTTTTTTGAACAATTAACCGATTGGTAGACATCGAAATATGAATTATTATAGATGGTAAATGATTTACTAAACAAATTTTGTGATGCATGGAAAATATTAATAAAAATCTCCATGCTGCATGGTAAAAATCTATGGTTAACCTCATAGAGATTTATATATATATTTGTTTTTGCTTATTTATTTATGTAACAGTCAATATATATTTTAATCTCGTTTTATTTGCGCTGCTTACTTCTGTTTAGAGCGACTATATTTGAATTTGGTCACTAATTTCTATTGTCCAGCTTTGACCTATGAGTGGATTTTAGAACTACAACCGTGCACACCTTTTTAGTAAATTGTAAATAGGAAAACTTTTATAAATTTATATTTATTTATTATTGTTTTTTGTTTTTTTTTAGGATGTGAGCAACAAATAATTACGTTTTCGTTAAATATTTTTAACAAATATAGCTTATATATTATATACAGTATATATAGCTATTATTTAAGCAATTAATTTGCAACAATCTCCTACCCCTCTCAATTTAGGGGTCTTCTTATAATGAATTAAGAGCTTATTTTCCTCAAAAACATCTTTAATGCCAAAAAAGTAATTTTGATTAATTTTTATTATAGCCTGAGCCGGCCCTTTGTACACATAACCTTTGTATAGGACGGTGGAAACACCGCAAAATCAGATTTTAAGCTTCTATACATGCTCGACACTAGTGGCACCACACTCAGACCCCGTGAAGTTTTGAAACTTTTCGTTGAATTTCTGGCCATAAGAGTGATCAGAGAGTGATAAGGTTCCACGCGGTTGTTCCACGTGTTTAAAATTTCCGGGACCAAGCAAGATGTCGTGCTTGTTTAAGCAACGCACTAGGGGCAGCACTGCTAGTATAGGGACTCACCCTGTCTCGCCACGATGACGCTAGAGACCGCCTCTGGTACGCTGGTGCCCGCGGCCAGGAAGGTGATGCCCATCACACTGTCCGGGATGCGCAGCGTGTCTCCTGTGACAAATTGAAACATTTCATATTATAAATTTAATATTATAATACAATGCTTGATCACATCATTCACATCGCTTGTCACATTGGCCACATTGCAGTATATCAGTTATTATTTTGTAATAATACACTTTTTGTTTTTTCGGCATAATTTTTCATTAATATAAATTAATATTTAATAATTAATTATGTCTATTTAACTCTAAAAATTACTAATAATTATGTTTGTATGATTTATTGTATTCGTGGCAATGGGACTACCTACTAGTAACCAGCATGCAAGCTAGGAAGCTAGAGTAGTCCGCTCTGAACAAATAAATAAATAAATAAATAAATAAATAAATAAATAAATAAATAAATAAATAAATAAATAAATAAATAAATAAATAAATAAATAAATAAATAAATAAATAAATAAATGTAAAATACGATATTTTTTATTTTAGGTCTGTTTATCAGATGAACCTTATATAATAATGTACAAGGAACACAAATGATCATCAAATAATTTATTATTCTCTGAGTGTCAATAACGTCAATTAAAGACAATTAATGTGTCTAAAGTCTAAAATATACTGTGTTATGTACATATTATTATATATGATATACTAAATATTTTTTAAAAAAGCAATAAAAAAATATGCAGATCATACAGGACACGACATTACGACGTTTTGAGTTAAAAGTGCTTGAAATATGAAAATTTACAAAGACAGAACTAAATAATACCTATACGGAAGCGCGCAATATGAAGCATTAAAAGGTAAATATAGCATTTTTAAGCAACCAATGTTACATTCAGCACAGGGCGGGGCAGCCTTCCCCTTGGAGAGCAACATGCAAACCGAGACTGAAAAGGAATTCGCATGCGTTTTTATATTACGGAACAGCTATTCACTTTAAATTTAAAATCCATATTAAATATATTAATATATTTATATGGTTCACAGTAAATTTTACAAAAATGTATATTTTTGCCTATATAAATGGACAGATTCCCATCCTAATGAAAAAAATCTTAGCTTGAGTAGCTTAATTATTTTTACCAACATTTATAAAGTAAAAGATGAGCTTACAATGTTATTATTATAATATACATATTTATAGTCATATTCCCATGCATGCAGGCTTGCAGGCTTGATTGACGCTGCATGCTTATAATATGATCTTATATATATCTGAAGTATATGCAATTTTCGATATTCTTTTGATTTGTGTCTTGTTGTGTTCCAATCGTTCGATCTTACCGAGGATGGTGATCATCCACGTGATCATGTAGGTGGAGGTACCGATCCAGGCAATGCACATGACGAACGTGGCCGGGTAGAGCGCCTCGTGCTTGCGGCAGTCGGGGATGCTGAGCCACAGCACGAGGCGAATGGGCGCCGTGATGAGGCGCCATAGCGAGCACTCCTGCCAGTCTTCCGCGCTACTTCCACTTGACCTCTCGCTGTTCGCCACGTCTGGCCCTGCAGCAATACCAAAACAAACTTCAACAAATTAACACATTGCACGAAACGTTCAAGAAAATACGGCATGGCGTACGGCGAGCAACCTTACTGCCCTGCATAGCCTCTGCAATAGCTGGTTGGGTCTCACAATCAGTATACATACGTGTCAAAGTCTATGTAATGTAGTATTTTATTATAATTATTGTGTGTATTTTTCTCTGTAACTATGTTTTTTTTTTTAACTTGTTTTTCTGTTTAAAATTTTGATTACATCTTGTTTGGGTGACTGGACACTTAAGTGAATGTGTTATCCTTTTTTTTGGGGGGGGGAAGGGGGAGAGGGTCACCTCTCGTGATGAATTGATGGTTCATCGTATATCCTGATTGAGGTTTCCACTTTTCCTATACTTGGCCGTAACCCCAACTCCTTTCCTATATTTCTGACTTCACCTTTATCCAGATGTAAGATGAGAGGGGTGTGGAACTAAATTTTTTAAGATATTGCTATATAGATTGAGCTCAGGCTCGGACTGGCCATAAGGCTGGGTCAGGGATCCCTGACTGGCCCCTCAGATTTTTAACACAGAAGCATTATAGGAAAAGTGGCCTCGGACCCCCTGAAAAGTGGCTCCTGCTGCCTGTAATGTCTATATAGCCCTGACTGTCCCCTAGCTTCCCAGTCCGAGCCTGATTGAGCTACTTACTATAATTACCTTTTCCAAAATTTAAGGTTAAGGTAACGTGAATCAGCTGATTTTTTAGTTCCATTTGATTAACATTTAAACCTTAGCAAATTCACAAAAATTCTGAAAAAAATTTGAGACAGATTTTAGAACCTAAAAGTCATAGAAAAAATTTCAAGACAATTATTCGAGACAATTTTTTTAATTAAGTTTTTAGTTTGACTCTCCATGGGAAAGCCCTATGCTGAAAATTAAAAAAAAAAAACAAAAAAAAAATAAAAACGGCTTTGTCTTGAAATTTTTTCTATGGCTTTTAGGTACTAAAATCTGTCTCTCAAATTTTTTTCAGAATTTTTGTGAATTTGTTAAGGTTTACATCTTAATCAAATAGGACTAAAATATCAGCTGATTGGTGGTACTTACCCTTAAGTCACGTACGTGTATTATCTTTCTCAGCAACTCAAGCAGAGGTAACGTTTGAACTGTCCAGAAGTGTACATTAGCATCAATATTCTCATAAAATTAAAAACGCTATAGGGGTGAACATAATGTTGACGCAATACGCACTCATTATTACAATTTACAAATGTAAACCAGAAGGCAGGGAGGAAGGGGAGGATATAAATATTTATTATTATTATTATTTACATACACCCTTAAAAACTTACAGCTCGCGGCAGGGTTATATACTTGGGTTATACTGAGTAGGGACATAACAAGGTATTATAGGGAAAAAATGGTGGCTACGGTCTGTTACGCGTACTCGTCCTAGCATTCGCTGAGGTGAGACAGAGGGAACTGTGGAAAACCTCAGTCAGGACGGATACCTATACTTTTTATCAATAAAGAGAAATACGGAATTCTACACATTGCATCATCAGTATTAAAATAATATAATGATATAATTACTACATTTTTTATATACTGTATATGCCATATATGGTAATGTAATATAGGTACGTAATGCAATATAATGACAAAATATTGAAACATAATACATCTTTAAATACCTTCTTTAGAAAAAAAATGACTTGAGATTAATTTTTACCATTTTTAAATAATTAATTTTTAATTAAGATACTTTCCGATTAAACGAGTATAAAAAGTGCTACAACGAATGGAGTGAGAGAGCTGGCCTAGTAGACACAGCAAGCAGGTCTGATGCAGCGTGTTTTGTACAAGGAATATATACAGTATTATGTATGGAAAAGGGCAGAGACGTTATATATAATACCATCTTTATCTTTAACGTTAGTCTTTTATTAAGTAGTCGAAATGTTGAATTTATTTAATATTGTTTATACATTGTATCATAATCATTGTACCATTTTACAAAAATCATTTCATCCATGATCTTGCAGCTCGTGATGATTAAATATTGGGTTAATTAAAGGTCAGGAAGTAAGAAGGTATTGCATGTTCTACGTCGTTACGCGTCGCAGCTAGCATTCGCTGAAAAGTGTGACTGAGAAAACCATAGAACACCTCAGTTTTAGAGCGACATCTCGACTATGTACTTTAACTATAAATTACTTAACTTAAAGCGATACACAAAGCCTGGCCTGGGGAACCAAACACAAGTGCACTGCATATAATTCGATATGAATATATTCTATATATAGGGAGAGAGTAATGCAATTTTTACTTGAAATGGTCACCCATCCAATTACTAAACACACTCGACAGTGCTTCACTTCCGTAATCTAACGAGACCCGGTCAAAACGCATTGCACCATGCAGTCATTACACTCTACCTCTTCAATTAATCGGACAACAGTTAAGAAGAAGAAGCGTGAATATAATACAATAAAGGCCAAGAAGAAGCAATGGAGCCTAATGTATATATGGGATAACCCATACAAAAACCATATTTTTTCCCATACATTTACCATATAATTTTTTACTTGAGTAATTATTATTAGAAAGCAAGCAGTAGGACTGTAAAACTTTAATTGGAGACAACATAATGTTACAAGGATAAGGAGTCATGGAGACCATAACAACAGGGTAGGAGCTTGGGAGATATTGAAATACAAAACTCAACGTCTTGCCTGTTACAGCATATTAAAGGCAGTGATCGGAAAGTTACAAAATTCAATCTGACAGAAAAAAAAATATATATATTTGATAAAAAATTCATATAACAATACATATTAGTGACAGTAGTATCAATAGCAAGCAAGCTACAGTATAAAATATAGGAAGCTTTGAACAAACTTTGTCAGCAAAGAAATATTATCTTTCACGCCTTTAGGGCATTTAAAAATTTAATGAGACTGCCAGACAAAAAAAATTATCCAACCATTTTTAAATTTTTTTATAAAACATGTTACAATATAATGCGAGCTCTAAAATACTGTATAAAGCAGATTATGGAATAGCGACCCACCGCCGGTCTGCGCCGCGAAGGTGCTGCTCAGTCCCGCAGGGTTCCCACCGGTGGACGTCAGCCCCGCAGGTGTGGGCAGTTCGTGCAGCCACGATAGCAGAGAGTCTGCCGACACTGTATGGACAACATGCAGCACAGCTCAGTTTGTGGATCACTGGGCGATCGTCTCCCCGTCCCCTGTACGTTCTTTAAGAAATAAGGTGCAATTTATAAAATATCAACCTTAAATATTCATGTCAAATAAATGTCAATAAGTATAGCTGGTCAAATGTTAAAATGCAGGTTTCCCCAAAAAATGTTTCGTGGGACTTTATTTTTTTGTTTAGTGGTATCATTAAAAATAAATTTCTTGCAATTATTTATTGTCATCTCAATCGTCTATTATAAATATTAGTTGCATTGAAAATTTGCAACCACGACGATATAACATTCTCATTCAAAGTCTTCCGCTTCTTCATATGGCGGGTTTAGGAGCCGTTAGGAGTAGTGGCCGGATTTTTAAGCTTTAAAGACAGGGTCACCCCAGATTTTTTTTTGTTCAATATAGCTTTCTTTCTTGTAATCTCGATTTTAGGTGAAAAAATTTTTGACTAGATTTTATTATTATGCCCACATTTTGACACTCAAAGTTTGAAAAACGTTGCATCAAATAGACGGTAGTGAGGGCGGCAGACTGTACTTTACAAAGAAAAGTCAAAGAAAAATCAAGAAAGTTGACTTTCGATGCGCTTTTTGAGTTCAATTATGATTGCAATAACTTGACACAAACCAGAATTAAAATTCAATATCTCTTCTTTTTACTCATGTGAGTCTCAAATTTTTCCGATTTATATAATCTGAGTTATTACGAATATTGCAGAAGCTCATTATTATCAATGCCGACGAGCTCCCCCCTCACGGAGGGTGGGCAACGGCA
This sequence comes from Siphlonurus alternatus, assembly GCA_949825025.1. NCBI lineage: Eukaryota > Metazoa > Arthropoda > Insecta > Ephemeroptera > Siphlonuridae > Siphlonurus > Siphlonurus alternatus. The sequence continues at coordinate 48,666,140 of OX463788.1, read as the reverse complement.
CGAGGGTGAGTGAACATGTACGAGATTTGTCAATGTCAAGCAACCAGATGTGCGGTCAGAAAGAGAGAAGACGTTTTACCTCGAATATAAGAAGCTTGTATTCTCGAGTAAGGTCGTAGAATTAGGACGTTTTAATGCAATTTTAGGCCTTATAAATATATTATATTATTATAGTATATAATAAGGTCCAAAATTAAAAAAATAAAAAAAAATAAAAAAAAATAAGAAGTTGTGAAGTTTACTTTACTTCACTTTAGAACATTTTCTAAGGATAATTGAGCACTATTTTTTTCAACAAGTTGTATAATAAATAAAACATACGATTAGAAGAAGAACATACATAAGAACTTATGCGATTAGGATGTGCCCGCACACAGCTTCGTATTGTACGCCTTTGCAGTATAATAAGAAATTTAGGACCGTTTCTAAAAAAGAAACGTATAATACGATCCGACCGTACGCTTACAGATCCCCGACTGCAGATATAAAAGTCTATGTGCGACCCGCCTAGGTGTTGCTATTATTTGCAGCAGAAGTTCAACATTTTATTTGGCATGTAAAAATAAGACAAGGCATTTATAGTATTTAATTATTTATGCAACATTACTAATATGTTTATAATAATAATAATATTTGTTTATTACAATATCGATATTACGCATGCAGCCTAAGTATCACATATAATATTACATATTGATTTATTACATAAAAATTATTTTTTATATAGTGAATAATGTTATGTATTGCTTTTTATAATGTATGATATAAATATATATATATATATATATTTATATATATAATATATTATGTATTGTTTAAATTATTAAATTGTATTGAATACCTCCATCTTAATAAGTGTTAGCTCGTTGGGGTGGTACGTATTCATTAAAATTATAATGTAATGATATTCTAATATTATAATATTTATAATGTTATAAAAGTTATTGAAAATGTGCCATGCAAGACAGTAAGAAAGATTAATTAGTCGTCAGACGGACCATGAGCTTTTTCATGTTCGCTCCTACTGTTTGTTTACCCTCCTTTGCAACCACATCCACAACACAGAGCCTCCTGCGAGGGGGACAAAAAGAAGCGTGCCATGTGCACCGTCGATATGACGTCAAACCTTTTAAAATTTTAGTTTCGAAATGTGGGCATAATAATAAAATCTAGTCAAAAATTTGTTCACCTAAAATCGAAATTACAAGAGAGAAAGCTATATTGAACAAAAAAAAGTCTGGGGTGACCCTGTCTTTAACGAATTTTAGAAATACGTAGCAAATCAAAACTAATACAAAATGTCCACGAATCATGCATTTTCACGATGGCATCTTTTTTTAAAAAGGATATTTTTTAAAAGTGTTACGGCTTAGACGTTCAAAAATTGCATTTTTATAGGTTTTTAGGGCTTAAAATGGATTTTACCTAGCTCTCATCACACCAAAATGCTTTCAATTTTAAAAAGAAGGAGAGAAAAAACTCCACCTGATGTGTTGGAAAAGTGCACTATTTACTAGTATGATTAAATTTTTTTCTTGAAATTTTTAAGAGGTTTTTTTTTTTTTTTTTTTTTTTTTTTTTTTTGCTGTTGGCATTTTGTTGGCTAAATTTCTACCCCGGCCAATTTTTTTCACACATAGTAGTTAAATGGAGTATCGACCTCAATTTTTTTTTTTGCAGAAATGGATAGAGGGTGCAAAGTTACCCTGATTTTTTTTCAGATTTTTAGAGTCCGGGAAATACTTTTAAAAAATGATTGAAAGTTCTTTTTGTGACGTCACGAGACGCTCAGACGCCACTCCTTAAGAAAAAGATAGGACTTGCCGCCGCGTGACGTCACAAAAAGAACTTTCAATAATTTTTTAAAAATACTTCCCGGGCTCTAAAAAATCTGAAAAAAATCAGGGTAGCATAACTTTGCACCCTCTATCCATATCTGCAATAAAAAAATTGAGATCGATACTCCATTGTTTTTATAGTGTAAAAACGCAAGAAAATTGTAAATGCTTAGTTTGATAATTGAAGCTTAATTGTCAAAAAAAAAGAGCTTAATTAAGCACTTAAAACAAGACTTTGTTAAAAATCCAGCCACTAATTATTATGAGATTCTTTAGCATATACGCTCGTTTACAGCCGACACTATCGGTCACGTGGCTTTCGCATAGCTCGCCGCTGTCAAGCAAGAACGATCGAGCCAAGCAACGAGACACGTATGTACCAGGAAGGACGTGCATAGAGCCAACAGTCTCACATATTGTTCCAGCGGCAGTCGTTAAATTGGCAGCTAATTGCGCTATCTCAACATCACCCACCTATACATACTACATGACATGTTATATATATAGTAATTATGAATGCAGCCGAGTCAGCATATAATGAGTCTTGGGACTGACGAATCGAATCGTTTTACGCGCACACAACTCGATTGAGTCTGCAAAGCAAACGTATCAGCGCACGTCCGCCTCATGGCAGTCTACATGAAGACCAGTCTAGTCATCCCGACAAAATTGTCACCTTAATAGACTGCATGGCAAGTTGGCAACGCCTCAAAATCAGGTCAAGGAAAACTTTTATGCTGTCCCGAGGTGTACATTTATAATTTTAGTCTCTATTTGCACTTATTTATTTATTTATTTATTTATTTATTTATTTATTTATTTATTTATTTATTTATTTATTTATTTATTTATTTATTTATTTATTTATTTATTTATTTATTTATTTATTTATTTATTTATTTATTTATTTATTTATTTATTTATTTATTTATATATTTATTTATTTATTTATTTATTTATTTATTTATTTATTTATTTATTTATTTATTTATTTATTTATTTATTTATTTATTTATTTATTTATTTATTTATTTATTTATTTATTATTTAGAACAATTCAACGAAATGCTTACAATAAATATAGGGCGATAATATTATTATCTCATGCGTTACTTTAGAATTTCAGTTAAAACTAAAATTTATTTTTTGAAATTAGAAAAAATTCATGAAAGTTTGTAGGGATATTATCATGTTATTATATATTTTAAAACACAAATTTGAATATAGGTCTTCCCGCTGATATGAATGTGATTTATTGTGATTTTAATTATAAAAACCACCTGTTACATTCTCTAGTATTTAAAGTAAGATTTTACACTTTTAAAAAATTAACGAAAGAAATTTGTATCATTTCAAAAAGAGCTGACTTGTTTTAAGTATTTACACCGTTAAAATTTGTTATCTTATTTTTTTATATATTTATTTACTTTTTTGCGTCAGTCTTACTTAAATAATGGTGTGAGAATCCCATCTACTGTGAAAAAGATGCGATTTTAGAAAATACCAGCATACACTTCATGCATAACAGTTTGCAGCACACTTCGGGTCAACACAACTGCACCTTTAAGTATTAATGTCAGTGTTAAGAAAAATACGCTAAGTAGATGGTACAGCTCTCTGAAAATTGTAGCAAACCTTCCAGACATCATGAAATTATTTTTTAAAAAAAATTAGACTTTAGTCTTAAGTGGGTGAAATTTTTGAGATATTAGCATTTAATTAAGGTTAGCATTGTTTTAAGTGGGGACTGCTGATGGCTTTTAGTCAAATTAGCAACTTTTTCACACGAAAAAATTAACTACTCAAAACCTTAAAACTTACTTTTTTTTTTTTCAATGGCAAAGTACTATAATTATTATTTATTTGTAGACTAAAGATATTTCCAGTTCATTCACTATCGGAAAATATTGAGTAATGTGACATTAATCTTTAAGAGATAAAGGGATACAAGCTACCAATTGTAGTTTGACCAAACATTAATTTTTTATATATTTTTAGTATTTTTTCTTTACCAAAACCCAGTTGGTGTATATTCTACTTATTATAACTTATATTCTATCAACCCGTAATTTACTAAACTTTAAAAATAAAGTTTTGTTTTAACCTAAAAATTTCTCGGGCTCGTTCGGAACGGATTGGTAAAGCCACTATTACACGATACAATTTTTCTAACTATTGCATACAATTTTTTCTTACAAGAAAAATTGAACCCCATTTATTTGTATGGAGATGAAATTTTCTTGCAAGGAAAACTTGTATGCAAAATTGTATGGTGTAATATAGGCTTAAGACGTGTAATCCATGCAGGCAGCATTTTAAATTTGCCAAATTGTGACAAATTGTGTTCGAGTCGCGTTCGGGTGTCGTTAAATTGACGGCTTATCGCATACGAACGTGTGCACTTGCATTTTACGAGTCAGCACATGAAGATCATTTTATTTCCTGTGACTAATCGTGTATGCGCACGCAACGCGATTCAGTCTGCAGCCTTTGCAGAGCGAGTGCACGTTCGCCTCAGTCTCCGTGCTCCTGAGCCAAGATCAGACCTGCTGAGGTTCGAGACCATCGGACACCCCACCTAGAGCGAGTCACGGTAAGTGAACCGACTTTAACGCTACACTGTCTCGATCATAGAGACACCTGTGCTGTCCCAGAGTGTTTTAGAGCAGTTTATTTTATTTTTTTTTTTTTTATTGATAACTTGGTCCATGCATTGTGATGCACACCTTGCGACAACATAGATCGTTGTTCAATCCGAACCGAATTAGTCGATTTTGAGCTATCCTTTTATTTAAATTAATAATTGGTATAAAACAGTGGGTCCCTTTTACATATATTCAGCTGTGTTAAGTATAGATTGATGATTGTTGTATTTCAAGTCAGACACAGAAAAAGACAAATAGTTTTAATTTTTTAAGTTCCAATAAATTCCTAATAAATGAGGATACAATAATTGTTAGTGCTTACCTTTCCATGCAATTTTCGTTAACACTAAATGAGTCTTTTTATTGCAAATGCGTGACAAATTGTAATATTACAGCTTTTTAACAATTAAAAATTATTAATATGGTTAATATCACGTCAGATCAATAAAGAAATGGACGAGGTCAATAGATTTTGATGAATTTCATATATGTTATACATCTGACCTAGGGTGATGAGGTTTGGATATCAATTTTTTAAATTTTGAAAAAACCCGATTTTCAGAATTTTTCAAAAATTTCACAACGAGGGCAATCTCGAGAGATAAAAAAAATTGTATCTCAAATTCTGCTCAACATGGAATTACAATTTAAATTTTTATAAGTTTGTACTAAAATTGCTAAACTTTTTTGCATTGACAAAATTGACCTTGACATTTTATTTGGGTCAAAGGTCAGAGGTCAAACTACAAAAAGCGTACTTATTCACAGAAGATATCTAGCTATAAAATTTCGAGATATAGGTTTTGTTAAGGGTCTATTCTTCTATAACATATCGTTTTCAAAATTTTGGGATAATTCAAAATTTTGAAGTTACGATTTTTTTTATTATTTTTTCCGAGGTTTTTTGAAAAATTTTGTAACATTTTTTTTAAAAATGTCACATTTGTTAACAATCTGATCTAGTTCGATGAAGTATGGGTATTTTTTTTTCAAATTTCTAAAAAACATGATATTGTTTTTATGTTTTAGTTATTAAATATTTTAAGCTGACAAGACTAATGCTGTATTATGACAATTTATTTTGTCATTGTATGTACTGCCTGTGGTCGAATAAATATATTCTATTCTATTCTATTCAAAATTCAAGTTTTTCAAAAACCCACGGAAAAATTAATAAAAAAAATCGTAACTTCAAAATTTTGGATTATCCCAAAATTTTGAAAATGTTATGTTATAGAAAGATAGACTTTCAACAAAACCTATATCTCGAAATTTTATAGCTAGATATCTTCAGTGAATAAGTACGCTTTTTGTAGTTTGACCTCTGACCTTTGACCCAAATAAAATTTCAAGGTCAACATTGTCAATGCAAAAAAGTTTGGCAATTTTAATACAAACTTATAGAAATTTAAATTGTAATTCTATGTTGAGCAGAATTTAAGATACAATTTTTTTATCTCTCGAGATTGCCCTCGTTGTGAAATTTTTGAAAAATTCTGAAAATCGGGTTTTTCAAAATTTGAAAAAATAATATCCAAACCTCATCACCCTAGGTCAGATGTATAACATATGTGAAATTCATCAAAATCTATTGACCTCGTCCATTTCTTTATTGATCTGACGTGATATTAACCATATACAAATAAAAAAAATAAATAATATACTTAAAATGCGTTTCAAACATATTTATTACTTTACAATAAAGGTACAACAAAAGCAGTTGCTGCAAAGGTGACCTTCCATATGGTCGTAAATATGAACGAACGTTATCAGTGTAGTGCATGGAGGTCACCTTGCCTCCAGGTGACAATAAGCTCTTGTACAGCAAATGTTAATGTAATTATTACTAATTATGTATTGTGTAGCTAATGATCAAACAGGCTTGATTTCTATATGAATTACCATTTTGATCTGGCCACAATCTACAATATATTATGATAATAATAATAATAATAATAACAATAATAATAATAATAATAAGATAATTATTATCTTATTAATAATAAGATAATATTAATAATATTAATATTATTAATATATAATAATAATAAATTATTATTATTATTATTATTAATAATAATTAATAATTGTTGTGTTGGTCGTTCTTTTGGTTGGGGTGATGGGTGGAGTTCCCGACTCATTGGTTTCTGGGCTGCGGCAAATACCAGGTTGCCGTGGATCCGCTGAGCGGCTGGCGGATGCCATGCAGAAGGCAGTGTTGCTGGGCTCCCTCCGTCTACTTCGGGCCCATGGGGAGGTTGGTGAGGTGCACCGATAAAAAGAAAAACATGAAAAGGCAGCCCCGGAGTTTACTGCACGAGAGTGCGGAGCGCTGGGGTCGAGGAGGTACTGCTAGGTTTGTCTTGTATTGACCTATGAGACGGCTTAGTAGTGTCTAAAAAAAAAAAAAAAAAAAAAAAAAAATAATAATAATAATAATAATAATAATAATAATTCTGCATATGCGTGTCATGCAGAAGGCTGCTATTCTTGGCACGGCTAACATTGTGCGCAAGGTTTTGAGCTTGTAGCACCCCCGCATGTGTACCCGCAATCCCCTCTCAATGTTTGGTACGGGCGCTTGCACCTTGGCTTGATTGAGCCCGGTGTTAGTGTTTATGAAGAAGAAAGCAAGAAAAAGACATAATAATAATAATAAATGTTTATTGAGCTAAATGACAACATATATACAGCATATTACAAAAAAATACCTGTAAGCTCAATGGGTGGACTGCAAAAGGCAGAACCTAAGCACAAGGTGAACAGCCACCCCAACAAATAAATCAGAAATTACTGCTTCGTCAAAACAAATATAATAACAAACATTATTATATTTCTTTTGGTTAAAAGAAATATTTCTTGGCGTTAAAAAATTAACTCAAACCCTTCAGGTCGTTACCTGTTTCCAAAAGATAAGGAACTGGGGAGGGGGGGGGGGTCAAGTTTGTATTTGAACACACCGCAACCCATCTAATCTACAGTTAAAACAGTCAAAAGTATACAGCATAAATAAATACTGTATATACAGACTGGGTCAGAAATGGTGTTCCGATCGTACGCTAAATTTTCGTCAGGAGGACTTTCAGCTAGAAAGTTGAAATTTGGCATACATAAAGCCAAGGATTGTAAGTTTTTTTGCCATGTGTTAGAATTTTTTTAAAATCACTCTTTCATGCCTTTTTAGGGGTGGATTTACGATTTGCATTACTTCCTTATGGGATTTCCATTTTAAATTCATTTGATAGAAAAATTTTGTCCGATCAGCACCAAATTTTATTTCTAGGGCGTTAAAAACACGTTGAATCTAATGGTGTAATTTAAAATGTGATAAAAACAACTCCTAACGAGATATCGACCTTTATTGCATTAAAAAATGATTGCATCCTAATTTTGACATTACCGTTGAAACGAGCTAATTTTTTTACCTCAGAAAACACCTTTGATTTTTTAAAATCGGAGTTAATTAAGGATTTAATTTTTAGGGGTTGGTATTTTTACCCCTAATGTTAAAATCCTTAACAAACTCCGATTTTAAAAAAATCAAAGGTATTTTCTATGGTAAAAAAATTAGTTCGTTTCAATGGTAAGGTCAAAATTAGGATGCAACCATTTTTTAATGTAATAATGGTCAATATCTCGTTAAGAGTTGTTTTTATCACATTTTAAATTACAACATTAGATTCAACGTGTTTTTAACCCCCTAGAAATAAATTTTGGTGCTGATCGGACAAAATTTTTCTATCAGCTTAATTTAATATGGAAATCCCATAAGGAGGTAATGCATATCGTGAATCCACCCCTAAAGAGGCACGAAAGAATGATTTTAAAAAAATTCTAACACATACCGAAAGAACTTACAGCCCTTGGCTTTATGTGTGCCAAATTTCAACTTTCTAGCTAAAAATCCTCCTGCCGAAAATTTAGCGTACGATCGGAACACCATTTCTGAAATTTTGAAAAAAGCAATGTTGCCAAATTTACAAAATAATCATTATACTGTATTTCTGCCGGAATCATTAAAAAATAAGAAAAGTTTATGATACATTGTATGATAAATAAATATTATTTTGTGCAAGCATAATTATACAAACACCTTAGATCAGCAGCAAGATTGCAAAAGGGCACATGTACATAATAGATTTGAAAGCAGATCATGAGTTTTGTAATAACGAAAATTTTGTGCATTTTTACCTTTTATTGTTTTCTTAAAAAAAAATATTTAATGCTAGAGGTGCTTAGGTGTGTTCGTAAATATAATTCCTGAGCAGTGTACACTTTCTGCAGTCTGTTTAAATTTAATTTAAACTATACTAGTTTTGACATCATTTAGGTCAATTAAGTGCAGAAATTGTACACTGGTCAGGGCTCAGGGTTTCAGCGGCGATCAGACCTACTAATTGTTACTATTTATTATTTTAATTTCAACTAAATAAATCATTAAATAGTTTTCTTTTGAACGCTTATATTTGAATCAATACATACTATAGTGCGCACTGATGACTGAAAAGGCATGAGAAACACTGAAGCAAATATTAATATATAATTTTTATTTCCTATGTTAAACCACAGAAGCTGCAGTATGGGAAACTTGATTACTGTTATATGAAATTCATGAAAAGCACAGGGTTTTGTATTCTTAAGAAAAAAATAATAAAAAAATACTGCTATTTCTTATTTTTTTGAATCAAAATCTAGTTCGATATAAAAAGTCTTAAGTTCTATTTTGATCCAGCTAAATTTTGATACAAGGAATTGTTGGAATATCAGGTAATTTACCTGGGTTTTAATATATATGATTCAATTTATTTAATTATTGTCAGTATATGTAGTAAAATTTTTTTTTAAATCACAAATATTGCAATAACGACAGTCATAGAGGCATGCAATTACATTGATTCGTATTGGACTTTAAGCACTATGCATGTTATATATATTATAAATTGATGTTATTTTGAGTCAAGAAATTTATCAAAATTTGTCATATAAAAAGTTTATATGTGTATTTTTATATTATTAAGAAACTTTCTTGTTTTTAAGCCTGCATGTGTTACATGTGTTACACGATAGAATTTTGCATACAAATTTCAAATTCAAATTCAAATTTCAAATTCAAATTTCAAATTTTTTTATTCATCAATTTCCAAACATACAAACACAAACATTGTAAAAATGCAAGCACTTTGAATGAAAAGGTTAGACACGTCAAAAAAATGTACATTAATAAATATACTATACCTAGAATTTAAAATTCAAAAAAGCATTTACACTGTAAAAACAACAATCAATTAGTAGTAATTTCACTGAATTTTTAAACTCTTTGTAATTTGACATTTCTCTGATACAAAGTGGTAGTTTATTATACAATCTTATGCACATTGATAGAGGTCCTTTGTTACAAAGTTCAAGTCTGCTTATTGATGGAGTTATTGTTGAATTCTTGTTTCTTGTGTTATAGTTATAATTCTTTGTTACATGGAAATATTCCTCATATTCTTTTCTAGTAAAACATACACATTCAAATATATATTGGCATGGTAGGGGTAATATTCCTTCCTTTGTAAATACAGTTGAACAAGTCTCACGCATTTTAAGGTTAAAGATTGTTCTGATTGCTCTCTTTTGCAACACAAAAATGCACTCCGAGTCTTTAGAATCTCCCCAGAACATTATACCATATCTCATATGTGAATGAAAATTTGCATAGTACAGAGTCTTTAAACATTTTATGTCACATATATTTTTTAATTCATTTAATGCGAAAATTGTACTAGCAAGCTTACTCCTAAGATAATCAATATGGTCCACCCATCTTAAATTATTATCCACATATAACCCAAGAAATTTAACGGTATTTTTAACTTCAATGTTTGTATTGTTTATGTTTATTTCTTCAATAAAAGGGGTTTTATTTTGTATAGTTTGGAACACAACAACTTCTGTTTTAGACTTATTCATTGATAAACCATTATCCGAGAACCATTTTTCAACATGTGGAATTGTATTATTTATTTTAAGAGCTAGTGAATCATGTGTAGGGGCTGAAATTTTTATACTAGTATCATCAGCAAACAATGTTGGGTCACATTTATATAAAAAACAAACATCAGGAAGATCATTGACATACAAAAGGAATAGTATAGGCCCCAATATTGACCCTTGAGGTACTGAAGAGGTTAATACACGGTCTTGTGATTTATAATTACTGGCAATACCCTTGCTATCCACTTTTGTTAGAGTCACAAACTGATTTCTACCAGTTAAAAAAGATCTTAGCCAATCATTACATTCACCTCTAATACCATATCTATTTAATTTATACAATAACAGTTCATGGTCTACCGTGTCAAAAGCTTTTGATAAGTCCAAAAAAATGCCAGCTGTTTTATTTCTAGCATCAATATCATTCAAAATGCCATTTATCATATTAAATATGGCCGTTTCTGTGCATTTACCAGCCTGAAATCCGTGCTGCAATTTTGATATTATACCATGATATCTTAAAAACTTAAGTAGTCTTTTATAAAATATTTTTTCAAAAAGTTTAGAAAAACAAGATAACAAACTTATTGGTCTATAATTACATACATCAGTTTTTGATCCCTTTTTATATAATGGATTTACTTGAGCCGTTTTCAGGATGCGTGGAAAAATACCTTGTTCTATGCTCAAATTATACAAATAAGATATAATGTTCAATATCCCGTTGGAACACTTTTTAAATACATGATCAGGAACGTTATCAAACCCAGAAGATTTCTTATTTTTAAATGTATTAATTATACTTTTGATCTCGTTGGGAGACGTTGGTTCATGAAACATAGACTTTGCGTTTACTGGAATATTTGAAGAATATGGATAATTTTTTATACAATCATTTTTATTATAATCATTTTTATTATTATCCCCAAGATTTGTATTTTGTTTAATATCGTTGACACTTGACTCAAAATATTTACTGAAATTATCAACAATATTTTGTGGGTCATTCAAAATTTCATCATTTATTACTAATGAATCAATACAATTTTTTGTTTTCGATTTACCTTGTCTTGTTCTAATAATATCCCACATTGCAACACTTTTATTAGATGCAGTATCAACAATATTACCGTTGTGCAATTTGCGAGCAGCAGCTATAAGCTTAAAATAAATTTTTTTATAACGTTTGCAGTAATTTTTCGTCCATTTTTGTGGGTATACTTTAGAAAGCTTTGAAATTAGTCTAATTTTTTTTGTGAAATCCTGAGGCCAGTAGTCATCCAATTACTATTTTTCTTTTTATCATTATCATTAAAAGTTACATTTTTTAACGGAAAACAGTTGTTAAAATGACTAGAATAAATTTTGTGGAACGAATCAAATTTATGGTTAAAATCTTTTTCATTAAAAACAGGTTCCCAGTCTTCAATTAATAAAAATTCATTAAATTTATTTATATTATTATCAGAAAATGATCTACATTTTTTTACGATTTTTTTTATTTTTATAATGTCAGTTTTAAACCCAATCACTTGCGCTTTGTGGTCCGATAGCTGAAAGTCAACTACCGAGCGCCGAACCACATTTTCTATAAAAACACTAGGTACAAACACATTATCAATCAAAGTAGCAGTAGTATCACAGACTCTGGTTGCCTTTGAAATTAACGGCTGAAGATCATATATTGACAATATATCTTTAAAATTTTTGACAATATTTGAGTTGTCAAATAAATTTATATTTACATCCCCGGTAATTATGAAGATTCTATTTTTTTCTTTAATTTTTAAAATACAAAGCTCTACTTTATTAAAAAAACATTTAATATCACCATTTGGTGGACGGTAAACACACACAACAGTACACTTTTTCCTTACCAGGACATTTCATCTCCATACAAACAAACAGAGTTGAAAATTTCGTGTATATATAAGAAAAAATTATATCATGTAATACCAGCTTTAATTAATTATTGTTTCACGGGGAATCAATGCTTGCCTTCGCTGATCATGATATTCTATTTTATTTTACAATAAAATTTATGTCACTATGATAAGTTAATATACACATTTGCCATAACAAAATATCAGGCTCAGACTGGCCATAAGGCTGGGTCAGGGATCCCTGACTGGCCCCTCAGATTTTTAAACATAATAGGAGCATAGGAAAATTGGCCTCAACATACCCCCTGAAAAGTGGCCCCTGCTGCCTGTAAGCCTATATATATGGCCCTGACTGGCCACTAGCTTTGAAGTCCGAGCCTGCAAACTATGTCTGGACTCCAAAAAAGAATGTAGATAGGGATTTTTTTTATACTGCACCTATTTTTTATTACATATTCACAAAATACTATTAAAAAAGCAAATACTATAAAAATGCAATTAAAAACATTTAATTCCAGAAAACTTTAATAAATTTAATTAGCTGATGCTGTAAAAGGGAAATAATAACCAATTTTGTACAGTATATATAGAAATATAGAATACTAAGTAATGCATATCTCATGATCTGCTTTCAAATATATTATGTACATGTGCTCTTTTGCAATCTTGCTGCTGATCTAAGGTGTTTGTATAATTATGTTTGTTGTATTTATCATACAATGTATAATGAACTTTTCTTATTTTCTAATGATTCCGGCAAGGAGACAGTATATAATGATGAATTAGGTACATTTAGCAACATCGCTTTTTTCAAAACTTAAGGGCCTATTTGAGCTGCTCAGTGAAAATATATACCCGCGATTTTATTACTTCGACCTTTATAAAATAATTTTACGTTTTAAATCATCATATACAAAGTCTTTGTGAAAATTCGATTTCTCAAGGGTCATTAAGAATTTAATTGATGAATACTAATTTGTTAATTTCATTGTTTTATTGATTATAAAACACTTAGCTATTAGCACGGTGATATTTTTTTGCAATTTAATAAAAATTAGCAGCCAGCAAACAATTTTAAGACTTGAAACGCTCACTTTGTACCGTTTTACCATATTTTCCAATTTTGGGCGTAAAATTGGCAACACTGCATTTTGAAAAAAATTGGGAACATTTTAAATATCACGCTGAAGTATTAGGCACTTGAATTTTTCATTTTGCTCGATTCGTGTGCGAGAAATTAATTAACAAATGCTCTCCATGGCCGCCATTTTGAAAGGTCACCAGAGGTCATCAGGGGAGGTTCCGAGCTTTCCCCTGCTTCTTAAAATCATCGCAAAGGTCAATTTCATATGTGTACCAAATTTCATGTTTTTGTCACAAAATGCAATGTTTTGGGTAAATGTCCCTCCCTATTTTGTAAATTCTAATTTTTTTCAAATTTTCATGATCCAGGTTTGTATGCAATTCCCTTTAACACCCTCCACGTTTAAGTCTGTTCTTCAGCAACCCCGTCTAATTTTGAGGTCAAGAGGTCGGTACCTCAGACATTGCATGTCCTTGTAAAGGCAATTCAATTGCATACACTTGCTCGTACTTATGAAATTCATTACATATTAAAAACTGAAACTCAAGTAACGCAATCTTTTTTAAAGAATTATTTAAAATAACATTAAAAATAATACCTATAAAGCCATATAACTTTATATAATATTATATAGCTGTTATACTCAATCATATATCAGTGCTTATTTTAAATATGTACTTATCAAATACTGACTTAATTTTTGTTCAGATAAGAAAATTACCTTTCAGAAACAAAGGAGGAAATGAATAAATAGAGCAATAATTGAATAAACGATATAATAGAGTTGATAAAATTTTATTCCCACTTATATCAGATATTTTACATTAGGTAAATTACATTTCGTTTCTTTAAATTAAAATATGAAAAGCAATGATTCTGTTCCCTCGAGTTAGTTTTTTACTAAGTTCTTTGATATGCAAGTATGTGTAACACAATGTAGAATTACGTGTATGCAGTATAAAGTACAAATTCATTATATTACACAACAATCAACTAATATAATTTACCAATACAGCTTTAGTTCGATCTAAAGTACTAAAGTACAGTTTAGTACTTTAAATTTAGCAGAGTACATTAATTTATATTGCATTAATTTTGCTTACTTTAAATTTTATGTAAAGATTTCAGGAATAATTATTTAATAATAAAAAAAAGGATTAAATTATTACTTATTTAGGTATAATATATAACTCTCGAATTTGATGTGTTCATGGTTTTAAAAATATAGAGACAAAAAAAGAAATGGAGAGGGGAAGGAGGGGGGAGGACATTATTGATGGGAAAATGAATGTGAATATCAATATATGCATATATATACCATTTAAAAGTAATTAAAATTATTCGGGTAATAGCTTGTAAATTTTAAGTATGTCTTCACCCTCTTCACATTAAAAAATGAGATTTAATTTTGTAACTTAATTTTTTTCCTTTTTTGTTGCAGGTGAAGCAGTGCGATAATGGAGTCTCTCGAGATTTTGTTGGACAACCTTGAACAAACAGCTTGTCCGGCTGTCAATGCCACTCTTAAAAGCTCAAATGGGTTGCAGACCCAGGTCAGCAGCACCATTACGCAGTCTAACGAACGCGTGACCAACGTAGGCCTCCTTGAATGTGTAACCAGCAATATGGCCACGACTCAGGTCAGTAGCATCAGGAAGATGCAGACCATCGTAAGCGAGACCAATATGAGCCGCCCTGGCGGTACCTCTGTAACCAACCGGAGGGCTGCGAACTGGGAAACCAGCAGTGCCAGCAGCAAGATTCGGGTTACTGCTAGCGAGACCAACGAGGGACGCTCAAGAGAGTCAAGAGTAAAAATTGACAACAGTCCTTTTACTGCGACCCAGCTCCGCATCATCAGAAAAATGCAGCGCAACACCAGCCGAATTTACACAAAAAAAAATCCAGCTGTTGAGGCCGCGGAACAGGTTCGCCCTGTCAGCAAGAGCATGAAAAAAACTATAAAAAAAAAAGTTTTCCACTATGAAAATAACTCTGACATGAATTGCAGCATCACCAGCAGGATAAGAAGGATTATTAACAAATCATTTGTTACCAATCCTGTAC
Organism: Siphlonurus alternatus; assembly: GCA_949825025.1. NCBI lineage: Eukaryota > Metazoa > Arthropoda > Insecta > Ephemeroptera > Siphlonuridae > Siphlonurus > Siphlonurus alternatus. The sequence continues at coordinate 48,650,644 of OX463788.1, read as the reverse complement.
ATGAACAGTGTAAAGATGCTGAGAAGCGTTTTATGGCCATCAGAAAGATGCTTGACACAGAAGAATGCAGGAAGCCGAACGAGTTTCACACCTTCAACATTAGACAGGTCGAAGCCAGAAGAACAATGTTCACACTTCCTCAGGGTTACAGGAAGAATTAGGTGGAGTCAGACTAGTGGAGGAACAGATCCGTATCTTAAACAAAAGACTCGTCATCGACAACAAACCCAAATTTGTTAATGGGGCTAAAATGGCATATCCTGCCACTATGATTCGTAACAGCTTTCAAGATCAGACCCCAAACTCAAATGATCTGCGCCGTGGCCTGCAGCCAATGGACAACATACATGATTTTTTTTTTAATGTAGAAATGAATAGAGGGTACCAAATTATGCCATTCTGAATTTTTTCAGATGTTTTTGAGACCCAAAACTATTTTTAAATAATTATTGAAAGTGCGGCCACGCCTCCTGGAGGTGTCAATAGGTGTCCAGTCCAAGATTACTCTACATAAGGTTTGACGCTCCGCCATCTTGGCGCAGCTTATGTTCGAGCCAGTGACGTCACGACCAATCACTGACTGCCACGAAATAGGCTCGAGAGTGACAGTTCTCTCTGATTGGTCTTGCGCGAACTGGACGAAAATGTGAACCAAAGTGTCCAACCTTATGTAGAGGGACCTTCCATCCAGTCTATATCCTTTTTATTAAGGCTGCAGGGGTGCCAACTGAAATCGCATGACTTTCAATAATTATTTAAAAATAGTTCCGGGTCTCAAAAAAATCTGAAAACACTCAGAGTAGCATAATTTGGTACCTTCTATTCATTTCTGCAATAAAATTTTTTCATGTATGTTGTCCATTATTGATGTGGACAACGTAGGCTGCTCTGTTGGCAGCACTGTCACCAACCCTGAGGCCGCGACCCAAGCCAGCAGCCGCTGGAAGATGTCGGCCATCGTCAGTGATTTTATTTGATCTTTTAGTTAAACATAAACTTGTATTTTTAAAGTTTTTATCAAATCTTAGTGTTATAGTAGTAATATTTATAAAAATTTAAGTTTCAAGTATTTAGTAAATAAAATAGTTATTTAAACATTATATGTTTGTGTTTCATTTCAATTCACACATGCATGCACTAATCACTAATAGAACTGCAGGTCGAATTATCTCTTGTTGTAATAAAAAGAGCAATATTTTTTATTAAAGTAAATTTGTTTGTTTTGTTAAAATAGAATTAAGTACAATTGTTTACAAATAAAGCAGGCGGATCAGGCAGGTAAATATTATAACCTGTAATTATAAGTAAATACAGCGTATAAGTAAGTAACTTTAAATAAATATTTTATATATCAATCAAAAAATCACTTGGATAAGAAGAAAGGGTTACATATGCATGAAAGTATTTAGTATTTATAAATAAACCCTATATATATAATGAATTTGTATACTAAGCACAAAACGATTTAATGTGATGTTGCTTGTCCACTTCGAATTACCTTGAATTTTATCCTTGCTAGAATTACTCAAGTAGCTACAAGAACTACCACAGTCTAGTCATCCCGACAATGTTATAATAAAGCCTATAAAGTATGAAGACCACGCCTCTTTAGACCTTGTGACAAGACAAAAGTTCATAAGCAGAGAAAGGAAAGGAAACTTCAAACTTTCATGATATCCCGAGGTATATTATACATTTAGTCTCAATTTGCGTCAACATAGTGTTGCTTACAGAAAATACATTCTGAGGAGACAATAACCACTTGTTACCTATTAAATCACAAAAATTAAAAAAAAGTATAGTAATTATATTATTTAAAACAAAAATTTTGATTGAGCTCAAATGATCTCCTTGGACATGTGAGTGTAACTATCATAGACATAATGTCTATGGTAACTATTTTTTGTTTTAATTTAATGGAGTACTGTCCTCAATTTTTTTTATTGCAGAAATGGATAGAGCGTGCAAAGTTGTGCTACCCTGATTTTTTTCAGATTTTTTAGAGCCCGGGAAGTATTTTTAAAAAATTATTGAAAGTCCTTTTTGTGACGTCACGCGGCGACAAGTCCTATCTTTTTCTTAAGGAGCGGCGTCTCGTGACGTCACAAAAATAACTTCCAATAATTTTTTAAAAATAGTTCCCGGGCTCTAAAAAATCTGAAAAAAATCAGGGTAGCATAACTTTGCACCCTCTATCCATTCCTGCAATAAAAAAAAATTAAGGTCAATACTCCATTTTCAAACAATTTTCTTCAGTTTTTATTACAAGTATTTTTAAAATACTTTAAAAATATTCACAATGCAATATGTTTATCTACAACACATGTTGTGTGTTTATTAGCAACATAATTGTTGTATTTAAGATACATATCAGAAGTATTTTGTGGTTAAAGAGAAAGCTGGTTAATACTGGTTATTGTTTTTAAAGACTCATAATAATAGTGCCAGAAAACTTATAGCTCCGTCTACTTCGGGTGGTAACTAAAACCAATTAGGACATAGAGGTTTGCACTCACCCTGCAGCTCAGCACTTTGCTTGTCGAGACGAGGCTTCTCGTGGGATGGCGTCAGCAGTGGCGCCATCAGGGGTGCCAACTCGGGGGCCGTAGGCCGGGGAGACGCCCAGCAGGTACAAACGCGACGCGCCCACGCTGCCACGGCGACGTTGTGGTACATCACTGCACACACGGTGGTATTACAACGAGTACTCGTCGGCCACAACATCGAGGAGATAGGGCACAATGAAACGAGACCATGGATTATGTCCCAGATTATGCAATATAGATACACACTTGTTTTAGCAAGAACAATGTAGAATACAATAGAATAGAATAGAAAATTGCTTTATTGCGGCGAGGTTTAGGCAAGCCCACTCTTACACCTAACCGCCAATAAAATACAGTATGGGATTTTGCTGAAAAGAAAAACATAGATAATTAAATAATCACAATAAACAATTTAAACTTGTATAAAAGTATATATATCATTGTACGTACAACAGAGCAATATTTTCTTCAAAATCTTTTTCATGTAAATATCACAAATATTAATCACCTTCTCACAATCACCTTTATCACTTTTCACTCATTCACTATATACACGCACTATTTAAATAAATTAACACTTTGTAAACAAAAATATTAACACTGCAGGAACTATATGAATATTAGAATATTAATTAATACATTATTATATATACAAGAAAATTTTAGATAATAATATAGAGTATAAATAGTTATAAAACCCAATTAATTAAATTTTTTAAATATTCATCACCCTATAATAAGCGGTGATTAAATTATAACACTAAAAGTATAATACATACAAACAATATATACTTATATACAAAACAAACAATATACATACTTAAATTTTAGCTTTAAAATTACACTTTACCAGAAAATAATTGTTTACTCTCTTTTTAAAAATAGCCAAAGATTTACTCGAGCAGATAGCAAAAGGCAATTCATTCCACAATTTTACACCTTTAACAGCCATAGAATTTTTAAAATTATAACAATTAGAGATTAGCAAGTGCAAAAAAAGAGCGTGGGTGCGAGTAACTCTTTGACAAACTCTACTGTATTTCAAAAGTATATTACTCAAATAAGAGGGCATTATATTATTAATAATTTTATAAATTAAAATAAGCATAATATATGCAAATTATGCCTTTCTTCAATTTTCAGCCATAATAATTTTTTTATAATATGAGGTAACACTCTCACGAGCCTTAATATTAAAAATGTATCTCAAAACATTATTTTGCATAAATTTTAATTTTTTAACATCTTCAACATGCATATCACAGAGAATAGTATCACAATAGTCAAAATCAGGCATCAAAAGAGTATTAACTAACATAATTCGAACCTTTTCTGGCGTACTTCTGAATCATGCAGTTAGGTGTAGTATTAACGGACCATCGATCTCACATGTAACAGTATTATTAATAAATAAATAAATAAATAAATAAATAAATAAATAAATAAATAAATAAATAAATAAATAAATAAATAAATAAATAAATAAATAAATAAATAAATAAATAAATAAATAAATAAATAAATAAATAAATAAAAGGAATAAAGCATAAAAATATAAACATTTCACTAAACATTTCAAAAACTCTGATTTTTTCGTAAAACAAAAAATTAGAGTAACAATTTTTTATGCTCTATTCAATGACAAGTTTTTATTTTGTTTGTGGATTAATTTTACATTATTGTAGATTATTTAAAATCCAGATATATTGTATATAAATTTTTATCTGAATTAGACACGAATAATCCAGAGTCTGACTGGGGCTTACTGAGCAATGAACGTAGGGGGCCTACATTAATGGAAGGTCGAAGCTTCTCAAAAAGCTCGATCGTCGCAGTTTTTCTCCTACACTACGTGACAAAAATGATAAATACGCGTCTTCTTTTATTTATTTTATATTTTTACCAACTTTGTGATAGTTTTGAATAAATTTTCTGGTTTTTATCTTAACAAATAAAAATTAAAGCAATTTATTTTAAAACTTGAACGTGATGTTACGTGATGTTTAAGAAACTTTATAAATTTTAGGTTAAAAGAAATAAGTACTACAGTCTGTCAAGCGAGAGTTAACGCCTGAAAGGGCTGAAATACGTAAATTACGTAGTTCCACTTTTATTTAGCTCGCAATTAGAAGTGGCAACGAATAGAACTGAGTCAATAAATCTTCAAATTTGCAGATATTAACTCTTGCTTGAAAGACTGTGCAATATTTTTTTCACTTTTTATTTATTTCATATAATATAGGGATTACAAATACTTTCTACATTACTTAAATTACACTGTTAATAAAATTTGGCTGAATGTCAATGTATTCTTGATGCTTAAATTGACATCAATTTATAATCAGGGGATTTCCACACCTTAAATAATGATTTTCAGGCATTTCGTTGCGCATTTTTTGTAGTCAGTATTATAGCTATATATATATATATATATATATATATATATATATATATATATATATATATATATATACTGTTAAAATCTTTAATGTTAAAGTCCGTTGATTACAAGATATCAATTTAAGCATCACATTCACTGACATTCAGCCAAATTTTGTTTGTTCCTAACTACATATTTTCAAATAAGAATAAGATTTTTCTTATGTTTCGTACACAGAAGGTTCAACTGGTGGATCCATTTCGCTTCATGGCTAGTCTGGCAGCTTACCATGCATATAAGGTCTGTTTATAAATTTAATGCATGCACAATCGATTCAAAAATCAATAATCAGATGAATTATCAGTAAAGGAAACATAAAGCAAATGTTATTCTTGCTTCTCATATATATTTAAATATGAATTGCTAGTCATTCACGATTTCACAGTCGAGATTTGAATATGCAGTTTTAGTTTTATGATGAAAGTCCCTTAAATTTCTCGCACCATCTTCATCCTTGTGGGTGGCAAGGGGCTATATTCATCCCGCTCATATCTCGATTGTGAAGCTGCGGTTCGTGATATTCACGGATCAAAGCATTATTTTTATTACTTTACCGTATGTCTACTCAAAAGTAGAACCTACAAACAAGGACGGAGGGTGGAAAGGAAAGGCCGGAGCCCACACACCCTCAGGTGCCAGACAACCCTTAGGATAAAAGGAGTAAGGTGACTGGATGACGAGGCTGCTGCTATGGATAGAAAAGGAGGCGGCTGTATTATACCATCAGTTGCTTGTTGCCAAATTTAAACATCCGATAAAACAATAATCACATCACTCCGCTGGAAACACATGAGATAAGAGAACTTCACATCATTGGGTGCAATGTTCGACATACATCAAAGCATCTATTATGAATAGAGATAAATATAATTATAGAGATATTTATCTCAGTAAATATTATAAAATACAAAAATTTAGTGCTTAACTTTGCAGTTGTGTGTAAAAAAAACTGTAAGAGCTAGGGTAACAAATTACTATATGACGAAACGGTCGGCAAAAAATAAAAAGGTTTAAAACAGATTTTTGTTTTATATGTTTGTAAATGGCGATGATAATGACTGGTTCACCAAAAATGTTGTTTTTCTCCAAATGGAACAAGTTCCAATGCAATGTCAGCAGTTTGAATTGAGACAAATTAATTACATACCAATTTATCAATTGATGTAGTTTTTATAAATGATACAAAATTACTTATTATATTAGCGTGCTTTTGGCATTGAGTATGGATATAAAAGAAGTCACTAATATTGCCTTTGATGCTTGGTTAAAACACTTTCTTTATATAGAGAGCAAATTTATTTTCATCTTACATGGCGCTAATGACTTTCAACAGCCCTTGGTTCGAGCAGCCCTTGGTTCGAGGGTGTGGTGCACATACCTGCACTTAGCGTCAAAGTCTAGCAGGGGCGTGGCGGGAAGTAGGGTAGGGTGGGGGAGATTCTTTCTCAGCAGAATAAAAACCAGGGTTGATTTTACTTCGAGAAAAAATTCTAAATGGAAATTCAAATCCAATATACAGTTATCGCATCTCACCTGACTAGCCTCATTGAACGTTATATATATATATATATATATATATATATATATATATATATTTATACAGTGTATATATTATTATTATGAAATAACTAAATTTTAGCTTTTAAGAAGCTATAAAATTACTTGCTTATGGTATTTAAAATCCAAAATACCCTTTGTCACTACACTCACTACAATAAAAAATTTGAATTTTCCCCCCTAATAATCTCTGCTCCGAAGCGGCTGCGAGTTTATATGAAAGATTAACAATGCGAACAAGAACATCACAAAAGAGGTATTATTTCTAAACATATGTACGCATCTTATAATTTAATTATTTCCCTTTACGAACATTCCTATTGTGATATATAATTCATATAATAATACTGTTGAGCAGATGTAAGATAATTTTAAGAAATAACCATAGAAGATCTTTCCTTTATATATTTTCAATCTAAGCAATTGCTCGAGAAGTTAAAGCTTAATAAATCTCCCTGCAAAGTTCTAAACTTTAGTGTTAGTATAGCGGACGTAAGACCAGAATGCCCTTTCTTCCAAGAGTAATGTTACACACACTATAACGGCGTGGAAGGCGGACTCACGCGTGATGTAGAGCAGGTACAAGGTGACGAGTGCGGCCGCCTCGTACCAGAACACCAGCTGGTCCGCGAGGCAAACGATCAGGGCTGCCACGCTGAGTGCGTACACGGCGCAGTCACGAGACATGGGCCACCAGTCCAGCACCGTCTCCTGCAACAAGTCTCCGTTGTTCATTTAATTCCCTTGCGTTGGAGCTTTGATATTTTCTAGGATTTTTTCTAGACCAAGAATGATGTTTTTTTAAACATTATTAAAACATGAATTGCGTGACGTCATGCATTGGTGTCTGTCGATAAAAAAGAGATTGGATGTCTAGTGACGCGCCTAAAAAAGTTTCATAAATAAGAAAAATCAGAATAATGTGTTATACCTGGAGAAACATGATTTACGATTTTTTTTTCAAGACAATTTTGAAAGCATCTTATATTTCAAAGCAATGTTTATAACATCAAATATCATGCTTTCTCAATGGTGAACACAAATAATATTATTGATGGAATTATATATGCAACAAGCACATACTTTTATAAGGAAACCAGTGATGATTAACAATTTTGCTTCAAAATTTCTTTCTGGGAGTTTTATCACACCAAGAAAAATTAACAATATCACATTTCAAATATATATATTTAACTGAACATGATCTATATTTTCAACATGAAAACAATCTTATCGGACCCAAACCGTACAAGCACTGATGTTTACAGTGTCCACGGAACCTTGTTGCATCACCTGCTAACGTAATCGTGGCCATGAATAAAATGCGCCTGCAGTGATTGCAACTATGCAACCAGGCGTACTTCTGTGTCTTGCGGATTGCATTTTGCCCCTTAAACAATGCTGCGCATTGTATTTCTACATTTCTACAATACAAAGTTCGTGTTTTTTATTTTAACATAGCCGGACCGGAATTTTTTGTTTGAATAGAGTATACATCATGTACGTACAGTACACTATAATATACCTATACTAAGGTTCATATTTAACTTGGGTTTCGTCGGAAGCGCTCGGGTGTCCTTCGGCTCGGCTCGGCCAGTAAAGTTCTTCGTTACAAACAAGGCACCAATGACAGAAGACGTTACAAACACGACAAAAACCACGTTAAATGTGAACCATAGTATACACCCTTAATAAAATTTGGCTGAATATCAGTGTATTCTTGATGCATAAATCCCCTTTTTATAAGATGTCAATTGTTTAGACTTTCTCGTCATATGACGCCATCGATTTGATATTTTTGCCGACATATCTCTATTTTACTCTGTATAGTGTCTGAACAATTGGGAACAAGAATTTTCTTATTGAAAAGAAATCACCGAACTAGCCGAGCGTGACACACTCTTAGCTGCGACTCTTCAGCACAAAATCGCTTGGATCAAAATTTAATCAAAATCTATACACTCTATTGAATTCCATAACATAAATTGTCTCAAAAGAAAGCCTATAGAAACTTATATAACGTTGGCTATTTTTGTTGATATTTAATTGCTTACAGCCTTCAATGTAATAAACATTTGCTCGAGGAAATTTCATTTTATAGCAAACCTTCGTTCACAATTTTCTGAATATTCGATCGTCATGAAGTCTTTTATATTATATATTTTACTCTCACTATAGTCAGTTGCTTTTCAGCTGTGATATAATGCCTTGCAGTGTAGAGAAACGTTCTCCATAAATTGTCAAGCTATTTTTTTATTTTTACATTTTTTTAAAGTTGATTCTTATTAAAATAAAAAGCCCGTTTAAACAAAATAATGAAACTGAGTTACTGACCACAAGTACGGTATCTACAGTCGTACAACGATAAATTAAATTTTGCTTAATATGAAGTAAACTTAAATTCTCTTAAAAAGTGAAAAGGGCTTCTGAGTAGTACACTCCATTCAAATAAATAACATGAGGGTGGGATTTAGGTCATATATATACCTTGGAAGTGAAGATTCCGCAGCACGCTGGCACCGCGAGGATGTTGAAGACCGCGCTGCCCATGACGGCGCCCACCCCGAGGTCGCCCTCCGTCACGAAGGTGCCCACCACGTTGACGAAGAGCTCGGGCGATGAAGTGGCGGCCGCCATTAACGTGGCCCCACCCACGTCGTCCGACACCTGTAGAACTGCCACAGCACACTCTGTTACTACGTTTACATGACGACGAATTATATATATAGATGACCCCTCATAATAATAACATTAATGTCATTAATAAAATTTATTTCTATATCTGATACTAATGACTATAATGAAATATTAAAACATTACCATGCTCCTTACAATGTATTCCAGGACCCATGACGTGTTTCACTTATAGTTTTAACTTTTTGCCGGGTTTAACTCAATTGAAGTGCTATTATTAAGTGTCAACATTTATTGAATAGTTTAAAAGTGCATGGTAAGTGAGTGTGATATTGACGTAAGATATTGCTGGATATTGATTGTAGGATATTATGGAAATACAAATAATTAAATTTGAATGGAGTATTGTCCTCAATTTTTTTTATTGCAGAAATGGATAGGGTGCAAAGTTATGCTACCCTGATTTTTTTCAGATTTTTTAGAGCCCGGGAACTATTTTTAAAAAATTATTGAAAGTTATTTTTGTGACGTCACGAGACGCCACTCCTTAAGAAAAAGATAGAACTTGTCGCCGCGTGACGTCACAAAAAGGACTTTCAATAATTTTTTAAAAATACTTCCCGGGCTCTAAAAATTCTGAAAAAAATCAGGGTAGCATAACTTTGCACGCTCTATCCATTTCTGCAATAAAAAAAATTGAGGACAATACTCCATTGAAAGTGATAATATATGACGTTGTGTTGTATAATCTCCTACTCACTTTATAAATAACCAGAAGTACCAAAATATTTTCAAAATTGCTGTCATAATGAGAGCCTTTTGTAGGGTGCATGTAATTGGGTAGCATGGATAACAAATGTACATAATAATACTTGCAAACATTGGCTCGTTACTGCATGGTCATTAGTGTAAGTACCGTAAGTGATAGGCGCGGATCATCAGCAGAGACAAGTTATTAATTGACAGTATACCTTACCTATTCACCCTCATTATTGTTAATTACCCTTAATTAATCAAAGGCAATTAGTATCAGGATGAAGCAACAATCACCAACGGCAATGTTGTGGGAGAGCAGTAATGTGCCTCCCCCTCCCCCTTCGAACTAAGCTTACGTCAGTAAAAGAGTAAAAGGGCAAATATACTGTCGTTAGATGGGTCCATATTTCTCCCACACACTCCTGTGGTACCTTTCACTGAAGGTGACAAAGAACACCCTCTAAGGATTTTCTTTTTTTAATTAGCTTGATTCGCCGCTATAAATGGGAGTGACAGAATTAATTACCGAGCACCTTTCTAAGATATCAGAGTGTCCCGAGATCGATTGTCTGTGCATTCCCATTGTCTTTAATTTCGACAGTGCGTTATTATACACTTGGGCCACTTTCTGTGGCAGTTGCTGTCAGAGTACGACTTTCTGAATGTGATGTCCATCAGCCATCACTTTACAAGCGTCTCAGCAAACAGGCAGGAAATGCTGGCTCAAAGAAAGTTTACTGTGGGAGGACGGCCTAAGACATCGAACTGAGAAACTTCTATACTCGATAATTTTCAACGGGAAAGTCCGCCAAATAAGCCGTGCGCTCGAGCGGTCTGTTTGGGAACGTAAAAAAATTGACTGACATGGCGTATAGCGTTGGCGACGAAAGAGGCCGTTTTGAAAATTAAGAAATTCTCCCAGTATAAAAATAATTACTGGCTGAGGTGGACTACCGCAAACTACCTTATTAAGGAGGGGAACACTCACCCTGGACGATGCGCTCGATGGCCGGCACGAAGTAGTCGTCACACACGTAGGCTAGCAGCACGAAGAGGTATAAGGCCAGCAGTGCATGCAGCACGACCGCCCCTTGCCGTCGCTCACTGTCCGAGAAAAGGTCCGCAGGAAAGTCGAGGATGGCGGCCGGCGTGCAGTTGGCCTCTTGCAGTGTCTGCCACTTGGCCAGTAGATGCCGGCCTGGCGCACGGAGAGCTGGAAGTGGCATCCCAATTCAAGGTATGCATATAGAGTGCATGCAAATTGTAACTAGAAAAAAAAAATCACAATTACAGTAAACACTATCGCATTAAAGACATGTTAAAATTAACTTTATTTTAGTGAATGTATTACACAACTACAAGCAAGTTTTCAGGAACGAAACTTTGAAAATACCAATACCCCCCCACATGTTCACGAAGGGTCACTTTTCCACTTTTTTTAAAGTGGCGAAAGTGACTTTTTGCGCGTTAAAAAGTTGCTCCTTATCGAAATAAGACCTTTCAACCCATTTTCACCAAACTAATCGCAGCAGTATCCAAGGAATACGTAATATTCTGATATATAGCTACGAATAAAAGTGCACCGAATTTCAATTTTTAGTAGGGCTAGGGCATCTCCTTGTCAAGCAGACTTTGACAATATAGCTTTCAACTCTCTCCCTTAAACTTAAACTGAGATAATGGGATGGCAATTTTGGTTACGTTAGAAAAACCCCATTTTTGGAATTTTAAAAAGTCAATGTTATATATCGAAAACAAAGTGTTAGGAATGGAATCGATTCGTTTTGCCATGACAAATTCAAAAAAAAATATAACATTACTCTCCTTGCAACTAAAAGAAAGTTTTAAAGAACGAAACTTTGAAAATACCAATACCCCCCCATATGTTCACGAAGGGTCACTTTTCAACTTTTTTTAAGGTGGCGAAAGTGACTTTTTGCGCGTTAAAAAGTTGCTCCTTATCAAAACAAGACCTTTCAACCCATTTTCACCAAATTAATCGCAGCAGGATCGAAGGAATACGTAATATTCTGATATATAGCTACAAATAAAAGTGCACCGAATTTCAATTTTTAGTAGGGCTAGGGCATCTCCTTGTCAAGCAGACTTTGACAATATAGCTTTCAACTCTCTCCCTTAAACTTAAACTGAGATAATGGGATGGCAATTTTGGTTACGTTAGAAAAACCCCATTTTTGGAATTTTAAAAAGTCGATGTTATAAATCGAAATCAAAGTGTTTGGAATGGAATCGATTCGTTTTGCCATGACAAATTAAAAAAAAAATATAACATTACTCTCCTTTTAACTACAAGAAAGTTTTAAGGAACGAAACTTTGAAAATACCAATACCCCCCCACATGTTCACGGAGGGTCACTTTTCCACTTTTTTTAAGGTGGCGAAAGTGACTTTTTGCGCGTCAAGAAGTTGCTCCTTATCGAAACAAGAACTTTCAAAACATTTTCACCAAATTTATCGCAGCAGGATCCAAGGAATACGTAATATTCTGATATATAGCTACAAATAAAAGTGCACCGAATTTCAATTTTTAGTAGGGCTAGGGCATCTCCTTGTCAAGCAGACTTTGACAATATAATTTTCAACTCTCTCCCTTAAACTTAAACTGAGATAATGGGATGGCAATTTTGGTTACGTTAGAAAAACCCCTTTTTTGGAATTTTAAAAAGTCGATGTTATATATCGAAAACAAAGTGTTAGGAATGGAATCGATTCGTTTTGCCATGACAAATTCAAAAAAAATATAACATTACTCTCCTTGCAACTACAAGAAAGTTTTCAGGAACGAAACTTTGAAAATACCAATACCCCCCCACATGTTCACGAAGGGTCACTTTTCCACTTTTTTTAAGGTGGCGAAAGTGACTTTTTGCGCGTTAAAAAGTTGCTCCTTATCGAAACAAGACCTTTCAACCCATTTTCACCAAATTAATCGCAGCAGGATCCAAGGAATACGTAATAATCTGATAAATAGCTACAAATAAAAGTGCACCGAATTTCAATTTTTAGTAGGGCTAGGGCATCTCCTTGTCAAGCAGACTTTGACAATATAACTTTCAACTCCCTCCCTTAAACCTATACTGAGATAATGGGATGGCAATTTTGGTTACGTTAGAAAAACCCCTTTTTTGGAATTTTAAAAAGTCAATGTTATATATCGAAAACAAAGTGTTAGGATTGGAACCGATTCGTTTTGCCATGACAAATTCAAAAAAAAATATAACATTACTCTCCTTGCAACTAAAAGAAAGTTTTAAAGAACGAAACTTTGAGAATACCAATACCCCCCCACATGTTCACGAAGGGTCACTTTTCCACTTTTTTTAAGGTGGCGAAAGTGACTTTTTGCGCGTTTAAAAGTTGCTCCTTATCGAAACAAGACCTTTCAACCCATTTTCACCAAACTAATCGCAGCAGGATCCAAGGAATACGTAATATTCTGATATATAGCTACAAATAAAAATGCACCGAATTCCAATTTTTAGTAGGGCTAGGGCATCTCCTTGTCAAGCAGACTTTGACAATATATTATAGCTTTCAACTCTCTCCCTTAAACATAAACTGAGATAATGGGATGGCAATTTTGGTTACGTTAGAAAACCTCTTTTTTGGAATTTTAAAAAGTCAATGTTATATTTCGAAAACAAAGTGTTAGGAATGGAATCGATTCGTTTTGCCATGACAAATTCAAAAAAAAATATAACATTACTCTCCTTGCAACTAAAAGAAAGTTTTAAAGAACGAAACTTTGAAAATACCAATACCCCCCCACATGTTCACGAAGGGTCACTTTTCCACTTTTTTTAAGGTGGCGAAAGTGACTTTTTGCGCGTTAAAAAGTTGCTCCTTATCGAAACAAGACCTTTCAACCCATTTTCACCAAATTAATCGCAGCAGGATCGAAGGAATACGTCATATTCTGATATATAGCTACAAATAAAAGTGCACCGAATTTCACTTTTTAGTAGGGCTAGGGCATCTCCTTGTCAAGCAGACTTTGACAATATATTTTTCAACTCTCTCCCTTAAACCTATACTGAGATAATGGGATGGCAATTTTGGTTACATTAGAAAAACCCCTTTTTTGGAATTTTAAAAAGTCAATGTTATATATCGAAAACAAAGTGTTAGGATTGGAACCGATTCGTTTTGCCATGACAAATTCAAAAAAAAATATAACATTACTCTCCTTGCAACTAAAAGAAAGTTTTAAAGAACGAAACTTTGAGAATACCAATACCCCCCCACATGTTCACGAAGGGTCACTTTTCCACTTTTTTTAAGGTGGCGAAAGTGACTTTTTGCGCGTTTAAAAGTTGCTCCATATCGAAACAAGACCTTTCAACCCATTTTCACCAAATTAATCGCAGCAGGATCGAAGGAATACGTAATATTCTGATATATAGCTACAAATAAAAGTGCACCGAATTTCAATTTTTAGTAGGGCTAGGGCATCTCCTTGTCAAGCAGACTTTGACAATATATTATAGCTTTCAACTCTCTCCCTTAAACATAAACTGAGATAATGGGATGGCAATTTTGGTTACGTTAGAAAACCTCTTTTTTGGAATTTTAAAAAGTCAATGTTATATATCGAAAACAAAGTGTTAGGAATGGAATCGATTCGTTTTGCCATGACAAATTCAAAAAAAAATATAACATTACTCTCCTTGCAACTAAAAGAAAGTTTTAAAGAACGAAACTTTGAAAATACCAATACCCCCCCACATGTTCACGAAGGGTCACTTTTCCACTTTTTTTAAGGTGGCGAAAGTGACTTTTTGCGCGTTTAAAAGTTGCTCCATATCGAAACAAGACCTTTCAACCCATTTTCACCAAATTAATCGCAGCAGGATCGAAGGAATACGTAATATTCTGATATATAGCTACAAATAAAAGTGCACCGAATTTCACTTTTTAGTAGGGCTAGGGCATCTCCTTGTCAAGCAGACTTTGACAATATATTTTTCAACTCTCTCCCTTAACCCTATACTGAGATAATGGGATGGCAATTTTGATTACGTTAGAAAAACCTCTTTTTTGGAATTTTAAAAAGTCAATGTTATATATGGAAAACAAAGTGTTAGGAATGGAATCGATTCGTTTTGCCATGACAAATTAAAAAAAAAATATAACATTACTCTCCTTGCAACTACAAGAAAGTTTTCAGGAACGAAACTTTGAAAATACCAATCCCCCCCCACATGTTCAAGAAGGGTCACTTTTCCACTTTTTTTCTTTTTTTAAGGTGGTGAAAGTGACTTTTTGCGCGTTAAAAAGTTGCTCCTTATCGAAACAAGACCTTTCAACCCATTTTCATCAAACTAATCGCAGCAGGATCAGAGGAATACGTAATATTCTGATATATAGCTACAAAAAAAAGTGCACCGAATTTCAATTTTTAGTAGGGCTAGGGCATCTCCTTGTCAAGCAGACTTTGACAATATAACTTTCAACTCTCTCCCTTAAACTTAAACTGAGATAATGGGATGGCAATTTTGGTTACGTTAGAAAAACCCCATTTTTGGAATTTTAAAAAGTCGATGTTATAAATCGAAATCAAAGTGTTTGGAATGGAATCGATTCGTTTTGCCATGACAAATTAAAAAAAAAATATAACATTACTCTCCTTTTAACTACAAGAAAGTTTTAAGGAACGAAACTTTGAAAATACCAATACCCCCCCACATGTTCACGGAGGGTCACTTTTCCACTTTTTTTAAGGTGGCGAAAGTGACTTTTTGCGCGTCAAGAAGTTGCTCCTTATCGAAACAAGATCTTTCCACCCATTTTCACCAAATTAATCGCAGCAGGATCCAAGGAATACGTAATAATTTGATAAATAGCTACAAATAAAAGTGCACCGAATTTCAATTTTTAGTAGGGCTAGGGCATCTCTTTGTCAAGCAGACTTTGACAATATAACTTTCAACTCTCTCCCTTAAACCTATACTGAGATAATGGGATGGCAATTTTGGTTACGTTAGAAAAACCCCTTTTTTGGAATATTAAAAAGTCATTGTTATATATCGAAAACAAAGTGTTAGGAATGGAATCGATTCGTTTTGCCATGACAAATTAAAAAAAAAATATAAAATTACTCTCCTTGCAACTAAAAGAAAGTTTTAAAGAACGAAACTTTGAAAATACCAATACCCCCCCACATGTTCACGAAGGGTCACTTTTCCACTTTTTTTAAAATGGCGAAAGTGACTTTTTGCGCGTTAAAAAGTTGCTCCTTATCGAAACAAGACCTTTCAACCCATTTTCACCAAATTAATCGCAGCAGGATCGAAGGAATACGTAATATTCTGATATATAGCTACAAATAAAAGTGCACCGAATTTCAATTTTTAGTAGGGCTAGGGCATCTCCTTGTCAAGCAGACATTGACAATATAACTTTCAACTCTCTCCCTTAAACTTAAACTGAGATAATGGGATGGCAATTTTGGTTACGTTAGGAAAACCCCTTTTTTGGAATTTTAAAAAGTCGATGTTATATATCGAAAACAAAGTGTTAGGAATGGAATCGATTCGTTTTGCCATGACAAATTCAAAAAAAAATATAACATTACTCTCCTTGCAACTACAAGAAAGTTTTCAGGAACGAAACTTTGAAAATACCAATATCCCCCCACATGTTCACGAAGGGTCACTTTTCCACTTTTTTTAAGGTGGCGAAAGTGACTTTTTGCGCATTAAAAAGTTGCTCCTTATCGAAACAAGACCTTTCAACCCATTTTCACCAAATTAATCGCAGCAGGATCGAAGGAATACGTAATATTCTGATATATAGCTACAAATAAAAGTGCACCGAATTTCAATTTTTAGTAGGGCTAGGGCATCTCCTTGTCAAGCAGACTTTGACAATATAACTTTCAACTCTCTCCCTTAAACTTAAACTGAGATAATGGGATGGCAATTTTGGTTACGTTAGAAAAACCTCTTTTTTGGAATTTTAAAAAGTCAATGTTATATATCGAAAACAAAGTGTTAGGAATGGAATCGATTCATTTTGCCATGACAAATTAAAAAAAAAATTTAACATTACTCTCCTTGCAACTAAAAGAAAGTTTTAAAGAACGAAACTTTGAAAATACCAATACCCCCCCATATGTTCACGAAGGGTCACTTTTCCACTTTTTTTAAGGTGGCGAAAGTGACTTTTTGCGCGTTAAAAAGTTGCTCCTTATCGAAACAAGACCTTTCAACCCATTTTCACCAAACTAATCGCAGCAGGATCCAAGGAATACGTAATATTCTGATATATAGCTACAAATAAAAGTGCACCGAATTTCAATTTTTAGTAGGGCTAGGGCATCTCCTTGTCAAGCAGACTTTGACAATAAAACTTTCAACTCTCTCCCTTAAACTTAAACTGAGATAATGGGATGGCAATTTTGGTTACGTTAGAAAAACCTCTTTTTTGGAATTTTAAAAAGTCAATGTTATATATCGAAAACAAAGTGTTAGGAATGGAATCGATTCGTTTTGCCATGACAAATTAAAAAAAATATAACATTTCTCTCCTTGCAACTAAAAGAAAGTTTTAAAGAACGAAACTTTGAAAATACCAATACCCCCCCATATGTTCACGAAGGGTCACTTTTCCACTTTTTTTAAGGTGGCGAAAGTGACTTTTTGCGTGTTAAAAAGTTGCTCCTTATCGAAACAAGATCTTTCAACCCATTTTCACCAAACTAATCGCAGCTGGATCCAAGGAATACGTAATATTCTGATATATAGCTACAAATAAAAGTGCACCGAATTTCAATTTTTAGTAGGGCTAGGGCATCTCCTTGTCAAGCAGACTTTGACAATATAACTTTTAACTCTCTCCCTTAAACTTAGACTGAGATAATGGGATGGCAATTTTGGTTACGTTAGAAAAACCCCATTTTTGGAATTTTAAAAAGTCGATGTTATAAATCGAAATCAAAGTGTTTGGAATGGAATCGATTCGTTTTGCCATGACAAATTTAAAAAAAAAATATAACAATACTCTCCTTTTAACTACAAGAAAGTTTTAAGGAACGAAACTTTGAAAATACCAATACCCCCCCACATGTTCACGGAGGGTCTCTTTTCCACTTTTTTTAAGGTGGCGAATGTGACTTTTTGCGCGTTAAAAAGTTGCTCCTTATCGAAACAAGACCTTTCAACCCATTTTCACCAAATTAATCGCAGCAGGATCGAAGGAATACGTAATATTCTGATATATAGCTACAAATAAAAGTGCACCGAATTTCACTTTTTAGTAGGGCTAGGGCATCTCCTTGTCAAGCAGACTTTGACAATATATTTTTCAACTCTCTCCCTTAAACCTATACTGAGATAATGGGATGGCAATTTTGGTTACGTTAGAAAAACCCCTTTTTTGGAATTTTAAAAAGTCAATGTTATATATCGAAAACAAAGTGTTAGGAATGGAATCGATTCGTTTTGCCATGACAAATTCAAAAAAAAAATATAACATTACTCTCCTTGCAACTACAAGAAAGTTTTCAGGAACGAAACTTTGAAAATACCAATACCCCCCCACATGTTCACGAAGGGTCACTTTTCCACTTTTTTTAAGGTGGCGAAAGTGACTTTTTGCGCGTTAAAAAGTTGCTTCTTATCGAAACAAGACCTTTCAACCCATTTTCACCAAACTAATCGCAGCAGGATCCAAGGAATACGTAATATTCTGATATATAGCTACAAATAAAAGTGCACCGAATTTCAATTTTTAGTAGGGCTAGGGCATCTCCTTGTCAAGCAGACTTTGACAATATAACTTTCAACTCTCTCCCTTAAACCTATACTGAGATAATGGGATGGCAATTTTGGTTACGTTAGAAAAACCCCTTTTTTGGAATTTTAAAAAGTCGATGTTATATATCGAAAACAAAGTGTTAGGAATGGAATCGATTCGTTTTGCCATGACAAATTCAAAAAAAAATATAACATTACTCTCCTTGCAACTACAAGAAAGTTTTCAGGAACGAAACTTTGAAAATACCAATACTCCCCCACATGTTCACGAAGGGTCACTTTTCCACTTTTTTTAAGGTGGCGAAAGTGACTTTTTGCGCGTTAAAAAGTTGCTCCTTATCGAAACAAGACCTTTCAACCCATTTTCACCAAATTAATCGCAGCAGGATCGAAGGAATACGTAATATTCTGATATATAGCTACAAATAAAAGTGCACCGAATTTCAATTTTTAGTAGGGCTAGGGCATCTCCTTGTCAAGCAGACTTTGACAATATAACTTTCAACTCTCTCCCTTAAACTTAAACTGAGATAATGGGATGGCAATTTTGGTTACGTTAGATAAACCTCTTTTTTGGAATTTTAAAAAGTCAATGTTATATATCGAAAACAAAGTGTTAGGAATGGAATCGATTCGTTTTGCCATGATAAATTAAAAAAAAAATATAACATTACTCTCCTTGCAACTAAAAGAAAGTTTTAAAGAACGAAACTTTGAAAATACCAATACCCCCCCATATGTTCACGAAGGGTCACTTTTCCACTTTTTTTAAGGTGGCGAAAGTGACTTTTTGCGCGTTAAAAAGTTGCTCCTTATCGAAACAAGACCTTTCAACCCATTTTCACCAAACTAATCGCAGCAGGATCCAAGGAATACGTAATATTCTGATATATAGCTACAAATAAAAGTTCACCGAATTTCAATTTTTAGTAGGTCTAGGGCATCTCCTTGTCAAGCAGACTTTGACAATAAAACATTCAACTCTCTCCCTTAAACTTAAACTGAGATAATGGGATGGCAATTTTGGTTACGTTAGAAAAACCCCATTTTTGGAATTTTAAAAAGTCGATGTTATAAATCGAAATCAAAGTGTTTGGAATGGAATCGATTCGTTTTGCCATGACAAATTAAAAAAAAAATATAACATTACTCTCCTTTTAACTACAAGAAAGTTTTAAGGAACGAAACTTTGAAAATACCAATACCCCCACACATGTTCACGGGGGGTCACTTTTCCACTTTTTTTAAGGTGGCGAAAGTGACTTTTTGCGCGTCAAGAAGTTGCTCCTTATCGAAACAAGATCTTTCTACCCACTTTCACCAAATTAATCGCAGCAGGATCCAAGGAATACGTAATAATCTGATAAATAGCTACAAATAAAAGTGCACCGAATTTCAATTTTTAGTAGGGCTGGGGCATCTCCTTGTCAAGCAGACTTTGACAATATAACTTTCAACTCTCTCCCTTAAACCTATACTGAGATAATGGGATGGCAATTTTGGTTACGTTAGAAAAACCCCTTTTTTGGAATTTTAAAAAGTCAATGTTATATATCGAAAACAAAGTGTTAGGAATGGAATCGATTCGTTTTGCCATGACAAATTCAAAAAAAAATATAACATTACTCTCCTTGCAACTACAAGAAAGTTTTCAGGAACGAAACTTTGAAAATACCAATACCCCCCCCACATGTTCACGGAGGGTCACTTTTCCACTTTTTTTAAGGTGGCGAAAGTGACTTTTTGCGCGTTAAAAAGTTGCTCCGTATCGAAACAAGACCTTTCAACCCATTTTCACCAAATTAATCGCAGCAGGATCGAAGGAATACGTAATATTCTGATATATAGCTACAAATAAAAGTGCACCGGATTTCAATTTTTTGTAGGGCTAGGGCATCTCCTTGTCAAGCAGACTTTGACAATATAACTTTCAACTCTCTCCCTTAAACTTAAACTGAGATAATGGGATGGCAATTTTGGTTACGTTAGAAAAACCCCATTTTTGAAATTTTAAAAAGTCGATGTTATAAATCGAAATCAAAGTGTTTGGAATGGAATCGATTCGTTTTGCCATGACAAATTAAAAAAAAAATATAACATTACTCTCCTTTTAACTACAAGAAAGTTTTATGGAACGAAACTTTGAAAATACCAATACCCCCCCACATGTTCACGGAGGGTCACTTTTCCACTTTTTTTAAGGTGGCGAAAGTGACTTTTTGCGCGTTAAAAAGTTGCTCCTTATCAAAACATGACCTTTCAACCCATTTTCACCAAATTAATCGCAGCAGGATCGAAGGAATACGTAATATTCTGATATATAGCTACAAATAAAAGTGCACCGAATTTCAATTTTTAGTAGGGCTAGGGCATCTCCTTGTCAAGCAGACTTTGACAATATAACTTTCAACTCTCTCCCTTAAACCTATACTGAGATAATGGGATGGCAATTTTGGTTACGTTAGAAAAACCCCTTTTTTGGAATTTTAAAAAGTCAATGTTATATATCGAAAACAAAGTGTTAGGAATGGAATCGATTCGTTTTGCCATGACAAATTCAAAAAAAATATAACATTACTCTCCTTGCAACTACAAGAAAGTTTTCAGGAACGAAACTTTGAAAATACCAATACCCCCCCACATGTTCACGAAGGGTCACTTTTCCACTTTTTTTAAGGTGGCGAAAGTGACTTTTTGCGCGTTAAAAAGTTGCTCCTTATCGAAACAAGACCTTTCAACCCATTTTCACCAAATTAATCGCAGCAGGATCCAAGGAATACGTAATAATCTGATAAATAGCTACAAATAAAAGTGCACCGAATTTCAATTTTTAGTAGGGCTAGGGCATCTCCTTGTCAAGCAGACTTTGACAATATAACTTTCAACTCCCTCCCTTAAACCTATACTGAGATAATGGGATGGCAATTTTGGTTACGTTAGAAAAACCCCTTTTTTGGAATTTTAAAAAGTCAATGTTATATATCGAAAACAAAGTGTTAGGATTGGAACCGATTCGTTTTGCCATGACAAATTCAAAAAAAAATATAACATTACTCTCCTTGCAACTAAAAGAAAGTTTTAAAGAACGAAACTTTGAGAATACCAATACCCCCCCACATGTTCACGAAGGGTCACTTTTCCACTTTTTTTAAGGTGGCGAAAGTGACTTTTTGCGCGTTTAAAAGTTGCTCCTTATCGAAACAAGACCTTTCAACCCATTTTCACCAAACTAATCGCAGCAGGATCCAAGGAATACGTAATATTCTGATATATAGCTACAAATAAAAATGCACCGAATTCCAATTTTTAGTAGGGCTAGGGCATCTCCTTGTCAAGCAGACTTTGACAATATATTATAGCTTTCAACTCTCTCCCTTAAACATAAACTGAGATAATGGGATGGCAATTTTGGTTACGTTAGAAAACCTCTTTTTTGGAATTTTAAAAAGTCAATGTTATATTTCGAAAACAAAGTGTTAGGAATGGAATCGATTCGTTTTGCCATGACAAATTCAAAAAAAAATATAACATTACTCTCCTTGCAACTAAAAGAAAGTTTTAAAGAACGAAACTTTGAAAATACCAATACCCCCCCACATGTTCACGAAGGGTCACTTTTCCACTTTTTTTAAGGTGGCGAAAGTGATTTTTTGCGCGTTAAAAAGTTGCTCCTTATCGAAACAAGACCTTTCAACCCATTTTCACCAAATTAATCGCAGCAGGATCGAAGGAATACGTAATATTCTGATATATAGCTACAAATAAAAGTGCACCGAATTTCACTTTTTAGTAGGGCTAGGGCATCTCCTTGTCAAGCAGACTTTGACAATATATTTTTCAACTCTCTCCCTTAAACCTATACTGAGATAATGGGATGGCAATTTTGGTTACGTTAGAAAAACCCCTTTTTTGGAATTTTAAAAAGTCAATGTTATATATCGAAAACAAAGTGTTAGGATTGGAACCGATTCGTTTTGCCATGACAAATTCAAAAAAAAATATAACATTACTCTCCTTGCAACTAAAAGAAAGTTTTAAAGAACGAAACTTTGAGAATACCAATACCCCCCCACATGTTCACGAAGGGTCACTTTTCCACTTTTTTTAAGGTGGCGAAAGTGACTTTTTGCGCGTTTAAAAGTTGCTCCATATCGAAACAAGACCTTTCAACCCATTTTCACCAAATTAATCGCAGCAGGATCGAAGGAATACGTAATATTCTGATATATAGCTACAAATAAAAGTGCACCGAATTTCAATTTTTAGTAGGGCTAGGGCATCTCCTTGTCAAGCAGACTTTGACAATATATTATAGCTTTCAACTCTCTCCCTTAAACATAAACTGAGATAATGGGATGGCAATTTTGGTTACGTTAGAAAACCTCTTTTTTGGAATTTTAAAAAGTCAATGTTATATATCGAAAACAAAGTGTTAGGAATGGAATCGATTCGTTTTGCCATGACAAATTCAAAAAAAAATATAACATTACTCTCCTTGCAACTAAAAGAAAGTTTTAAAGAACGAAACTTTGAAAATACCAATACCCCCCCACATGTTCACGAAGGGTCACTTTTCCACTTTTTTTAAGGTGGCGAAAGTGACTTTTTGCGCGTTTAAAAGTTGCTCCATATCGAAACAAGACCTTTCAACCCATTTTCACCAAATTAATCGCAGCAGGATCGAAGGAATACGTAATATTCTGATATATAGCTACAAATAAAAGTGCACCGAATTTCACTTTTTAGTAGGGCTAGGGCATCTCCTTGTCAAGCAGACTTTGACAATATATTTTTCAACTCTCTCCCTTAACCCTATACTGAGATAATGGGATGGCAATTTTGATTACGTTAGAAAAACCTCTTTTTTGGAATTTTAAAAAGTCAATGTTATATATGGAAAACAAAGTGTTAGGAATGGAATCGATTCGTTTTGCCATGACAAATTAAAAAAAAAATATAACATTACTCTCCTTGCAACTACAAGAAAG
Source organism: Siphlonurus alternatus (assembly GCA_949825025.1). Classification (NCBI taxonomy): domain Eukaryota; kingdom Metazoa; phylum Arthropoda; class Insecta; order Ephemeroptera; family Siphlonuridae; genus Siphlonurus; species Siphlonurus alternatus. The sequence continues at coordinate 48,626,946 of OX463788.1, read as the reverse complement.
TTTTCAGGAACGAAACTTTGAAAATACCAATCCCCCCCCACATGTTCAAGAAGGGTCACTTTTCCACTTTTTTTCTTTTTTTAAGGTGGTGAAAGTGACTTTTTGCGCGTTAAAAAGTTGCTCCTTATCGAAACAAGACCTTTCAACCCATTTTCATCAAACTAATCGCAGCAGGATCAGAGGAATACGTAATATTCTGATATATAGCTACAAAAAAAAGTGCACCGAATTTCAATTTTTAGTAGGGCTAGGGCATCTCCTTGTCAAGCAGACTTTGACAATATAACTTTCAACTCTCTCCCTTAAACTTAAACTGAGATAATGGGATGGCAATTTTGGTTACGTTAGAAAAACCCCATTTTTGGAATTTTAAAAAGTCGATGTTATAAATCGAAATCAAAGTGTTTGGAATGGAATCGATTCGTTTTGCCATGACAAATTAAAAAAAAAATATAACATTACTCTCCTTTTAACTACAAGAAAGTTTTAAGGAACGAAACTTTGAAAATACCAATACCCCCCCACATGTTCACGGAGGGTCACTTTTCCACTTTTTTTAAGGTGGCGAAAGTGACTTTTTGCGCGTCAAGAAGTTGCTCCTTATCGAAACAAGATCTTTCCACCCATTTTCACCAAATTAATCGCAGCAGGATCCAAGGAATACGTAATAATTTGATAAATAGCTACAAATAAAAGTGCACCGAATTTCAATTTTTAGTAGGGCTAGGGCATCTCTTTGTCAAGCAGACTTTGACAATATAACTTTCAACTCTCTCCCTTAAACCTATACTGAGATAATGGGATGGCAATTTTGGTTACGTTAGAAAAACCCCTTTTTTGGAATATTAAAAAGTCATTGTTATATATCGAAAACAAAGTGTTAGGAATGGAATCGATTCGTTTTGCCATGACAAATTAAAAAAAAAATATAAAATTACTCTCCTTGCAACTAAAAGAAAGTTTTAAAGAACGAAACTTTGAAAATACCAATACCCCCCCACATGTTCACGAAGGGTCACTTTTCCACTTTTTTTAAAATGGCGAAAGTGACTTTTTGCGCGTTAAAAAGTTGCTCCTTATCGAAACAAGACCTTTGAACCCATTTTCACCAAATTAATCGCAGCAGGATCGAAGGAATACGTAATATTCTGATATATAGCTACAAATAAAAGTGCACCGAATTTCAATTTTTAGTAGGGCTAGGGCATCTCCTTGTCAAGCAGACTTTGACAATATAACTTTCAACTCTCTCCCTTAAACTTAAACTGAGATAATGGGATGGCAATTTTGGTTACGTTAGAAAAACCTCTTTTTTGGAATTTTAAAAAGTCAATGTTATATATCGAAAACAAAGTGTTAGGAATGGAATCGATTCATTTTGCCATGACAAATTAAAAAAAAAATTTAACATTACTCTCCTTGCAACTAAAAGAAAGTTTTAAAGAACGAAACTTTGAAAATACCAATACCCCCCCATATGTTCACGAAGGGTCACTTTTCCACTTTTTTTAAGGTGGCGAAAGTGACTTTTTGCGCGTTACAAAGTTGCTCCTTATCGAAACAAGACCTTTCAACCCATTTTCACCAAACTAATCGCAGCAGGATCCAAGGAATACGTAATATTCTGATATATAGCTACAAATAAAAGTGCACCGAATTTCAATTTTTAGTAGGGCTAGGGCATCTCCTTGTCAAGCAGACTTTGACAATAAAACTTTCAACTCTCTCCCTTAAACTTAAACTGAGATAATGGGATGGCAATTTTGGTTACGTTAGAAAAACCTCTTTTTTGGAATTTTAAAAAGTCAATGTTATATATCGAAAACAAAGTGTTAGGAATGGAATCGATTCGTTTTGCCATGACAAATTAAAAAAAATATAACATTTCTCTCCTTGCAACTAAAAGAAAGTTTTAAAGAACGAAACTTTGAAAATACCAATACCCCCCCATATGTTCACGAAGGGTCACTTTTCCACTTTTTTTAAGGTGGCGAAAGTGACTTTTTGCGTGTTAAAAAGTTGCTCCTTATCGAAACAAGATCTTTCAACCCATTTTCACCAAACTAATCGCAGCTGGATCCAAGGAATACGTAATATTCTGATATATAGCTACAAATAAAAGTGCACCGAATTTCAATTTTTAGTAGGGCTAGGGCATCTCCTTGTCAAGCAGACTTTGACAATATAACTTTTAACTCTCTCCCTTAAACTTAGACTGAGATAATGGGATGGCAATTTTGGTTACGTTAGAAAAACCCCATTTTTGGAATTTTAAAAAGTCGATGTTATAAATCGAAATCAAAGTGTTTGGAATGGAATCGATTCGTTTTGCCATGACAAATTTAAAAAAAAAATATAACAATACTCTCCTTTTAACTACAAGAAAGTTTTAAGGAACGAAACTTTGAAAATACCAATACCCCCCCACATGTTCACGGAGGGTCTCTTTTCCACTTTTTTTAAGGTGGCGAATGTGACTTTTTGCGCGTTAAAAAGTTGCTCCTTATCGAAACAAGACCTTTCAACCCATTTTCACCAAATTAATCGCAGCAGGATCGAAGGAATACGTAATATTCTGATATATAGCTACAAATAAAAGTGCACCGAATTTCACTTTTTAGTAGGGCTAGGGCATCTCCTTGTCAAGCAGACTTTGACAATATATTTTTCAACTCTCTCCCTTAAACCTATACTGAGATAATGGGATGGCAATTTTGGTTACGTTAGAAAAACCCCTTTTTTGGAATTTTAAAAAGTCAATGTTATATATCGAAAACAAAGTGTTAGGAATGGAATCGATTCGTTTTGCCATGACAAATTCAAAAAAAAAATATAACATTACTCTCCTTGCAACTACAAGAAAGTTTTCAGGAACGAAACTTTGAAAATACCAATACCCCCCCACATGTTCACGAAGGGTCACTTTTCCACTTTTTTTAAGGTGGCGAAAGTGACTTTTTGCGCGTTAAAAAGTTGCTTCTTATCGAAACAAGACCTTTCAACCCATTTTCACCAAACTAATCGCAGCAGGATCCAAGGAATACGTAATATTCTGATATATAGCTACAAATAAAAGTGCACCGAATTTCAATTTTTAGTAGGGCTAGGGCATCTCCTTGTCAAGCAGACTTTGACAATATAACTTTCAACTCTCTCCCTTAAACCTATACTGAGATAATGGGATGGCAATTTTGGTTACGTTAGAAAAACCCCTTTTTTGGAATTTTAAAAAGTCGATGTTATATATCGAAAACAAAGTGTTAGGAATGGAATCGATTCGTTTTGCCATGACAAATTCAAAAAAAAATATAACATTACTCTCCTTGCAACTACAAGAAAGTTTTCAGGAACGAAACTTTGAAAATACCAATACTCCCCCACATGTTCACGAAGGGTCACTTTTCCACTTTTTTTAAGGTGGCGAAAGTGACTTTTTGCGCGTTAAAAAGTTGCTCCTTATCGAAACAAGACCTTTCAACCCATTTTCACCAAATTAATCGCAGCAGGATCGAAGGAATACGTAATATTCTGATATATAGCTACAAATAAAAGTGCACCGAATTTCAATTTTTAGTAGGGCTAGGGCATCTCCTTGTCAAGCAGACTTTGACAATATAACTTTCAACTCTCTCCCTTAAACTTAAACTGAGATAATGGGATGGCAATTTTGGTTACGTTAGATAAACCTCTTTTTTGGAATTTTAAAAAGTCAATGTTATATATCGAAAACAAAGTGTTAGGAATGGAATCGATTCGTTTTGCCATGATAAATTAAAAAAAAAATATAACATTACTCTCCTTGCAACTAAAAGAAAGTTTTAAAGAACGAATCTTTGAAAATACCAATACCCCCCCATATGTTCACGAAGGGTCACTTTTCCACTTTTTTTAAGGTGGCGAAAGTGACTTTTTGCGCGTTAAAAAGTTGCTCCTTATCGAAACAAGACCTTTCAACCCATTTTCACCAAACTAATCGCAGCAGGATCCAAGGAATACGTAATATTCTGATATATAGCTACAAATAAAAGTTCACCGAATTTCAATTTTTAGTAGGTCTAGGGCATCTCCTTGTCAAGCAGACTTTGACAATAAAACATTCAACTCTCTCCCTTAAACTTAAACTGAGATAATGGGATGGCAATTTTGGTTACGTTAGAAAAACCCCATTTTTGGAATTTTAAAAAGTCGATGTTATAAATCGAAATCAAAGTGTTTGGAATGGAATCGATTCGTTTTGCCATGACAAATTAAAAAAAAAATATAACATTACTCTCCTTTTAACTACAAGAAAGTTTTAAGGAACGAAACTTTGAAAATACCAATACCCCCCCACATGTTCACGGGGGGTCACTTTTCCACTTTTTTTAAGGTGGCGAAAGTGACTTTTTGCGCGTCAAGAAGTTGCTCCTTATCGAAACAAGATCTTTCTACCCACTTTCACCAAATTAATCGCAGCAGGATCCAAGGAATACGTAATAATCTGATAAATAGCTACAAATAAAAGTGCACCGAATTTCAATTTTTAGTAGGGCTGGGGCATCTCCTTGTCAAGCAGACTTTGACAATATAACTTTCAACTCTCTCCCTTAAACCTATACTGAGATAATGGGATGGCAATTTTGGTTACGTTAGAAAAACCCCTTTTTTGGAATTTTAAAAAGTCAATGTTATATATCGAAAACAAAGTGTTAGGAATGGAATCGATTCGTTTTGCCATGACAAATTCAAAAAAAAATATAACATTACTCTCCTTGCAACTACAAGAAAGTTTTCAGGAACGAAACTTTGAAAATACCAATACCCCCCCCACATGTTCACGGAGGGTCACTTTTCCACTTTTTTTAAGGTGGCGAAAGTGACTTTTTGCGCGTTAAAAAGTTGCTCCGTATCGAAACAAGACCTTTCAACCCATTTTCACCAAATTAATCGCAGCAGGATCGAAGGAATACGTAATATTCTGATATATAGCTACAAATAAAAGTGCACCGGATTTCAATTTTTAGTAGGGCTAGGGCATCTCCTTGTCAAGCAGACTTTGACAATATAACTTTCAACTCTCTCCCTTAAACTTAAACTGAGATAATGGGATGGCAATTTTGGTTACGTTAGAAAAACCCCATTTTTGAAATTTTAAAAAGTCGATGTTATAAATCGAAATCAAAGTGTTTGGAATGGAATCGATTCGTTTTGCCATGACAAATTAAAAAAAAAATATAACATTACTCTCCTTTTAACTACAAGAAAGTTTTATGGAACGAAACTTTGAAAATACCAATACCCCCCCACATGTTCACGGAGGGTCACTTTTCCACTTTTTTTAAGGTGGCGAAAGTGACTTTTTGCGCGTTAAAAAGTTGCTCCTTATCAAAACATGACCTTTCAACCCATTTTCACCAAATTAATCGCAGCAGGATCGAAGGAATACGTAATATTCTGATATATAGCTACAAATAAAAGTGCACCGAATTTCAATTTTTAGTAGGGCTAGGGCATCTCCTTGTCAAGCAGACTTTGACAATATAACTTTCAACTCTCTCCCTTAAACCTATACTGAGATAATGGGATGGCAATTTTGGTTACGTTAGAAAAACCCCTTTTTTGGAATTTTAAAAAGTCAATGTTATATATCGAAAACAAAGTGTTAGGAATGGAATCGATTCGTTTTGCCATGACAAATTAAAAAAAAAATATAACATTACTCTCCTTGCAACTACAAGAAAGTTTTCAGGAACGAAACTTTGAAAATACCAATACCCCCCCCACATGTTCACGGAGGGTCACTTTTCCACTTTTTTTAAGGTGGCGAAAGTGACTTTTTGCGCGTTAAAAAGTTGCTCCGTATCGAAACAAGACCTTTCAACCCATTTTCACCAAATTAATCGCAGCAGGATCGAAGGAATACGTATTATTCTGATATATAGCTACAAATAAAAGTGCACCGAATTTCAATTTTTAGTAGGGCTAGGGCATCTCCTTGTCAAGCAGACTTTGACAATATAACTTTCAACTCTCTCCCTTAAACTTAAGGTCTGTCGCTATGAAAATATGCAAGTGGAATGAAAAGAGATGTCACTACCAGTCTTTAGTAAATGATGTCCGAGATTGGGTGATTTTAATTCCAACATTTCAAAGGGAATAATAAGATTAACCGTTTTTAAATGAGCAACAGTCATTATAATTATGTTTATCTATTTCCTAGTCTGATTAATTTGTGAATACAATAATTATATGTTAAGTTATTGCAGTTAAAAAAATGCCCCTATAACTCAGAGAGCAAAAGCTCAAGGCAAAGAAAGAAATATGAAGGGCAGCCGTGCCGTGATGAATGCTCCTTCTCTACCGTTGCGAGTGCGCCTCAACATTCCACTGTATTTTAAATTGAATAGAAGGGAGAGTAACGGTAAATAAACAAATATGTATTATTTTGAAAGAATTAATATTATGATTTTTAGGATAGTAAGCATCGAAACTTTTTTTTTTCGATAAAAAAATAAAATATATTATTGTATTTTTTAATTCCTTTTGTTATATATAATGAATCTAACTCGAATCTAAGTAATAATCCTAATAATTACGTAATTTTATATATTAAAATTTACTATCATTCATAATGCTGTTTCGCTTTATGTGGCTCATCATAACTAATCATATGCTTGAAATAAAAATAATTTGATAATAATTTGTTTCTGGATCCGCGCCTGATTATATTTATATATATATATATATATATATATATATATATATTAATAATTTTTTTTTTTTTTACAAGGATACACCCCTTAGAGCTTACAGCTCGCGGCGGGGTACTGGGTAGGGATATAAGGTAGGGAACGGATAGTGGCCACGGCCTGCATGCTTACGCGTCCCAGCATTCGCTGAGGTGAGACTGAGGGAACCGTGGAAAACCTCAGTCAGGACGGACACCTTTACTTTTTCTCAATGGACCAAAGCGATGTCCAAAGCCTGGGGAACCACACACAAGTGCATCACTGCACTGGGTGGAAAGCGAGACGAATTTACCCCAGGGAGGGAGCAGCGTATTTTTTACTTGAAACGGTCACCCATCCAAGTACTAACCACGCTCGACGTAGCTTGACTTCGGTGATCTAACGAGAACCGGTCAATGCACTGCGCCAATAATATTATTATTAAAAAAAAATAATAATAAATATAAATATTTATTTATTTATATTTATTTATATTTATATATATTTTATATTTTTGTAGATATGTATTATATAAATACATATAACTATACATATAATACTATATATATATAGTTATATAATATTATAACTATATTATAAATGTTATAATAAATATTATAATTTTATATAATTACGGTCCAATAATTAATAATAATTATAATAATTAATTAATTTTTCTCTCAATAAAAAAAATCGATACATATATATATAATGTTTTTTGTTTTTTTTTTATTGGAGGAATTTAATAGCTAGAGCTAGGCCTTGTAGGAGCCATCAATTTCCGTGTGCAGACTACCAATGCTGAGCTGCATGAGCACGGCCCATAGGTCTGCACGGCCCACGGGCCCGCCCGTGCAGATCCGTGCGCGAGCCCGCAGAACCTAAGCCGCCTTGGCGCCCTCCCTGCTGCTGGTAAAGCTCAAGCTGACCATCCTCACTTGCCTCGCTGCTTGCTGGCGAGCAAGCTAGGTGCAGTCCCGAACAATGGGACAATGCACAGTACATCCGAGGAGAAAAAAATTCAGCAAGAGGGCTTGTGACAAAGTGGGGAAATATAGTGTGTAATTTTCTTACTTGTAAAGTCCTTAAAACATTGCTGTACAGTATCCATATTAACTTGTTCATCAGAGAATATATATATAATTAATATTATACAATTAAAAATTAAATATCCTTTAAAGTTTTGTAAAAATGTTGGAACAAAATTCTTCCAATCAGTATTTTTCGAAACGCAAACGTTGCGCCTCTGGTGGCCGGCTACGTAGCGACAGTCCTTAAACTGAGATAATGGGATGGCAATTTTGGTTACGTTAGAAAAACCCCATTTTTGAAATTTTAAAAAGTCGATGTTATAAATCGAAATCAAAGTGTTTGGAATGGAATCGATTCGTTTTGCCATGACAAATTAAAAAAAAAATATAACATTACTCTCCTTTTAACTACAAGAAAGTTTTATGGAACGAAACTTTGAAAATACCAATACCCCCCCACATGTTCACGGAGGGTCACTTTTCCACTTTTTTTAAGGTGGCGAAAGTGACTTTTTGCGCGTTAAAAAGTTGCTCCTTATCGAAACATGACCTTTCAACCCATTTTCACCAAATTAATCGCAGCAGGATCGAAGGAATACGTAATATTCTGATATATAGCTACAAATAAAAGTGCACCGAATTTCAATTTTTAGTAGGGCTAGGGCATCTCCTTGTCAAGCAGACTTTGACAATATAACTTTCAACTCTCCCCCTTAAACTTGAACTGAGATAATGGGATCGCAATTTTGGTTACGTTAGAAAAACCTCTTTTTTGGAATTTTAAAAAGTCAATGTTATGTATCGAAAACAAAGTGTTAGGAATGGAATCGATTCGTTTTGCCATGACAAATTAAAAAAAAAATATAACATTACTCTCTTTGCAACTAAAAGAAAGTTTTAAAGAACGAAACTTTGAAAATACCAATACCCCCCCACATGTTCACGAAGGGTCACTTTTCCACTTTTTTTAAGGTGGCGAAAGTGACTTTTTGCGCGTTAAAAAGTTGCTCCTTATCGAAACAAGACCTTTCAACCCATTTTCACCAAACTAATCGCAGCATAATCCAAGGAATACGTAATATTCTGATATATAGCTACAAATAAAAGTGCACCGAATTTCAATTTTTAGTAGGGCTAGGGCATCTCCTTGTCAAGCAGACTTTGACAATATAACTTTTAACTCTCTCCCTTAAACTTAGACTGAGATAATGGGATGGCAATTTTTGTTACGTTAGAAAAACCCCATTTTTGGAATTTTAAAAAGTCGATGTTATAAATCGAAATCAAAGTGTTTGGAATGGAATCGATTCGTTTTGCCATGACAAATTAAAAAAAAAATATAACATTACTCTCCCTTTAACTACAAGAAAGTTTTAAGGAACGAAACTTTGAAAATACCAATACCCCCTCACATGTTCACGGAGGGTCACTTTTCCACTTTTTTTAAGGTGGCGAAAGTGACTTTTTGCGCGTCAAGAAGTTGCTCCTTATCGAAACAAGATCTTTCTACCCATTTTCACCAAATTAATCGCAGCAGGATCCAAGGAATACGTAATAATCTGATAAATAGCTACAAATAAAAGTGCACCGAATTTCAATTTTTAGTAGGGCTAGGGCATCTCCTTGTCAAGCAGACTTTGACAATATAACTTGCAACTCTCTCCCTTAAACCTATACTGAGATAATGGGATGGCAATTTTGGTTACGTTAGAAAAACCCCTTTTTTGGAATTTTAAAAAGTCAATGTTATATATCGAAAACAAAGTGTTAGGAATGGAATCGATTCGTTTTGCCATGACAAATTCAAAAAAAAATGTAACATTACTCTCCTTGCAACTAGAAGAAAGTTTTAAAGAACGAAACTTTGAAAATACCAATACCCCCCCACATGTTCACGGAGGGTCACTTTTCCACTTTTTTTAAGGTGGCGAAAGTGACTTTTTGCGCGTCAAGAAGTTGCTCCTTATCGAAACAAGACCTTTCAACCCATTTTCACCAAATTAATCGCAGCAGGATCGAAGGAATACGTAATATTCTGATATATAGCTACAAATAAAAGTGCACCGAATTTCAATTTTTAGTAGGGCTAGGGCATCTCCTTGTCAAGCAGACTTTGACAATATAACTTTCAACTCTCTCCCTTAAACCTATACTGAGATAATGGGATGGCAATTTTGGTTACGTTAGAAAAACCCCTGTTTTGGAATTTTAAAAAGTCGATGTTATAAATCGAAATCAAAGTGTTTGGAATGGAATCGATTCGTTTAGCCATGACAAATTAAAAAAAAAAATATAACATTACTCTCCTTTTAACTACAAGAAAGTTTTAAGGAACGAAACTTTGAAAATACCAATACCCCCCCACATGTTCACGGAGGGTCACTTTTCCACTTTTTTTAAGGTGACGAAAGTGACTTTTTGCGCGTCAAGAAGTTGCTCCTTATCGAAACAAGATCTTTCTACCCATTTTCACCAAATTAATCGCAGCAGGATCCAAGGAATACGTAATAATCTGATAAATAGCTATAAATAAAAGTGCACCGAATTTCAATTTTTAGTAGGGCTAGGGCATCTCCTTGTCAAGCAGACTTTGACAATATAACTTGCAACTCTCTCCCTTAAACCTATACTGAGATAATGGGATGGCAATTTTGGTTACGTTAGAAAAACCCCTTTTTTGGAATTTTAAAAAGTCAATGTTATATATCGAAAACAAAGTGTTAGGAATGGAATCGATTCGTTTTGCCATGACAAATTCAAAAAAAAATGTAACATTACTCTCCTTGCAACTAAAAGAAAGTTTTAAAGAACGAAACTTTGAAAATACCAATACCCCCCCACATGTTCACGGAGGGTCACTATTCCACTTTTTTTAAGGTGGCGAAAGTGACTTTTTGCGCGTCAAGAAGTTGCTCCTTATCGAAACAAGACCTTTCAACCCATTTTCACCAAACTAATCGCAGCAGGATCCAAGGAATACGTAATATTCTGATATATAGCTACAAATAAAAGTGCACTGAATTTCAATTTTTAGTAGGGCTAGGGCATCTCCTTGTCAAGCAGACTTTGACAATATAACTTTCAACTCTCTCCCTTAAACTTAAACTGAGAAAATGGGATGGCAATTTTGGTTACGTTAGAAAAATCCCATTTTTGGAATTTTAAAAAGTCGATGTTATAAATCGAAATCAAAGTGTTTGGAATGGAATCGATTCGTTTTGCCATGACAAATTAAAAAAAAAATATAACATTACTCTCCTTTTAACTAAAAGAAAGTTTTAAGGAACGAAACTTTGAAAATACCAATACCCCCCAACATGTTCACGGAGGGTCACTTTTCCACTTTTTTTTAAGGTGGCGAAAGTGACTTTTTGCGCGTCAAGAAGTTGCTCCTTATCGAAACAAGATCTTTCTACCCATTTTCACCAAATTAATCGCAGCAGGATCCAAGGAATACGTAATAATCTGATAAATAGCTACAAATAAAAGTGCACCGAATTTCAATTTTTAGTAGGGCTAGGGCATCTCCTTGTCAAGCAGACTTTGACAATATAACTTTCAACTCTCTCCCTTAAACCTATACTGAGATAATGGGATGGCAATTTTGGTTACGTTAGAAAAACCTCTTTTTTGGAATTTTAAAAAGTCAATGTTATATATGGAAAACAAAGTGTTAGGAATGGAATCGATTCGTTTTGCCATGACAAATTAAAAAAAAAATATAACATTACTCTCCTTGCAACTACAAGAAAGTTTTCAGGAACGAAACTTTGAAAATACCAATACCCCCCCACATGTTCACGGAGGGTCACTTTTCCACTTTTTTTAAGGTGGCGAAAATGACTTTTTGCGCGTCAAGAAGTTGCTCCTTATCGAAACAAGACCTTTCAACCCATTTTCACCAAAATAATCGCAGCAGGATCCAAGGAATACGTAATATTCTGATATATAGCTACAAATAAAAGTGCACCGAATTTCAATTTTTAGTAGGGCTAGGGCATCTCCTTGTCAAGCAGACTTTGACAGTATAACTTTCAACTCTCTCCCTTAAACTTAAACTGAGATAATGGGATGGCAATTTTGGTTACGTTAGAAAAATCCCATTTTTGGAATTTTAAAAAGTCGATGTTATAAATCGAAATCAAAGTGTTTGGAATGGAATCGATTCGTTTTGCCATGACAAATTAAAAAAAAAATATAACATTACTCTCCTTTTAACTACAAGAAAGTTTTAAGGAACGAAACTTTGAAAATACCAATACCCCCCAACATGTTCACGGAGGGTCACTTTTCCACTTTTTTTTAAGGTGGCGAAAGTGACTTTTTGCGCGTCAAGAAGTTGCTCCTTATCGAAACAAGATCTTTCTACCCATTTTCACCAAATTAATCGCAGCAGGATCCAAGGAATACGTAATAATCTGATAAATAGCTACAAATAAAAGTGCACCGAATTTCAATTTTTAGTAGGGCTAGGGCATCTCCTTATCAAGCAGACTTTGACAATATAACTTTCAACTCTCTCCCTTAAACCTATACTGAGATAATGGGATGGCAATTTTGGTTACGTTAGAAAAACCCCTTTTTTGGAATTTTAAAAAGTCAATGTTATATATCGAAAACAAAGTGTTAGGAATGGAATCGATTCGTTTTGCCATGACAAATTCAAAAAAAAATGTAACATTACTCTCCTTGCAACTAAAAGAAAGTTTTAAAGAACGAAACTTTGAAAATACCAATACCCCCCCACATGTTCACGGAGGGTCACTTTTCCACTTTTTTTAAGGTGGCGAAAGTGACTTTTTGCGCGTTAAAAAGTTGCTCCTTATCGAAACAAGACCTTTCAACCCATTTTCACCAAATTAATCGCAGCAGGATCCAAGGAATACGTAATAATCTGATAAATAGCTACAAATAAAAGTGCACCGAATTTCAATTTTTAGTAGGGCTAGGGCATCTCCTTGTCAAGCAGACTTTGACAATATAACTTTCAACTCTCTCCCTTAAACCTATACTGAGATAATGGGATGGCAATTTTGGTTACGTTAGAAAAACCCCATTTTTGGAATTTTAAAAAGTCGATGTTATAAATCGAAATCAAAGTGTTTGGAATGGAATCGAATCGTTTTGCCATGACAAATTAAAAAAAAAATATAACATTACTCTCCTTTTAACTACAAGAAAGTTTTAAGGAACGAAACTTTGAAAATACCAATACTCCCCCACATGTTCACGGAGGGTCACTTTTCCACTTTTTTTAAGGTGGCGAAAGTGACTTTTTGCGCGTCAAGAAGTTGCTCCTTATCGAAACAAGACCTTTCAACTCATTTTCACCAAATTTATCGCAGCAGGATCCAAGGAATACGTAATATTCTGATATATAGATACAAATAAAAGTGCACCGAATTTCAATTTTTAGTAGGGCTAGGGCATCTCCTTGTCAAGCAGACTTTGACAATATAATTTTCAACTCTCTACCTTAAACTTAAACTGAGATAATGGGATGGCAATTTTGGTTACGTTAGAAAAACCCCTTTTTTGGAAATTTAAAAAGTCGATGTTATATATCGAAAACAAAGTGTTAGGAATGGAATCGATTCGTTTTGCCATGACAAATTAAAAAAAAAATATAACATTACTCTCCTTGCAACTGCAAGAAAGTTTTCAGGAACGAAACTTTGAAAATACCAATACTCCCCCACATGTTCACGAAGGGTCACTTTTCCACTTTTTTTGAGGTGGCGAAAGTGACTTTTTGCGCGTTAAAAAGTTGCTCCTTATCGAAACAAGACCTTTCAACCCATTTTCACCAAACTAATCGCAGCAGGATCCAAGGAATACGTAATATTCTGATATATAGCTACAAATAAAAGTGCACCGAATTTCAATTTTTAGTAGGGCTAGGGCATCTCCTTGTCAAGCAGACTTTGACAATATAATTTTCAACTCTCTCCCTTAAACCTATACTGAGATAATGGGATGGCAATTTTGGTTACGTTAGAAAAACCCCTTTTTTGGAATTTTCAAAAGTCAATGTTATAAATCGAAAACAAAGTGTTAGGAATGGAATCGATTCGTTTTGCCATGACAAATTCAAAAAAAAATATAACATTACTCTCCTTGCAACTACAAGAAAGTTTAAAAGAACCAAACTTTGAAAATACCAATACCCCCTCACATGTTCACGAAGGGTCACTTTTCCACTTTTTTTAAGGTGGCGAAAGTGACTTTTTGCGCGTTAAAAAGTTGCTCCTTATCGAAACAAGACCTTTCAACCCATTTTCACCAAATTAATCGCAGCAGGATCCAAGGAATACGTAATATTCTGATATATAGCTACAAATTAAAGTGCACCGAATTTCAATTTTTAGTAGGGCATCTCCTTGTCAAGCAGACTTTGAAAATATAACTTTCAACTCTCTCCCTTAAAATTAAACTGAGATAATGGGATGGCAATTTTGGTTACGTTAGAAAAACCCTATTTTTGGAATTTTAAAAAGTCGATGTTATAAATCGAAATCAAAGTGTTTTGAATGTAATCGATTCGTTTTGCCATGACAAATTAAAAAAAAAAAATAACATTACTCTCCTTTTAACTACAAGAAAGTTTTAAGGAACGAAACTTTGAAAATACCAATACCCCCCCACATGTTCACGGAGGGTCACTTTTCCACTTTTTTTAAGGTGGCGAAAGTGACTTTTTGCGCGTCAAGAAGTTGCTCCTTATCGAAACAAGATCTTTCTACCCATTTTCACCAAATTAATCGCAGCAGGATCCAAGGAATACGTAATAATCTGATAAATAGCTACAAATAAAAGTGCACCGAATTTCAATTTTTAGTAGGGCTAGGGCATCTCCTTGTCAAGCAGACTTTGACAATATAACTTTCAACTCTCTCCCTTAAACCTATACTGAGATAATGGGATGGCAATTTTGGTTACGTTAGAAAAACCCATTTTTTGGAATTTTAAAAAGTCAATGTTATATATCGAAAACAAAGTGTTAGGAATTGAATCGATTCGTCTTGCCATGACAAATTCAAAAAAAAATATAACATTACTCTCCTTGCAACTACAAGAAAGTTTTCAGGAACGAAACTTTGAAAATACCAATACCCCCCCCACATGTTCACGAAGGGTCACTTTTCCACTTTTTTTAAAGTGGCGAAAGTGACTTTTTGCGCGTTAAAAAGTTGCTCCTTATCGAAATAAGACCTTTCAACCCATTTTCACCAAACTAATCGCAGCAGGATCCAAGGAATACGTAATATTCTGATATATAGCTACAAATAAAAGTGCACCGAATTTCAATTTTAAGTAGGGCTAGGGCCTCTCCTTGTCAAGCAGACTTTGACAATATAGCTTTCAACTCTCTCCCTTAAACCTATACTGAGATAATAAGATGGCAATTTTGGTTACGTTAGAAAAACCCCTTTTTTGGAATTTTAAAATGTCAATGTTATATATCGAAAACAAAGTGTTAGGAATGGAATCGATTCGTTTTGCCATGACAAATTCAAAAAAAAATATAACATTACTCTCCTTGCAACTACAAGAAAGTTTTAAAGAACGAAACTTTGAAAATACCAATACCCCCCCACATGTTCACGGAGGGTCACTTTTCCACTTTTTTTAAGGTGGCGAAAGTGACTTTTTGCGCGTTAAAAAGTTGCTCCTTATCGAAACAAGACCTTTCAACCCATTTTCACCAAATTAATCGCAGCAGGATCCAAGGAATACGTAATAATCTGATAAATAGCTACAAATAAAAGTGCACCGAATTTCAATTTTTAGTAGGGCTAGGGCATCTCCTTGTCAAGCAGACTTTGACAATATAACTTTCAACTCTCTCCCTTAAACCTATACTGAGATAATGGGATGGCAATTTTGGTTACGTTAGAAAAACCCCATTTTTGGAATTTTAAAAAGTCGATGTTATAAATCGAAATCAAAGTGTTTGGAATGGAATCGAATCGTTTTGCCATGACAAATTAAAAAAAAAATATAACATTACTCTCCTTTTAACTACAAGAAAGTTTTAAGGAACGAAACTTTGAAAATACCAATACTCCCCCACATGTTCACGGAGGGTCACTTTTCCACTTTTTTTAAGGTGGCGAAAGTGACTTTTTGCGCGTCAAGAAGTTGCTCCTTATCGAAACAAGACCTTTCAACTCATTTTCACCAAATTTATCGCAGCAGGATCCAAGGAATACGTAATATTCTGATATATAGCTACAAATAAAAGTGCACCGAATTTCAATTTTTAGTAGGGCTAGGGCATCTCCTTGTCAAGCAGACTTTGACAATATAATTTTCAACTCTCTACCTTAAACTTAAACTGAGATAATGGGATGGCAATTTTGGTTACGTTAGAAAAACCCCTTTTTTGGAAATTTAAAAAGTCGATGTTATATATCGAAAACAAAGTGTTAGGAATGGAATCGATTCGTTTTGCCATGACAAATTAAAAAAAAAATATAACATTACTCTCCTTGCAACTACAAGAAAGTTTTCAGGAACGAAACTTTGAAAATACCAATACTCCCCCACATGTTCACGAAGGGTCACTTTTCCACTTTTTTTGAGGTGGCGAAAGTGACTTTTTGCGCGTTAAAAAGTTGCTCCTTATCGAAACAAGACCTTTCAACCCATTTTCACCAAACTAATCGCAGCAGGATCCAAGGAATACGTAATATTCTGATATATAGCTACAAATAAAAGTGCACCGAATTTCAATTTTTAGTAGGGCTAGGGCATCTCCTTGTCAAGCAGACTTTGACAATATAATTTTCAACTCTCTCCCTTAAACCTATACTGAGATAATGGGATGGCAATTTTGGTTACGTTAGAAAAACCCCTTTTTTGGAATTTTCAAAAGTCAATGTTATAAATCGAAAACAAAGTGTTAGGAATGGAATCGATTCGTTTTGCCATGACAAATTCAAAAAAAAATATAACATTACTCTCCTTGCAACTACAAGAAAGTATAAAAGAACCAAACTTTGAAAATACCAATACCCCCTCACATGTTCACGAAGGGTCACTTTTCCACTTTTTTTAAGGTGGCGAAAGTGACTTTTTGCGCGTTAAAAAGTTGCTCCTTATCGAAACAAGACCTTTCAACCCATTTTCACCAAATTAATCGCAGCAGGATCCAAGGAATACGTAATATTCTGATATATAGCTACAAATTAAAGTGCACCGAATTTCAATTTTTAGTAGGGCATCTCCTTGTCAAGCAGACTTTGAAAATATAACTTTCAACTCTCTCCCTTAAAATTAAACTGAGATAATGGGATGGCAATTTTGGTTACGTTAGAAAAACCCCATTTTTGGAATTTTAAAAAGTCGATGTTATAAATCGAAATCAAAGTGTTTTGAATGTAATCGATTCGTTTTGCCATGACAAATTAAAAAAAAAAAATAACATTACTCTCCTTTTAACTACAAGAAAGTTTTAAGGAACGAAACTTTGAAAATACCAATACCCCCCCACATGTTCACGGAGGGTCACTTTTCCACTTTTTTTAAGGTGGCGAAAGTGACTTTTTGCGCGTCAAGAAGTTGCTCCTTATCGAAACAAGATCTTTCTACCCATTTTCACCAAATTAATCGCAGCAGGATCCAAGGAATACGTAATAATCTGAAAAATAGCTACAAATAAAAGTGCACCGAATTTCAATTTTTAGTAGGGCTAGGGCATCTCCTTGTCAAGCAGACTTTGACAATATAACTTTCAACTCTCTCCCTTAAACCTATACTGAGATAATGGGATGGCAATTTTGGTTACGTTAGAAAAACCCATTTTTTGGAATTTTAAAAAGTCAATGTTATATATCGAAAACAAAGTGTTAGGAATTGAATCGATTCGTCTTGCCATGACAAATTCAAAAAAAAAATATAACATTACTCTCCTTGCAACTACAAGAAAGTTTTCAGGAACGAAACTTTGAAAATACAAATACCCCCCCACATGTTCACGAAGGGTCACTTTTCCACTTTTTTTAAAGTGGCGAAAGTGACTTTTTGCGCGTTAAAAAGTTGCTCCTTATCGAAATAAGACCTTTCAACCCATTTTCACCAAACTAATCGCAGCAGGATCCAAGGAATACGTAATATTCTGATATATAGCTACAAATAAAAGTGCACCGAATTTCAATTTTAAGTAGGGCTAGGGCCTCTCCTTGTCAAGCAGACTTTGACAATATAGCTTTCAACTCTCTCCCTTAAACCTATACTGAGATAATAAGATGGCAATTTTGGTTACGTTAGAAAAACCCCTTTTTTGGAATTTTAAAATGTCAATGTTATATATCGAAAACAAAGTGTTAGGAATGGAATCGATTCGTTTTGCCATGACAAATTCAAAAAAAAATATAACATTACTCTCCTTGCAACTACAAGAAAGTTTTAAAGAACGAAACTTTGAAAATACCAATACCCTCCCACATGTTCACGAAGGGCACTTTTCCACTTTTTTTAAGGTGGCGAAAGTGACTTTTTGCGCGTTAAAAAGTTGCTCCTTACCGAAACAAGACCTTTCAACCCATTTTCACCAAATTAATCGCAGCAGGATCCAAGGAATACGTAATAATCTGATATATAGCTACAAATAAAAGTGCACCGAATTTCAATTTTTAGTAGGGCTAGGGCATCTCCTTGTCAAGCAGACTTTGACAATATAACTTTCAACTCTCTCCCTTAAACTTAAACTGAGATAATTGGATGGCAATTTTGGTTTCGTTAGAAAAACCCCATTTTTGGAATTTTAAAAAGTCGATGTTATAAATCGAAATCAAAGTGTTTGGAATGAAATCGATTCGTTTTGCCATGACAAATTAAAAAAAAAATATAACATTACTCTCCTTTTAACTACAAGAAAGTTTTATGGAACCAAACTTTGAAAATACCAATACCCCCCCACATGTTCACGGAGGGTCACTTTTCCACTTTTTTTAAGGTGGCGAAAGTGACTTTTTGCGCGTCAAGAAGTTGCTCCTTATCGAAACAAGATCTTTCTACACATTTTCACCAAATTAATCGCAGCAGGATCCAAGGAATACGTAATAATCTGATAAATAGCTACAAATAAAAGTGCACCGAATTTCAATTTTTAGTAGGGCTAGGGCCTCTCCTTGTCAAGCAGACTTTGACAATATAGCTTTCAACTCTCTCCCTTAAACCTATACTGAGATAATGGGATGGCAATTTTGGTTACGTTAGAAAAACCCCTTTTTTGGAATTTTAAAAAGTCAATGTTATATATCGAAAACAAAGTGTTAGGAATGGAATCGATTCGTTTTGCCATGACAAATTCAAAAAAAAATATAACATTACTCTCCTTGCAACTACAAGAAAGTTTTAAAGAACGAAACTTTGAAAATACCAATACCCCCCCACATGTTCACGAAGGGTCACTTTTCCACTTTTTTTAAGGTGGCGAAAGTGACTTTTTGCGCCTTAAAAAGTTGCTCCTTACCGAAACAAGACCTTTCAACCCATTTTCACCAAATTAATCGCAGCAGGATCCAAGGAATACGTAATAATCTGATATATAGCTACAAATAAAAGTGCACCGAATTTCAATTTTTAGTAGGGCTAGGGCATCTCCTTGTCAAGCAGACTTTGACAATATAACTTTCAACTCTCTCCCTTAAACTTAAACTGAGATAATTGGATGGCAATTTTGGTTACGTTAGAAAAACCCCATTTTTGGAATTTTAAAAAGTCGATGTTATAAATCGAAAACAAAGTGTTTGGAATGAAATCGATTCGTTTTGCCATGACAAATTAAAAAAAAAATATAACATTACTCTCCTTTTAACTACAAGAAAGTTTTATGGAACGAAACTTTGAAAATACCAATACCCCCCCACATGTTCACGGAGGGTCACTTTTCCACTTTTTTTAAGGTGGCGAAAGTGACTTTTTGCGCGTCAAGAAGTTGCTCCTTATCGAAACAAGATCTTTCTACCCATTTTCACCAAATAAATCGCAGCAGGATCCAAGGAATACGTAATATTCTGATATATAGCTACAAATAAAAGTGCACCGAATTTCAATTTTTAGTAGGGCATCTCCTTGTCAAGCAGACTTTGAAAATATAACTTTCAACTCTCTCCCTTAAAATTAAACTGAGATAATGGGATGGCAATTTTGGTTACGTTAGAAAAACCCCATTTTTGGAATTTTAAAAAGTCGATGTTATAAATCGAAATCAAAGTGTTTTGAATGTAATCGATTCGTTTTGCCATGACAAATTAAAAAAAAAAATAACATTACTCTCCTTTTAACTACAAGAAAGTTTTAAGGAACGAAACTTTGAAAATACCAATACCCCCCCACATGTTCACGGAGGGTCACTTTTCCACTTTTTTTAAGGTGGCGAAAGTGACTTTTTGCGCGTCAAGAAGTTGCTCCTTATCGAAACAAGATCTTTCTACCCATTTTCACCAAATTAATCGCAGCAGGATCCAAGGAATACGTAATAATCTGATAAATAGCTACAAATAAAAGTGCACCGAATTTCAATTTTTAGTAGGGCTAGGGCATCTCCTTGTCAAGCAGACTTTGACAATATAACTTTCAACTCTCTCCCTTAAACCTATACTGAGATAATGGGATGGCAATTTTGGTTACGTTAGAAAAACCCCTTTTTTGGAATTTTAAAAAGTCAATGTTATATATCGAAAACAAAGTGTTAGGAATGGAATCGATTCGTCTTGCCATGACAAATTAAAAAAAAAATATAACATTACTCTCCTTGCAACTACAAGAAAGTTTTCAGGAACGAAACTTTGAAAATACCAATACCCCCCCACATGTTCACGAAGGGTCACTTTTCCACTTTTTTTAAAGTGGCGAAAGTGACTTTTTGCGCGTTAAAAAGTTGCTCCTTATCGAAATAAGACCTTTCAACCCATTTTCACCAAACTAATCGCAGCAGGATCCAAGGAATACGTAATATTCTGATATATAGCTACAAATAAAAGTGCACCGAATTTCAATTTTTAGTAGGGCTAGGGCCTCTCCTTGTCAAGCAGACTTTGACAATATAGCTTTCAACTCTCTCCCTTAAACCTATACTGAGATAATGGGATGGCAATTTTGGTTACGTTAGAAAAACCCCTTTTTTGGAATTTTAAAAAGTCAATGTTATATATCGAAAACAAAGTGTTAGGAATGGAATCGATTCGTTTTGCCATGACAAATTCAAAAAAAAATATAACATTACTCTCCTTGCAACTACAAGAAAGTTTTAAAGAACGAAACTTTGAAAATACCAATACCCCCCCACATATTCACGAAGGGCACTTTTCCACTTTTTTTAAGGTGGCGAAAGTGACTTTTTGCGCGTTAAAAAGTTGCTCCTTACCGAAACAAGACCTTTCAACCCATTATCACCAAATTAATCGCAGCAGGATCCAAGGAATACGTAATAATCTGATATATAGCTACAAATAAAAGTGCACCGAATTTCAATTTTTAGTAGGGCTAGGGCATCTCCTTGTCAAGCAGACTTTGACAATATAACTTTCAACTCTCTCCCTTAAACATAAACTGAGATAATGGGATGGCAATTTTGGTTACGTTAGAAAAACCTCTGTTTTGGAATTTTAAAAAGTCAATGTTATATATCGAAAACAAAGTGTTAGGAATGGAATCGATTCGTTTTGCCATGACAAATTAAAAAAAAAATATAACATTACTCTCCTTGCAACTACAAGAAAGTTTTAAAGAACGAAACTTTGAAAATACCAATACCCCCCCACATGTTCACGAAGGGTCACTTTTCCATTTTTTTTAAGGTTTTCGAAAGTGACTTTTTGCGCGTTAAAAAGTTGCTCCTTATCGAAACAAGACCTTTCAACCCATTTTCACCAAACTAATCGCAGCAGGATCCAAGGAATACGTAATATTCTGATATATAGCTACAAATAAAAGTGCACCGAATTTCAATTTTTAGTAGGGCTAGGGCATCTCCT
Organism: Siphlonurus alternatus; assembly: GCA_949825025.1. NCBI lineage: Eukaryota > Metazoa > Arthropoda > Insecta > Ephemeroptera > Siphlonuridae > Siphlonurus > Siphlonurus alternatus. The sequence goes on along the minus strand of OX463788.1, from coordinate 48,605,223 downwards.
TGTCAAGCAGACTTTGACAATATAACTTTCAACTCTCTCCCTTAAACTTAAACAGAGATAATGGGATGGCAATTTTGGTTACGTTAGAAAAACCCCATTTTTGGAATTTTAAAAAGTCGATGTTATAAATCGAAATCAAAGTGTTTGGAATGGAATCGATTCGTTTTGCCATGACAAATTAAAAAAAAATATAGCATTACTCTCCTTTTAACTACAAGAAAGTTTTAAGGAACGAAACTTTGAAAATACCAATACCCCCCCACATGTTTACGGGGGGTCACTTTTCCACTTTTTTTAAGGTGGCGAAAGTGACTTTTTGCGCGTCAAGAAGTTGCTCCTTATCGAAACAAGATCTTTCTACCCATTTTCACCAAATCAATCGCAGCAGGATCCAAGGAATACGTAATAATCTGATAAATAGCTACAAATAAAAGTGCACCGAATTTCAATTTTAAGTAGGGCTAGGGCATCTCCTTGTCAAGCAGACTTTGACAATATAATTTTCAACTCTCTCCCTTAAACCTATACTGAGATAATGGGATGGCAATTTTGGTTACGTTAGAAAAACCCCTTTTTTGGAATTTTAAAAAGTCGATGTTATATATCGAAAACAAAGTGTTAGGAATGGAATCGATTCGTTTTGCCATGACAAATTCAAAAAAAAATATAACATTACTCTCCTTGCAACTACAAGAAAGTTTTCAGGAACGAAACTTTGAAAATACCAATACTCCCCCACATGTTCACGAAGGGTCACTTTTCCACTTTTTTTAAGGTGGCGAAAGTGACTTTTTGCGCGTTAAAAAGTTGCTCCTTACCGAAACAAGACCTTTCAACCCATTTTCACCAAATTAATCGCAGCAGGCTCCAAGGAATACGTAATAATCTGATATATAGCTACAAATAAAAGTGCACCGAATTTCAATTTTTAGTAGGGCTAGGGCATCTCCTTGTCAAGCATACTTTGACAAAATAACTTTCAACTCTCTCCCTTAAACATAAACTGAGATAATGGGATGGCAATTTTGGTTACGTTAGAAAAACCTCTTTTTTGGAATTTTAAAAAGTCAATGTTATATATCGAAAACAAAGTGTTAGGAATGGAATCGATTCGTTTTGCCATGACAAATTAAAAAAAAAATATAACATTACTCTCCTTGCAACTACAAGAAAGTTTTCAGGAACGAAACTTTGAAAATACCAATACCCCCCCACATGTTCACGAAGGGTCACTTTTCCACTTTTTTTAAGGTGGCGAAAGTGACTTTTTGCGCGTTAAAAAGTTGCTCCTTATCGAAACAAGACCTTTCAACCCATTTTCACCAAACTAATCGCAGCAGGATCCAAGGAATACGTAATATTCTGATATATAGCTACAAATAAAAATGCACCGAATTTCAATTTTTAGTAGGGCTAGGGCATCTCCTTGTCAAGCAGACTTTGACAATATAACTTTCAACTCTCTCCCTTAAACTTAAACTGAGATAATGGGATGGCAATTTTGGTTACGTTAGAAAAACCCCATTTTTGGAATTTTAAAAAGTCGATGTTATAAATCGAAATCAAAGTGTTTGGAATGGAATCGATTCGTTTTGCCATGACAAATTAAAAAAAAAATATAACATTACTCTCCTTTTAACTACAAGAAAGTTTTAAGGAACGAAACTTTGAAAATACCAATACCCCCCCACATGTTCACGGGGGGTCACTTTTCCACTTTTTTTAAGGTGGCGAAAGTGACTTTTTGCGCGTTAAAAAGTTGCTCCTTATCGAAACAAGACCTTTCAACCCATTTTCACCAAATTAATCGCAGCAGGATCGAAGGAATACGTAATATTCTGATATATAGCTACAAATAAAAGTGCACCGAATTTCAATTTTTAGTAGGGCTAGGGCATCTCCTTGTCAAGCAGACTTTGACAATATAACTTTCAACTCTCTCCCTTAAACCTATACTGAGATAATGGGATGGCAATTTTGGTTACGTTAGAAAAACCCCTTTTTTGGAATTTTAAAAAGTCAATGTTATATATCGAAAACAAAGTGTTAGGAATGGAATCGATTCGTTTTGCCATGACAAATTCAAAAAAAAATATAACATTACTCTCCTTGCAACTACAAGAAAGTTTTAAAGAACGAAACTTTGAAAATACCAATACCCCCCCACATGTTCACGAAGGGTCACTTTTCCAATTTTTTTAAGATGGCGAAAGTGACTTTTTGCGCGTTAAAAAGTTGCTCCTTACCGAAACAAGACCTTTCAACCCATTTTCACCAAATTAATCGCAGCAGGCTCCAAGGAATACGTAATAATCTGATATATAGCTACAAATAAAAGTGCACCGAATTTCAATTTTTAGTAGGGCTAGGGCATCTCCTTGTCAAGCATACTTTGACAATATAACTTTCAACTCTCTCCCTTAAACATAAACTGAGATAATGGGATGGCAATTTTGGTTACGTTAGAAAAACCTCTTTTTTGGAATTTTAAAAAGTCAATGTTATATATCGAAAACAAAGTGTTAGGAATGGAATCGATTCGTTTTGCCATGACAAATTAAAAAAAAAATATAACATTACTCTCCTTGCAACTACAAGTAAGTTTTAAAGAACGAAACTTTGAAAATACCAATACCCCCCCACATGTTCACGAAGGGTCACTTTTCCACTTTTTTTAAGATGGCGAAAGTGACTTTTTGCGCGTTAAAAAGTTGCTCCTTACCGAAACAAGACCTTTCAACCCATTTTCACCAAATTAATCGCAGCAGGCTCCAAGGAATACGTAATAATCTGATATATAGCTACAAATAAAAGTGCACCGAATTTCAATTTTTAGTAGGGCTAGGGCATCTCCTTGTCAAGCATACTTTGACAATATAACTTTCAACTCTCTCCCTTAAACATAAACTGAGATAATGGGATGGCAATTTTGGTTACGTTAGAAAAACCTCTTTTTTGGAATTTTAAAAAGTCAATGTTATATATCGAAAACAAAGTGTTGGGAATGGAATCGATTCGTTTTGCCATGACAAATTAAAAAAAAAATATAACATTACTCTCCTTGCAACTACAAGAAAGTTTTCAGGAACGAAACTTTGAAAATACCAATACCCCCCCACATGTTCACGAAGGGTCACTTTTCCACTTTTTTTAAGGTGGCGAAAGTGACTTTTTGCGCGTTAAAAAGTTGCTCCTTATCGAAACAAGACCTTTCAACCCATTTTCACCAAACTAATCGCAGCAGGATCCAAGGAATACGTAATATTCTGATATATAGCTACAAATAAAAATGCACCGAATTTCAATTTTTAGTAGGGCTAGGGCATCTCCTTGTCAAGCAGACTTTGACAATATAACTTTCAACTCTCTCCCTTAAACTTAAACTGAGATAATGGGATGGCAATTTTGGTTACGTTAGAAAAACCCCATTTTTGGAATTTTAAAAAGTCGATGTTATATATCGAAAACAAAGTGTTAGGAATGGAATCGATTCGTTTTGCCATGACAAATTCAAAAAAAAATATAACATTACTCTCCTTGCAACTACAAGAAAGTTTTCAGGAACGAAACTTTGAAAATACCAATACCCCCCCACATGTTCACGAAGGGTCACTTTTCCACTTTTTTTAAGGTGGCGAAAGTGACTTTTTGCGCGTTAAAAAGTTGCTCCTTATCGAAACAAGACCTTTCAACCCATTTTCACCAAACTAATCGCAGCAGGATCCAAGGAATACGTAATATTCTGATATATAGCTACAAATAAAAGTGCACCGAATTTCAATTTTTAGTAGGGCTAGGGCATCTCCTTGTCAAGCAGACTTTGACAATATAACTTTCACCTCTCGCCCTTATACCTATACTGAGATAATGGGATGGCAATTTTGGTTACGTTAGAAAAACCCCTTTTTTGGAATTTTAAAAAGTCAATGTTATATATCGAAAACAAAGTGTTAGGAATGGAATCGATTCGTTTTGCCATGACAAATTCAAAAAAAAATATAACATTACTCTCCTTGCAACTACAAGAAAGTTTTAAAGAACGAAACTTTGAAAATACCAATACCCCCCCACATGTTCACGGAGGGTCACTTTTCCACTTTTTTTAAGGTGGCGAAAGTGACTTTTTGCGCGTTAAAAAGTTGCTCCTTATCGAAATAAGACCTTTCAACCCATTTTCACCAAACTAATCGCAGCAGGATCCAAGGAATACGTAATATTCTGATATACAGCTACAAATAAAAGTGCACCGAATTTCAATTTTTAGTAGGGCTAGGGCCTCTCCTTGTCAAGCAGACTTTGACAATATAGCTTTCAACTCTCTCCCTTAAACCTATACTGAGATAATGGGATGGCAATTTTGGTTACGTTAGAAAAACCCCTTTTTTGGAATTTTAAAAAGTCAATGTTATATATCGAAAACAAAGTGTTAGGAATGGAATCGTTTCGTTTTGCCATGACAAATTCAAAAAAAAATATAACATTACTCTCCTTGCAACTACAAGAAAGTTTTAAAGAACCAAACTTTGAAAATACCAATACCCCCCCACATGTTCACGAAGGGTCACTTTTCCACTTTTTTTAAGGTGGCGAAAGTGACTTTTTGCGCGTTAAAAAGTTGCTCCTTATCGAAATAAGACCTTTCAACCCATTTTCACCAAACTAATCGCAGCAGGATCCAAGGAATACGTAATATTCTGATATACAGCTACAAATAAAAGTGCACCGAATTTCAATTTTTAGTAGGGCTAGGGCCTCTCCTTGTCAAGCAGACTTTGACAATATAGCTTTCAACTCTCTCCCTTAAACCTATACTGAGATAATGGGATGGCAATTTTGGTTACGTTAGAAAAACCCCTTTTTTGGAATTTTAAAAAGTCAATGTTATATATCGAAAACAAAGTGTTAGGAATGGAATCGTTTCGTTTTGCCATGACAAATTCAAAAAAAAATATAACATTACTCTCCTTGCAACTACAAGAAAGTTTTAAAGAACGAAACTTTGAAAATACCAATACCCCCCCACATGTTCACGAAGGGTCATTTTTCCACTTTTTTTAAGGTGGCGAAAGTGACTTTTTGCGCGTTAAAAAGTTGCTCCTTACCGAAACAAGATCTTTCAACCCATTTTCACCAAATTAATCGCAGCAGGATCCAAGGAATACGTAATAATCTGATATATAGCTACAAATAAAAGTGCACCGAATTTCAATTTTTAGTAGGGCTAGGGCATCTCCTTGTCAAGCAGACTTTGACAATATAACTTTCAACTCTCTCCCTTAAACTTAAACTGAGATAATGGGATGGCAATTTTGGTTACGTTAGAAAAACCCCATTTTTGGAATTTTAAAAAGTCGATGTTATAAATCGAAATCAAAGTGTTTGGAATGGAATCGATTTGTTTTGCCATGACAAATTCAAAAAAAAATATAACATTACTCTCCTTTTAACTACAAGAAAGTTTTAAGGAACGAAACTTTGAAAATACCAATACCCCCCCACATGTTCACGGGGGGTCACTTTTCCACTTTTTTTAAGGTGGCGAAAGTGACTTTTTGCGCGTCAAGAAGTTGCTCCTTATCGAAACAAGATCTTTCTACCCATTTTCACCAAATTAATCGCAGCAGGATCGAAGGAATACGTAATAATCTGATAAATAGCTACAAATAAAAGTGCACCGAATTTCAATTTTTAGTAGGGCTAGGGCATCTCCTTGTCAAGCAGACTTTGACAATATAACTTTCAACTCTCTCCCTTATACCTTTACTGAGATAATGGGATGGCAATTTTGGTTACGTTAGAAAAACCCCTTTTTTGGAATTTTAAAAAGTCAATGTTATATATCGAAAACAAAGTGTTAGGAATGGAATCGATTCGTTTTGCCATGACAAATTCAAAAAAAAAATAACATTACTCTCCTTTTAACTACAAGAAAGTTTTAAGGAACGAAACTTTGAAAATACCAATACCCCCCCACATGTTCACGGAGGGTCACTTTTCCACTTTTTTTAAGGTGGCGAAAGTGACTTTTTGCGCGTTAAAAAGTTGCTCCTTATCGAAACAAGACCTTTCAACCCATTTTCACCAAATTAATCGCAGCAGGATCGAAGGAATACGTAATATTCTGATATATAGCTACAAATAAAAGTGCACCGAATTTCAATTTTTAGTAGGGCTAGGGCATCTCCTTGTCAAGCAGACTTTGACAATATAACTTTCAACTCTCTCCCTTAAACTTAAACTGAGATAATGGGATGGCAATTTTGGTTACGTTAGAAAAACCCCATTTTTGGAATTTTAAAAAGTCGATGTTATAAATCGAAATCAAAGTGTTTGGAATGGAATCGATTCGTTTTGCCATGACAAATTAAAATAAAAATATAACATTACTCTCCTTTTAACTACAAGAAAGTTTTAAGGAACGAAACTTTGAAAATACCAATACCCCCCCACATGTTCACGGAGGGTCACTTTTCCACTTTTTTTAAGGTGGCGAAAGTGACTTTTTGCGCGTCAAGAAGTTGCTCCTTATCGAAACAAGATCTTTCTACCCATTTTCACCAAATTAATCGCAGCAGGATCCAAGGAATACGTAATAATCTGATAAATAGCTACAAATAAAAGTGCACCGAATTTCAATTTTTAGTAGGGCTAGGGCATCTCCTTGTCAAGCAGACTTTGACAATATAACTTTCAACTCTCTCCCTTAAACCTATACTGAGATAATGGGATGGCAATTTTGGTTACGTTAGAAAAACCCCTTTTTTGGAATTTTAAAAAGTCAATGTTATATATCGAAAACAAAGTGTTAGGAATGGAATCGATTCGTTTTGCCATGACAAATTCAAAAAAAAATATAACATTACTCTCCTTGCAACTAAAAGAAAGTTTTAAAGAACGAAACTTTGAAAATACCAATACCCCCCCACATGTTCACGAAGGGTCACTTTTCCACTTTTTTTAAGGTGGCGAAAGTGACTTTTTGCGCGTTAAAAAGTTGCTCCTTATCGAAACAAGACCTTTCAACCCATTTTCACCAAATTAATCGCAGTAGGATCGATGAATACGTAATATTCTGATATATAGCTACAAATAAAAGTGAACCGAATTTCAATTTTTAGTAGGGCTAGGGCATCTCCTTGTCAAACAGACTTTGACAATATAACTTTCAACTCTCTCCCTTAAAATTAAACTGAGATAATGGGATGGCAATTTTGGTTACGTTAGAAAAACCCCATTTTTGGAATTTTAAAATGTCGATGTTATAAATCGAAATCAAAGTGTTTTGAATGGAATCGATTCGTTTTGCCATGAAAAATTAAAAAAAAAAAATAACATTTCTCTCCTTTTAACTACAAGAAAGTTTTAAGGAACGAAACTTTGAAAATACCAATACCCCCCCACATGTTCACGGAGGGTTACTTTTCCACTTTTTTTAAGGTGGCGAAAGTGACTTTTTGCGCGTCAAAAAGTTGCTCCTTATCGAAACAAGATCTTTCTACCCATTTTCACCAAATTAATCGCAGCAGGATCCAAGGAATATAAATAATCTGATAAATAGCTACAAATAAAAGTGCACCGAATTTCAATTTTTAGTAGGGCTAGGGCATCTCTTTGTCAAGCAGACTTTGACAATATAACTTTCAACTCTCTCCCTTAAACCTATACTGAGATAATGGGATGGCAATTTTGGTTACGTTAGAAAAACCCCTTTTTTGGAATTTTAAAAAGTCAATGTTATATATCGAAAACAAAGTGTTAGGAATGGAATCGATTCGTTTTGCCATGACAAATTCAAAAAAAAATATAACATTACTCTCCTTGCAACTACAAGAAAGTTTTAAAGAACCAAACTTTGAAAATACCAATACCCCCCCACATGTTCACGGAGGGTCACTTTTCCACTTTTTTTAAGGTGGCGAAAGTGACTTTTTGCGCGTCAAGAAGTTGCTCCTTATCGAGACAAGATCTTTCTACCCATTTTCACCAAATTAATCGCAGCAGGATCCAAGGAATACGTAATAATCTGATAAATAGCTACAAATAAAAGTGCACCGAATTTCAATTTTTAGTAGGGCTAGGGCATCTCCTTGTCAAGCAGACTTTGACAATATAACTTTCAACTCTCTCCCTTATACCTATACTGAGATAATGGGATGGCAATTTTGGTTACGTTAGAAAAACCCCTTTTTTGGAATTTTAAAAAGTCAATGTTATATATCGAAAACAAAGTGTTAGGAATGGAATCGATTCGTTTTGCCATGACAAATTCAAAAAAAAATATAACATTACTCTCCTTGCAACTAAAAGAAAGTTATAAAGAACGAAACTTTGAAAATACCAATACCCCCCCACATGTTCACGAAGGGTCACTTTTCCACTTTTTTTAAGGTGGCGAAAGTGACTTTTTGCGCGTTAAAAAGTTGCTCCTTATCGAAACAAGACCTTTCAACCCATTTTCACCAAATTAATCGCAGCAGGATCGAAGGAATACGTAATATTCTGATATATAGCTACAAATAAAAGTGCACCGAATTTCAATTTTTAGTAGGGCTAGGGCATCTCCTTGTCAAGCAGACTTTGACAATATAACTTTCAACTCTCTCCCTTAAAATTAAACTGAGATAATGGGATGGCAATTTTGGTTACGTTAGAAAAACCCCATTTTTGGAATTTTAAAATGTCGATGTTATAAATCGAAATCAAAGTGTTTTGAATGGAATCGATTCGTTTTGCCATGACAAATTAAAAAAAAAAAATAACATTTCTCTCCTTTTAACTACAAGAAAGTTTTAAGGAACGAAACTTTGAAAATACCAATACCCCCCCACATGTTCACGGAGGGTCACTTTTCCACTTTTTTTAAGGTGGCGAAAGTGACTTTTTGCGCGACAAGAAGTTGCTCCTTATCGAAACAAGATCTTTCTACCCATTTTCACCAAATTAATCGCAGCAGGATCCAAGGAATACGTAATATTCTGATATATAGCTACAAATAAAAGTGCACCGAATTTCAATTTTTAGTAGGGCTAGGGCATCTCCTTGTCAAGCAGACTTTGACAATATAACTTTCAACTCTCTCCCTTAAACCTATACTGAGATAATGGGATGGCAATTTTGGTTACGTTAGAAAAACCCCTTTTTTGGAATTTTCAAAAGTCAATGTTATAAATCGAAAACAAAGTGTTAGGAATGGAATCGATTCGTTTTGCCATGACAAATTCAAAAAAAAATATAACATTACTCTCCTTGCAACTAAAAGAAAGTTATAAAGAACGAAACTTTGAAAATACCAATACCCCCCCACATGTTCACGAAGGGTCACTTTTCCACTTTTTTTAAGGTGGCGAAAGTGACTTTTTGCGCATTAAAAAGTTGCTCCTTATCGAAACAAGACCTTTCAACCCATTTTCACCAAATTAATCGCAGCAGGATCGAAGGAATACGTAATATTCTGATATATAGCTACAAATAAAAGTGCACCGAATTTCAATTTTTAGTAGGGCTAGGGCATCTCCTTGTCAAGCAGACTTTGACAATATAACTTTCAACTCTCTCCCTTAAAATTAAACTGAGATAATGGGATGGCAATTTTGGTTACGTTAGAAAAACCCCATTTTTGGAATTTTAAAATGTCGATGTTATAAATCGATATCAAAGTGTTTTGAATGGAATCGATTCGTTTTGCCATGACAAATTAAAAAAAAAAAATAACATTTCTCTCCTTTTAACTACAAGAAAGTTTTAAGGAACGAAACTTTGAAAATACCAATACCCCCCCACATGTTCACGGAGGGTCACTTTTCCACTTTTTTTAAGGTGGCGAAAGTGACTTTTTGCGCGTCAAGAAGTTGCTCCTTATCGAAACAAGATCTTTCTACCCATTTTCACCAAATTAATCGCAGCAGGATCCAAGGAATACGTAATATTCTGATATATAGCTACAAATAAAAGTGCACCGAATTTCAATTTTTAGTAGGGCTAGGGCATCTCCTTGTCAAGCAGACTTTGACAATATAACTTTCAACTCTCTCCCTTAAACCTATACTGAGATAATGGGATGGCAATTTTGGTTACGTTAGAAAAACCCCTTTTTTGGAATTTTCAAAAGTCAATGTTATAAATCGAAAACAAAGTGTTAGGAATGGAATCGATTCGTTTTGCCATGACAAATTCAAAAAAAAATATAACATTACTCTCCTTGCAACTACAAGAAAGTTTTAAAGAACCAAACTTTGAAAATACCAATACCCCCCCACATGTTCACGAAGGGTCACTTTTCCACTTTTTTTAAGGTGGCGAAAGTGACTTTTTGCGCGTTAAAAAGTTGCTCCTTATCGAAACAAGACCTTTCAACCCATTTTCACCAAATTAATCGCAGCAGGATCCAAGGAATACGTAATATTCTGATATATAGCTTCAAATAAAAGTGCACCGAATTTCAATTTTTAGTAGGGCTAGGGCATCTCCTTGTCAAGCAGACTTTGAAAATATAACTTTCAACTCTCTCCCTTAAAATTAAACTGAGATAATGGGATGGCAATTTTGGTTACGTTAGAAAAACCCCATTTTTGGAATTTTAAAAAGTCGATGTTATAAATCGAAATCAAAGTGTTTTGAATGGAATCAATTCGTTTTGCCATGACAAATTAAAAAAAAATAATAACATTACTCTCCTTTTAACTACAAGAAAGTTTTAAGGAACGAAACTTTGAAAATACCAATACCCCCCCACATGTTCACGGAGGGTCACTTTTCCACTTTTTTTAAGGTGGCGAAAGTGACTTTTTGCGCGTCAAGAAGTTGCTCCTTATCGAAACAAGATCTTTCTACCCATTTTCACCAAATTAATCGCAGCAGGATCCAAGGAATACGTAATATTCTGATATATAGCTACAAATAAAAGTGCACCGAATTTCAATTTTTAGTAGGGCTAGGGCATCTCCTTGTCAAGCAGACTTTGACAATATAACTTTCAACTCTCTCCCTTAAACCTATACTGAGATAATGGGATGGCAATTTTGGTTACGTTAGAAAAACCCCTTTTTTGGAATTTTCAAAAGTCAATGTTATAAATCGAAAACAAAGTGTTAGGAATGGAATCGATTCGTTTTGCCATGACAAATTCAAAAAAAAATATAACATTACTCTCCTTGCAACTACAAGAAAGTTTTAAAGAACCAAACTTTGAAAATACCAATACCCCCCCACATGTTCACGGAGGGTCACTTTTCCACTTTTTTTAAGGTGGCGAAAGTGACTTTTTGCGCGTCAAGAAGTTGCTCCTTATCGAAACAAGACCTTTCAACCCATTTTCACCAAATTAATCGCAGCAGGATCGAAGGAATACGTAATATTCTGATATATAGCTACAAATAAAAGTGCACCGAATTTCAATTTTTAGTAGGGCTAGGGCATCTCCTTGTCAAGCAGACTTTGACAATATAACTTTCAACTCTCTCCCTTAAAATTAAACTGAGATAATGGGATGGCAATTTTGGTTACGTTAGAAAAACCCCATTTTTGGAATTTTAAAATGTCGATGTTATAAATCGAAATCAAAGTGTTTTGAATGGAATCGATTCGTTTTGCCATGACAAATTAAAAAAAAAAAATAACATTTCTCTCCTTTTAACTACAAGAAAGTTTTAAGGAACGAAACTTTGAAAATACCAATACCCCCCCACATGTTCACGGAGGGTCACTTTTCCACTTTTTTTAAGGTGGCGAAAGTGACTTTTTGCGCGTCAAGAAGTTGCTCCTTATCGAAACAAGATCTTTCTACCCATTTTCACCAAATTAATCGCAGCAGGATCCAAGGAATACGTAATATTCTGATATATAGCTACAAATAAAAGTGCACCGAATTTCAATTTTTAGTAGGGCTAGGGCATCTCCTTGTCAAGCAGACTTTGACAATATAACTTTCAACTCTCTCCCTTAAACCTATACTGAGATAATGGGATGGCAATTTTGGTTACGTTAGAAAAACCCCTTTTTTGGAATTTTCAAAAGTCAATGTTATAAATCGAAAACAAAGTGTTAGGAATGGAATCGATTCGTTTTGCCATGACAAATTCAAAAAAAAATATAACATTACTCTCCTTGCAACTAAAAGAAAGTTATAAAGAACGAAACTTTGAAAATACCAATACCCCCCCACATGTTCACGAAGGGTCACTTTTCCACTTTTTTTAAGGTGGCGAAAGTGACTTTTTGCGCGTTAAAAAGTTGCTCCTTATCGAAACAAGACCTTTCAACCCATTTTCACCAAATTAATCGCAGCAGGATCGAAGGAATACGTAATATTCTGATATATAGCTACAAATAAAAGTGCACCGAATTTCAATTTTTAGTAGGGCTAGGGCATCTCCTTGTCAAGCAGACTTTGACAATATAACTTTCAACTCTCTCCCTTAAAATTAAACTGAGATAATGGGATGGCAATTTTGGTTACGTTAGAAAAACCCCATTTTTGGAATTTTAAAATGTCGATGTTATAAATCGAAATCAAAGTGTTTTGAATGGAATCGATTCGTTTTGCCATGACAAATTAAAAAAAAAAAAATAACATTTCTCTCCTTTTAACTACAAGAAAGTTTTAAGGAACGAAACTTTGAAAATACCAATACCCCCCCACATGTTCACGGAGGGTCACTTTTCCACTTTTTTTAAGGTGGCGAAAGTGACTTTTTGCGCGTCAAGAAGTTGCTCCTTATCGAAACAAGATCTTTCTACCCATTTTCACCAAATTAATCGCAGCAGGATCCAAGGAATACGTAATATTCTGATATATAGCTACAAATAAAAGTGCACCGAATTTCAATTTTTAGTAGGGCTAGGGCATCTCCTTGTCAAGCAGACTTTGACAATATAACTTTCAACTCTCTCCCTTAAACCTATACTGAGATAATGGGATGGCAATTTTGGTTACGTTAGAAAAACCCCTTTTTTGGAATTTTCAAAAGTCAATGTTATAAATCGAAAACAAAGTGTTAGGAATGGAATCGATTCGTTTTGCCATGACAAATTCAAAAAAAAATATAACATTACTCTCCTTGCAACTACAAGAAAGTTTTAAAGAACCAAACTTAGAAAATACCAATACCCCCCCACATGTTCACGAAGGGTCACTTTTCCACTTTTTTTAAGGTGGCGAAAGTGACTTTTTGCGCGTTAAAAAGTTGCTCCTTATCGAAACAAGACCTTTCAACCCATTTTCACCAAATTAATCGCAGCAGGATCCAAGGAATACGTAATATTCTGATATATAGCTACAAATAAAAGTGCACCGAATTTCAATTTTTAGTAGGGCTAGGGCATCTCCTTGTCAAGCAGACTTTGAAAATATAACTTTCAACTCTCTCCCTTAAAATTAAACTGAGATAATGGGATGGCAATTTTGGTTACGTTAGATAAACCCCATTTTTGGAATTTTAAAAAGTCGATGTTATAAATCGAAATCAAAGTGTTTTGAATGGAATCGATTCGTTTTGCCATGACAAATTAAAAAAAAAAAATAACATTTCTCTCCTTTTAACTACAAGAAAGTTTTAAGGAACGAAACTTTGAAAATACCAATACCCCCCCACATGTTCACGGAGGGTTACTTTTCCACTTTTTTTAAGGTGGCGAAAGTGACTTTTTGCGCGTCAAGAAGTTGCTCCTTATCGAAACAAGATCTTTCTACCCATTTTCACCAAATTAATCGCAGCAGGATCCAAGGAATACGTAATATTCTGATATATAGCTTCAAATAAAAGTGCACCGAATTTCAATTTTTAGTAGGGCTAGGGCATCTCCTTGTCAAGCAGACTTTGAAAATATAACTTTCAACTCTCTCCCTTAAAATTAAACTGAGATAATGGGATGGCAATTTTGGTTACGTTAGAAAAACCCCTTTTTTGGAATTTTCAAAAGTCAATGTTATAAATCGAAAACAAAGTGTTAGGAATGGAATCGATTCGTTTTGCCATGACAAATTAAAAAAAAAATATAACATTACTCTCCTTGCAACTACAAGAAAGTTTTAAAGAACCAAACTTTGAAAATACTAGGGCTGTAAATAACCGAGAAAAATGTTTAACCGGTGACCGTCAACTTTTAACCGTTTTTTAATCAAACCGAAGTTCGATTAAAAACCGCTCAGAATTCTGAAAATATTTTATCGATTTAAAAACCCGTCTAATCGTTATCGGTTAATTTTATTCGATCGGTTAATTATTTGAATTTATTTGATCGGTTAATTTAACCGAAACGGCTTACTCTGCGCCATCGGTTATTTTTTTACAATTATCACGTTAAATTAAGATAGATTTAATACAATTGCATACATAACTGAATATAGTTCAATATTCTTTTTCCTTCAAGGTTCAATATAGCGATAAAAAAATAAAGATATAAAAAAAGCTTTTAAAAGTTAATTTTTTACGATCTTATCTGATACGGTGTGCAAAAACGTTCACCTATTGTATTAATTATTTTAAAAAGTACAAAAAGAAAAATATTTTCATGCTGAAATAGTTACATATATTATAAATTATTTTCTGCAAACAGACTGAATAAACTTATAATAGTTATAATTTAAAAAACAAATTGTACGTGCTTTATTAGCAATTAGTGCCATCAGTGCAATTATATATTTTAACCTAACTGAAAATTTACTCACAGTTCACGATGTGTCAATTAATTTTTTTGCATTTAAAAAAATTATAAAAACAAAAATTAACCGCGGTTTAAAGTGCTTAAAATTATGACACGGCTAGAAACGGTCAAAATTGACTATCAGTTAATTTTTAATTTTAATCGAAGTTCGGTTAAATGGTTAAATTAACCGTAACCTCGAGTAACAGTGTTTTATGAAAACGATTAACCGTGGGGTTTTAACCGGACGGTTAATCAACCGGTTAAAATTTACAGCCCTAGAAAATACCAATACCCCCCCACATGTTCACGAAGGGTCACTTTTCCACTTTTTTTAAGGTGGCGAAAGTGACTTTTTGCGCGTTAAAAAGTTGCTCCTTATCGAAACAAGACCTTTCAACCCATTTTCACCAAATTAATCGCAGCAGGATCCAAGGAATACGTAATATTCTGATATATAGCTTCAAATAAAAGTGCACCGAATTTCAATTTTTAGTAGGGCTAGGGCATCTCCTTGTCAAGCAGACTTTGACAATATAACTTTCAACTCTCTCCCTTAAACCTATACTGAGATAATGGGATGGCAATTTTGGTTACGTTAGAAAAACTCCTTTTTTGGAATTTTCAAAAGTCAATGTTATAAATCGAAAACAAAGTGTTAGGAATGGAATCGATTCGTTTTGCCATGACAAATTCAAAAAAAAATATATCATTACTCTCCTTGCAACTACAAGAAAGTTTTAAAGAACCAAACTTTGAAAATACCAATACCCCCCCACATGTTCACGGAGGGTCACTTTTCCACTTTTTTTAAGGTGGCGAAAGTGACTTTTTGCGCGTCAAGAAGTTGCTCCTTATCGAAACAAGATCTTTCTACCCATTTTCACCAAATTAATCGCAGCAGGATCCAAGGAATACGTAATATTCTGATATATAGCTACAAATAAAAGTGCACCGAATTTCAATTTTTAGTAGGGCTAGGGCATCTCCTTGTCAAGCAGACTTTGACAATATAACTTTCAACTCTCTCCCTTAAACCTATACTGAGATAATGGGATGGCAATTTTGGTTACGTTAGAAAAACCCCTTTTTTGGAAATTTCAAAAGTCAATGTTATAAATCGAAAACAAAGTGTTAGGAATGGAATCGATTCGTTTTGCCATGATAAATTCAAAAAAAAATATAACATTACTCTCCTTGCAACTACAAGAAAGTTTTAAAGAACCAAACTTTGAAAATACCAATACCCCCCCACATGTTCACGGAGGGTCACTTTTCCACTTTTTTTAAGGTGGCGAAAGTGACTTTTTGCGCGTCAAGAAGTTGCTCCTTATCGAAACAAGATCTTTCTACCCATTTTCACCAAATTAATCGCAGAAGGATCCAAGGAATACGTAATATTCTGATATATAGCTACAAATAAAAGTGCACCGAATTTCAATTTTTAGTAGGGCTAGGGCATCTCCTTGTCAAGCAGACTTTGACAATATAACTTTCAACTCTCTCCCTTAAACCTATACTGAGATAATGGGATGGCAATTTTGGTTACGTTAGAAAAACCCCTTTTTTGGAATTTTCAAAAGTCAATGTTATAAATCGAAAACAAAGTGTTAGGAATGGAATCGATTCGTTTTGCCATGACAAATTCAAAAAAAAATATAACATTACTCTCCTTGCAACTACAAGAAAGTTTTAAAGAACCAAACTTTGAAAATACCAATACCCCCCCACATGTTCACGGAGGGTCACTTTTCCACTTTTTTTTAAGGTGGCGAAAGTGACTTTTTGCGCGTCAAGAAGTTGCTCCTTATCGAAACAAGATCTTTCTACCCATTTTCACCAAATTAATCGCAGCAGGATCCAAGGAATACGTAATATTCTGATATATAGCTACAAATAAAAGTGCACCGAATTTCAATTTTTAGTAGGGCTAGGGCATCTCCTTGTCAAGCAGACTTTGACAATATAACTTTCAACTCTCTCCCTTAAACCTATACTGAGATAATGGGATGGCAATTTTGGTTACGTTAGAAAAACCCCTTTTTTGGAATTTTCAAAAGTCAATGTTATAAATCGAAAACAAAGTGTTAGGAATGGAATCGATTCGTTTTGCCATGATAAATTCAAAAAAAAATATAACATTACTCTCCTTGCAACTACAAGAAAGTTTTAAAGAACCAAACTTTGAAAATACCAATACCCCCCCACATGTTCACGGAGGGTCACTTTTCCACTTTTTTTAAGGTGGCGAAAGTGACTTTTTGCGCGTCAAGAAGTTGCTCCTTATCGAAACAAGACCTTTCAACCCATTTTCACCAAACTAATCGCAGCAGGATCCAAGGAATACGTAATATTCTGATATATAGCTTCAAATAAAAGTGCACCGAATTTCAATTTTTAGTAGGGCTAGGGCATCTCCTTGTCAAGCAGACTTTGAAAATATAACTTTCAACTCTCTCCCTTAAAATTAAACTGAGATAATGGGATGGCAATTTTGGTTACGTTAGAAAAACCCCATTTTTGGAATTTTAAAAAGTCGATGTTATAAATCGAAATCAAAGTGTTTTGAATGGAATCGATTCGTTTTGCCATGACAAATTCAAAAAAAAATATAACATTACTCTCCTTGCAACTACAAGAAAGTTTTAAAGAACCAAACTTAGAAAATACCAATACCCCCCACATGTTCACGAAGGGTCACTTTTCCACTTTTTTTAAGGTGGCGAAAGTGACTTTTTGCGCGTTAAAAAGTTGCTCCTTATCGAAACAAGACCTTTCAACCCATTTTCACCAAATTAATCGCAGCAGGATCCAAGGAATACGTAATATTCTGATATATAGCTACAAATAAAAGTGCACCGAATTTCAATTTTTAGTAGGGCTAGGGCATCTCCTTGTCAAGCAGACTTTGAAAATATAACTTTCAACTCTCTCCCTTAAAATTAAACTGAGATAATGGGATGGCAATTTTGGTTACGTTAGAAAAACCCCATTTTTGGAATTTTAAAAAGTCGATGTTATAAATCGAAATCAAAGTGTTTTGAATGGAATCGATTCGTTTTGCCATGACAAATTAAAAAAAAAAAATAACATTTCTCTCCTTTTAACTACAAGAAAGTTTTAAGGAACGAAACTTTGAAAATACCAATACCCCCCCACATGTTCACGGAGGGTTACTTTTCCACTTTTTTTAAGGTGGCGAAAGTGACTTTTTGCGCGTCAAGAAGTTGCTCCTTATCGAAACAAGATCTTTCTACCCATTTTCACCAAATTAATCGCAGCAGGATCCAAGGAATATAAATAATCTGATAAATAGCTACAAATAAAAGTGCACCGAATTTCAATTTTTAGTAGGGCTAGGGCATCTCTTTGTCAAGCAGACTTTGACAATATAACTTTCAACTCTCTCCCTTAAACCTATACTGAGATAATGGGATGGCAATTTTGGTTACGTTAGAAAAACCCCTTTTTTGGAATTTTAAAAAGTCAATGTTATATATCGAAAACAAAGTGTTAGGAATGGAATCGATTCGTTTTGCCATGACAAATTAAAAAAAAAATATAACATTACTCTCCTTGCAACTACAAGAAAGTTTTCAGGAACGAAACTTTGAAAATACCAATACCCCCCCACATGTTCACGAAGGGTCACTTTTCCACTTTTTTTAAGGTGGCGAAAGTGACTTTTTGCGCGTTAAAAAGTTGCTCCTTATCGAAACAAGACCTTTCAACCCATTTTCACCAAACTAATCGCAGCAGGATCCAAGGAATACGTAATATTCTGATATATAGCTACAAATAAAAGTGCACCGAATTTCAATTTTTAGTAGGGCTAGGGCATCTCCTTGTCAAGCAGACTTTGACAATATAACTTTCAACTCTCTCCCTTAAACCTATACTGAGATAATGGGATGGCAATTTTGGTTACGTTAGAAAAACCCCTTTTTTGGAATTTTCAAAAGTCAATGTTATAAATCGAAAACAAAGTGTTAGGAATGGAATCGATTCGTTTTTCCATTACAAATTCAAAAAAAAATATAACATTACTCTCCTTGCAACTACAAGAAAGTTTTAAAGAACCAAACTTTGAAAATACCAATACCCCCCCACATGTTCACGGAGGGTCACTTTTCCACTTTTTTTAAGGTGGCGAAAGTGACTTTTTGCGCGTCAAGAAGTTGCTCCTTATCGAAACAAGATCTTTCTACCCATTTTCACCAAATTAATCGCAGCAGGATCCAAGGAATACGTAATAATCTGATAAATAGCTACAAATAAAAGTGCACCGAATTTCAATTTTTAGTAGGGCTAGGGCATCTCCTTGTCAAGCAGACTTTGACAATATAACTTTCAACTCTCTCCCTTAAACCTATACTGAGATAATGGGATGGCAATTTTGGTTACGTTAGAAAAACCCCTTTTTTGGAATTTTAAAAAGTCAATGTTATATATCGAAAACAAAGTGTTAGGAATGGAATCGATTCGTTTTGCCATGACAAATTCAAAAAAAAATATAACATTACTCTCCTTGCAACTACAAGAAAGTTTTCAGGAACGAAACTTTGAAAATACCAATACCCCCCCACATGTTCACGAAGGGTCACTTTTCCACTTTTTTTAAGGTGGCGAAAGTGACTTTTTGCGCGTTAAAAAGTTGCTCCTTATCGAAACAAGACCTTTCAACCCATTTTCACCAAACTAATCGCAGCAGGATCCAAGGAATACGTAATATTCTGATATATAGCTACAAATAAAAGTGCACCGAATTTCAATTTTTAGTAGGGCTAGGGCATCTCCTTGTCAAGCAGACTTTGACAATATAACTTTCAACTCTCTCCCTTAAACCTATACTGAGATAATGGGATGGCAATTTTGGTTACGTTAGAAAAACTCCTTTTTTGGAATTTTCAAAAGACAATGTTATAAATCGAAAACAAAGTGTTAGGAATGGAATCGATTCGTTTTGCCATGACAAATTCAAAAAAAAATATAACATTACTCTCCTTGCAACTACAAGAAAGTTTTAAAGAACCAAACTTTGAAAATACCAATACCCCCCCACATGTTCACGGAGGGTCACTTTTCCACTTTTTTTAAGGTGGCGAAAGTGACTTTTTGCGCGTCAAGAAGTTGCTCCTTATCGAAACAAGATCTTTCTACCCATTTTCACCAAATTAATCGCAGCAGGATCCAAGGAATACGTAATATTCTGATATATAGCTACAAATAAAAGTGCACCGAATTTCAATTTTTAGTAGGGCTAGGGCATCTCCTTGTCAAGCAGACTTTGACAATATAACTTTCAACTCTCTCCCTTAAACCTATACTGAGATAATGGGATGGCAATTTTGGTTACGTTAGAAAAACCCCTTTTTTGGAATTTTCAAAAGTCAATGTTATAAATCGAAAACAAAGTGTTAGGAATGGAATCGATTCGTTTTGCCATGATAAATTCAAAAAAAAATATAACATTACTCTCCTTGCAACTACAAGGAAGTTTTAAAGAACCAAACTTTGAAAATACCAATACCCCCCCACATGTTCACGGAGGGTCACTTTTCCACTTTTTTTAAGGTGGCGAAAGTGACTTTTTGCGCGTCAAGAAGTTGCTCCTTATCGAAACAAGACCTTTCAACCCATTTTCACCAAACTAATCGCAGCAGGATCCAAGGAATACGTAATATTCTGATATATAGCTTCAAATAAAAGTGCACCGAATTTCAATTTTTAGTAGGGCTAGGGCATCTCCTTGTCAAGCAGACTTTGACAATATAACTTTCAACTCTCTCCCTTAAACCTATACTGAGATAATGGGATGGCAATTTTGGTTACGTTAGAAAAACTCCTTTTTTGGAATTTTCAAAAGTCAATGTTATAAATCGAAAACAAAGTGTTAGGAATGGAATCGATTCGTTTTGCCATGACAAATTCAAAAAAAAATATAACATTACTCTCCTTGCAACTACAAGAAAGTTTTAAAGAACCAAACTTTGAAAATACCAATACCCCCCCACATGTTCACGGAGGGTCACTTTTCCACTTTTTTTAAGGTGGCGAAAGTGACTTTTTGCGCGTCAAGAAGTTGCTCCTTATCGAAACAAGATCTTTCTACCCATTTTCACCAAATTAATCGCAGCAGGATCCAAGGAATACGTAATATTCTGATATATAGCTACAAATAAAAGTGCACCGAATTTCAATTTTTAGTAGGGCTAGGGCATCTCCTTGTCAAGCAGACTTTGACAATATAACTTTCAACTCTCTCCCTTAAACCTATACTGAGATAATGGGATGGCAATTTTGGTTACGTTAGAAAAACCCCTTTTTTGGAATTTTCAAAAGTCGATGTTATAAATCGAAATCAAAGTGTTTTGAATGGAATCGATTCGTTTTGCCATGACAAATTCAAAAAAAAATATAACATTACCCTCCTTGCAACTACAAGAAAGTTTTAAAGAACCAAACTTAGAAAATACCAATACCTCCCCACATGTTCACGAAGGGTCACTTTTCCACTTTTTTTAAGGTGGCGAAAGTGACTTTTTGCGCGTTAAAAAGTTGCTCCTTATCGAAACAAGACCTTTCAACCCATTTTCACCAAATTAATCGCAGCAGGATCCAAGGAATACGTAATATTCTGATATATAGCTACAAATAAAAGTGCATCGAATTTCAATTTTTAGTAGGGCTAGGGCATCTCCTTGTCAAGCAGACTTTGAAAATATAACTTTCAACTCTCTCCCTTAAAATTAAACTGAGATAATGGGATGGCAATTTTGGTTACGTTAGAAAAACCCCTTTTTTGGAATTTTCAAAAGTCAATGTTATATATATGAAAACAAAGTGTTAGGAATGGAATCGATTCGTTTTGCCATGACAAATTCAAAAAAAAATATAACATTACTCTCCTTGCAACTACAAGAAAGTTTTCAGGAACGAAACTTTGAAAATACCAATACCCCCCCACATGTTCACGAAGGGTCACTTTTCCACTTTTTTTAAGGTGGCGAAAGTGACTTTTTGCGCGTTAAAAAGTTGCTCCTTATCGAAACAAGACCTTTCAACCCATTTTCACCAAACTAATCGCAGCAGGATCCAAGGAATACGTAATATTCTGATATATAGCTACAAATAAAAGTGCACCGAATTTCAATTTTTAGTAGGGCTAGGGCATCTCCTTGTCAAGCAGACTTTGACAATATAACTTTCAACTCTCTCCCTTAAACCTATACTGAGATAATGGGATGGCAATTTTGGTTACGTTAGAAAAATCCCTTTTTTGGAATTTTCAAAAGTCAATGTTATAAATCGAAAACAAAGTGTTAGGAATGGAATCGATTCGTTTTGCCATGACAAATTCAAAAAAAAATATAACATTACTCTCCTTGCAACTACAAGAAAGTTTTAAAGAACCAAACTTTGAAAATACCAATACCCCCCCACATGTTCACGGAGGGTCACTTTTCCACTTTTTTTAAGGTGGCGAAAGTGACTTTTTGCGCGTCAAGAAGTTGCTCCTTATCGAAACAAGATCTTTCTACCCATTTTCACCAAATTAATCGCAGCAGGATCCAAGGAATACGTAATAATCTGATATATAGCTACAAATAAAAGTGCACCGAATTTCAATTTTTAGTAGGGCTAGGGCATCTCCTTGTCAAGCAGACTTTGACAATATAACTTTCAACTCTCTCCCTTAAACCTATACTGAGATAATGGGATGGCAATTTTGGTTACGTTAGAAAAACCCCTTTTTTGGAATTTTCAAAAGTCAATGTTATAAATCGAGAACAAAGTGTTAGGAATGGAATCGATTCGTTTTGCCATGACAAATTCAAAAAAAAATATAACATTACTCTCCTTGCAACTACAAGAAAGTTTTAAAGAACCAAACTTTGAAAATACCAATACCCCCCCACATGTTCACGAAGGGTCACTTTTCCACTTTTTTTAAGGTGGCGAAAGTGACTTTTTGCGCATTAAAAAGTTGCTCCTTATCGAAACAAGACCTTTCAACCCATTTTCACCAAACTAATCGCAGCAGGATCCAAGGAATACGTAATATTCTGATATATAGCTACAAATAAAAGTGCACCGAATTTCAATTTTTAGTAGGGCTAGGGCATCTCCTTGTCAAGCAGACTTTGACAATATAACTTTCAACTCTCTCCCTTAAACCTATAGTGAGATAATGGGATGGCAATTTTGGTTACGTTAGAAAAACCCCTTTTTTGGAATTTTCAAAAGGTCAATGTTATAAATCGAAAACAAAGTGTTAGGAATGGAATCGATTCGTTTTGCCATGACAAATTCAAAAAAAAATATAACATTACTCTCCTTGCAACTACAAGAAAGTTTTAAAGAACCAAACTTTGAAAATACCAATACCCCCCCACATGTTCACGGAGGGTCACTTTTCCACTTTTTTTAAGGTGGCGAAAGTGACTTTTTGCGCGTCAAGAAGTTGCTCCTTATCGAAACAAGATCTTTCTACCCATTTTCACCAAATTAATCGCAGCAGGATCCAAGGAATACGTAATAATCTGATAAATAGCTACAAATAAAAGTGCACCGAATTTCAATTTTTAGTAGGGCTAGGGCATCTCCTTGTCAAGCAGACTTTGACAATATAACTTTCAACTCTCTCCCTTATACCTATACTGAGATAATGGGATGGCAATTTTGGTTACGTTAGAAAAACCCCTTTTTTGGAATTTTAAAAAGTCAATGTTATAAATCGAAAACAAAGTGTTAGGAATGGAATCGATTCGTTTTGCCATGACAAATTCAAAAAAAAATATAACATTACTCTCCTTGCAACCACAAGAAAGTTTTAAAGAACCAAACTTTGAAAATACCAATACCCCCCCACATGTTCACAAAGGGTCACTTTTCCACTTTTTTTAAGGTGGCGAAAGTGACTTTTTGTGCGTTAAAAAGTTGCTCCTTATCGAAACAAGACCTTTCAACCCGTTTTCACCAAATTAATCGCAGCAGGATCCAAGGAATACGTAATATTCTGATATATAGCTTCAAATAAAAGTGCACCGAATTTCAATTTTTAGTAGGGCTAGGGCATCTCCTTGTCAAGCAGACTTTGAAAATATAACTTTCAACTCTCTCCCTTAAAATTAAACTGAGATAATGGGATGGCAATTTTGGTTACGTTAGAAAAACCCCATTTTTGGAATTTTAAAAAGTCGATGTTATAAATCGAAAACAAAGTGTTAGGAATGGAATCGATTCGTTTTGCCATGACAAATTCAAAAACAAATCTAACATTACTCTCCTTGCAACTACAAGAAAGTTTTAAAGAACCAAACTTTGAAAATACCAATACCCCCCCACATGTTCACGGAGGGTCACTTTTCCACTTTTTTTAAGGTGGCGAAAGTGACTTTTTGCGCGTCAAGAAGTTGCTCCTTATCGAAACAAGATCTTTCTACCCATTTTCACCAAATTAATCGCAGCAGGATCCAAGGAATACGTAATAATCTGATAAATAGCTACAAATAAAAGTGCACCGAATTTCAATTTTTAGTAGGGCTAGGGCATCTCCTTGTCAAGCAGACTTTGACAATATAACTTTCAACTCTCTCCCTTAAAATTAAACTGAGATAATGGGATGGCAATTTTGGTTACGTTAGAAAAACCCCATTTTTGGAATTTTAAAAAGTCGATGTTATAAATCGAAAACAGAGTGTTAGGAATGGAATCGATTCGTTTTGCCATGACAAATTCAAAAAAAAATATAACATTACTCTCCTTGCAACTACAAGAAAGTTTTAAAGAACCAAACTTTGAAAATACCAATACCCCCCCACATGTTCACGGAGGGTCACTTTTCCACTTTTTTTAAGGTGGCGAAAGTGACTTTTTGTGCGTTAAAAAGTTGCTCCTTATCGAAACAAGACCTTTCAACCCATTTTCACCAAATTAATCGCAGCAGGATCCAAGGAATACGTAATATTCTGATATATAGCTTCAAATAAAAGTGCACCGAATTTCAATTTTTAGTAGGGCTAGGGCATCTCCTTGTCAAGCAGACTTTGACAATATAACTTTCAACTCTCTCCCTTAAACCTATACTGAGATAATGGGATGGCAATTTTGGTTACGTTAGAAAAACTCCTTTTTTGGAATTTTCAAAAGTCAATGTTATAAATCGAAAACAAAGTGTTAGGAATGGAATCGATTCGTTTTGCCATGACAAATTAAAAAAAAAATATAACATTACTCTCCTTGCAACTACAAGAAAGTTTTAAAGAACCAAACTTTGAAAATACCAATACCCCCCCACATGTTCACGGAGGGTCACTTTTCCACTTTTTTTAAGGTGGCGAAAGTGACTTTTTGCGCGTCAAGAAGTTGCTCCTTATCGAAACAAGATCTTTCTACCCATTTTCACCAAATTAATCGCAGCAGGATCCAAGGAATACGTAATATTCTGATATATAGCTACAAATAAAAGTGCACCGAATTTCAATTTTTAGTAGGGCTAGGGCATCTCCTTGTCAAGCAGACTTTGACAATATAACTTTCAACCCTCTCCCTTAAACCTATACTGAGATAATGGGATGGCAATTTTGGTTACGTTAGAAAAACCCCTTTTTTGGAATTTTCAAAAGTCAATGTTATAAATCGAAAACAAAGTGTTAGGAATGGAATCGATTCGTTTTGCCATGATAAATTCAAAAAAAAATATAACATTACTCTCCTTGCAACTACAAGAAAGTTTTAAAGAACCAAACTTTGAAAATACCAATACCCCCCCACATGTTCACGGAGGGTCACTTTTCCACTTTTTTTAAGGTGGCGAAAGTGACTTTTTGCGCGTCAAGAAGTTGCTCCTTATCGAAGACCTTTCAACCCATTTTCACCAAACTAATCGCAGCAGGATCCAAGGAATACGTAATATTCTGATATATAGCTTCAAATAAAAGTGCACCGAATTTCAATTTTTAGTAGGGCTAGGGCATCTCCTTGTCAAGCAGACTTTGAAAATATAACTTTCAACTCTCTCCCTTAAAATTAAACTGAGATAATGGGATGGCAATTTTGGTTACGTTAGAAAAACCCCATTTTTGGAATTTTAAAAAGTCGATGTTATAAATCGAAATCAAAGTGTTTTGAATGGAATCGTTTCGTTTTGCCATGACAAATTAAAAAAAAAATATAACATTACCCTCCTTGCAACTACAAGAAAGTTTTAAAGAACCAAACCTAGAAAATACCAATACCTCCCCACATGTTCACGAAGGGTCACTTTTCCACTTTTTTTAAGGTGGCGAAAGTGACTTTTTGCGCGTTAAAAAGTTGCTCCTTATCGAAACAAGACCTTTCAACCCATTTTCACCAAATTAATCGCAGCAGGATCCAAGGAATACGTAATATTCTGATATATAGCTACAAATAAAAGTGCATCGAATTTCAATTTTTAGTAGGGCTAGGGCATCTCCTTGTCAAGCAGACTTTGAAAATATAACTTTCAACTCTCTCCCTTAAAATTAAACTGAGATAATGGGATGGCAATTTTGGTTACGTTAGAAAAACCCCTTTTTTGGAATTTTCAAAAGTCAATGTTATATATATGAAAACAAAGTGTTAGGAATGGAATCGATTCGTTTTGCCATGACAAATTCAAAAAAAAATATAACATTACTCTCCTTGCAACTACAAGAAAGTTTTCAGGAACGAAACTTTGAAAATACCAATACCCCCCCACATGTTCACGAAGGGTCACTTTTCCACTTTTTTTAAGGTGGCGAAAGTGACTTTTTGCGCGTTAAAAAGTTGCTCCTTATCGAAACAAGACCTTTCAACCCATTTTCACCAAACTAATCGCAGCAGGATCCAAGGAATACGTAATATTCTGATATATAGCTACAAATAAAAGTGCACCGAATTTCAATTTTTAGTAGGGCTAGGGCATCTCCTTGTCAAGCAGACTTTGACAATATAACTTTCAACTCTCTCCCTTAAACCTATACTGAGATAATGGGATGGCAATTTTGGTTACGTTAGAAAAATCCCTTTTTTGGAATTTTCAAAAGTCAATGTTATAAATCGAAAACAAAGTGTTAGGAATGGAATCGATTCGTTTTGCCATGACAAATTCAAAAAAAAATATAACATTACTCTCCTTGCAACTACAAGAAAGTTTTAAAGAACCAAACTTTGAAAATACCAATACCCCCCCACATGTTCACGGAGGGTCACTTTTCCACTTTTTTTAAGGTGGCGAAAGTGACTTTTTGCGCGTCAAGAAGTTGCTCCTTATCGAAACAAGATCTTTCTACCCATTTTCACCAAATTAATCGCAGCAGGATCCAAGGAATACGTAATAATCTGATATATAGCTACAAATAAAAGTGCACCGAATTTCAATTTTTAGTAGGGCTAGGGCATCTCCTTGTCAAGCAGACTTTGACAATATAACTTTCAACTCTCTCCCTTAAACCTATACTGAGATAATGGGATGGCAATTTTGGTTACGTTAGAAAAACCCCTTTTTTGGAATTTTCAAAAGTCAATGTTATAAATCGAGAACAAAGTGTTAGGAATGGAATCGATTCGTTTTGCCATGACAAATTCAAAAAAAAATATAACATTACTCTCCTTGCAACTACAAGAAAGTTTTAAAGAACCAAACTTTGAAAATACCAATACCCCCCCACATGTTCACGAAGGGTCACTTTTCCACTTTTTTTAAGGTGGCGAAAGTGACTTTTTGCGCGTTAAAAAGTTGCTCCTTATCGAAACAAGACCTTTCAACCCATTTTCACCATACTAATCGCAGCAGGATCCAAGGAATACGTAATATTCTGATATATAGCTACAAATAAAAGTGCACCGAATTTCAATTTTTAGTAGGGCTAGGGCATCTCCTTGTCAAGCAGACTTTGACAATATAACTTTCAACTCTCTCCCTTAAACCTATAGTGAGATAATGGGATGGCAATTTTGGTTACGTTAGAAAAACCCCTTTTTTGGAATTTTCAAAAGTCAATGTTATAAATCGAAAACAAAGTGTTAGGAATGGAATCGATTCGTTTTGCCATGACAAATTCAAAAAAAAATATAACATTACTCTCCTTGCAACTACAAGAAAGTTTTAAAGAACCAAACTTTGAAAATACCAATACCCCCCCACATGTTCACGGAGGGTCACTTTTCCACTTTTTTTAAGGTGGCGAAAGTGACTTTTTGCGCGTCAAGAAGTTGCTCCTTATCGAAACAAGATCTTTCTACCCATTTTCACCAAATTAATCGCAGCAGGATCCAAGGAATACGTAATAATCTGATAAATAGCTACAAATAAAAGTGCACCGAATTTCAATTTTTAGTAGGGCTAGGGCATCTCCTTGTCAAGCAGACTTTGACAATATAACTTTCAACTCTCTCCCTTAAACCTATACTGAGATAATGGGATGGCAATTTTGGTTACGTTAGAAAAACCCCTTTTTTGGAATTTTCAAAAGTCAATGTTATAAATCGAAAACAAAGTGTTAGGAATGGAATCGATTCGTTTTGCCATGACAAATTCAAAAAAAAATATAACATTACTCTCCTTGCAACTACAAGAAAGTTTTAAAGAACCAAACTTTGAAAATACCAATACCCCCCCACATGTTCACGGAGGGTCACTTTTCCACTTTTTTTAAGGTGGCGAAAGTGACTTTTTGCGCGTCAAGAAGTTGCTCCTTATCGAAACAAGATCTTTCTACCCATTTTCACCAAATTAATCGCAGCAGGATCCAAGGAATACGTAATAATCTGATATATAGCTACAAATAAAAGTGCACCGAATTTCAATTTTTAGTAGGGCTAGGGCATCTCCTTGTCAAGCAGACTTTGACAATATAACTTTCAACTCTCTCCCTTAAACCTATACTGAGATAATGGGATGGCAATTTTGGTTACGTTAGAAAAACCCCTTTTTTGGAATTTTCAAAAGTCAATGTTATAAATCGAGAACAAAGTGTTAGGAATGGAATCGATTCGTTTTGCCATGACAAATTCAAAAAAAAATATAACATTACTCTCCTTGCAACTACAAGAAAGTTTTAAAGAACCAAACTTTGAAAATACCAATACCCCCCCACATGTTCACGAAGGGTCACTTTTCCACTTTTTTTAAGGTGGCGAAAGTGACTTTTTGCGCGTTAAAAAGTTGCTCCTTATCGAAACAAGACCTTTCAACCCATTTTCACCAAACTAATCGCAGCAGGATCCAAGGAATACGTAATATTCTGATATATAGCTACAAATAAAAGTGCACCGAATTTCAATTTTTAGTAGGGCTAGGGCATCTCCTTGTCAAGCAGACTTTGACAATATAACTTTCAACTCTCTCCCTTAAACCTATAGTGAGATAATGGGATGGCAATTTTGGTTACGTTAGAAAAACCCCTTTTTTGGAATTTTCAAAAGTCAATGTTATAAATCGAAAACAAAGTGTTAGGAATGGAATCGATTCGTTTTGCCATGACAAATTCAAAAAAAAATATAACATTACTCTCCTTGCAACTACAAGAAAGTTTTAAAGAACCAAACTTTGAAAATACCAATACCCCCCCACATGTTCACGGAGGGTCACTTTTCCACTTTTTTTAAGGTGGCGAAAGTGACTTTTTGCGCGTCAAGAAGTTGCTCCTTATCGAAACAAGATCTTTCTACCCATTTTCACCAAATTAATCGCAGCAGGATCCAAGGAATACGTAATAATCTGATAAATAGCTACAAATAAAAGTGCACCGAATTTCAATTTTTAGTAGGGCTAGGGCATCTCCTTGTCAAGCAGACTTTGACAATATAACTTTCAACTCTCTCCCTTAAACCTATACTGAGATAATGGGATGGCAATTTTGGTTACGTTAGAAAAACCCCTTTTTTGGAATTTTCAAAAGTCAATGTTATAAATCGAAAACAAAGTGTTAGGAATGGAATCGATTCGTTTTGCCATGACAAATTCAAAAAAAAATATAACATTACTCTCCTTGCAACTACAAGAAAGTTTTAAAGAACCAAACTTTGAAAATACCAATACCCCCCCACATGTTCACGAAGGGTCACTTTTCCACTTTTTTTAAGGTGGCGAAAGTGACTTTTTGTGCGTTAAAAAGTTGCTCCTTATCGAAACAAGACCTTTCAACCCATTTTCACCAAATTAATCGCAGCAGTATCCAAGGAATACGTAATATTCTGATATATAGCTTCAAATAAAAGTGCACCGAATTTCAATTTTTAGTAGGGCTAGGGCATCTCCTTGTCAAGCAGACTTTGAAAATATAACTTTCAACTCTCTCCCTTAAAATTAAACTGAGATAATGGGATGGCAATTTTGGTTACGTTAGAAAAACCCCATTTTTGGAATTTTAAAAAGTCGATGTTATAAATCGAAAACAAAGTGTTAGGAATGGAATCGATTCGTTTTGCCATGACAAATTCAAAAACAAATCTAACATTACTCTCCTTGCAACTACAAGAAAGTTTTAAAGAACCAAACTTTGAAAATACCAATACCCCCCCACATGTTCACGGAGGGTCACTTTTCCACTTTTTTTAAGGTGGCGAAAGTGACTTTTTGCGCGTCAAGAAGTTGCTCCTTATCGAAACAAGATCTTTCTACCCATTTTCACCAAATTAATCGCAGCAGGATCCAAGGAATACGTAATAATCTGATAAATAGCTACAAATAAAAGTGCACCGAATTTCAATTTTTAGTAGGGCTAGGGCATCTCCTTGTCAAGCAGACTTTGACAATATAACTTTCAACTCTCTCCCTTAAAATTAAACTGAGATAATGGGATGGCAATTTTGGTTACGTTAGAAAAACCCCATTTTTGGAATTTTAAAAAGTCGATGTTATAAATCGAAAACAAAGTGTTAGGAATGGAATCGATTCGTTTTGCCATGACAAATTCAAAAAAAAATATAACATTACTCTCCTTGCAACTACAAGAAAGTTTTAAAGAACCAAACTTTGAAAATACCAATACCCCCCCACATGTTCACGGAGGGTCACTTTTCCACTTTTTTTAAGGTGGCGAAAGTGACTTTTTGTGCGTTAAAAAGTTGCTCCTTATCGAAACAAGACCTTTCAACCCATTTTCACCAAATTAATCGCAGCAGGATCCAAGGAATACGTAATATTCTGATATATAGCTTCAAATAAACGTGCACCGAATTTCAATTTTTAGTAGGGCTAGGGCATCTCCTTGTCAAGCAGACTTTGAAAATATAACTTTCAACTCTCTCCCTTAAAATTAAACTGAGATAATGGGATGGCAATTTTGGTTACGTTAGAAAAACCCCATTTTTGGAATTTTAAAAAGTCGATGTTATAAATCGAAATCAAAGTGTTTTGAATGGAATCGATTCGTTTTGCCATGACAAATTAAAAAAAAAAAATAACATTACTCTCCTTTTAACTACAAGAAAGTTTTAAGGAACGAAACTTTGAAAATACCAATACCCCCCCACATGTTCACGGAGGGTCACTTTTCCACTTTTTTTAAGGTGGCGAAAGTGACTTTTTGCGCGTCAAGAAGTTGCTCCTTATCGAAACAAGGTCTTTCTACCCATTTTCACCAAATTAATCGCAGCAGGATCCAAGGAATACGTAATAATCTGATAAATAGCTACAAATAAAAGTGCACCGAATTTCAATTTTTAGTAGGGCTAGGGCATCTCCTTGTCAAGCAGACTTTGACAATATAACTTTCAACTCTCTCCCTTAAACCTATACTGAGATAATGGGATGGCAATTTTGGTTACGTTAGAAAAACCCCTTTTTTGGAATTTTCAAAAGTCAATGTTATAAATCGAAAACAAAGTGTTAGGAATGGAATCGATTCGTTTTGCCATGACAAATTCAAAAAAAAATATAACATTACTCTCCTTGCAACTACAAGAAAGTTTTAAAGAACCAAACTTTGAAAATACCAATACCCCCCCACATGTTCACGAAGGGTCACTTTTCCACTTTTTTTAAGGTGGCGAAAGTGACTTTTTGCGCGTTAAAAAGTTGCTCCTTATCGAAACAAGACCTTTCAACCCATTTTCACCAAATTAATCGCAGCAGGATCCAAGGAATACGTAATATTCTGATATATAGCTACAAATAAAAATGCACCGAATTTCAATTTTTAGTAGGGCTAAGGCATCTCCTTGTCAAGCAGACTTTGAAAATATAACTTTCAACTCTCTCCCTTAAAATTAAACTGAGATAATGGGATGGCAATTTTGGTTACGTTAGAAAAACCCCATTTTTGGAATTTTAAAAAGTCGATGTTATAAATCGAAATCAAAGTGTTTTGAATAGAATCGATTCGTTTTGCCATGACAAATTAAAAAAAAAAATAACATTTCTCTCCTTTTAACTACAAGAAAGTTTTAAGGAACGAAACTTTGAAAATACCAATACCCCCCCACATGTTCACGGAGGGATACTTTTCCACTTTTTTTAAGGTGGCGAAAGTGACTTTTTGCGCGTTAAAAAGTTGCTCCTTATCGAAACAAGACCTTTCAACCCATTTTCACCAAACTAATCGCAGCAGGATCCAAGGAATACGTAATAGTCTGATATATAGCTACAAATAAAAGTGCACCGAATTTCAATTTTTAGTAGGGCTAGGGCATCTCCTTGTCAAGCAGACTTTGACAATATAACTTTCAACTCTCTCCCTTAAACCTATAGTGAGATAATGGGATGGCAATTTTGGTTACGTTAGAAAAACCCCATTTTTGGAATTTTAAAAAGTCGATGTTATAAATCGAAAACAAAGTGTTAGGAATGGAATCGATTCGTTTTGCCATGACAAATTCAAAAACAAATCTAACATTACTCTCCTTGCAACTACAAGAAAGTTTTAAAGAACCAAACTTTGAAAATACCAATACCCCCCCACATGTTCACGGAGGGTCACTTTTCCACTTTTTTTAAGGTGGCGAAAGTGACTTTTTGCGCGTCAAGAAGTTGCTCCTTATCGAAACAAGATCTTTCTACCCATTTTCACCAAATTAATCGCAGCAGGATCCAAGGAATACGTAATAATCTGATAAATAGCTACAAATAAAAGTGCACCGAATTTCAATTTTTAGTAGGGCTAGGGCATCTCCTTGTCAAGCAGACTTTGACAATATAACTTTCAACTCTCTCCCTTAAAATTAAACTGAGATAATGGGATGGCAATTTTGGTTACGTTAGAAAAACCCCATTTTTGGAATTTTAAAAAGTCGATGTTATAAATCGAAAACAAAGTGTTAGGAATGGAATCGATTCGTTTTGCCATGACAAATTCAAAAAAAAATATAACATTACTCTCCTTGCAACTACAAGAAAGTTTTAAAGAACCAAACTTTGAAAATACCAATACCCCCCCACATGTTCACGGAGGGTCACTTTTCCACTTTTTTTAAGGTGGCGAAAGTGACTTTTTGTGCGTTAAAAAGTTGCTCCTTATCGAAACAAGACCTTTCAACCCATTTTCACCAAATTAATCGCAGCAGGATCCAAGGAATACGTAATATTCTGATATATAGCTTCAAATAAACGTGCACCGAATTTCAATTTTTAGTAGGGCTAGGGCATCTCCTTGTCAAGCAGACTTTGAAAATATAACTTTCAACTCTCTCCCTTAAAATTAAACTGAGATAATGGGATGGCAATTTTGGTTACGTTAGAAAAACCCCATTTTTGGAATTTTAAAAAGTCGATGTTATAAATCGAAATCAAAGTGTTTTGAATGGAATCGATTCGTTTTGCCATGACAAATTAAAAAAAAAAAATAACATTACTCTCCTTTTAACTACAAGAAAGTTTTAAGGAACGAAACTTTGAAAATACCAATACCCCCCCACATGTTCACGGAGGGTCACTTTTCCACTTTTTTTAAGGTGGCGAAAGTGACTTTTTGCGCGTCAAGAAGTTGCTCCTTATCGAAACAAGGTCTTTCTACCCATTTTCACCAAATTAATCGCAGCAGGATCCAAGGAATACGTAATAATCTGATAAATAGCTACAAATAAAAGTGCACCGAATTTCAATTTTTAGTAGGGCTAGGGCATCTCCTTGTCAAGCAGACTTTGACAATATAACTTTCAACTCTCTCCCTTAAACCTATACTGAGATAATGGGATGGCAATTTTGGTTACGTTAGAAAAACCCCTTTTTTGGAATTTTCAAAAGTCAATGTTATAAATCGAAAACAAAGTGTTAGGAATGGAATCGATTCGTTTTGCCATGACAAATTCAAAAAAAAATATAACATTACTCTCCTTGCAACTACAAGAAAGTTTTAAAGAACCAAACTTTGAAAATACCAATACCCCCCCACATGTTCACGAAGGGTCACTTTTCCACTTTTTTTAAGGTGGCGAAAGTGACTTTTTGCGCGTTAAAAAGTTGCTCCTTATCGAAACAAGACCTTTCAACCCATTTTCACCAAATTAATCGCAGCAGGATCCAAGGAATACGTAATATTCTGATATATAGCTACAAATAAAAATGCACCGAATTTCAATTTTTAGTAGGGCTAAGGCATCTCCTTGTCAAGCAGACTTTGAAAATATAACTTTCAACTCTCTCCCTTAAAATTAAACTGAGATAATGGGATGGCAATTTTGGTTACGTTAGAAAAACCCCATTTTTGGAATTTTAAAAAGTCGATGTTATAAATCGAAATCAAAGTGTTTTGAATAGAATCGATTCGTTTTGCCATGACAAATTAAAAAAAAAAATAACATTTCTCTCCTTTTAACTACAAGAAAGTTTTAAGGAACGAAACTTTGAAAATACCAATACCCCCCCACATGTTCACGGAGGGATACTTTTCCACTTTTTTTAAGGTGGCGAAAGTGACTTTTTGCGCGTTAAAAAGTTGCTCCTTATCGAAACAAGACCTTTCAACCCATTTTCACCAAACTAATCGCAGCAGGATCCAAGGAATACGTAATAGTCTGATATATAGCTACAAATAAAAGTGCACCGAATTTCAATTTTTAGTAGGGCTAGGGCATCTCCTTGTCAAGCAGACTTTGACAATATAACTTTCAACTCTCTCCCTTAAACCTATAGTGAGATAATGGGATGGCAATTTTGGTTACGTTAGAAAAACCCCTTTTTTGGAATTTTCAAAAGTCAATGTTATAAATCGAAAACAAAGTTTTAGGAATGGAATCGATTCGTTTTGCCATGACAAATTCAAAAAAAAATATAACATTACTCTCCTTGCAACTACAAGAAAGTTTTAAAGAACCAAACTTTGAAAATACCAATACCCCCCCACATGTTCACGGAGGGTCACTTTTCCACTTTTTTTAAGGTGGCGAAAGTGACTTTTTGCGCGTCAAGAAGTTGCTCCTTATCGAAACAAGATCTTTCTACCCATTTTCACCAAATTAATCGCAGCAGGATCCAAGGAATACGTAATAATCTGATAAATAGCTACAAATAAAAGTGCACCGAATTTCAATTTTTAGTAGGGCTAGGGCATCTCCTTGTCAAGCAGACTTTGACAATATAACTTTCAACTCTCTCCCTTATACCTATACTGAGATAATGGGATGGCAATTTTGGTTACGTTAGAAAAACCCCTTTTTTTGGATTTTAAAAAGTCAATGTTATAAATCGAAAACAAAGTGTTAGGAATGGAATCGATTCGTTTTGCCATGACAAATTCAAAAAAAAATATAACATTACTCTCCTTG
The DNA here is from genome assembly GCA_949825025.1 of Siphlonurus alternatus. NCBI lineage: Eukaryota > Metazoa > Arthropoda > Insecta > Ephemeroptera > Siphlonuridae > Siphlonurus > Siphlonurus alternatus. The sequence goes on along the minus strand of OX463788.1, from coordinate 48,569,871 downwards.
CAACTACAAGAAAGTTTTAAAGAACCAAACTTTGAAAATACCAATACCCCCCCACATGTTCACGAAGGGTCACTTTTCCACTTTTTTTAAGGTGGCGAAAGTGACTTTTTGTGCGTTAAAAAGTTGCTCCTTATCGAAACAAGACCTTTCAACCCATTTTCACCAAATTAATCGCAGCAGGATCCAAGGAATACGTAATATTCTGATATATAGCTTCAAATAAAAGTGCACCGAATTTCAATTTTTAGTAGGGCTAGGGCATCTCCTTGTCAAGCAGACTTTGAAAATATAACTTTCAACTCTCTCCCTTAAAATTAAACTGAGATAATGGGATGGCAATTTTGGTTACGTTAGAAAAACCCCATTTTTGGTATTTTAAAAAGTCGATGTTATAAATCGAAAACAAAGTGTTAGGAATGGAATCGATTCGTTTTGCCATGACAAATTCAAAAACAAATCTAACATTACTCTCCTTGCAACTACAAGAAAGTTTTAAAGAACCAAACTTTGAAAATACCAATACCCCCCCACATGTTCACGGAGGGTCACTTTTCCACTTTTTTTAAGGTGGCGAAAGTGACTTTTTGCGCGTCAAGAAGTTGCTCCTTATCGAAACAAGATCTTTCTACCCATTTTCACCAAATTAATCGCAGCAGGATCCAAGGAATACGTAATAATCTGATAAATAGCTACAAATAAAAGTGCACCGAATTTCAATTTTTAGTAGGGCTAGGGCATCTCCTTGTCAAGCAGACTTTGACAATATAACTTTCAACTCTCTCCCTTATACCTATACTGAGATAATGGGATGGCAATTTTGGTTACGTTAGAAAAACCCCATTTTTGGAATTTTAAAAAGTCGATGTTATAAATCGAAAACAAAGTGTTAGGAATGGAATCGATTCGTTTTGCCATGACAAATTCAAAAAAAATATAACATTACTCTCCTTGCAACTACAAGAAAGTTTTAAAGAACCAAACTTTGAAAATACCAATACCCCCCCACATGTTCACGGAGGGTCACTTTTCCACTTTTTTTAAGGTGGCGAAAGTGACTTTTTGTGCGTTAAAAAGTTGCTCCTTATCGAAACAAGACCTTTCAACCCATTTTCACCAAATTAATCGCAGCAGGATCCAAGGAATACGTAATATTCTGATATATAGCTTCAAATAAAAGTGCACCGAATTTCAATTTTTAGTAGGGCTAGGGCATCTCCTTGTCAAGCAGACTTTGAAAATATAACTTTCAACTCTCTCCCTTAAAATTAAACTGAGATAATGGGATGGCAATTTTGGTTACGTTAGAAAAACCCCATTTTTGGAATTTTAAAAAGTCGATGTTATAAATCGAAATCAAAGTGTTTGGAATGGAATCGATTCGTTTTGCCATGACAAATTAAAAAAAAAAATAACATTACTCTCCTTTTAACTACAAGAAAGTTTTAAGGAACGAAACTTTGAAAATACCAATACCCCCCCACATGTTCACGGAGGGTCACTTTTCCACTTTTTTTAAGGTGGCGAAAGTGACTTTTTGCGCGTCAAGAAGTTGCTCCTTATCGAAACAAGGTCTTTCTACCCATTTTCACCAAATTAATCGCAGCAGGATCCAAGAAATACGTAATAATCTGATAAATAGCTACAAATAAAAGTGCACCGAATTTCAATTTTTAGTAGGGCTAGGGCATCTCCTTGTCAAGCAGACTTTGACAATATAACTTTCAACTCTCTCCCTTAAACCTATACTGAGATAATGGGATGGCAATTTTGGTTACGTTAGAAAAACCCCTTTTTTGGAATTTTCAAAAGTCAATGTTATAAATCGAAAACAAAGTGTTAGGAATGGAATCGATTCGTTTTGCCATGACAAATTCAAAAAAAAATATAACATTACTCTCCTTGCAACTACAAGAAAGTTTTAAAGAACCAAACTTTGAAAATACCAATACCCCCCCACATGTTCACGGAGGGTCACTTTTCCACTTTTTTTAAGGTGGCGAAAGTGACTTTTTGCGCGTCAAGAAGTTGCTCCTTATCGAAACAAGATCTTTCTACCCATTTTCACCAAATTAATCGCAGCAGGATCCAAGGAATACGTAATAATCTGATAAATAGCTACAAATAAAAGTGCACCGAATTTCAATTTTTAGTAGGGCTAGGGCATCTCCTTGTCAAGCAGACTTTGACAATATAACTTTCAACTCTCTCCCTTATACCTATACTGAGATAATGGGATGGCAATTTTGGTTACGTTAGAAAAACCCCTTTTTTTGGATTTTAAAAAGTCAATGTTATAAATCGAAAACAAAGTGTTAGGAATGGAATCGATTCGTTTTGCCATGACAAATTCAAAAAAAAATATAACATTACTCTCCTTGCAACTACAAGAAAGTTTTAAAGAACCAAACTTTGAAAATACCAATACCCCCCCACATGTTCACGAAGGGTCACTTTTCCACTTTTTTTAAGGTGGCGAAAGTGACTTTTTGTGCGTTAAAAAGTTGCTCCTTATCGAAACAAGACCTTTCAACCCATTTTCACCAAATTAATCGCAGCAGGATCCAAGGAATACGTAATATTCTGATATATAGCTTCAAATAAAAGTGCACCGAATTTCAATTTTTAGTAGGGCTAGGGCATCTCCTTGTCAAGCAGACTTTGAAAATATAACTTTCAACTCTCTCCCTTAAAATTAAACTGAGATAATGGGATGGCAATTTTGGTTACGTTAGAAAAACCCCATTTTTGGAATTTTAAAAAGTCGATGTTATAAATCGAAAACAAAGTGTTAGGAATGGAATCGATTCGTTTTGCCATGACAAATTCAAAAACAAATCTAACATTACTCTCCTTGCAACTACAAGAAAGTTTTAAAGAACCAAACTTTGAAAATACCAATACCCCCCCACATGTTCACGGAGGGTCACTTTTCCACTTTTTTTAAGGTGGCGAAAGTGACTTTTTGCGCGTCAAGAAGTTGCTCCTTATCGAAACAAGATCTTTCTACCCATTTTCACCAAATTAATCGCAGCAGGATCCAAGGAATACGTAATAATCTGATAAATAGCTACAAATAAAAGTGCACCGAATTTCAATTTTTAGTAGGGCTAGGGCATCTCCTTGTCAAGCAGACTTTGACAATATAACTTTCAACTCTCTCCCTTAAAATTAAACTGAGATAATGGGATGGCAATTTTGGTTACGTTAGAAAAACCCCATTTTTGGAATTTTAAAAAGTCGATGTTATAAATCGAAAACAAAGTGTTAGGAATGGAATCGATTCGTTTTGCCATGACAAATTCAAAAAAAATATAACATTACTCTCCTTGCAACTACAAGAAAGTTTTAAAGAACCAAACTTTGAAAATACCAATACCCCCCCACATGTTCACGGAGGGTCACTTTTCCACTTTTTTTAAGGTGGCGAAAGTGACTTTTTGTGCGTTAAAAAGTTGCTCCTTATCGAAACAAGACCTTTCAACCCATTTTCACCAAATTAATCGCAGCAGGATCCAAGGAATACGTAATATTCTGATATATAGCTTCAAATAAAAGTGCACCGAATTTCAATTTTTAGTAGGGCTAGGGCATCTCCTTGTCAAGCAGACTTTGAAAATATAACTTTCAACTCTCTCCCTTAAAATTAAACTGAGATAATGGGATGGCAATTTTGGTTACGTTAGAAAAACCCCATTTTTGGAATTTTAAAAAGTCGATGTTATAAATCGAAATCAAAGTGTTTTGAATGGAATCGATTCGTTTTGCCATGACAAATTAAAAAAAAAAAATAACATTACTCTCCTTTTAACTACAAGAAAGTTTTAAGGAACGAAACTTTGAAAATACCAATACCCCCCCACATGTTCACGGAGGGTCACTTTTCCACTTTTTTTTAAGGTGGCGAAAGTGACTTTTTGCGCGTCAAGAAGTTGCTCCTTATCGAAACAAGGTCTTTCTACCCATTTTCACCAAATTAATCGCAGCAGGATCCAAGGAATACGTAATAATCTGATAAATAGCTACAAATAAAAGTGCACCGAATTTCAATTTTTAGTAGGGCTAGGGCATCTCCTTGTCAAGCAGACTTTGACAATATAACTTTCAACTCTCTCCCTTAAACCTATACTGAGATAATGGGATGGCAATTTTGGTTACGTTAGAAAAACCCCTTTTTTGGAATTTTCAAAAGTCAATGTTATAAATCGAAAACAAAGTGTTAGGAATGGAATCGATTCGTTTTGCCATGACAAATTCAAAAAAAAATATAACATTACTCTCCTTGCAACTACAAGAAAGTTTTAAAGAACCAAACTTTGAAAATACCAATACCCCCCCACATGTTCACGAAGGGTCACTTTTCCACTTTTTTTAAGGTGGCGAAAGTGACTTTTTGCGCGTTAAAAAGTTGCTCCTTATCGAAACAAGACCTTTCAACCCATTTTCACCAAATTAATCGCAGCAGGATCCAAGGAATACGTAATATTCTGATATATAGCTACAAATAAAAGTGCACCGAATTTCAATTTTTAGTAGGGCTAAGGCATCTCCTTGTCAAGCAGACTTTGAAAATATAACTTTCAACTCTCTCCCTTAAAATTAAACTGAGATAATGGGATGGCAATTTTGGTTACGTTAGAAAAACCCCATTTTTGGAATTTTAAAAAGTCGATGTTATAAATCGAAATCAAAGTGTTTTGAATAGAATCGATTCGTTTTGCCATGACAAATTAAAAAAAAAAATAACATTTCTCTCCTTTTAACTACAAGAAAGTTTTAAGGAACGAAACTTTGAAAATACCAATACCCCCCCACATGTTCACGGAGGGATACTTTTCCACTTTTTTTAAGGTGGCGAAAGTGACTTTTTGCGCGTCAAGAAGTTGCTCCTTATCGAAACAAGATCTTTCTACCCATTTTCACCAAATTAATCGCAGCAGGATCCAAGGAATATAAATAATCTGATAAATAGCTACAAATAAAAGTGCACCGAATTTCAATTTTTAGTAGGGCTAGGGCATCTCTTTGTCAAGCAGACTTTGACAATATAACTTTCAACTCTCTCCCTTAAACCTATACTGAGATAATGGGATGGCAATTTTGGTTACGTTAGAAAAACCCCTTTTTTGGAATTTTAAAAAGTCAATGTTATATATCGAAAACAAAGTGTTAGGAATGGAATCGATTCGTTTTGCCATGACAAATTCAAAAAAAAATATAACATTACTCTCCTTGCAACTACAAGAAAGTTTTCAGGAACGAAACTTTGAAAATACCAATACCCCCCCACATGTTCACGAAGGGTCACTTTTCCACTTTTTTTAAGGTGGCGAAAGTGACTTTTTGCGCGTTAAAAAGTTGCTCCTTATCGAAACAAGACCTTTCAACCCATTTTCACCAAACTAATCGCAGCAGGATCCAAGGAATACGTAATATTCTGATATATAGCTACAAATAAAAGTGCACCGAATTTCAATTTTTAGTGGGGCTTGGGCATCTCCTTGTCAAGCAGACTTTGACAATATAACTTTCAACTCTCTCCCTTAAACCTATACTGAGATAATGGGATGGCAATTTTGGTTACGTTAGAAAAACCCCTTTTTTGGAATTTTCAAAAGTCAATGTTATAAATCGAAAACAAAGTGTTAGGAATGGAATCGATTCGTTTTGCCATGACAAATTAAAAAAAAAATATAACATTACTCTCCTTGCAACTACAAGAAAGTTTTAAAGAACCAAACTTTGAAAATACCAATACCCCCCCACATGTTCACGGAGGGTCACTTTTCCACTTTTTTTAAGGTGGCGAAAGTGACTTTTTGCGCGTCAAGAAGTTGCTCCTTATCGAAACAAGATCTTTCTACCCATTTTCACCAAATTAATCGCAGCAGGATCCAAGGAATACGTAATAATCTGATAAATAGCTACAAATAAAAGTGCACCGAATTTCAATTTTTAGTAGGGCTAGGGCATCTCCTTGTCAAGCAGACCTTGACAATATAACTTTCAACTCTCTCCCTTATACCTATACTGAGATAATGGGATGGCAATTTTGGTTACGTTAGAAAAACCCCTTTTTTGGAATTTTAAAAAGTCAATGTTATATATCGAAAACAAAGTGTTAGGAATGGAATCGATTCGTTTTGCCATGACAAATTAAAAAAAAAAATAACATTACTCTCCTTTTAACTACAAGAAAGTTTTAAGGAACGAAACTTTGAAAATACCAATACCCCCCCCACATGTTCACGGAGGGTCACTTTTCCACTTTTTTTAAGGTGGCGAAAGTGACTTTTTGCGCGTCAAGAAGTTGCTCCTTATCGAAACAAGATCTTTCTACCCATTTTCACCAAATTAATCGCAGCAGGATCCAAGGAATACGTAATAATCTGATAAATAGCTACAAATAAAAGTGCACCGAATTTCAATTTTTAGTAGGGCTAGGGCATCTCCTTGTCAAGCAGACTTTGACAATATATATTTTTCAACTCTCTCCCTTAAACCTATACTGAGATAATGGGATGGCAATTTTGGTTACGTTAGAAAAACCCCTTTTTTGGAATTTTAAAAAGTCAATGTTATATATCGAAAACAAAGTGTTAGGAATGGAATCGATTCGTTTTTGCCATGACAAATTCAAAAAAAAAATATAACATTACTCTCCTTGCAACTGAGGTTATGAAGAATGTCAAGCACTTAAAATTAAAAGACACTAATTAACTTAAAAAGCGTTTCATAGCTCAACATTCAAATCACACTTAAAGAATTCCTTAATTATAATGATATTAAGAAATATAAGAATGGTAAACAAACGTTAATACATGCATAATCACCATATTTTTAAAGTGCATGATCTTAATTTATTTATTTATGTTATTTATTTATTTTTTATTCACCCAATTAAGTACATATATACAAAATACATATGACAAAAGCAATTGAGGTGAAAAGGACACGGCACAAACAGCACCATAACACAAAATATGTGGTATTACATCCATATTAGCAAACAAGAGAAAATAAAAACAAATATCATG